>CAJFCV020000002.1:2400000-3600000 GCA_904066235.2 Bursaphelenchus xylophilus | reverse complement strand
TTCTATTTTGGGAGGCCTTTGTCTCCCAAAATTGTCGCTCTTTTTTGTTCTACCCTTCGATTTTTAGTGATTTTGTGGCTGTTTTGATTAATTCCAGGGCTGCATTTGAGCTTACGAAGGTTTTTGGGCGACCTGACAGTTATAGCAATCACTGAGACTTGCTAGAAATCTAGGTGTTTTACGAGGGAGGTGCCTAAAGTGCGATGCTGAAATTGTAATAACACTTTGCTGAAATATGCATAAATTTTTTCTAAAAGGTACATGAGACTGCTTGCAATTTGTAGCGCTGCATGAAAACCAATATGACATTTTATACGATGAAACCTGTCGACAAAGTTTTCAGACAGGTTTCATCGTATAAAATGGCACAATGTCATAGAGTTTGTTTTTTAAAAGTTCATAAATGAGAGGCTCCGCTGTAGGCCTGGATAAATGAACCAAAGTGACATTTTTTACGATGAAATCTCTCCGAAAACTTTCAGACAGGTTTCGTCGTATAAAATGGCAATACTTCAGAATTGTGATCGTATATCATGCTTTTATGTAAAACTGTCAGACATAAGGCCTAAAAGTGTTTTTGTCTGACCGCTCTCCGGGTTTTGCATACTCTTGAAATTGTCTTCAGGCAACAAAAAAAATCGGTCGTTTTAGAAGGTTTTGTTGTATGGGAGTGTGTCTGTTTCATACACACTCTTCTGGTTAATTTCCTGGTCATTGTGGAGATTTAATCCGTTCCGAACACCCTTTTCCCTTTGCTTTCCGCTGGTCTTTTGCACAATACCCTCGAGGGAATTGCACAATCTTTCCTCCCGGTCTTTGCGTTTCGCACTCGAATTACGCCCTTCCCAACGGCGGCGGCCGTTCGCACCATACGCTGCGGCGCAAATTACAAATTTTGCGCTCATGTGTCAGCACTAATTGGGGCGGCACTCCCTTCAGCCCATAATGGAGCGAACGCACATTCGGAATTCAGAGCGGCCAAGGAAAGATGGGAAAAGAGAAAACGAACGGATTTATGCACAGTGCGCGCGGCCATGTGCGAAATTCGACGGGTTTTCGGGGGGAAATCAGGGGTTTGGACGGGAAATACGCAGTTTCCAACTATACTATGGATCGGTTCGTCTTTGCATGCATAAAAGGGGCTTGGAGAAGGCTTAGTTAGTAGAAACAAAAAGATTGATCGGGTCCTGGGATATATAGCGTATCACCTATTTTGAGGTGTTTTACATGCACTCACATCAACAATATTTCGATAAAAGTAACGGATTTTTATTTTTTGCCGCAAATTTTGGGTTTTACTATGTTACAGTAACTGAAGTTGAAGAAAACCAACGCAAGACATATCTAAAATTAGAAAAAATGGACCTACTGCAAGTCTTCGCCAAGTCTCCGCCGAGCCTTCGCCAAGTCTCCGCCGAGCCTTCGCCGAGCGTTCGCCGGCCATCCAACGGTTTTACTAGGCCTTGTGGGCACTTACTACAGCCTTTTTTTTGGTATCCATTTGCCCTACGCCACGTATCTTTCTTTTCCCTTTGGCAACTCGAAAAATTATCGCAAAAAAATTTTTTTCGTTTTATTCAAATTTTCAAATTTCCCTTTTTTCCGGCCTACTTTATTCTCGGAAATGAGTTCGCGATCTCCCTGTGGCCACTGCTTGGCCACTGTTTGCACACCGGCTTTTGCAATCCGCACCGCTCCTGAAGAGGGCCAAGGGCAATTAGAATCGCCCCTTAGGGTCTCATTTATTTGCTGTTCGTTAAAAGCCTGCGGGGTTACCTTACAAAACGAAATGGATCTTTTGGAGCCTGTGGGCTCCTTTCCGCGAGATTTGTCCTATTTGGTGTTGACATGACCGGGGTTTATGGCCGCGAAAGGGTAACGAAAAAATGCAATATTTACTCAAATGCCAGATGGCGCTTTGTTTCATTTGGAAAATTTTGGTGGATTTGGTGAATACAAGGTTGTTGTTGGATTTGAATTTTAAAATTTTACTGATTTTTTAATGAAAAATTTTTAAAAAATTTGAAATTTTTTTTGGATTTTGAACCCAAAAATTTTATATTTTATTACAAGTGAGGTGTGTAATGTTTCTGCAAAATATCAATTTTTTCCGTAAAGAATTCAAAAAGTTACAGGCGAAAAATTTTTGTCTCTCCTCATTTCACGTGCTCTCTCAAAAAAAAGATTGTTGAATATCTCGGCGTCGCTTGTGAATAAAAGGCTAAAATTTACAGCAATTGATATGTGGCTTATTTAGAGTATGTGGGCCAAATTTCGGGAAAATTCAAGGAATTTTTTTTGATTTTTTTTTCAATTTTGTCAAATTTTGAAAAAATTGAAAATTTTTTATTTTTTTTTTATTTTTTTCATACGTTCCACACTTTATAATGATATATTTTCTCCAATAATCCCCCAAATTCCTCCTTTTTCCTACAGTAATACAGTAATCTCTCTGAAATTTCAATTTCTTCGCCCAAAAGCAAAAAAATCTTTGATCCCAAAGATAAAAAATTTCGAAAAAAACCTCCAAAAAACCTTTCGAAAAGTCCGTCAGCCGTCTTTGTCTACAATAGAGTCGGAGGACATCCGGCAGCCGCCACGAATTTCCATTTTTTCTAGTGCAAATCACTGTCCCGCGCTTTTGGCGCCACACATCTGCACTGTGCGCTGGGGTTTCTTTCCAGAACTGTTTTATATTGGAAAACAGGGTGTTTTAGGGTTAATTTTGACTCAATTTTGGGGACATGGCCTTCGGGAGTATTTAAAAATTTAATTTTTTTGAAATATTCAAATTTTTCAAAATTTGCATAATTTCAAAAATTTGCATATTTTTGAAATCATGTAAATCTTTGCTGAAAATAGAGAATAGACGCTCTGTAGGCCAAAAAAAATATTTTTTTTTAATTTTAAGCTTGGTAAACCCAAAAAATTTGCATAATTTTGCTAATAATTAGACTAAATTTTTGATGCCCTGGTATAATATCGGGTGCAGCTTATTACTTGGTGACTATAAAATTGCGTGCCACTTATTTTACTGTCCATGTCACCTGTTCCAATTTAGCCCGCGAAATCGAAAAATCCGCAATATTTCCCAATTTTTGTCATGGGGAATAATTAATTTCCCTGCGGGCTTAGAGCAGTGGCAAAGGTAAAATTTGCTCAACAGGACTTTAAGAATATATGTCGCAATTTTTGAAGTGATATTTAGGTAAAATACGACGCGCATTCCTGCTCCGTTTTAAAAAAAATTTTATTAAAAAACCTCATTTTTCATCGAAAAAATTGGTCAAAGAAAATTGTTTTTTACCTCAAAAAATCGTAATTTTCATTTTTTAATCAATGTCAGAAAAAAAATTTTGAATTTGCATATTCAAATTTTTTGAATATTCAAATTTTTCTTAATTAATATTTCAAAAAATCTCAAATTTCACTCCTATCACAACTTCCAGACTCCAAAATAATTTTTCCCCTCAAAAATTAGCATATCCCGCCGTCAAAATTCACTTAATTTTGCTTAATTCCCATGCCGACTTTGCGTAAAATTTGCCCTAATTGCATTACTCTTTCATTCTGGCAGCCTTGAGTTGCGCGGAAATGGAAACTTTGCGGCGGACGTAAAATGCATTTCAAGGAGGAATAAAATGAGGTTGGAGTCAATTTCAGAAAAGTGCCCCTTGCCTTTCAGTGGGGGAAAAAAACTTTTTAACTTCGTCTCCAAATTACGTATTCAAGGTCGATTTTGTGGGGGCTTCTGGGACAAACAATAGTAACTGTCGGGAAAATAATGACGGTTTGTCGGTGGAAAATGTTTCGTCGAAAAGTTGCGCACTAAATTTCCAGTTGCGGCTAGACGTCGCAGAGCGATGATGGGCGATTCCTAGACGATACGAATCCACATTATTTTCCCGACAGAATGATAGTACAGAGATTTCTTTGCATTTCTATTCGTCTGTCGGGAAAATAATGAGAACGAATCCACATTATTTTCCCGACATTCTAATAGTTTTAGCTATTGGGGCTAGTTTTAGTATTTTCATAAAGTGCTTGGACATTTTTTCGTTTTCGCACAGTGCATTTTTTAACTTTTTCCCACGCTTGTCGCCAACGCACAGTGCATTTTGAATTCTCCTTTATGCACAGTGCAAGCTTCAAAAATTGCACTGTGCAAATTCCTGCAAGTTTCAACCACGCAACGACGTGGTTGAAACTTGCGTATGTCGCAGCGAAATTCGCGATATTTCTGCACAGTGCAAACACCCAGAAAGAGAAGAATGCACGGTGCAAAATAGAGAATTCTTTGTGCACGGTGCGGGCACAAAGAATTCTCTATTATATCCGATATCCATGGACTTTTTGAAAACACAAATAGCATCTCCAATTTAGGGTTCAAAGAGATGTTTGGACAAGCCCTCCGGCCATGCAAATTTCCCCACAGGCTTTCTTGTAAAATCATTTCCCGAAAAAACCCGTAAAACCGCGGGATTAAACTGTTGTCGCAGAGGGGGGAGATTGGCTCAAAATTAAATAAATGAAATTTCGGTCGAATTTTAAGAATAATTTTTTTCAGAATATGTAATATTATTGTATTCATAACCTATGTCTGTTGCGTAAGCTCAATTATTCCGTCCATTCCCCTCTTTGACGACTTAATCTTCCCTTCTGATCAGCCCATTTCAATATGGAGCTGCTTAATTGACTTTTCGGTCCAAATGGCTTCTTTGGGTGAGGTTTCTGGCATTTTTGTACTGTTTTTTTGGAGGGAAATTGGAATAAAATTGTTTTTTTTTTTTTTTTAATTTCGGAAAACATCGGCCTTGAATTATTTGGAAAAACGAAAAAATCGAATTTTCGGGGATTTTTCGACCAGAAAATCCCGATTTTTTTAGCATGAAAATTTTGGTTTTTGCAAAAAAAAAATGAAAATGCGGTGATTTTTTCATCAAAAAAATTGAGAAAATCAATTTAATTTTTGTATTTTCCGCCGAAAAAATGTCGACTTTTTTCTAGTTTTCATTTTTTTACTCTAATTTTCATTTTTTTCTATTCTAATTTTCGTTTTCCCCCAAAAACTCACATCCATCCCTATAATTTTTTCTCATTTCCCTAGCATATTCTGTGGCCCTATTGTCCCAAAAATCATGTATGATAAATAAAATTGCAACGTGTTATTATGACCAATTGTTTTTTCGCACCTTCTCCCTTTTGTTTTCGCTTTTCGCGCAATTATTTTGCGATTGTAACGGACTGTTGCCCATCCCGTGCATAATCCAATTTTGAATGCTTTCAGAGGGGAGAAGAGCGTGAAGAGGACAACAGATGGACAATACGAGTCTTGCTTGATTTTACAGTCAAATTACTGTGTAAAAAATTGAAGGGAGCCTGAAATTTTTTGGATTATTTTTTTATAAAAATTTTGATTTTTTTAAAATTGTCGTTCGTTTTTCTTCAAATCCTACTTTTTTATTAGATTTTTCGACTATTTCGACCAAATATAAATTAAAATTATAGGATATGCCATTTTTATTACTGAGCAAAATTTGCAACTACTTTTGACCTCATTTTTCCGGCAAAAATTTGTTTTTCATTATGAGGACAACAAGATAATTGGCCATAATCTTCTCCATGGCGCGGGTTTTCCATTATTTTCGATTTGTTTTGTCTCCATTGGACACTGCAGAGTAATCAAAAAAATCGTGTAATTTTTGGGCTGCACAGTGAAAAAAAATTTCATTTGTTTGCACTGTGAAAAAAAATTTTTTTTTAATTTTTGCACTGTGCAAAAAATAAAAAAAATGAAAAAAAAGTAAAAAAAAAATATTTTTTGATTTTTGCAAAAATTCAAAAAATTTTGAAATTCAAAAATTTTGTTTTTTTTTTAATTTGCATATTTTCCCCTGAAATTTTCCGTATTTCAAATCCTTCCCTCTCTTTTTCCCAGCGGGATGCCCCTTAAAATCGCCGGTACTTGAGTTCCGAAACTGCCACCTTATTCAAGAGTTAGGTAAGGCTTCCCTTTTTTCATTTCTCATCCCTTTCTTCTCTGAGAATAAAGTTATTCTTGGGAGAGGTAATCTTATTTTTGTCTTTTTAAACGGGTTACACTTTCCAAGAATTTGGAGAAAACAGAGGTTTGAAGGCTCAAAGGATGGCTAAATAATGTAGTGATTTGGTTGGCGAATTTATTGATTTTTTTTTTTTTTTGATTTTTTAGTGAAAATTGAGTTTTAAAAATCAATTTTTACCAAAAATATTATTATTTTTTAAATAGAATTTTGCTGATTTTTTGATTTTTTTTTGGTTTTTTTTGTGAGAATTAAAATTTAAAATTTGCTGAAATTAAAAATTTGTTTTTAAAAAAAATTTTTTAAATAAAAAAAAATTTAATTTTCGTATTTTAGAAAAATTTTTTTACCCCAATTCAAACCATTTCCACCTTCAAAAATGATTTTTTTATTATTTTCCGCACCCGAAAATCGCCTCTGTTTCCTTTGTTTTGAAAGGAAAAGAAAAGAAAAAAGGTTAGGTTAGAAGCGAGGATTTACGATTACGGAATTTTGATCGCTGCCCAGTCACGAATATTATAAATGTTTTTTTTCTGGGACGCACTTTTCGCTGGGTTTTTGAGTTTTTTTGGACTTTTTATGAAAAATTTAAAAATCGATTTTTCCAATTTTTTATATTAAATAAACTTTTTTTGATTTTTTTAAATTAAAAATTGTTTTTTTTTGTTTAAAAAATATTTTTTATTATTTGTAAAAATAAAAAAATATATTTTTTTTTTATTTTTTTTTTTCTCAAAGTTCAGCAAAAAAAATTCTTCCATCTATATAAACACCCTCTAAATTTTTCTTCTCCCTTCCTCACCTTTATTTGATATCAATTCCCATTTTTGGAGTGTAATATTTACATAAGATCAATATCGATTATTAAATTACTCATCAAGGTGCGGCTAGAGGTGGCAATCGGGCCGGGCCGGGCCGATTTTTGCGGCCCGGCCCGCGGGCCGAATTGACCAGGCCGGCCCAGGGCTTTTTCAAATTTGCTCAGGCCCGGCCCGGCCCGGCCCGGTGAAAGCCCAGGCCGGCCCGGCCCGGCCCGGTTTGGCCCGCTAATACAGAAAAGTTGGATAAAAGTCTTTGCACTTTCTACTGGAAGTTCTTATGCTTTCCAGAAGGTTTTTACGTGTGTCTGCGTGAAATTAAAAAGTCCAGTCGGATGACTGGAACATCCGTACAGGTAGCTAAAATCTAGCCAAAAAGTTGGATTGTGTTGAATTTTTTAATCCTATAGGAAGTTAGCTATATAAAATTATGGACGTTATAAGGTAAATGGTTAACCAAAAACTGGTTAAACACTTTTATTTACATTGAGGATTCAAACTTACAGTGAAATTTTTAAATTTATCACAAAAAAATTCGAAGACTTTTGCCCGACCCTTACATATGTGGGTGGGATTTTACATACACATAATAAGTTACACATACATAATTTTAAAGGGTAGTAAAACAGCGTATAAGTCAAAAAAGGTTTAATCTAATTTCCATCCATTCTACAAAGCATTTGTACTTTATTTTGCCGGTTTAGCGTTAAAAATTTTTTACTTATCTACCTTCCGGGCCGGGCCGGGCCGAAAGTGTCGGCCCGGCCCGCGGGCCGAAGCGATCAGGCCGGCCCAGGGCTTTTTCAAATCTGCTCAGGCCCGGCCCGGCCCGGCCCAATCGCCGGGCCCGGCCGGGCCGGGCCGGGCCGGCCCAGCCCGATTGCCACCTCTAGGTGCGGCAAAAAAAATAAAAAAAATCCAAAGCCCTAACGAGTCGGGTTCCCTTCCAAAAACAAGGTTATTGTATTTACACTACCATTTGCGGTTCGTTTTTTACTTTTTTATGGATATTTCCCCTTCCGTACTTCCGTTGGCCGCTGGCCTTTCGTTTTCCGTGTCGCGAAAAAAAGGTTTGAACTTGTGTTTTAAAAAGCTTTGGAACATTTGTAATATGTTATACGGATAGCTTTTTTACATTTTTTATTTTGGGATATTTTTGAATTTTTGCACTGTGCGGTGGAATTTTGGGAAAGATTTTGCACAGTGCGAAAATAAAATTTTATTTTATGCACAGTGCAGTCGAATTTTACAAAAAATTTCAGGGTGCAATGAAATTTCGATCAAAAAACGCTGCACGGTGCTAAAATTTGTTGGCAAGGAATGCTGCACTGTGCGCAAAGCAAGGCTTAATTTTATGCACGGTGCAGTAAGCTTTTGATCATAAAATTTTTGCACGGTGCGAAAATAAATGAAATTTTGCACGGTGCAGTAGAATTTTTTTTTCAAAAAACACCGCACTGTGCGCAAAACAAGCCTTTATTTCACGCACAGTGCAGTAAACTTTTGATCAAAAAATTTTGCACGGTGCGAACACAAATAAAAATTTGCACTGTGCGGACGAAAAAAATATTTTTTTGTATTGCACAGGCTGTAAAATTTTGATTAAAAATTGTTGCACAGTGCGAAAACAAATAAGAATTTGCACAGTGCAATGTATTTTTAGAAAAAAATTTGCACAGTGCAGTAAATTTTTTTGCCAAAAAACACCGCACTGTGCGCAAAACAAACCTTTATTTCTAGCACAGTGCAGTAAAATTTTGATCAAAAAATGTCGCACGGTGCGAAAAAATATCTCTTCTCTACTGCACAGTGCAGTAAAATTTTGATCAAAAACTGTTGCACAGTGCGAAAACAAATAAGAATTTGCACAGTGCAGTAGAATTTTTTTGCCAAAAAACACTGCACTGTGCGCAGAACAAAGCTTTATTTTATGCACAGTGCAGTAAAATTTTGATCAAAAAATGTCGCACGGTGCAAAAAAAAATATCTCTTCTCTACTGCACTGTGCAGTAAAATTGTTTGCGAAAAATGTCGCACGGTGCAAAAAAAATAAAAATTTTGCACCCTGCGGGCAAAAACATTTTTTGGTATTGCCCGGCGCAGTCTAATTTGAGAATTTTTTGCACTGTGCAAAATGTTTTTTTTCTCTATTTCCCTGCCAATCATCTCCAAACCCTTCAATTAACCGCTCTCCTTGTCCTTGTTATTGAACACCAAAACAAACCGGTTAATCGGGTCCAGAAAAAAATGCCATCGGAATTGCGTAACATCCCCCGGCGCGCTGTAAGGCGCGCAGGTAATGATAGGTTGATGGGGGATTAAGGCCCTCGGACCCCTCACTTAATGTGAGCGACAGGACGCAAAGTCAATTGTGTCGTTTTACAGCGACAAAGATTTGACATCTTTATGGGCGCGCTGTGTATTTTTTTTCAGCGGGCGGATTCGATTTTGGATCAACTTGGGAGGAACGGAAAATTTGAAAATAAAAAAAAATCACAAAAAAATTTTGTTTGGCCGCACTGTGCAAAATGAACATTTTTTTCGCACAGTGCATTCGCCGAAATCACTCCAGCGACTTTGCCAACGGACTGTTTCCATTGCACCGTGCAAAAAAATGTTCTGCCGCACGGTGCATTGGAAATTTTTTGTGCACAGTGCAACAACAAGAATTTTGTTGCACAGTGCGACGAAAAAAATCTCATTGCACAGTGCAGTGATGTTTGTTGAAATACATTGATTGCACGGTGCAATCAAAAAAATTTTGCACAGTGCGACAAACTTTTTCCGTTGCACTGTGCGATGATTTTTTTGATTGCACAGTGCAGTCCACTTTTTCCATTGCACAGTGCAACAAACGTTCTCTATTGCACTGTGCATAAAAAAAGATCTCATTGCACAGTGCGGTGCAGTCAAAAAAGTTTTGCACAGTGCAACAAACTTTCTCTATAGCACTGGGCGCTGAAATTTTTGGGTTGCACAGTGCAGTCGACTTTTTCCATTGCACAGTGAAAAAAAGGTCTCATTGCACAGTGCAGTGGAGTTTGTTCAACAAGATTATTGCACGGTGCAGTCAAAAAAAATTTTTTGCACAGTGCGGCAAACATTCTCGGTTGCACAGTGCAAAACAACATTTTACACCAAAAAATAAATTTTTTGTCCTCAAAAAAAAATATTTCCTTCCCCAATATTATCATCTGGTCACTCTGTTTCGCTCAATTAACTCCGCTTTCAAAAAAAAAAAGAATTTGTTTTGGCCAACGAAATGGCCAAGAGCGGAAGAAATGAAATGCTTTTTTTTTTGATGAATTTCCCTGATGGACACATGTTTTTTCGGGCCGAATAAAACAACATAAAAGGGTGAGGGAGATGAGGAGGGTTTTAATTTATGGGCTTTATACCCACATGGAATATTTTTGATTTCAATTTTTTCAATATTTAGATTTTTGAACTTGATATAATATGAAAAATTCATCTCTTCCCTCTTGAATTTAACACTTTTTCCCTCGGAAATTGACACTTTTCGTCTCCATTTCAATGTTTTTTATAGACATTCGATTTCATGTTTTCCCTCCGAAAAGGCCCTAAACAGTAGGCCAAAAAACGGAAGAAGTGCGAAAACAGTGTGTTTAAAGGGGCTTATAGCCCACTATTTTACGCTATACATACGAAAATAGATGACTCTATAAGGAGTCTTACTCGGTTTGACGAAGCGTTTTTGGATGGAATACGGGATTTTTTTGCACTGTGCAAAGAATTTTTTTGACCGCACAGTGCAATGGGTTTTTGTTGTTGCACTGTGCGGTAGGGACTTTTACTTGCACTGTGCAAAGCAATTTTTTGACCGCACAGTGCAATAAATTTTTATCGTTGCACAGTGCAACAAAAATTTTTCCAATGCACCGTGCGATAAAACCTTCAAGATGCACTGTGCAATGGAATTGATTCATTGCACAGTGCGATAAATTTTTGTCGCCGCTGCACTGTGCAACTGCTTTCTTCCTTTTTTTTTCCGCCGCACAGTGCAGTCGAAAAAGATTTTCGCACAGTGCAATTGAATTTTTTTTGCCGCACGGTGCGTTCAGATTTTCTCTATTTTTTGCCGCACTGTGCGGCCAATTACACATTTTTTTGCACTGTGCCGACGACCAAGCTTTCCAACGCACAGTGCAGTTGAAAATTTTTATTGCACTGTGCAATGAAATTTTTCTGTTGCACTGTGCGTCGAAATTTTTTTTGCTTAAAAATTTAATCCGCACTGTACAAGAAAATTTTCGCATTGCACTGTGCATGGGATTTTTTTATTGAAAATTTTTTGCCGCACTGTGATAAGATATTTTTTTTTGGATTTTTGAGAATTTTTTAGATTAAAGCCCACACTTTCATAAAATGATTAGTCGTATAATATATCTATTACATTTTTGCTACTTTCCTTCTCTCATCCACAGTTCAACGAATAATCTTCAATTTCCCCAAGCTCTTGTATAATGATCATCCTCCTTTCCCTTTTTTTCCGTCTCCAAATCCCATTTTCACTTTTCTCTGATAAAAAGTTTCCGTCTCGAGCTCGGTTCTCACCGGTTTTGGTCGATGAAAAGGCGTTTAATTGAATGGAAATCGTGTGAATCTTCCCCTTCTTTTATAATAATTTTCTTTTTGAAAATTTTTCGGAAGCGTTTTTGGGATTGGGGAGTGAAAAAGAAAGTAAAAGGTCGGCTACTTTACTGTTTTCGGCTTGGAAATGGAATAAGATGGGGAAAGAATTTTCGAATTTTTGGTTATGGTTAGGAAAGGGGCTAAAAATTTTTCGTATAAAATGTCAAATTGCACTGTGCAACATTTTCTGCACAGTGCAAGAAAAAAAGCAAAAAAAATTTTTCGACTGCACTGTGCAGCAAAAATTTTTGATTGCACTGTGCATTTTTGCGACAACATTTCCTGCACCGTGCGAAAAAAACGGAAATGACTTTTTTCGATTGCACAGTGCAACAAGATTTTCTAGTCGCTTTGCACTGTGCAGCAAAGTCCTCTAAACGTTTTTTTTAGTTGCACGGTGCAGTTTCTGCGACAATATTCTTTGCAAAGTGCAAAAAGAGGAATTTCAGCCAGCTTTTTTTCACTGCACTGCAAAATTTTCTAATCGCACTGTGCATTTTTGGCGATAATACATTTTTTGCACAGTGCAAGAAAAGGAAAGTCAACGACTTTTTTTTTAATTGCACAGTGCAACAAAGTCTTCTAAACGCTTTTTATGCTGCACTGTGCAGTTCCTGCGACAATATTTCCTGCCCAATTTGTTAAAAAATTTTGGCCAAGTGTGCCATACATATCTACTCTAAATAGCCCAAAAATGAATCCTAAAAAATATAGCTCAAAGTTTGCAATTAGAGCCGAGATATTCAACAATGTTTTCTGCGAAAGAGCACGTAAAATGATGAGAGTGGACTAAACGAAAAATATTTTTGGCAATAAACTAGGTCACTGCAGTGATTTCTGCTAAAAGTCCTTCAGGAAAGCCGCCGGACTTATTTTTGGCGTTTGCACTGTGCAAGGAAAGTCAGGGTGCGAGCGACACCCGAAAAAGCCTATTGCACGGTGCAAAAGCCAAAAATTGCACAGTGCAAAGTGAACTTTTGTTTTCGCACAGTGCATGCCGCCAAAATCACTCCAGCGACTTTGTGAACGGTCTAATACACACCCTCGCTCTAAAAAAATTTGTTTTCCTCAACATCTTCGGCGTTATCTCATTCTTCCCATTAAAACTGTCCATTCCATTGCATAACGGATATTACTTTTTATTTTCTGCTCATCCCCACTTGTTATTGCGCGTTTGTCATGTGTAAGTCGGTCCGTTATCCAATTAACTACTTGTTCTTTGCAGCGGTCAGAGAATTGGAGTCCATCGACTCAATTTTTGTCATCATTTTTTCGATCTTTCCTCACCAAAGTAAGTTCATTGCCATTTTATGCAAATTAATATTGATGAGCGAACATTTCCGTATTTTCGAGGACGAAAAGTCGAGCGATTTTTCCGACATCTCGCGTTATTTTCCGTTTTCGAACACGCGAACATGGAAGGGATGTCGCGAATCGGACGGAAATGAATGACAGAGATGGGTTATGCAAGTTTGAGCAGGGCTTTCGGGAGATAAATTTGTCGCGCTCTGCATAGTGAAATAAAAGGCAGCATTTGTGCTGCACGGTGCAGAAAATAGAACTGTTTTTTTCTGTTTATTGCACAGTGCAAAAAAGATTTGTAAACGCACTGTGCAGTTTCTGCGACAACTCATTCTCCGCACAGTGCAAAAACAAAAATCGCGATTGTTTTTTCAATTGCACGGTGCCTTTTTTGCGACAATATATTCTTCGCACAGTGCGAAAAAACAGCGGCCCTTGTTTTTCCAATTGCACTGTGCAGTCAGTTTCTGCGACAACACATTTTTTGCACAGTGCAAAAAAACACCGCCATTGTTTTTCCAATTGCACTGTGCAGTTTCTGCGACAAAAAAATTTTTGCACAGTGCAAAAAAAGTGGCAATGGTTTTTTCAATTGCACGGTGCATTTTTCTGCGACAACATTTTCTGCACAGTGCAAGAAAGGAAACGGAAATGACATTTCTTCATTGCACTGTGCACACAGCAACAAAATTTTTGCCGCACGGTGCAAATTAAAATTTTCTCATTGCACTGTGCATTTTCAGCGACAACATTTTCTGCACAGTGCAAGAAATAAGCGCGATATTTTTTTTCTAATTGCACGGTGCAAAACAAAATTTTCTCATTGCACTGTGCAGTTTCTGCGGCAGCATTTTCTGCACTGTGCAACGTACCGGCGATAATTTTTTTTTCAGTTGCACTATACAAATTTGCAAGCAACCTCCTCTGCACCGTGCATAAAAAACATTGCTTTTCGTTTGCACTGTGCATTATGCCAATTGTGGAACTGCACTGTGCATAAAAATATTTTACGTTCGTTGACCTCCGCGACTGTTAATTAATAATTTTATTGGTGTTTATGGTCATCTGGTCTGCAGGTGGTTGTAAATTCTCTCTGTTTTTACGACAAGGGGAAGGGCTTTTACGATGATCGGCGATGATGGACGCAGAGATTTCGTCAACAAAGTTTCGAGTAAAACAACGTGTTTTTTGAAGCGTTTGAGGGGTAAAATGCCAGGTAATTTTGTAAAATACGGTATAAGGAAAGATAATTTTTGTTCGAATTTCTTTTTTCAATTTTTTTTATCGTCAAAAATCTTTCATATGATAGGATTTTCCTATTGGTCCTATTGCAAAGTCGCTGCAGTGATTTTTGCAACATGCACTGTGCGAAACAAAAGTAAACTTTGAACTGTGCAATTTCTTGCTTTTGCACTGTGCAATAGGCTTTTTTGGGCTGTCGCTCGCACCCTGACTTTTTTTGCACAGTTCAAACGCCAAAGATAAATCCGGCGATTTTCCCGAAGGACTAGTAGCAGAAATCACTTCGGTTACCCTGTTTATTGCCAAAAATATTTTTCGTTTAGCCGGCTCTCCTCATTTTACGTGCTCTCTCGCAAAAAAGACCGTTGAATATCTCAGCTCTCATCGCAGATTTTGAGCTAAAATTTTTTGGGATTCATTTTTAGATTATTTAGAGTAGATATGGCACACTTGGCCAAAATTTTTCAAAAAAAAAATTTTTATTTTTAAAAAAAAAGTTTTTTTTATTGTAATTTCGAGTTTATTTTTTGTATTTTACTCAAAACGCCCTTTATTTTTCACATTCACATATTCACATTACTTCCAATTCTTTCTAAAAATGAAAAAAAAATATTTTTTGCATAAATCTGCATAAATATGACCTTCCTCCCTTTTCACTGAACGTTTTATGATACGCCAATTAGAGAGAGAGTCAGATCGAGCGCAGCGATAGCAACAATTTTATCTGGCTGTTTATTTCCAGGTAATCGACGTGCCTTGAAGCCATGCGATGAGTCATTATTATAAGATTACGCTTCCCGTCTCGTTTTGGGCTGATTGCGTGGGCAAAGCAGACAAAATTCGGGTTGTTACACAATTTTTTCGACTGTAGAAAAAATTTTGAACCTACGAAAAAAGATTTTTCGTAATTTTCCACCGATTTTTTTTTTTTTTTTTTTTTTTTTTTAATTTTGCACAGTGCAATTTCCAAATTTTTGATTTTAAAATACGCTTTCAGGTGAGGCTCAGATGTATATTATTTTATAGAATGCATCATAAACAATCTGTTTATGGATAATAAAACCGTTTTAAATTTGTTTTGCCCAGTTATCTGCCAAATTTTTGAATTTTAAAATTTTTCGTTGCACCGTGCAAAAGTTTGAGATTGTTTTGGTCGTATTGTCAATTACGTCAAATTTAAATGTGTAATTGTTAATTTGGTGGATTCTAGAAGTGTTTTCTAATGTTTTAAGGGGATTTTTTTTATTTTCTGAAACCAATTTTTTCAGCAAAAATTAATTTTTATTTTTTGTTTTGCACTGTGCGGAAAATGAAGCGTATTTCAATTTTTTTTTATTTTATCAGCATTTTTGCATTTTTAGCATTTTCTGTTTAACAATTTTTGATATTTAAAAAAGTTTTTTTGAATTTTTTAAAAATTTTCAAAAAAAATCTTGAAGCTTCCCTTGGCTCTATTAATCAAATTTCCGACCTCCAACCCCTTACTAATTGATCTGCCGCCCAAACAACCCCAAAAAGGCCCTCCATTTATCATCGCAAAGTAAATGTTTACGATATATTGTGATCGGATCTTGATTATCTCCCCCCGAAATCTCCGCGATGATTCATTTTTTCGCTGGGAAAAAATGCAAATTGGCCAGTTTCGCAATCCCACTTTTTTGATTTGATTTCTTTGTAAAGTGATGGGAATTGGAATCACAAAATTATATGGGCCTACGGGAAGGTCGTGGGGGATGGAGACTATTTTTATAATTTTTTTGATGACTTTACGATCCTCTTTTGTGATTTTTTGGAAGAGGTTTGGATATGTTAGTTCTTTGGGCAAACGGTCTTGATGGTTTGCACACTGCCTTTGCACGGTGCAATCATCAAAAAACTTTTTTTTTGCACAGTGCAGAAAACCCGAATTGCACAGTGCAAAAAGTCTTGAGATTTAGCACGGTGCAAAAAACCCATCTTGCACAGTGCAAAAAGTCCAGACATTTTGCACAGTGCAGAAAAATCTGACTTGCACGGTGCGAAAAGTCCGATTTGCACGGTGCGAAAAACTTTTTTTGCACAGTGCAAAAAATCGTGATATTTTGCACGGTGCGAAAATCCAACCTGCACAGTGCAGAGAGCCTGAATTGCACGGTGCAAAAAACTTGTGTTGCACAGTGCGAAAAAATGTAAATTGCACAGTGCAAAAAAGTTTGAATTGCACAGTGTATGAAGTCCTGATATTACCATTTTCACAAAGTGCGTGGACATTTTCGCTTACGCACAGTGCATCTTGAATTTTTAAATCTAACGCAGGATTTTTTCATCGTATTTTAAAACATTTTTTTTATTGTTATTTAATTTTTTGGAGTCGTATTTTAGTATTTTTTTTTGCAACTATGTATTTTTTTTATTTTTTTATCAACCAAAAAATTTTTTTAATAAATTCCAGAAATTGAAATTTTTTTCCGAACTAAAATTTTTGCTTATCCAATTACCCTGAACGAGCCTTATTTCTCACCTAAATAATTTATCCACCCGCTAAATTTGCTTTGTAATCCACTCCCATCAAGAATCGGGAAAAATAAAAAATCCCGGAAGTCCAGAGAGTCCCTCAGATTTCCCGCGCGCTAATAAATTAATCCCCCATCAAAGCGCGTCCCTTTATTGTCCCCAAAATTTACCGCACAGTTTGTCAGCACCCCGCCGACGTGTGCAATATGGTAGATGCGGTTTCATCTTTGCGCAGCGGGATGCCGGCGGCGTCGCTTTTTCGGGCGCCGCCGCACTGTGCAAGCGGTTTCTCGACCAATCCCCAAGTTCTGAAGGGGTCCCACCGGTAGGCGGCGTGATTATTGTCGACGTCATTGACCTTGTAGACATGATTGTTGGGGAAGAAAATCATTTTTTTGGAGGTTTGGAGGCTTTGAGACATAAAATTTTTTTTGCACAGTGCAGATTTTTTCGGGATTTTTTTTGCACAGTGCATAAGAAAATTCCTTTTTTTGCACAGTGCAAAATGTATAGGGTTTTATCGCACAGTGCAACTGCAAAAAATCCTTTATGCACAGTGCAATCCCAAAAAAATGTTTTAATTTTGCACAGTGCAGATTTTTTCGGGATTTTTTTTGCACAGTGCAAAAAAAATTTCTTTTTTTGCACAGTGCAAAATGTATAGAATTTTATCGCACAGTGCAACTGCAAAAAAATCTTTTATGCACAGTGCAATCCCAAAAAATGTTTTAATTTTGCACAGTGCAGATTTTTTGCGCGAATTTTTATTGCACAGTGCAGCCAAGAAAATTTTTCGCACAGTGCAATCCCTAAAAATAAACTTTTGACTTTGCACTGTGCAATCGCCAAGAAACTTTTGTCGCACGCATGGTGCAATCATAAAAAAAAAACTATTTTTTTGCACAGTGCTAACTCTAAAAACAATTTTTTTTTGTTTTGCACCGTGCAATCGTCAAAAGAAACTTTTGTCGCACAGTGCCAAATTTTTGGATTTTTGTCGCACGCACAGTGCGAAAAGTCGTAAACAAAACACTTCTTTGCACAATCGCCAAAAGAATTGCTTAATTTCGCACAGTGCAGTCAAAAAAATTTTCTGCACAGTGCAAAATTTTTTGGGATTTTTGTCACACGCACGGTGCAATCATTGAAAAAATATTTTTTTGCACAGTGCAAACTATAGAAAGAAATTTTCATTTCCGCACAGTGCAGTTATCAAAAAACGTTTTTCGCACAGTGCAGTCCCCAAAGTAAATTTTTCGCACAGTGCAGACTTTTTCAGATCATTTCTTTCAACCGGTTATGTCCTAAAGTCAAGTGCGTTCCGATGAGCATATTACCGGTGGAACTTTATGCTAATAACAGTCCGTTTTTTCCCTTTTCATCTGCGACTTTCGGCAAGTTGAAAAGCCGATCATGATGTAACAATAGGGATGTTCAGCGAAAATTAGAAAGAAAAGGCAAGCTTGTTTTGAGATTAGATGCGTATCAAGCTGTGGGGAGAGGCCTGCATAAGGGACAAGGCGATTTTTTTGGGAAATTTGCATATCTGATTTTTTTTGTTTTCAGGAACTTTTGGCAATTTTCTTCATTTTTTCGTAAAGAAAAATGTTTTTTAAATACTTTGTGGACTATTTTAGGATTTTTTAAATAAAAATATTGTGATTTTTCAAAAAAAAATTTGAAAATTTTCAAAAAATCTCAAAGTTTTTTCCGCCGAAATGAAGCTAATTTTGAGATTTATAGCTTCCCTAGAGCATGTAAAAAAAATTTCAATTATATTCTTGTCAAAATTTTTCACTTTTTTCGCCATTTTTCCCCAAAAAATCCTCAAAAAATCCCAACAAAAATTGATCCCTCTCAAAAAAAAACAGTTCAAAAACCAAATTTTTAAAAGTTTACAGCCCCCGAATAACCCTTGGCCTAATGAACAACCTCTCAGATCGCTTTCCTCCAACTCCTCCGCGCTCCGAGACTCCTCAACGCACTTGAACTTTCGGGACATTGCAAACTCTCGTGTTGCCGGGAAAACAATAGTGTTGCTTCTTTTATTACGTCGTTAAGCCGTATTTTTTATTGTCTCGCCTTGCCACTTATTTTTGGCTGCTTTTAGAGTTGATTTGGTGGTGATTTTAGGGAATTTTTTTTGTGATTTTTCGCAATTTTTTACAAAAAAAAAGTTGTGATAAAAAATATTTTGCTCTTAAAAATTGTCTAAAATACTGTAAATTTACTCTAAGTTCTGTTCAGAGTGGTATTTTAGAGTTTCAGCTTATATCAAGTTTTCGTGGTGAGACCTAAAATTTCGATTTTTTTCATTTTTTCGAGGTTTTTTCTAAGTTTTCAAGGTTAATATTGCTGCAAATGATAATAAAAAAACCAAAATCCACTTGATTTTCACATTTCCAACTACTTCAGGTTTTCGTGGTGAGACCCAAAATTTCGATTTTTTTGGAATTCTTCCAAAAAATCTTATTGACCAAGTCATTATGATCTCTAAAAAGTATTTTTAACCTTTTCACCCCTTTAGTCGATTATTAATTTCCTTATTTTTATGTTTTTGCACCCTTTTTTCTCTGCTTCTCTAACCCGTCTCACCGCTTAACCTTTCCCTCTCTTCATGTTGCTTTCTCGTCTAGGCCTTCTCCAAGCTCCGCCCACTTATTGTAGGGGTCATTTTTCGATTTTTTGTGAGGCAAGGGAAGCGATGAAGCGCGCAAGTAAGTCCCCCTTGTTTGCTCAGTTGTTTGGCGGGGATTTGGCTCGTGGCTAGCGCGCTGCAAGTCGCAAGCACTTCAAGGCGTTTGGAGGAGTTGACAGGATTAATTTTCGATTCGAAATTGAGATTGTTTTTGATTGAAGTTTACGAACTTAAGAAAAATTGATGATTTTTAACCAAATTTGGGGAGTTTTTGTACTTTATCCGTATTTTAAAAATGTTTTGTATTGACGTAATACGTCTTCGTGGACGTTTTAAAGCTTGAATACAGAACCATAAAATGTTTGTAAGGCGCATTTTACCTGTTTCAAAAAAATGTCCCAAGTCACTACAACCCTGAAAAAAAGTTACTGTAATTTCGTTCTACCGTAACCTAGATCCTTGATTTTTGAAATTGTACAAGCTGAAGGATTTATGTCTCATCGCTTTTAACATTTTTTTGTTTACTACTTTTTAAAGCCCGTTACTAGTAAGCTGTTTTCGCGGCATTGTCAAATTTTCAGTCCAAAAAAGTTACTGTAACTTTTTTATACATTAACCAATCATCCTGATTTTCTAAATAGATAATCCTCAGAACACTATCTTAAAATTTATATCAACCATTTTTTATTTACTCCTTTCTAACATCTTTAAAAAATCATTTTTTCCCAAAACCCCAAGAAAAAAAATTCCCAGAATTTTCCTAATGAACACAGGTGATTGCCCCCTAAAAGCCCCCGTTAATTTTTGGTTTGCTTTTTTGTCTCACTCGCCTTTTGAAGTTCGCGCCGCCTTCTCGATCATCCATTTTATTCTCGAGCTCATTTTCGAGACTTTGATGGATTTCGCCCCGGTTTTATTGTTTTTACGCGCTCCAAAAACCGCTGATTTTGTGTTGTTTTTTGCCGATTGTTGGGTTTCAAACGATTTGCTATCGATTTTGCAAGCCTCTGAGATGATCTTTAGTTTTTTTATTTGGGACTTTACTTTGGGATTACTGTAATTTTGAGGGTTTGATTTTACCTTGTTTTAGATAAAAGTTTAAAAAATTTTTGTTGTTAGATTTGCAAATTTTTGTTCGAAAACATCATTTTACTCTGTTTTCTACCTAAAAATTCCATTTCCCATCAATTTTTCACTTCAAATCCCGTATTTCCCCAAATTCGACGAAATGTCACAGATTTTATCGGTTTTTGTAAAACAATTTTTCGTCCCGTATTCCGCGACAGAAACTTGTCAATCCTCATAAATCGCCCTATTTCACCATCGCTCATTACCTCTTTCGCGTCCATATCGCAACATCTCGTGTTGCGCCATGTTATACTGGACATCTGATCTTGATCTTGCAGATTGCTCAATTTTCGCTCCAAAATACCTCACTCATCGGTGCGTATCACCCCCAACCAGTGCCCATATCCATGTGGCCATCCAGCTGAGCGATTGGACCCTTCAACAATGTCGAGTTTTGGTCGATGGAACTCGAGGAACTTTTTGATTTTTCTCACATTTTTGCTGATCTCCGGATTGAACGCAGACGATAATGGTAAGTGTTTGGATGGATTTTTGGTTTGCTTGTTTTAGACGAGCTCACAAGCTGTTAGAAAATATTTATTTTGGAGGTATTTGAAACATTCTTTGCTATTTACTGGCCATTTTCTTTAAGGGACCTTTTGACCTGACGGTGAATATAGTTTGGGGTGAAACTGAGTCGCTAAATAGATTTGATACCTAAAATGGATTGTTTCGGTTGGATTATGCCCTATTCTTGCTGTTTTATAGCTTTCAGCCCTGAAATCGTTAATTTTGGCAATTTTTTGGATATTTTACTTATTTTGGGTATCGAGATTTGTTTTTTGTCGAAAATAAGGTGAACTTTATGGAATTTGAACCAGTTTTTAGCTTTATAAGGTGTACCGCAGAATATTCTCGTGGCTAGAACTGCAAACTTTTAGTATCTCGTCGAGTTATATTATCTTAGACCAGTTTTCCATCAGGTGACCTAGTGCAATATAATTCTTCGAATTTTTGACAATTTTCTGTTGTTTATTGAGGAACTTATGCTTTCTTAGCCTTCAGCAGCCCTTTTAGTCTTTATTATTTTTCAATTTACCTATGGTTTCCCGCCTGTTCATCTAAATTTATTCAAGCGAAAAAAGCCAAATGTCAAGAATTAGTGATTTACCTCCACGAAAGCCCTAATTAGGTCTAGCCTTGTTTCACCTGGCCGGAGAGTGTAATCGGAGGCGTTCGGGTGGACATAAATTTCGAAAGGATTAGTCGGGTTGATCTGCAAATTACCGAGATTTGGGTGTAATTAGATGGTCTCGATCAAGATAGATTAAGCTGGAGGCTGAAGTTTCAGCCGTTTTTTGAGACGAAAAAAGCTCTAAAATCTTTGTCGATATTACAATTTGTCGGTTTTTACAACCTGGACCGTTTTATACGATGAAACATGTTTCGTCGTATAAAATGTCTCCAGCGACTAAAATTCGAGAATTATTGACTGCGTTTGGTCTGGTTAGCTTTATTATCGCCAAACCTGTTATTAAATCCGAATTTTTGATTGTTATTTGCTGAAAAGATTAGCTAGTGCGAGATTGCACTGTGCATTGCGCAACATAATCCCGAGAATTGCAATTTGATCGACTTTGTGGTGCATCTCAGAGGTTTATTGTGTCGAGATTTTGTGATTGCGTCCTTGCAAAGTGAAAAATAGATTGTCGAAAAATTTCGAAATTTTAAAAATTTCACTTTGGTCCCCCCTCCCCTTATCATATAGAAACAATTTTTTTTAGGGTACCCTGGTCTTCTTAGAATGATTCTAAAAAGTTTTCACCAGTATTTTTTTCAGTTATCCTCGAAGTTTGCGAGGGAGAACTGGCCCATCTCGCCTGCCCCCAAGAAGATACCGTAATCTCCGTTTTGATCGCGAATTTTGGACGATTCGCCTTGAACACATGTAACCCAACGTTCCGTGAGGGCCTCAACACCCTCTGCGGCAACGATCGGACCAAACCGATCTTGGACGAACTGTGCAGCGGCCAAAATAGCTGTAATTTTACGGCGTCGGCTAAACTTTTTGGCGACGCTTGTCCAGACACGCCGAAATATATCGAAGTTCAGTATAGTTGTATTCCTGCGACTACTACTGGTGAGTTGACAGCGATTTTTAGCAATTTTGAAAAAAAAATTTTTTAATTTTTGAGCGAACTTTTTCAAATTTTTTTGGTTATTTTGGCTATAAATCACTCCAAAAGTATCACAAAAGTGATTTTAATTAATTTACGGCCTTTATTTTGACTAATTTCCCTTAATCTCCCCATTAAATTGTAATCTGACCCGGAAAAACCACAAAAAAGGCCGAAAAAAACAAATTATACCCCCGACAAAAAGTTCCCCTCATCTTCGGAGAGGACAATAGCACATGAGGACCCTGTTTGTAAATTCGATTCCACATGAATTGAGTCGGCATTCAGTAATAAGAGCGTTCTAATCGTTTCCCGTTTTGCAGCTGCCCCAACTACAACACCAGCGCCGGGTGAGGAGGCTGCGCCCGAGGATTACGATGGGAGTGGGGTCAGGAACTCGGATAAGGTTGGATACACGGTGTAAGTTGGGATTCTGAAGAATTTTTTGGATTTTTTTTGTCGGGTGTCATGTGCAAGATAAATTTGAGCGTTTTTGATGGATTTCGGTTAAATTGAAGGTTAAAATTAGCGTTTATATGGAGATTGGAGTATTTAATTTTATAGGAATCATGCCTTGGGGTATTTTTTATATTGTTTTTGACATAAAATATCAGTTTTTTCAAAATCATTGACTTGATGTCAAGTATAAGATAATTTTTGTGATTTTTTGAAGAAATTCGGAACGAAAATGTCATTCAAATTGTAGCTGAAAGTATTTGTTATCGAATTGAGGAGTTTGGCATTGCTGTTATATTGTTTTTGCCGTCAAACATCAGTTTTTTAAAAACCTTCTATCTAATGTCAAGTATAAGATAATTTTTGATTTTTTCATGTATAACCTGAAGGAAAATTGTATTAGAAATTTTTCTTGAGGCATTTCGCTTCAACTGTAAGCAGGTTTAATCCATTTGAGGTCAAAAATTCATACAAACCATCACTTTTCCCACTTGATGTCAAGTACAATATAAAATTCCCAATTTCAGTACCAACCCCCATTCCCTTGACCATCCCCACTTGCAAGAGGTCCAGAACACAGCCTGTGCCGCCGAATATGACAGTGTTCGCCTCCTGCAATGGCCTCAGATCAAGCGCAATGAGCTGGCAAAGGCGGCGTGTCCAGTAGATTACAAAGGCGTCGCGAAACGCCGCTGCAACGACAACGGCTTCTGGGAGCGGAACGCCGACCTCTCCGAATGCGTCTCCGACGCGATTATCAAGTTCAAAGACGACAATGAACAATATTTCGCGGCGGATTCGCTTGTCCCAGCGTTCATTCATCAGGAATTGAAAAGTTTGGTGACCTCCTCGTTGGTGGCCGGAGATCTCGTGAAAATCTCCCTGTTATTGGAGAGAATCCAACTCCATAATTCGCGAAATGATGTCTCCTTGAATAGAGAGGAACTCAGCGACACGGCAAAGGTAAATTTTTGGAATTTGAAGCCGTGGAAGACAAGTTATACGATGAAAAATTTTGGTCGAGATTTTTGGGAAAATTTTGCGATTTTCGACCGGAAAAGCGATGGTATTTCAAATTTTTTGGATTTTGAGATAAAGTAGAGGGTCTGAAATAGTAGAGAGAGTAATAATTTTTTGAAGATTTTGCTTTGTTCCGGCTGAAAATGAGATTTTTTTGAATATTTTGAGGCCTTTTTTCAAATTTTGATCCTCAATTTTTTCCAGGACACAATTCAAACAGTCAATGGGGTGCTGGGCATGCGAATTGCCTGGCTGGATCTCCCCTACGAACTGCAGAGGTCCACCGCATACCGCCTTCTCAGGACAATCCAACGAACACTGAACAATGCCGCGAAATCTGTCCCCTTTCCCGACACAATTCGCGCCCCATTTGTGGCCAGACCCTATGTGATCGGAGCTATTTCGGTCCTCAGACCGATTTCTGACATTGAATTCCCATACTTGGAGAGGTTTGATGTGGAAGATCGGGCCTTGTTTGGATTGATGGAAGAGGCGAGAAGATTGGAGGGTAAGCAGTTGGAATTGAGTTGTTGTTTTTGAAATTTAGGCGGAATAGAGAGAGCAGGACCTGTTTGTGGTCTTGAAAAAAGAAATTGAAGAATTTGGAAAAGTTTGAGATTTTTGGTATATTAGTTTAGACGATTTTTCTGTAAAAAGTGGGTGGTAAAAAGGTAAATTAGGGGTGAATGGGATGATTAGTATCTAAATGAGGTGATGAACGAGGAATTTGTGATATTTGACCAAAATTGAGGAGGTCGGTATATTACTTTGGGTTATTTTGAAGAAAATTTTGATCTTCGATAGGTAAATTGATGTCATACAGGATAATTAGAGCGTATGTAAGATGATAGAAAAGGAATTTCGGGAATTGGGTGGGAAATGAGAGATTGGGGATATTACTTTAGGTGGATGTTACTTTAGCCGATTTTGATATCAAAGCGGCCTTTTGAGATCTTGATTTTTGGTAAAACAGAGAGTAAATAAGATGATCAAGATGCTAGAAAAAGAAAATTTGAAATTTTTATATATTTCAATAACTTATTACCTTATTTTAGACAGCTTCGAGATCGCCTATTCCTCGGTCGCAAATCTCGCCCCATTCATTGTGCAACCGCACCACCATCTCACCGAAGGCAACCCAGAGCGAGAAGACTGCTCAAGAACAGTGATTTCGAATATTATCAGCACCTACGCGGCCCGCAGAACCCATTCTTCCCAAAAATCCCCGATTTTGACCGAAATCCCGATGGTTTTGAGTTTTTCCACCAAAAAATCGGCCAATTTCCCCTACCCGTACTGCGCAAAATTCGATCAAGACGCTGAGGACTTTGTCTACGACCAGAATTGTGAAATGCTGGTGCATAATGAGACCAAAACCATCTGCCGATGCAAAGGAGTGGGCCATTTCGCGGTGATTTCGTCGACCTGCGAGGTAAAAGTGAGTGTTTGTGGTGATTTGTTTTTGTTTTATATTGTAAAGGGCTTGAGAAGCTTTGGGGGAGCTTTGTAGGTTGTAAGGATGGAGATTTTTTTGTTTTGAGCAGCTTTTTATATTGTTTTAGACAAGAAATTACAATTTTTGAAAATTAAAAATTTTTTTGATGGTTTTTGTGGGCGGTTTGGAGTGAAATGGAAAGAAGAGGATGGGAGAAAAAGTTTAAGGTCGAATTGGAAATAAAGAGGGGCTCTGGATATTGTTTTAGACAAGAAATTTGGAATTTAGGCCGGTTTTTTGATTTTTTTTTTAATTTTTTGGATTTTATTAGGTAAAAAGGTGTTTAATTGGTTTTAATATATATTACACGACCTCTAATTTATTTGGGAAGAATTTGGTGGGGTTTGGATATTATTTTAGACCAAAAAATTTCAAAATCTTGGGATTTTTTCAAAAATTTTAGATTTGTTTGTGTTTTTGAAAAAATATTGCGGTATATGGCCTTTGAATATGTTCTATGTTGCTTTTTCGATTTTTTTGGGATTTTTTTACAAATTTTTTGTAATTTTTGCAATTTTGAGGTGAAATTTTCAAAAAAGTTTTTTTTTTTTTTAATTTCCCCATTTTTCAGACTGTTTTCTTTGGATTCAACACAGAAACGATCGCTCTGTACGCCTCGAATGTGATCGCCCTGATTGGATTGACCGTTTTTCTCATCGGACTGAAATTGTCCGAGTCCAAAAAACCCAATTTGATCCCCAAAAACTTTTCCACCGCAATTATCGCGCTGGAAATCCTGTTGACGGCCTGGTTCGCTCTTCCGAAAAACTCCACGATCACCGTATTTACCGTTTATTTGATTCAATTCACCGGCCTTGTCGCGGTTTGTTGGCTTCTGGTCCAACTTTTCGTCCTGGCCCACACAATCATGAGGATTTTTGGGAATGAAACCCCCATTCAGAAGAATACCGGCATGTATTATTTGGTGGGATATGGTAAGTGGAAGTTTTGGAGAGAATTTTTTTTTGAAAAGAATATTTTTTTGGTTTTTGCACTATGCGGTTACGATTTTTTTGCACTGTGCAATCAAGATTTTGTTTTCGCACGGTGCAATCGAAAAAATTTTTCGCACTGTGCGGTTTGAAATTTTTTTGCACTGTGCAATCAAAAAAAAAATCGCACAGTGCAGTTAAAATTTTTGCACGGTGCAGTTAGAAATCTTTATCGCACTGTGCAATCAAAAAAAATTTTGCACTGTGCAATCGAAACTTTTTTGCACGGTGCAATCAAAAAAATTTTTCGCACAGTGCAATCGAAACTTTTTTTTTGCACGGTGCGGTTAGAAATTTTTTTGCACTGTGCAATCAAAAAAATTTTTCGCACAGTGCAATCGAAACTTTTTTTGGCACGGTGCAATCAAAAATTTTTTCGCACTGTGCGGTCGAATTTTTTTTGCACAGTGCAATGAAAAGATTTTTTTGCACAGTGCAATCAAAAAATTTTTTGCACTGTGCGATAAAATTTAAGTTTAAAAAGTTCTGGGATGCATTTTTCAGCGTCGATTTACATTTTTAGAAAATTTAGTGACTAATTTGTCGTATTTTAGCCGTCCCCGCCCTCATCACCGCCCTTTCGGCCGCACTGTGCGGCAATTTCCACATGGCCCTGCAAGGCCGTCAGAAATTGTGGACCCCGCCGCTGTGGAACTGTCTCTCCCCTCTACTCGTGATCATCATCGTTCAAAGCGTTTTCGTCATCACAATTGTGGCATTGTTGTGCAAACATCGCCGCGTGGGATACGAACCTTGCCGCAATGACGCCGGAAAAGTGAGAGCCGTCCGAAAAACGCTCTACCAGACCGCCCCATTCTTGTTGATTGTGAATTTCCTGGTCTCAGCGACATACATGTTCGTCACGAAGTGGACTGCACCCTGCATGTGGACCGTTGTAATCGCGAATTCCATTTTGGCAATTTATACGCTGAAAAGCTTTTTGATCAAAGGACAGGTAAGAAGTGGACTTGAAAAGGTGGTAAAGGCAATTTTGGGGTGTTGTAGGACGAAAAAAATTCAATTTGGGATTTTTGGTAAAAAAAAAATTTTTTGAAAATTTTGTTTTTTTTGGATTATAATCGCAAAATTTGGATAAATAAAGGTAGTGTAATTATTTTGGAGGTGTTGTGAGCGTAGAACATTAAATTTGAGATTTTTTGAGCAAAAGTTTTTTTGGGGTTTTTTTTAATTTTTTTGGGAATTTTTGCTTCTAGATGATGTGGAATTTTGATTAATAGTAAGAATTTGTTTTTTCGACATGAATTTTATGAGATTTTTTGAGTATTACCTAAAATTAAAAAAATTTTTTCCAGACCTCATTCTGCCGAAAGTCGAAGAATTTCGGAGCCACCGACTTCCCCAAGGACTCCATTTTCTCCCCAGCGGTCCAAGCCAGAGGCTCAGTGCCCAACATCCACTGTTGCGAACCGAATTACTCGACCAAATCCACCTCCATCGTGCAGTACATGGAGGACGGCCCGAAAACGATGGCCATCCCCGATTTCCACGCCCTCCATTGCCAAACCCAAGCCTATGTCGCGACCCAGGGCGGCGTACACGACGCCCACTACTGCGACCACACGTACGCCACGATCCCGGCGGATTATTGCGGCTTCTACGCGCAGCACTACCAGCAGAACCCAGTGCAATATCATTCGGCTCAATTGCCCCCATATCCCCCGCCCCCGGCCCCCGATTCGTATGGATGCCAGATGCAGAATTATGCAGCCTACTTTCAGCATCCCGGCCAGAGAATGATGTGCATGCATGAGGTAAAAATTTAGGTTTTTTGGGAGCAAGTGGAATATAGAAGTGGGTCATGGAAAGTCGTAAATTTTTGGATGTTTTGGGAGAAAATTGGATGTGAAGTGGATAGATAAGGCTGTAGTAAGAATCAGAGAGTGAGAATAATATTCTTATGCTATTTGCGATAGTGGTTTGGCACTAGTTTTTTGAAACTTCAGATTTTTTTGGAATTTTGATGTCTAATATAGGATTGAGAAAAAATTTATTTTTAAAGGGAACTGTTTTAATTTTTTGAATGTTAGGTGTAGTAGAGGAATGGTAATTTAATATTACGGCTTTTTTTAGATGCTCTCCAGTCGATTTTTTGGAGAAAATTTGATTTTGATATTTCACTTGACATTTTGATGTCTAAAATAATATCGAGCAAAACTGGTATTTTCGACTAGAATTATTGATCTCTTTGACTTGTAATAGGTAGTATAAGGCCTCTAGTTTCCTAGTATATCTTTGGTTTGTTATTTTTTGTTCGAATTTTTACCGAATTTTCGATTTCAGTGCCATCCCCCACCATCCCCGATCTGCAACGAACACGGACATCGCTGCCCGTCGCTGGTCGGACTCCGAACCCCATCTCAACTCCAACACAAGCCCTCGTCTGCATCAGCGTCCAACGTGTCCTCCGGGTCGCCCTACGAGAGCGCAAGGTCCTCCTCGACCGCTACCGGATCTCAGTTTAGCAACTCCACTCAAGGCACGACCACCGCCCTTTTGCGCATGGATATGAGTCGAAATATGCCCGTGTTCTTCGATGAAAACAGCTCCTAGATCGGCCACAGGATGTCTGCTATGGAACATACATGGTGGTACAACGAAAACTGTCGTTGTAAAAAATTGAGAGCAAAAATCGCAACTCCGGCCATAATCCGCCATCCCTCGGTGCTTCCTCGAATTTAGTCGTATTTCAGAGCATTTTCGGAATTCAAATTGTCTTCCACTCTAATCAACAGCCATTTCTCTTCACCCTCAGGGCCTCCGGTGCTAATTTTTTTTTGATTTTTGAGCCAATATCTCGATTTTGAAATTTTTTGAATTTTGATTTTTTTTTGTCTTTTTCGAATATTTTTAATAAATAAAATATTTAATATCGGTCTTTTTTGTCATCAGTTTACTTTTCTACTAATATTTTTATATCTTTTCTATAGTCATCAATCATTCCCCCTTGAATTGAAAAACGTGTATGTATTTTATAAAATTTTTTTGTCTTGTTTTCAATTTTAATCTCTGTTTTTTCTCATTTTTGGAGCAAATTTTTATTTGGAAAATAAACAAACAGCAATAATCTGGATTGATATCTACATTTACACCCGATTTAATCAAATTTATTTCGTATTCCACAAAAGAAGCGTATTTTATTCGGCGGTTCTGGTGGTCAATTTCTTCTTGTTCTTGATGCGGGGTCGGAAAATGGTGAAGCTGATCTCCTGAAACAACATTTCTGTGCAATTTGAGACAAGTTCAAATTTCCCGCCATTTTTGGCATTCTGTTTTAAGGGTCAAAAGGTGATTCAGAGGTTTTGACATGTCATAAAAAGTTTAAAATACGAGTCACAGATCGCAGCTCGATCCATTAATCTGGCTTTAAATTCAAGTTTCCCGCCATTTTTGGCATTCTGTTTTAAGGGTTGCAAAAGTGATGCAGGGGTTTTTTCATGTCATAAAAATTGTAAAATACGAGTTAAACAGCTCAGCCGTGACTATATTTTAAAAAACCTGGCTCAAAATTCAAATTTCCGCCATTTTTGGCATAACGTTTCAAGGGCAGAAAAGCGATGTAGTAGCTTGAAAATGAGTAAAAAATAAGTGAAATACAAACAAATATCTCTAAATACCTCGTAGCATATCCAATCTCTGACAAAACTTCCAGAAAATTCAAATTTCCCGCCAATTTTGGCATTCTGTTCCAACCCGTCAAAATCGAAATTTCATTAAATAGAAGTTCATTCTAGCGTTTCAAACACCTCTCCATAAAATTTCAACTCACCATATCCTTGGTGACATTCATAATCGCGGCCGCATTCTCGAACTGCGCGCAATAATAGGGCGCCGAGAAGATGGTGACCAACTTCCGATTGCAAAAGAACTCATAGCCATCGTTGACGACTTGATGCGCACGCACAATCAATTCCAGGCCGAGTTGTTTGCAGAACGCTTCCAGCGCGGCTTCGCCGAAGACTCGAGCCGCACCTCTCGGCGAGTCCTCGTAGAGTTCGATATTTGGGTCGGGATCGGCCCAAGTGAGATCGGCGAGAATGCCGAGGTCGGGAATATCACAAGGACGTTCAATTCGGTCCATCTGAAACGAATTTTGAAGTAACTGGACAAGTTTTTATTTTGGCAGGCTGCGCCCTGGGTTACAGCGAAAATTTGCGATAAAAGTGGGAATTTTTAAGCAACCGGTTTCTTTTACCTTCAAAGTTAATTTTAGGCTTCCAAAAAAAAAATTTTTTTTTGAAATTGGCCAAGATAATAAAAGTTTTTGAAATTGCGAACTGCGCCCTGGCTTACTCTTAAAATTCGTGGTGGCTGGAGTAAAATTTCAAGAAATGTTTTAAAATGTCCTAGTATGACGATTCGCACTCAGGAATTTTCGATTTTCTCAGATATTGGCGAATTTTAAGTTCCGCGAGCTGCGCCCTGCCTTTTTTGAAAATCGTCTGTATTCAACCGGCTAAAGCGAATCGAGTTTATAAAATTGCTGCGTATGACTTCTAACACTCAAAAAAATCATTTTTTCCTATTTTTGTCAAACCCGCGAGCTGCGCCCCACATTTCACAAAAAAATCATCTAAAAATTCCCGCTTACCTGCCCAAAATCCTTCAAATCCTCACTGATTCCACCATGCATACACAAAATACGCTTGTCCACCAGTGCGCAAAACGGCATGCAATAGAAGACGTATTGGAAAACCTCGTACAACGACGTGGAATATCGTTTTTTGCACTCCAAAAAGAACCCATATTGCATGTTGACCGGTCTGGACTCATGGTTTCCACGGAGCAGGACGATATCGTCGGGGTACATTACCTGAACACGATTTTTTTTAAAAAATTTTAATTTTAAAAAAATTGGAAAAAATTTAAAAAAATTTTTTTCCGACAAAAAATCGGTAGTAAAAAAATGATTTAAAGACTCCAGTTGATTTCAAAAAATTTTTTTTTAATTTTTAATTTTCCTATAAAGCCCCAAAAATCGCAGAAATTCAAAAAAATGCCAAAAAAATTCCAAAAAGCCTCCAAAAGTATCCAAAAATCACCTTATACGCGAACAACAACCCCACAACTTCAATCGAGAATGGTCCTCTGTCCACATAATCGCCCAAGAAGACGTATTTCTTCTCCGGCGGGAACCCATTCAGTCGGAATAAGGCCAACAAGTCTTCGAATTGGCCGTGAATGTCGCCGCAAATACTGACCGGCGCCTTTACGGAGACCATCGACTTCTCCATCCAGAAAGTCTCTCGCGCTCGGTAGCACAACTCGACCAGTTCGGATTCGCTGAAGAGGGACTGGGATTTGGCCGGAGTCCATTGTTTTACAAGCCTGTCGATGATGGTTTGAAGCCAGGCTTTGACCTAAAAAATGGAAAAAAATGGTTTGAAAAAATGGAAAAAATCAGAATACAGTTTTTTGAGATTTTTAATTCGAAATTTAGCAAAAAATCAAAAACAATTTTTTTTAATTTGAAAATACGAAAAAAAAATGTTTTTTTGATATCGGATCTTGATAAAACTTGTCAAAGATATAGAATAAAATTTTCGAAGGCATTTTTCAAAATTTCAGCTCGCGTTTTTTACAAATCGCCGAGGTTGTTAGGCCGGAAATTTCTAAGAATTCAAAAAAAATATTCGAAAAAAGTTGGAAAGCCAGGCCTTCTAAAAAAATTTTTTAATTTTTTTCATTTGAATTTTTTAACTCGGAGTTTACCAAAAAAATCAAAAAAAAATAAATAAATAAAATTTGAAAATTGAAAAAATTTTTTTTTTGATATCGCATTTTGGTGAAACTTGTCCAAAAATTTAGAATAAAGTTTTAAAAACTCCTTTTAAAAATTTTTAACTCACGTTTCGAACAAATCGCCCAGATTGTTTAGTCGAAAAATTTTAAAAAATCCAAAAAAAATCGCAAAAAAAATTCATTTTTCGAAATTAAATTTTTTTTGTTTTTTGTTTCGGCTTTTTGTTCGAGACATTGCAAAATTCAAAACTTTAAATTTTTTTAAGCAACAAAGTTTTGATGCTTATATCCCTGTAAATTTCTAAAATTTCCAACCTTTTACCTTGGTAGTTCTGGCCTGTTGGACTTCCTTGGACTCGACAATGTCCTGCGGTGGGGGTGCGGGCGATTTGGACCTCAGAGCGACCGGAGTGGCTTCGAATTTCTTGGTCTCGCCCTGATCGTCCTTCCCCTTGAACAGTTTCTTCATGCCGCTTGATCAACACTCAATTTTTTGGACCGAACTGAATCTATGGTCAAGAAAAAATGAAATAGACCACTCATTCGTATTTGTGAAGTATTTTTTCATGCAAAAATTTGCATAAAACGACTAATTTTTTTTATTTTTCCCCAAAAACTGGATGAAAATCAATTTTTTCAGGGAAAATCAAAAAATTTTTGAAGATTTTCCAATAAAAAATCAAGTGATCTACACTGTAAAATGCTTTTTAATTACCGTTTTATTCAAATTTACCCCAAAACCACAAAAAATTGGGACTTGGAGGTAAGGGGGTTTGAACCCCTGACTTTCCGCATGCAAAGCGGACGCTCTACCACTGAGCTATACCCCCACGGGAGAGCGCTGTGCTTATTTCTTTCCATTCTCTTTCGGGCGGGAAAAACGGAGAGGGTGCATTCGGGGAAGGTCAAATTGGGCGTTTCTTTCCGATTTTTTCGACGAATTTTGGTATCCAAATAGAAAATTATTGTATAAAATTTTTATTTGAAGATAAATGAACTGAATCCATGACTTTTTTGGCTTCAAAAAGCTTGAAAATCCATGATTTTTTGGAAATTGCCTGAGGCATGGTGCTCAGATTTTCCCCTAATTCTGCATATAGTCTCCAAATAGAGTAATTATCAATCACTAAAAAAATTAGAGCACTCGATCAACCACGAGATATTGAACAGTTTTTCGAGAGAGTACGTAAAATGAGGAGAGTCGGTTAGACAAAAAAAAATTTTTTTTGCATGGCTTGGCGAATAATGGTTGGAAAAGCCATTTTTGGCAAAAATTACTGACGTCATTTAGAATAAAGGCTGAAATTTTAAATTAAAAATTGAAAAAATTCGAGATTTTTAAATTTTTGACAAAAAAATCTTACTGTTTTTTTCGAGAAATCTCGAAAAATCTCGAAATTTCGATTTCCGAAACTATAGTAAAGACCAAAAAACCAATTTTTTTTTCAAATCACATCCGACCTCAACTCGCCACGCCACTCATTTCCATGCGTTCAAAGACCAGAAAAAAAGAGTTGAACCCGCGAAAATTGTCTTATTTGGGGGGCGCAAATCTTTTAACATCTAACGCATGGCAATTACAGTAGGCGCAATTTGGGGAAAAGCGCGAAAAAATGGAGCAAAAATTAACCCGACATTTCAATAAAACCTTTTGTCGTTGCGTAGTTAGGAGTCGCCGGTTGGAATGGGTGTTTGCAACGTAAATTGTTATTTATTTCAACGCTAAAAAAACAGTTGTTTAAATTTTGCTGAGGTCTACAGCGTGGAGTATGCGCTGTGTAAACTATTATTTCGTCTTGGGTATGATTTTGTTGGAAGTTGTGGGTAAGTACAACGGCGAATTATTTTTCAAAAAGTTATACATATAGGGTCTTTACTTTTCATCGGCTCTGCGAATTTGTTTTGCAAAAAGGCGTTAAGAATTTCCGCTGAACGCCTTTTTTGCAAAATCAGTTCAAAGCTGATTGGAAAGGGGGTCAATTTTTGAATTGGTTCACAAAACATTGAACCATTTCACTGGTTATGAAATTTTCAAAGGAAAATGAACAGGTTCACGTTTTCGGGCAACAGGAAAAAACAATCATACAGATTGTATTGGAACTATTGGAACTGTTGCCCGCAAATGTCGGCTTCCCGCAAGTATTGCCTGCCCGCAAATGTCGGAAAACTTCCAAAATATCGCAGTAATTTTTCCACCTCCACCTTGTTATCCTCAAACGCCGGTTGCCCGCAAATGTCGGCAAATTTCCAAATTTCATAGTAATTTTTCCATCTCCACCCTGTTACCCTCACAATCAGGTGTCGGTCTCTAGTCCACCTGCAAGATTCTCAGCTCGCTCTTTGCAGAAACAACCGGGTTTTTTGAGTCGAACTGTTACCTAAATTGGACAGTTCTTTTTTGAGTTTACGCATGAAAAGTCACCAAATTGCTTTCATCGCTGAACGTAACAACGTAACGTCTAAAAAAATTACTCGTTCTGCTCAAAACTGGCAAAGACGTAGCCAAAAGTTGTTTTTCTCTCTGGCCGCTCTCCGCATTTCGCGTACTCTCTCAGTACCCCTAAAGATTACAAATCTTGGTGATAGCTGCTAAGCGCAAACTAAAATTTTCAGGGATTTATACATGTACGTAAACTATGCTCAAAATATGTGCAAAATTAAAAGAAATTTGAGCAACTAAAACAAAAAAATTACGTTCCTTTCCTATATCTCCTCATACTTCAGTTTCCCTGCCCCGTCTCCATCAGCATCGCCCGAAACTAAAACTCTCAAAACCTACTGTATCAACGACATCAGGCCCGGTGAAATCATCCACCGTTCCCACCGACGACACGCGCCGCACAACCTTCGATGGCAAGGTTTTGGACGTCCCAATCACCGACCACCACGCCCTGGAGCTGCGTGAGAAATGGGTGGCGACGGCGTTGAGTTCGCTAATGTCCGCCGTGGCTGACCGTAAGCTCAAAAAGCATCCCTCGAAGCTGGTGAAAAAGGAGTTTGCGCGGTGCTCGGACAAGGCGGACTCGGTTCACAAGCACGCCAAATGCGTGAAGAGCCTCATGGACAACAAGATTTTGCCCAAGTTGAGGGATATAGTGCATGTAAGTGAAGGAGAAATATATTGACTGATTTTTTGACCGAAGGAGACTTCTAGGTAATTTTTAATATCACTCTGTCGGGAAAATAATGAGCACAGGTCTTTGATTTTTGCCCCCGATCCTCGGCAATCCCCATATTTTGTCGCCCTTCGTGTTCACGCCGATCATTTTGTCGCCCCTTTGTATGACCCACCTGGTTTTGTATGCCGCGTGCAAGCGTTATAATGAGCCCCTATGCGTTTTCCACAGCTGTTTGCTTCAGGCCTCATATCAGACTGTTGGGAAAATAATGAGCACATGTCACTGCACCAAAGGCTTTGCTGAATTGAAAAGCAATTTGATTTTGTCGCGACACATTTCATCTTCTTTTGGGCGATGCGATTTTCAATACGACATAGCGCCTTATCCTCTTTTTCTTTCAGCATCCCAACCGGCCCAGCCGCTTCGAGCGCTACCGCTACAGCATCAACGAACGCTGGAAGAATGGCTTCAAGATTGCGCGCAGGAAGAGGGCCATACGGTCGCACAAACGCGCCTACTACGCGTTGCACAGCAACATCGAGAAACCCACTCCAATGGGAGCGATCGCCAGAGTCATTATGGAGGATGTGCTGAAGAAGAAGAACAAAACAAACGTTGATGAGTAGGTGCAGTGAACTCACTAGCGACATGAACTTCTAACAACATTATTTTTTTATATATATGTCTTAATGCAATTGCTATTTTCAGTTGGAAGAAAACGGTGGAGAAATTGAAAAACGTCGGAGAATTGCGTTCAAAAAAGAGAAAAGAGACCGAAGATGTCAGCGAGGAGACGCTACAACAACTATCGCTAAACGGCCTGAAGAAACATGTCATGAAAGGTCAAGAAAGTGACGTCGATGTAAGACTGTTTGTAGGAAAGAGAGGCGCTGATATTTTGACAAAAAAATTTGACGTACTTTCTGGAACGGCTAGTAGTACTTGACAAAAATCGTTCAATATCTCGGCAACTGCTGAAAATTGCGAGCTAAAGTTTTCTTGAAATTTTTATGTACATATTCTCCGTTTTTTCAGCTGCTGGACGTCTTCAAAGACGAGCAGAAGCTCCGTGATTACCTGAAAAAACGAAAGGAAAAGCCGAAAGACACCTCGGAGAAGATCTTTGGCCTGATTCGAGAAGGATTGAAGCTAGCCTACATGATGTCGCCAAATGGGACCAAAAATTCAACCGACGATTTTGATGACAAATCAATGAAGTTGATGTCGCCAAGATTTTTCGGACTTGTGCCTGAGGCCAAGGAGAAAAATGAAGTGAGTATTTTTTTTATGTTTTTGCCCAGGCCATTGAAAAACTGGCAAAATAATGGCCAAGTTTTAGCTCGAATTTCTCTCACCATCGCTGTTTGCCCTCCACAATCAAGGAGAGGGCCTCGAGAACTTGACCTCGTTGCCAACACTGTTGAAGAATGTGATTGGAAAAGACCAGGACCTCTGGCTGAACTTGATCATGGAGGTTTCCGGCGTCAACGATCAAGCAGAGACTGTGCGGAAGGTAAGAAAAATTGGGCAAAAAATACCTGTCGTTCCTGCAAAGCGTGAGAATTTCACTCACAGGGGAAGTACCCCAAGTGCGACGCTCAGATTTTGATGAAACTTGGCCCAAATTTAGAATAATTTTTTCTAAGATATATGCGAGAATCCTAGCTCGCGCTTTGCAGAAACAACCGAGATTTTTAGATTGAAAGTCGGCGAAAATTTCGGACTTTTTGCCGAATTTCAGCACGAAAAGTTTCATGTCTATTTCTACCGTAAAGGATAATGTTTCTACAAAAAATCAAATTTTTCCGCGCGAAACTGCCAAAGTTATGGCGAAAAAGGTGTTTTCTCTCTGACCGCTCTCCACGTTTAGCGTGCTCTCTCGGCGGCATAAATCGTCCGATATCTCGGCGGCGCCTGCAAAGCGCGAGCTAAAACTTTCAGGAATTGATATTTAGTCTATTCCCGACGCGTGTGCAAAATTTAAAGAAAATCTGAGCGTCGCACTTGGGGTACTTCCCTTGTCAGTTTTTCCAATTTTTCAGATCGTCGAGGAAGTTGAAGAGCCCAAGGATTTCATGCAGCAATATAAGAGGGAAATTGTTAATGAAAATGGGGTTCCTCTGTACTGGACAGAGGGCAATATCACCGAAAAATATGGGAAAGAAGAGCAAAGGAAGATAGAAACTGGAAGAAGGTTGGCGGCGAGTTACAGCAAGGATCAGGTAAGCGGTTTTACCTCAACCGTTTCGCCTCGATTCGTTGTCGTATGAGGCTAGGAGAACGCCTGCTAGGACTTTCATAAAGTACCTGGATTTTTGCACTGTGAATTTCGCTTTCTCGCGAATTTTCAAAAAACTTTTGCTTTTTCCTTGCACAGTGCGGCAAACGACGAAAAGTCCATGCACTTTAAAAAAAATGCTAGTAGTATGCATGACGCTGGCAGAACGCTTATCATCGTCAGGCCCGGCCCGCTTTCCACCTCTAGTTAAAGGACGTACAGCTCTCTGTTTAGCCGGGGTGTTACGGCTTGGAAATCGACGAAATGTTCATAGGTAGTACATTACCTGTTTGACGATTAACAAAAGAAAAAAATATGGCAACATTCTGCGTATTTGCTAACAATTATTGAACCATTTTTAATTTTGTCCATACTTTTTTTTTCGTGGTTGGCGACAAAAAAAATATTTTTTTTGACATTTCGTCCGCAAGCCGTAAATGTGGCGATTCAAAAATTGTTTATATCGCTGTTATGACTTTTACCAGTCCGTCGGGAAAATAATAAGCACAATGGCGTTGTCGATCGTCGTCGCTGAACTGAAAACCAATTTGATTTTTTCCGCGACACAATTCATTTTCTCGGCGATTTTCGATGCGACAGAGTGCCCATTATTTTCCCGACAGTCTGAAAAAATCTTTTTTATTACCGTTAAAATATATATATATTGAAAACAACCCTTTCAGCTTCGCGAATTCAACACCACCGGCTACTCCTTCCTCACCCACGCCCAACTCGACCTGCTCTACGGCCCTCATTCTCCCTACAACGACTCGGAAGCCCATCGGCGCCTAACGTCGCTGAATCACTCCAAACTGCACGACTATCTCGAGGCCAACATCCGGCATGCGGCCGAGGACGCGAACCTGTTCAACCTGCGACAAAACGACTTTGTCGTGGGGTCTCCGTTCGTGCTCACGTCCATCATTGGAAGGCCGGATATCGCGTCCAACTCGCTGATTTTGTCGCCACTAGTGCTGACGCCGGCCATTTTATCGCCCGCCGTTCTGGGAGGCGTTGTGTTGTCGCCGTGGCTGTTCGTCCCCGTGGTGTTGAGCCCTCGAATTCTCGGTTGTCTGGTCCTGTCGCCGTACGCGTTCTCTCCGATCATTTTGACACCTTTCGCGCTGCATCCCGTAATCTTGTCGCCCGGCATTTTCGACCCGTTGATCTTGTCCCCAATCCTCCTTAATCCATATGTTTTGTCGCCGCTGGTGTTCACGCCGATCATTCTGTCGCCCCTTTGCATGGCCCCTCTAATTCTCTCGCCCACCGTCGGGGGACCGTTGATTTTGTCGCCCTTCGTCTTGAATCCCCTGATCTTGTCGCCGATGGCGCTTGGCGGCGTTATCATGAGCCCCTATGCGTTGTCGCCGCTTGTGTTTTCACCGCTTTTCGCGTTTGTTGCGTTGTTGTCGCCCAGTTGGCTGAGTTGACGTGGGCTGAAGTGCGACGCTTCCGTTAAGTCTTGCACCGGCGTTTGCAGTAGGCTTTATTTTAGTCTGTCGGTAAAATAATGAGCAATCTGTCGCATCGAAAACATCGCCGCTGAGAAAATGAATGGTGTAGGGGCAAAATCAAATTGCTTTTTACTTCAGCACCAAGGATAGGAGCAGCGAAATTGTGCTCATTATTTTCCCGACAGGCTGATAGTTCGTTCGCAAAGTCGTTGGAGAGATTTTGGCTACATATGAAAAAAAATTTTTCGTTGCACCGTGCAATTTTTTGCTTCTTGCACCGTGCAATAGGCTTTTTTGGCCGGTCGCTCACACCAAATTTTATGATTTGGAGTAAGATTTGTCTTTATCCGTGTATTTTCGGCAAATTATTAAGTCTGTTTTCAACAAGTTACAAGTGAAAAAAACATTTTATTACTGCTAGTGCTCAAAAGTTCGGACGATCCCCGCACAGTGCAGGTTTTAATTCATCGTTATCGCTCGCACTCTGACCTTTTCTACACAGTGTAAAGGCCCAAAATCACTCCGGCGACTTTACGAACGGACTAGTATCAGTCTGTCGGGAAAATAATGAGCACAATGTCGCTGCGCGTCCGGCGTCACTAAAATGGAAAGCAAGTTGATTTTGAACACAATTCATTTTCTCGACGATGCGATGTTCGATGCGACGTTGCGCTCAGTATTTTCCCGACACATTGACATCAATGTCCGAAAGTTTTAGCTCGCAGTTTTCCGGTGTCGGCGAAATCTTCAACGGTCTTTGCCGCAAATATATAGAACGGGAAAATCTCGATTGTTCCTACAAAACGCGAGCTGGTAATGTCGTATATTTCGAGCAAAAAATAAATTGTTATTGGTCTCAAGGTTCATTACTGTCGAGAGGCCCGGGGGACAACCACACGATAAGACGAGAAGCTCGGGTTCAAGTGATTTGTCGAGTGAAAAGCGGCCCTTATAGGGAAATCCCACGTAGGAAAGTGCAATCAAATTTGAATAATAAACGATGATTTCCGTGGGAATTCGGGCTCGAAGTTCGGTCGTTCCGCCTCGCAATTACAATCCGAGCGTCCGAGCACTTTGTCTGTAAGCCACGCCCATTTCATTCACACAAACATTGCCCAAACAGAATGTAAATTCATTGTTTATTACTGTGAAACTTATTACGATATTAAAGGTACTAGACTTTTGAAGCGCGCTGACGCAGCGGCTATCTTTTGTTTTAATTTCAAAAGCGCGACTCAAAAGTAGGTGTACCGTTGAAATGGCTCACGTTGTCATGTGAAGAAAGACATAAACTAAACTGATAAACAAGCGATTGCAAGTCAAACTTGCAGAGAAAACGGTAACGTCAAATTGAGGAGTAACTGAGCGGCCCGGTGACCGGAATAGAGCTTTGGCATCGGTTTTTTCGTCTTGATTTCACGGGGAAGCCTGAGAAAAGACGCGGAAAACGCACTCGAGTATGACTTGTCATTTCTGCAGCCGTAGTACAGCCAGGCTCTACGCAACACAAAGGAACCAAAGTTGAGGGCCAACAAACGGTGCAAGGCATCTTTGTTAAGCTGTAACTTTTTACTGCGACATGATGATTACACCAAATTTTCATGGATTGTTGAGAGGGTATTATAGAATATTGCCCGCTGTCGATTGTGTTTCTCTGACGCCCGGTTTTCGCGGTGGGACCTTTCAAAAAGTTTTCTCCGTTATTTTGGGTCACCCTGTATATCCTCAGTTTGACGTGTGACGCGTAACGGGTAGTAAAACAAAAACAAGTTAAAACACAAAATTACCGGTAGTAAGACCAAGTTTGTTGGATTTGGCAATGAAAATAACGGTGTGGGAAAGAGCAAAATGGCTAATTAAAAGATTGAACTGATATGATGACTATAGTAAAAAAAAAATTCAAAACAAATTGTCTTCACGACCCGAAACGGACTCAATTCCCACAGCCCTCACATCCGACTCATCATGGCGACATGCTGACACAGCTGCTTCTCGCTGACGTTGCACCAGCCGCAGCTGCGCCGACAGTTCTCCGCCATCCATTGGCGGCGCCGACTGCACTCGCCGCTCTGCTTCCAGTACTGGCAGGAGATGTGCCGGTCCTGGCAGCCCTCCACCTCCGTCACGTTCGAGTGGCACACCCCGCAGGAGCGCCGGCAATACTGCTTCATGAAGATGGGGTTCGCGTTGCATTCGGCTTTGGCGGACCACGCGCCGCAACAGGGATCGTCGTTGAAGCAGTTGGCGGTGACCAGCGTCATGTTCGCCGCCGGCTTCACAGGATTTTTAAGCTGAAAAAACGATGATTCAGGGTTGGCAGGGGAATAAAAGGCGGTAAAAAATGTTTTTTGGCGAAAATTGGTTTTTGCGACATCTGAAGTTTGTCGCTATCGTGATTTTTTTCGGCTCCAAAATATGGAATAAAAATGGCAAAGGTCAGTCAGTTGTTGTTATACACTTGTGGGCCTAACCAGGCCGGGCCTGACTACCACTCGACCATGTGTAAGCATATTTGCCGCGGGAAAGGGGCCACTTTATACGATGAAACTTGTCTTAAAAGTTTTTTGACAGTTTTATTTTATCGTATAAAATGTAACTCAAGAAAAAATGACATCCAAATTTACGTAATTTCTTAGGTTTTCACATAATTTTTGAAAAGAGCCATTTTACACGATGAAAACTGTCTGAAAAGTTTTGGGCACGTTTTATCGTATAAGATGTCACTTTTTGGAGAATGACGGCAAAGTTGTCTGGGAGCCATGTCTAATTGTCATCAGAAGTTTTTACTTCCTTTAACTTGCCTGAAAAGCCACAAAAACCGGCTGAAAACGTTACAGTAAAAGCACAATGAAATGCAAATGCTCCCCCAACACCGACATTGCAAAACAACCCGCATAGCATGCCTTACATTGTCCTCCAGCATGGTCATATGCATGCTCTCGATCATGCGCTTCATACGGACCGCGCCACTCGAGCTGCGTTGCCGCAGCGTGCGCAGCGGACTGCGTTGGCGCAGCTGTTTGAAGCGACGTCGTTGGGGGATGGCGTTGTTGAAGGGTGGCGAAAGCTGGGTTTGTCGTGCTCTTGGCACGACTTGCGGGACGAATTGTGGCTGCTGCCAAGGCGGCTGGAAAGAGGGCTGGGCTGGTGGCGGTGGGGGAAAAGGCGACATCACTGGGAGTCGGGGCCGAGGACGGCGGAAGCGACGGCGCTGAAAAGGCGATGAAGAAAGCCGTGGAAAATGTTAGTGTTTGAAAAGGGGTTAGATGTGAGAAAAAGCAAAAAAAGAGGAAGTGCAAAACATGTCAAAAGTGCAGCGTTTATTGGACATTTTTTAAAATCAACGTTCAAAATGATGCCACTATCGGAAGCTCACTCTCACCGCAATCACTTTGTGCAAAATCATATTTTTTCTACATATTATTACTATGTTCAACTCAATGACTACTGTAATGTAACCTACCGACTGTCCCCTTGGAATATTTGGCATCGGCGCTTGGACATTTCCCCCATTATTGAGGAGCCCGTCGAAGGTTCGGTTGAAGCTCTGCCCACTCGAATGTCGCAACGAGTTCGCCATGGGGGTACGCGTAACGGTCGCCGCGACGCGTTGCGTCGCCGCCGTGATGATCGGTGGCCGTGTGGTGGGCTGTTCCACGTCCTGCTGGCGCTGCAGCTGGCCCGGAACGCAGACGCCCCCGCGGCAAACGCCCTGGAAGCACACATCGAAGCCTTCGAAGCCCTGACAAAGGCCGTTCATGCGCACCTTGGAGACGCAGTGCGCGTTGCCCCGATTGTCGCAGAACAAGTAGGGCGAGTTGCCGCAGTTGTTGTTGCAGTTGGGGCGTTCGGCGAATTGGTACAGGTTGTCGGTGTAGGCGTTGGAGAGGCCTTGCCGGTTCGTGATTTGGTAGGGACGCATGATGGCGTTGGAGAAGTGCTGCTGGTTGGAGCATTGGGGAATGTCAGGAGGGTAGGACTGGAAAATGTTTGCTTAGGGCTTCTGTGCAAAAATAGACGTCATTTCTGCTACATCCGCACGATTTGGGGATAGCACCATTTTTATACCATGAAACCAGTTCAAAAATTTCTTGGACAGGTTTAATCGTATGAAATGACACACTGATTATTTGCGTAGGGCGCCAGTGGAAATTTTTGTTTGGGACTTCTGTACAGCAAGTTGAACTCGCATTTATTTTTGGAATAACACCATTTTATACGATGAAATCTGTCCGACAAATTTGTCGGACAGATTTCATCGTATAAAATGTCTATTTAGTTCTTCATGCAACGCTACAGTGGACTCTCTCTATAGCGGACCTTCAAGCCCCATTTTATACGATGAAACTTGCCCAAGAAGTTTTTCGGCAGGTTTCATCGCATAGAACGATACCTTGGTATTGTCTAGTAGGTTGCGGCATATTTAAAAAAATCATGCGCTTACCTGCTCCCTAGCCCATCTCGACTGTCTCATTTGTCTCCAGTTCTCGAAGATCAAGTCCACAAACGAGTGGTGGAAGAAGAAGACCGGGTCATTGGCCGACGTCACCGGCGGCTTCATATCTCCGCCGATGAACAAGTGCACCGATGAATGGGTGTACTCCAAGGCGCCAAAGTTGGGCTGGTACGGGCACGACTGCTCGGGCACGGTGAACGCCATAACCTGCTCGATTTGGGTCTGTCGGTAGACGTTGTTCAGGTCGTTCTCGTTGAACAAACGCCCTTCTCGCGCTAGACCGCTGAAAAATTTAGGCTTACGATATGCTGGGGGGCCGTATACACAGTCAAAGGCATTTCTAACGAATCGCAGGCGACCGAAAAATTTGTTTGTTATAAAGGGGTTTTGCTGTACGGAAGTTCAGTTTGGCCTAAAATTGACTCTTTCGACCTCTAAAATTGTCCGTTTCAGAAAGGTTTTGTTACGAAAAATTTGAGTTTCCATAGGTACCATTCACAAAAAAATCAAAATGACATTTTATACGATAAAATATGCCCAAGAACTTTTTCAGATAGGTTTCATCGTATAAAATGAGACTACGCCAGACTTTTGCAGAGAGAGGTTATACCGCAAGAATTTTACAGTTATCCTCCAAAAGTGACGTTTTATACGATGAAACATGTCCAAAAATTTTTCAGACAGCTTCCATCGTATAAGATGGGGCTATTCCAAAGTGTCGTGAAAATGCGATAAATGATGTCGACTGTGGTCCCAAAAAATATTAGCTCGTTTTTTGCCAAATTGTTTGTTAAAGAGAGGTTTTTCTGTACATAGGTTCACCGCAAACTCTAGTAAAAGCTCTAATACAAAGGTATTATACCACTTTCAAAAAGCCTAATAAATGATTACAGAGGCCTCGAGAGTCTCGCTTAGGCCAAAACGAGCTTCCACACAGCGAAATCCTCCTATAACCAGCAAATTTTTAGGTCCATTGCGAGTGGTTGTACAGAGATTCAAATTTTTTCGGAGCCGTCTAATTTATCTCCAACTTGCTCTTTGCGCATAACAAACCTACCGTTGAATATACGCCTTGCCCTCCAATGTTCGCCATCCCGCGAACGGGCCAGTTACCACCTGGCCGAAGGCGTCAGCCTCGCCCATGAAAAGACTCGAAAACATGATCGAATCCGCCGGCCTCGGCAAATACGAATCCATCACACTGTCCCAGTACGGCAACGCCAGGTTTGGATCAATCAGCCGCAGACTGATCTCGAACCGCTTCATGAACTCGCGATGCCAGGGCAAGAAGCCGGGGCCGGAGTGGGCGCCCGAGGAGGAGCCGACCGCCCGATGCTCCGAACTCATCGCGTCGTATTGGCCGTTGTTCTTGAGCTGCTGCATGATCTGGAAGAGCCGTTGACGCTCCGCGTCGGAGAGGGTGCGGATCTCGCGACGAATCGCTTTCTGCAGCACACCGCCGCTGCGGAGTTGACATTGGTTGTTGGGACCGCGGAGACCCTGAAATTCTTCGGATTTTATGGCCGGAAAGGTGCTAATAATTATGATGGGCGGTCCCAGGTCACATTATTTTTTCGACAGGCTTCAAATTCCAAAAATATCAGTCTGTCGGGAAAATAATGAGCACAATGTCGCTGCGCCGATCCTCGTCGCTCAAGTGAAAATCAAGTTGATTTTCTCCGCAACACGATTCATTTTCTCGGCGACGATTTTTGATGCTACAATGCTCATTATTTTCCCGACAAAGTCATAATTTTTATTTTCAAAAACCCTCTCATTACATAGGAGATATTTTTGGCTTACCTGCATGAAAGCGCAAAGACAGTCCAAGTCCATGCAGCTCTGTGGCTGCGTGGCCATTTGTTGCGGCACCGCCGGCGACAGCCACGGCTGCTCGGGGACGGCGGGCGCCGCGACAACTCGATTCTGCTGGAGTTGAGCTTGCTGTTGTTGGATTTGTCGAGCGCTCACGTCCCAATTCACCAACGACTGACATATCGTTCGCCAGGCTGGAATGTCGAATTTTTATTTCGTTCGTCGAAAAAAATAATTTTTTTTTGATTTTTTAGATTTTAATGTTAGCTAAGGTGCATAGGGTCAATCTTCTGCACAATGAATTGCAAGGCATTTAAAAATTTGTTCGTTTTAGAAGGGCTTTGTTGTACGAAGGTTCATTGGCCTAAAATTGACTCTTTCGACCTTTGAAATTGTTCATTGTAGAGAGGTTTTGTTATACAAAAGTTTCTTATATAGCCCATACTACTGCTACAACTCCAAAAAACCAAAGTGACATCTTATACGATAAAAATTGTCCGAAACTTTTCTAACAGGTTTCATCGTATAAAAAAGGGGGCTTTGCCAACTTTTAGCAGAAAAAGGACTTCTATCACAAAAAAATTACAGACATCCTTCGAAACTGACATTTTATACAATGAAACGTGTCCAAAAAGTTTTCATATAGATTTCATCGTATAAAATGGCGATTTTCCAAAAGTATGTGAAGATTTCAAAAATGGCATCAATTTCAATTTAATTTTTGACACAGTGACATTTTATACGATGAAACGTGTCCAAAAACTTTTCATCCAGGTTTCATCGTATAAAACGGCATTTTTCCAAAATTGTGTGAAATTTGCAGAAATTACGTCAATTTCGATCCCGAAAAATACTAGCTTGTTATATGACGAATCTGTGGAGGTTATAAAGAGGGTTTTTTTGAAAGGTATATGGTCTAATGTATTAATTGACCCTTCAACGTTCTTTGATCAAATTGTGTTGTCTAAAAATCCAAACAAACTGTTGCACAAGTCACGAATGTTTCGCTTTTACACTTTTCTCCCCCTCAGCTGTTGGTCGCCCAATTTCCCCATCACTTTGGACTCGAATTGACCTGCCATTTGCGCACCTTAAGAGCCCTCGACCACGTCAAACGATGCTTGACAAACATTTTATTTATTCCCTTTTTTGTCAACAGCATAAACAATTGCCGCAATTTTGCGAATTCCTCAACTTTGCAACTAATTTTGGGGGTTTTTGAGGGAAAAAAATTCGAAACTCACGTTCGCCGGGAGCTGTGGCGCAATCGAAAAAGTTTTGAGATTCCAACGGACAAATTAAAATGGCGAACAAAGCGAGGTGTAGGCCTGGCTGTGACCTTAAACGGACCCGACTCATTTTGGAATCTGAAAAATTTTAATATGTTTTTATTTTGTATCAAAATCAAGGTTTTATCATCGCGGAATACGGAAAAAATTTTTTTTAATTTATTGTATTTTCCGCACAGTGCAAAAAAACTTTTTATTTTTTCCGCACAGTGCATGAAAATTTATTTGGGTCCGCACAGTGCAAATCGAAAAATTCTTCTGAATTTGTTTGCATAGTGCAAAATTGAAAAAAAAAATTTCCGCTGCACTGTGCAATAAATGGAAATTATTTTTGCACAAAATTGACACTTTTTGAAAAAAAAAAATTTTTCCACCGTTCGAAACTTTGAGTTTTTGAAGTAATTTTTTTGGCACCGTGCAAAAATTTGAGTTTTTGAAATAACTTGTCTTTTGCACTGTGCAAAAACGAGATTTTTTCAACAAAAATTTTTTTGCACCGTGCGAATTTTGATTGTTTGAAAAAAATTTGCACAGTGCAACAATTTGATTTTTCAAAAAAATTTTGCACTGTGCGGCAATTCGATCATCTGAAAAAATTTTGCACGGTGCGAAAAATTTTCGGAACGCAAAATGCAAAAAAAGGAAAAAAATGCAATTTCCGATCAAAACATCAAGTTTTAAACATCTCTGCATGGTACAGAGTTAAACTTTTTTCACTGCACTGTGCAATAAATGGAGACTATTTTCGCACCGTGCAAAATGCCAAAAACTCTTCTGCACGGTGCGAATTTAAAAAAAAATAAAAATTTGCCCCAAAACAGCTAATTCAAAATTTCACCACAGCAAATGTTGGCTACCCTCTGGAATCACACGGATATCCGTCTAACTGCCGACTAATCAGCCGAAGTACGACTTTTCCCCTGACCTAATGACCTTCTCCATCCCGAATCACCGCTCATCCCCGGGGGGTTTACGTCAAGAATCCGAGAAAAAAACGCCGTCTTTATATCCCGAAAGGAAGGTGAAGGTGATTTTGTCACCTCTTCGTTCTGCGTTGACGTGGGATCGCCTAAGGTCGAATGGACGGGAGATTCCGAGATTTTTTTTGAAACGCTCGGGTAAAAGTGGGAGTTGAAAAAATGTTTGGATTTTCGTAAAGTTTGGCATGTTGACTCTAAATTTCCCAGAAAAGCCATAGTGACATTTTATACGGTGAAAATTGTCCAAATACTTTTCAGACTGGCTTCATCGTATGAAATAAAGTTTTGCCGGCCTTTGTAAAGACAGTGCTTCCGCTGAAATTAATTCTCGGAAAATGACATTTTATACGATGGAATGTGTCCAAAAACCCTTCAGACAGGTTTCGTCGTATAAAATGGAGCTTTGCAGGCCTTCTGCCTAGAGAAAGTTTCCACTGCAAGACTTCTAAAGCCATTCTCAGAAAGTGGCATTTTATACGATGAAACATGCCCAAAAACTTCTCAGACAGGTTTCATCGTATAAAATAGTGCTATACCGGCTTTTTACAAAGACAGTGTTTCCACTGTAAGATCTCTACAGCCATTCTCAAAAAGTGACATTTTATACGATGAAACATGTCCAAAAACTTTTCACACAGGTTTCATCGTATAAAACGGCGCGTTGCCATCGATTTTAATTAATTTTTTACTTGCACCAAGCTTCAGCATATTGAGAGGTCAAAACAGTAATGCAAAACAAGTTAATGCTACTCCCAAAGAGATTGCGATAACTCATTTGCGACGACGTTTTCTTACAAAAACAAAAAGGCTTAAGTCGCGTACAGTTCCTTAAACGCAAATTTAAAAAAACATTCTGCTAATACACAAAATTACAATTACAATCAGCTAAAACCCTCTAGCCTTGCAAAACTGAGTCAACAAATTGTCAACAAACTTTTCATCGACCACCCCAACGTCGTTGAAAAGGGAAGTGCTCCAAGGGCAGCGCTCAGATTTGGGTAAAACTTGAGACAAATCTAGGTCTGAAAATTGTGTCGCCAAGCTGTTTTTTGGCTCTTGAGCGGGTTGTAGGAAGGCCTGGCCAAGCCGTTGGACGGTCGGCGGACGCTCGGCGAAGGCTCGGCGGAGACTTGGCAAAGAGTTACCATAAGCTTTTTCCAATTTTAGCTATTACTAAAGTTAGTTTTCTTTGCCAAGAGTTATTGGTCGTATTTCCGTGCCTTCGCTAATTTTTAAAATACTTAAAAGATGCAAAAGAGTCCTCATTATTTTCCCGACAAACGGATAGTAAAAAATTGGATTTTTGATGACCTAAATAAATAAAAATCTCATAAAAGCATATGGCCCCAATCCTAGGCCAATCAGAGCAGATTTCGAAAACTTTTCGTTGCTGACCCCCACGTCATTAAACCACCCCGTCTTCGGCGACAATTTCACAAAAGGAACGGTCTTATTTTATGTGGGAGGCTGTTCCTATTTACCCCCAACTTTTATTGACGTCAACAAAAAATTTGACGGGAGGATTTTTAACCTGCGCTCGTAAAGAACGGCTACATGTGATGGCATCCATTTCACAATCACACCTCCAATGCACTTTCGGGTGCGCTTCGGGGATCAAGGATGAACGTAAACCCATAAATAGACTTTATGACCACCCGTTTACAGTGGTCGAAGTTACAAGCTACGGAAAGAAAATACGGTGAGAAAATTTGAGCTTTTGGCGAATTTTGTTGCATTGTGCAAAAATCAGACTTTTTGGAAAAAATGTTTGTTGCACAGTGCAAAAAAAGATTTTTTGAAAGAAAAAAATTTCTTTGCACTGTGCGACAGTTTTTTTTTTTGGAAATTTTTTTGCACCGTGCAAAACTTTGAGTTTTTGAAAGAATTTGTTTTTTGCACAGTGCGAAAATTTGATTGTTTTAAATTTTTGCACAGTGCAGAGAGTTCTTCAAAAAATTTTTGCACTGTGCGAAAGTGAGATTTTTTAAAAACTTTTTGCACTGTGCGAAAAATTTTCAGAACGCACGGTGCAAAGAAATGCTAATAATTTTCGATCTAAAAATCTCGATGATTCCCTTTAAATTTACAACTAAAAAATAAGGAAAACATTTTTTAAGACTTATTTGCAATTTTTAGCATACGTTTTACAGCAATAATCAAAATTTTTAAGTCGAAATTTGGAAAAATCTCAAATTTTTTTCGGATTTTGATCTGAAAATCTCTGGTTCTTCTAGAGCTGAGGTAAAAATTTATTATACAAAATATCTAGTGTAAAAAACTCCTCAAATTTTTAGGCAAACAATCGAACAAAAAAAATTGAAATTTTCCCAAGTTTAGAGCGAAAAATCTCGATTATTTCTGCAAATTGCGCGCTGAAACTTTCAGAATTGCCTTAGGGAATACTTTTCTAACACTATGTCAAGTTCCGGCAAAATCAAAGAGAAAAAATTTTTTTAGGTACCTAAATTTTTTTTCAATTTTTTCAAAATTTTTTGATCAAAAATACAAAGTCTTCTACTGCGTAAACTCACAGTTAAATCACCGAAATTTTCATCAACCCTGACCCCTCAAATTAACAAAATTTACCTATCAAAACAAAAAAATTTTCCGCCCAATTTTATCCAATTTGACCGTCGCGCCACGCCAAAAAAAATTTATTTGACCTTTAAAAAAAGCCGTGTCCGCGAATACCCGGAGGGTATTCGGCGTTCAAGGACAATTTCCGGCCTAATTGGGGGGTTTTTTGCGGCGATCAAACTGTTGGGAAATACCTGCGTGCCAGTCTTTTTTTTTTGACCGCCCACTTGAATCAAAGTTTATATTTTTTGTGTGGCGAAGGGCTGATTAGACTGATTGGTGTGGAAAAACGTCGACTATTAACGATTATGGGCGATTCCCAGGCGCGACAAATCCACATTATTTTCCCGACAGACTTCAAATCCCAAAAATATCAGTCTGTCGGGAAAACCGACAGAGTGAGAATAAAAATTCTGTTTTTTGATGACGCAACAAATCAAAAAATGCTGATAAAACCATACTAGTCCGCGAGCGACAGCCCAAAAAAGCCTATAGCTTTTGCACGGTGCAAAAATAAAAAAAAAAATGAAAAAAATTACTTCAGCGACTTTGTGAACGGACAAGCATGATTTTATGAGCATTTCTAGGATTTGCCAAAAATAAGGTTGATCAATGCAACCCTTGGAGTGAAAAAAGCGAAAACAAAATTTTTCGAAATTTCTTTAGCCCATTTTTTGTCTAAAAATCCAAATTTTTCGAGGATATCCCGCACCGATTACCTCCAAATTTGCCATACGCATTCTAAACAGGCCAAAAACCAACCACTGAATTTTTTTTGTCTGACCGACTCTCCTCATTTTCCGTGCTCTCTCGCAAAAAAGCTCGTTGAATATCTCGGCTGCGCTTGTAAAGAATGAGTTAAAATTTTTAGGGATTAATATGTGGCATATTTAGAGCGAATATAGCAAATTTCAAGAAATTCTGACAATATTCAAATTTTTCAAAAAAAAATTTTTTTTTTTGAAAAATAAGATTTTTTCTTCAAAAAAATAAATTGCAGCCTCTATGTTTACAAATTCAACAACTTCCTCGCACTTTTCCACAAAAACACAGCAAAAATTTTACAGTAAAATTCCGTCAATCCTTCGCAAATTAGCCGATTATAGACCACAAAACCGTCGTCTAAGCAAGTCAACAAAGAGATCAATGGGGAATCGAGATGCCAGCGGAAATTTTGATTCGAAAAAACAAATAGAAAACAGTTCGATGAATGGCGATGAACGCCTTTAAACTTTGTAATAAATTTTTTTTCCAAACCAACTTTTCAAGACTACTCCATTTTTTCGATTTTTTAAGAGGTCACTTAAAAATTTTTAAATCGAAAAAAACTTTTTTGAAAATGAAAAAAAAATTAAAAAATTTTTTTTTTATTTATGAAAAAATAAAATCAAAAAAATATCACAAGAAAATCTGAAACCAATTTCACGGTATGAATTGGATTGTATAAAAGCAATGTTCTATGTTTTCCAAGTGAAAAATTGGATTGTTTTCATGTTTACAAAACTTTTTTCCGAGAAAAAATTCGATGGAAGTTCTCATTTCTCCAAAAGCAAACCCATTGTAATTGCAGTTGATTTTTTTTGGTTTGGAAGGAAACAGGTGATTGACATAAAATTTAGGCCATTTGGGAAGGTGAAATGGGTGATTTCATGGGTTTTGAAGAGGTTAAATTTAAAAATTTTGTTTAAAAATTGGGTTTTTTAGAGAGAAATGAGAAATTAGACAACTTTTTTTGGCATTTTTAGACCCAAAAAGATTGCAAAATACAGAGGGTAAGTCATATTCTTCTTTAAGTTTAACATGCCAACTCTTTCTCCAAAAAAAGATCACTAAAAATTTCAAAAAAGAAATTCGCAGCCTGCAGGATTCGAACCTGCGCGGGCAGAGCCCATCAGATTTCGAGTCTGACTCCTTAACCACTCGGACAAAGCTGCACACCCCTCTCCGCTCTTTTTTCCCACCAAACGAAAGAGCGAAAATAAAAAGGCGGGGCCGCGTGGGTTAGCTTCACTTTTTTGGTTATAACTCGGAAAATAATGGGTCTAATTCAACAAAAGTACCTTGTTGGACAGCAGAGACATTCTACTTTAGGATAAACGTAATTTTATAAATCGACTCAAAAAGTTTTGGGAGCAAAAATAAAAAACAAAAAATTTTGACGGATTTTTCCAAAGAATTGCAATTTTCTAAAATCCCCTTAGGGCATGGTGTCAAAAAAGGGTCTGGAAATTACAAACAAGGCAAGTAGATCAAATAGATACTAAATTTGTCAAATTTTATCGCGTCGTTTTCAAAGTACAGCCAAAAAATCCGCAAAGTTCATAAAAAACCCCCTTATACTGTTGATAACACGTTCACTTCCAGTTTTATATATAAAATCGTTCGTAAATTGGATGAATAATGTCAGAAAGAGCACGTTCCTTCGAAATAACACTTCTTTGAAGAGGGTCAAAGGTGAAAGGGTAAATTATACAAAAAATTACGAAAAGGGGCGGGATTCAACTGAAAAATAGTAATAATTCAAACATTTCGGCTCAACGAGGCTTCATTATGCGTGAGGATTAAAATAAATTCTTGTGAAATTTGATATTATAGTTTAAAAAGGGGTGAAAATTTGTTTTGGTCTTCAAAAATTATATAGATTTTTTGTCTTATAGGGTACCCCAAACTTGTCTTCTATTTTTTTTTAATTTGTGGTCAAAAATTTGTTTTACAATTTCAAAATCTGTTTTATAATCAAACTGCCTCATATTAAAATTATTTTTCCAAAAAAAATCAGCAAAAAAAAATTCTTTTATTTTCGAGGTACCACAAGTATAACTCTCCAATAGTCTTCAAATTTTACAAGTATACTATAAATAGACCACATATCAATCCCTGAAAATCTTAGCTCACGATTTTTAAGGAGAGCCGAGATATTCAACCATCTTTTTTGCGAGAGAGCACGTGAAACGAGGAGAGTCGGCCAGACAAAAAATTTGGCCAAAAACTTTTTGAATGCACCTCACGAGAATAAGTGCGGTATTTCTACAAAAAATCAATTTTTCCCGAGCAAAGTTCAAAACATTTCTGCCAAAAAATATTTTTTGGTCTGACTGACTCTCCTCATTTCCCGTGCTCTCTCGCAAAAAAGCTCGTTGAATATATCGGCTCTCCCTGCAAATTGTGAGCTAAAATTTTCTGGGATTGATATGTGACCTATTTACAGTGCACTTGTAAAATTTGAAGAAAATTTGAGAGTTACACTTGGGTACCTCCAAAATAAAAAAAAAAATTTTTTTTGATTTTTTGGGAAAAATACTTTTAATATGAGGCAATTTGATAGTAAAACAAATTTAAAAAAAAAATATTTACTGTAGCCCTTGAAACCCCCACTTTTTCGCAGTTCAAAAAGTGAGAACACCTGCTTGAACGTCAAGGTTGAAACCATTAGGTTTCGACGTGAACCCCCAAACTTTCCCATCGCCGAAAAACACCATACAAACCCATGAGACATCGCAGAGAAAAAAGCCAAAAGGAATTTTTTCATGACGTAAAAAATGAGACGTCTACAAAAGATCGCCTCAAAAAAACAAGTTTCAAAGGGTGGGCGCAATAAGTGGGTCAAAGCGCTCCATATCACATTAGTCATAAAGGGGGGAATACGTGAAAACACCTGAATATTACTACTTTATTCTCGGAGCCTTTGTTCGGCCGCTCCTCCTTCGGCCGCGCTGAGTCAGGCGGCGGAATGTCGAATAAAAAGTGGAAATCGAAGAATTTTGGGAGCAGGAACGCCTATGGAATTTATTTTTTGAGGGAATTGTATAGAATGTTTGAGAAAAAAACCGATTTTTGGGTGAATTTTTTTCGATTTTTCAAAAAAAAAAATTTTTTATCATTTGAATTACAATGAAACTTGATCAAATCTTTATCATAACATTTTCTAACACATATTTAAAAAAATCTGCCATCAAATTAGCTAAAATCACCGAGATTTTTTCCCCGAAATTATGAAAAATCCCAAATTTTTTTTTTTTTATTTTCGATTCGAAATTTTCAGACTCTGTTAGAGATGAGGTTCAAAACATTTACACAAAAAACCATTTTTTTTCGACGGCAATTCCAAAAGTTACAGCCAAAAAACATTTCTTTTCTCTGTCGTCTCCCCCTTTCCCATACTCTCTCGAAAAAATCTCGTTCAATATCGCAGATCTCCCAGAAAATCTTTGGCTAACACTTCCAACAGTTTTTTTCCAGTTCTTCTACAATCCAATTCACCATTTCCGGTTACTGTAACAAAAAATCGTTCGTATTTTCCAAACAACTGCAGCATTTTATTTTCGACATTTTCCATATTCAAAACGTGACAACGGATGAGAATTTCAGTTGTAACAGACAAATATAATTCACAAAGTTGGATGAAATGTCAAGGGGATTGTAATCTTCTTTTTTTGGGGTACTGTAACATGCTGTTGTGGAATATTCGAATAAATTATGTATTGTAAATAAGTATGTTAAACTCGAAAACTCTCAACATGCCCAAAGTAACTAATTTTTATCATCACGATGACATATATAGCCGTCACGATGACATATTTAATATGTCATCATGACATGTAAAATACGTCATTATGACGTGAAAATTGATTCGAACCTTGATTATCAGGCTCTCTACCAATCTGCAAAAAAAATTTGCGACTAACTAACGTCTAGTTTTTCCAAAATCGACAAAAATTTGTTTGATGACCAATTTTTTTCAAATTTGCTTTATACATCAAATTTGAAACTACAAAAACGTTAAGAAATGATAAGATTTGTTGCTGTACAGCATTCTGATTGTCTTGGACATACTCAGAGCATAACTAAACACGAACAAATACTAAATCTTCACCTTGATATCAAGTACAATATAATTAATCCGTCGTTTCGGGGATGGCGGTGATCCGATGGGCCTCTTCCTCATGCTGATGCTTCACCAGGTCGCAGAGGTCCACCAGACACTGTTCTATGGCCATTTCGTCGGGTCTTTGGGCCATGGGACGAGTGTTTTTGGGCATTGGATACCTGAACTTGGGGCCGAAGTTGACGCGGACTGTGGCGTCGTGGAACATCGAAACTGCTGGATAATAGGCACCTTCGTAGATGTCGGTGAAAGCGATCCCTTTGGAGCGGCCGTTGAGGAAAAATTCAATCTAAAAAAATTTTTTTAAAACCAGAAAATTTTTTTTCAAAAATCGTAAAGGATGGTAAAATACAGTAATTATAACGTGTATTGGTCTAAAATTACTCTACAAATATTCAAATTTTTATTTGGCCGTATTTTAGGCCATGTGTCATTTTGGCGCAATGGGTAAGTTGTTAGCCTGCCATTCAAAACATTGCGGGTTCGAATCCCCGCTCCGAAAAAAGTTAAAAACGCCACTAAAATCCATCTAAAAACACTTTGAATCTATTTTTCATTCAATATAACTGCCAGACCACTCAAAAACGGCCAAAAAAAGTATATAACAATACCAAAAATTCATTTTTTCGTCAAAAAATCCTGATTTCTCCCCAAAACTCGCTTATTTTCGCGTTATTCCCCTTTAAACCTCTTCTTCAACTCGATAAACTCCCTAAAAAACTCACTTTACTGCCCGGGAGTTCGGTGAGCTTGAGGCTGGCGACCTGGGGATCATCGTGTTCTTGGAAAACAAAGTGGTTTTTGAACTTGATCAACAAGTCCTCTTTGTGGGATGACGGCAGAATTGAGCCTATTGTGCGTCCGCCGTCCAGCTGCGCTTCCAGGTCGGGGAGGTCGATCAGGCAGCCGAGGATGTCGCCCTGCTTGTAGCCGGGCGGGGCGTACGTGTGGCCGTAGCCGTCGTGGAAAGCGGTGCCTTTTAGGGAGCGCCAGCCGTAGGACAGTTTGCTGTAGCCGACGCAGGCTTGGAGGGGGGCTGAAAATGGAAAATATGGGCTGAAAATTAGACGAAAAACAAAAATAACATTAGAAAACTTTCAAAAATTTTAAAAAATAAGGCAAAAAATCGTAAAAAAATTATTTTAGGTACCTAAAAAATTTTTTTTCAATCTCGATAAAAATTGGCGCAACTATAGAACAGCATTTTCTCACACGCATAGTAATTTTTTAGCGTTCAAACTTCACAAATTTTCGAGATTTTTTGCCGAAAAATTTTTTTTTTGAACAAAATCGAAAAAACGGCCAAATCAATTTTCTAACTTCTCCAAACCACTAAACAACGCCCTCAGAAAAAAACCGAAATAAAAAATTTAAAAACTCTTCTTACAGCATCCTTGCGCCCATCCAATCCGGATATGTGAGTCGTTTGGCTGTTTCACAAACTCCACTTCGAAGTACCATCGGCCTCTGGAGACGGGATGAGTGGCTCTGGCCATGGCGTAGCCTCCATTTCCGGTGATTGTGAGTCCGTCGTTGTCAACTTTAAGCTAAAACACGAAATTCGAAACTTCTCAAAAAACCTCAAAAAAAAATTTTTTTTTATGGGAAAACTTGAATTTTAGTATGAGACATACAACTCAGATAACGTAAAATTATACGGACGTATTTTACCATAATTTACAACAAAATTGTCCAAAATTACCAACAAAAAAATAAAAAAAAAATTTTTTTAACAAAAAAATTACAGTAACCTCCAATGGACGAATACCCTATACCCTCGATTTCTCATACTAAACTTCCTTAAAAAATCCCTGAAGCTCCAAAGCCCCACAAAATTTTAAATCAAAACTTTTTGTTCAGGATAACCCAAGAAATCTCAAAATCCAAAATTGCAGTAACCTCTGAGTGCCAAAAACCGTATTTTACTCCAATCCGCTCTTGAAATCTCTCAAAATCACCTAAAAACCAAAAAACCCGAATTAAAACCCCCACCTGATATGCACGATCATTTGATGATAACATGACAACGGACGGTAAAACAACCCGATAATTGGCCGGGTGGACCACTCTTGATTGGGAATCATCGCTGGCTTCCGAATCGCGGGATCCTTTCGCTCTAAATTCGGAAAAATAAAAAATTTTGGGTGAGAACTTACTTCTCTCCGGAGAATGGGTCCTCTTCTGCTGGATAATATCGAATTTCTCCTCGATTGAATGGGGTCTCGGCGTTCACATTGACTCCTTCGTTGAGTGGGGTGTTGTCTGAGTTGCCGGTGCTGGAAAAATGTTATTTTAGAGGACATAAAAAATATTATTTTAGGTAAAAAAATTATGAAAAATCGCCAAAGATGGCAAAATTCGGACAAAAATCAAATTCATTATATACCTATAAGACAGTAAATACCATAACATAGCTGAACAAACATCAAAAACCAAGAAAAAGTAGATTTTTTTGCGAAAAATACTTCATTTTCGCCTTGACATGAGAAAAGTCCCTAAAACAATATAAATCCAAGATGGATTTGAAAGAAAAATAAAGTCTATAATACTCAGTAATCTCCAATGGTTCCATTAACAACCACTAAACGCCAAAACATTCGTTGAAACATCCAGTTTCAGACATTTTTCCAACATTTTAGGCTAAATCAACATAAAAATAAAAAAATTCTTTTCGTCCACGAAATATTTGATCGCTCTGTGATTTTCATCCGATTGAGGAATTAATAAACCATCTATCCTTACGTTCTGTATCGTTTCGGGGCCGGAGTGAGCACATTTTCGACCTGTTTTCTCTTGGAAGCGCCCCTCGTCTTGGGCCCATCCGAATCCTCGTTGCTGTCGGCCGCACTGGTCACTTGACTGGCTGCCGGTCGTTTTCCAAGCTAAACATTGAACAATAACCTCACTTTGAGAAAATACCCACCTGTCTGACGGCCTTATGCATCGGCCCGATCGTCAAAAGATCCCGTTCTCTGAGCGTAAACTCGGCTTCCCGATCCTCATGCTGCACGAACAGATCGGTACATTGGGACAGGGTCTTCACAATTGTGGCGTGCCATGTGTTCTTGACGCGGCGCGGAAGCGGCGACAAACTTTCCCAATTCTCCTCGAAGAATGGGATAATCTCCTTGTCCACATCAAAATAGATCGGATCTGAGTTCTTGATGATGTCGGCAAGATCCGCATCCTCACCGTGAGTGTCTTTGACCTTATTTACGATCATATTGGCCAATGCCATCAGACACATGTGGGAAAAATCTGGAAAATTATATTACACTTGAACGAAAAGGATTCCCTTCTTTATAAAAACAAAGTCTTCTGCGGCTCGGAAGTCCCACAAGGAAATAAAAAGACCAATGAGAGCGAAGCCCATCAGTTTGGGTCCATCCGTATCCATAATTTTTATTAACCATGTCTTCATCTAAAACCAGAAAAAACAATTCAAGAAACTTACTGCACTGCTTGGCTGTCCAACTTTCTTGCTTGTCACTGGCACAATCTCCGCAGTAAAAGACATAACAGACCATAAACGGCAAGCCATAACTAAAAATACATAAAATATTTAAGAATTCAATATCAGCTCTCATGTGTAAGATAAAACAGCTCTAACTACAAAAAAAAACTCAGATTGCACTCCGATTCAGTTCTCAACAGTTGGACCAGCCCATAATCCACCTAAACACCCAAAAGTCCAAAGAAAAACATACAATTCCTTGAGATAGCGCAAGCATTTCTGATGGAACCACTTCTTGCACCCATTACAATGTAGTTCCATTGTGCCCAAATCTCTCTTCCCATTACTGCAATTATCTCGAATTAATTATCGATTGAAAGAACGAGTATTATACTACAATTCAGCCAGAAGATTCGTCGAAACTCCTAAAATTCAGAGAAAACAGGAAAATCTTACCAATAGCACACCTCCGTGGGCATGGGCTCTTCCTTGATCTCGACCCGGCGGCTCCGAACTTTGGAAGACATTCTATTTACACCACCTTCACGCTGGCCCGAATATTAAAATGTGCTTCCTTGGCGAGCCGGCGAAAATATTTTTGTGGAGAAAAGCGCCAAACAAATCCGCGGACACTTCGCCCTTTTCCGATAATCTTGTGGCTTTTCGTCTCATTCTAGGATTTTAGGGGATTTGAAAGGAAAGTGGGTAGGAGATGGCTGTAATAGGCTCTACACGGTCTAGTGCTAAAATTTAAACTGATTTTCTAGCGATTTTATAGAAGGTTGGCTGGTAGTAAGACTTTTTATCAAGTATAATATCAAAAAATCCCTAAAACTGCGGTTTTTGGGATTGAGATTGGATTTGAGACGAATAAAACAGAAGATTCTTAGATATTCAGGTTTTTCGAGCTTTTTAAAATACCTTGTTACTTGATGTCTGCCTATTTTTCCACAGTTTTGTTAATTTTCCCTGAGTTCTCTCAATTTCGATTTCCCCAAGATAATTTTGTTTTCTTATTCAACCATCAATTCTAGGTAATCCATCAACAAGCCGCATAAATGTTATCCTTTTCCTTGCGCAATTATTAGCGGATTTTTGCGGATCTCGTCAAATTTCCGCTAGATTTTGATCAGGAACGGAGAATTTTTTTGAATATCCGGAAAAAGTGAGATTGACACATATTGAGGGGAGAACTTGAGAAAAATTAATCAAAATACGAGTAAGAGGAGAGCGTTTTCGCAGACGATTAATAAGCGAAGGTGGAGATTTTTTGAGGGAAATTTAGTAATTTATCTTGGAAACGGGTTTGTTTGGGAATGTTCGAGGTACAAAAGGGATTTTTAAAATGCGTTTTGCTCGAAGTTTCGTACTTATTTCTACCGTAGAGGATCATATTTCCACAAAAAATCATTTTTTCCATACGAAAATGGCATAGGTATGGCCAAAAACTGTGTTTGTCTGTGATCCGCGTTTTGCGTGCTCTCTGGCCATAAAGGTAATATCTCGGCTGTCCCTACAAAGCGCGAGCTAAAACTTTCGGGAATTGATATGTGCCGTATGGACGAAGTGTGTGCAAAATTTGAAGAAAATCTGAGCGTCACACCTGCCCGGCATGGAGGGAAGTACCCCAAGTGCAACACTCAGATTTTCTTTAAATTTTGCACACCCGTCGTGCATGGGCCATATACCAATCCCTGAAAGTTTTAGCTCGTGCTTTGCAGAGAGAGCCGAGATATTCAGCGACATTTATGGCCGAGAGAGCACTCAAAAAGCGGAGAGTGGACAGAGAAAAACACTTTTTGGCCGTATCTTTGCCAATTTCGTTTTGAAAAAATGAATTTTTTTGTGGGAAAATTATCTTCTACGCTATAAATAGGTAAGCAACGTTTCATGCCAAAATTCGTCAAGAAGTGTCACATTTTCGCCAAATTTCAACCTAAAAATCTCGGTCGTTTCTGGAAAGCGCGAGCTAGAAGTCTCGTATATGTCTTAGAAAAATTTATTGTAAGTTTGTGCCAAGTTTCATCATAATCTAAGCGTCGAAATTCCGAAATTCCATTTCTTTTCCTGTTAGTGTACGTGCCGAAAATGAACCGGGAAGTTTCACTTCGCGACATTTCTTGGATCAATCACTTCGATTTGTTTCTTCTCCAAGAAGTTTGCGTTATTAGACCGTGAAATTTGTAAAAGTGGATGCGGTAATTTTTATTTTTCCTTGTTTCGCACTTTTAAGGGTCAGCCGTTTTTCAAAATTAAAAATATCACTCTAGAAATTTCGTTGGCTTACAGTTGAAGTACCGCTCATATTTTGGTGGAACTTGTCACAAATTTAGAATAAATTTTTCTATGACGTTTACGAGACTTCTAGCTCGCGCTTTGCAGAAACGATCGAGATTTTTAGGTCGAAAGTTGGTGAAAATGTGACACTTCCTGACGAATTTTGGCATGAAACGTTGCTTACCTATTTATAGCGTAGAGGATAACTTCTCACAAAAAATTCATTTTTTCCACGCGAAATTGGCAAAGGTACGGCCAAAAAGTGTTTTTCTCTGTCCACTCTCCGCCTTTTGCGTGCTCCCTCGGCCATAAAGGTCGCTGAATATCTCGGCTCTCCCTGCAATGCACGTGCTAAAACTTTCAGGAGTTGATATGTGGTCTACATCTAATGAGGGTGCAAAATTTAAAGAAAATCTGAGTGTTGCACTTGGGGTGCCTCCCTTGTTAGCTCAAATTTCAATTTTTTCCAAAAATTTACATACAGGGTGGGCCAAAAAAAATGGACATTAATTTTTCTTCGATTTTTCCTGCCATGAAACAGTTTGTGAAAAAATGTATATATGGCATGAAAGTACTGTGTTAATGTAACATATTTACTGTAGAATTTTTTTCCTATCTGCAGAAGTTTCTAACATACGGTTGCAGGAAGGTCACCGGGTCAGCGCGCCAATTCCCGCGACAAAAACTTCAAAAGTTCTTACCCCTAAATTTTTTAGAGTTGCTGTAAAGACATACCAAGCGGTCTACGAAAATCTAGGAGACATGTCCCCTTAGGCTTTAAAAGGATTTAACGCAAGCTTTTCGGAAAATGAAGAACCAGTGACCAGAAGTTAGACACTCGGCCAGGGAAAATCGAGCTTCATTTGGGCGCTTTCGGAAAATCGATGCTCTACCAAACGTGGTGAACATTTTGAAACTAATTATCCCCATACGGTGTTTACTACTCTACGATGAATATACTAAGCGCATTTTTGACAACAGTACCACTCAATCAGCAAGATCGCAAGCAAAAAATCGATTTTTTTGACTTTTTGATGGGTCATCGCAATAATACATGGATTCTGAAGGCTAGCTGCATCCTCATTTTATGAAACTGACTTAAAATGGAAGAAAAGGGTCGTATCACCTTGATATAAAAGTATCCCGTCATAGTTATCCGGCACGTTAAAAAACGCCAACAAAAAAGAAAAATTTTCTGATCAAAAAATATCAGCGTCTCTGGGTATAGCCGGCTGGAATTTTTTAAGGTCTGCGCACGGCTGATGCAAGCTATTATCAAATCAACTGCTGGTCCATGTAAAGCAATGTTAGATGTCTTACAGTGACCACTTTTTGCTATCAATAGCATGAGCCGGGCTGCCCTGCGACTCTTAAATGTCAATTATCTCAAAAATCTAGAATTATCTAGATGGACGTCTTGTGGATCACGTTGAGAACTGCTGGAGCGAAATTAATAGAATACTATCAGCTTTTTTGCTTCTGTGGGCTCCCCTTAGTATCATGATAAACAGTCAACCACCAGGTTTGGGCTGGTCGTAGACGTTCAGGTCATTGAAGATTTTTGGACTCATAAAATTTTCGGAAAACGTAGTCAGAATATGGACTGGTCTAGCATTTTGGCTTGTATCAACGGTTCAACAAAAGTATATAAAAAAGTTAAATAGTTGTGATAAAGTAGGATAGTTGACAATTATAAAACTATCTTCCTTTCCGTTGATTACGGTATTCGTGCCGGGATACACCGACTTTTAATTTTGTCCATTTTTTTTGGCCCACCCTGTATTTTGGTTAATTTTTTTACTATTTCAATCATTTCTAAATGGTTTCTCAATTCCGGTATGAACCGCCCATCGGTTTCCCCCTCCCGAGGGGGTGGATTCAAATTTGTCGCAAAAGTTTCATTAGATGAAAGCGAATTAACCGAATCTCGTTGGCGACCCAATTTTTGTAATGGTCCGCTAACAAAAATTCACTCACTTTCTTCTGTTTCCACTGACCCCAGACGGAAGGGAAGAAAGAGAGGCGACTCTTTTTGTGTTCGCAACACCGGATCAGCGCGGTCAACATTGATTTTGAAATTAAGACATTTACTTTTGTTAATTATGCCCTTTATAGGTCAACGAGTACGTTTAATACTATTTATTTGTGTTAGTATTTTGATGAATTGCGTTTGCATTGCAAAGGTCTCGCCGCGAAAAGACGATTCAGAAAATCCGTCATCCAAATTGCATATAGCCACAATGGTTAACGTAGTTTTATAAGGGTACTCTAGGCAGGACTATTAGTCCTATAATCGGGTCGCTGAAGTGAAAAGAAATTCGATTTTGCCACGAAACAATTTTCTCGGCAATCATGCGATTTTCCATGCGACGGAGCGCTCATTATTTTCCCGACGGACAGATACCGTACCTCGCTTGTAATCTACTATAACTTTTTTCTTTGCTTTTTTCTTCCCAGCTCGCATATTTTTCCGTTTGTCGACTTTCTTTACTACTGGTTGTATATTAGCGGACTGGCGCGCGGCTTAACAATCAATCCGCGGAAATCCGTGACGTCCACTTGTAAACTACTATTTTATTGCCCTGTTTATGGGTTGGCGTTGACTTTGAATGCAAAACAATTTGAATTAGCTGGAAAAACGCGATGGGAAGTGATCAGACAACATTTTTTTAGTGGGGCAGTAATTTGGATAAATTTTGGGGAGATGGAAGAGTAAATGGTCAACCGCAGAGTAAATGGTGTTTGAGTTATTTTTGGCTCTGGGCTTACTGTACAGGGGTTCTTGAAAGGGGACTTTTTGATGGGCGTTTGATGAGTTTTTAGTGTAGTAAGAGCTGGCAAAGATACGGCCAAAAAGAGTTCTTCTCTGACCGCGTCCCCTCTCGGCCGCAAAGATTGTTGAATATCAGTCTGTCGGAAAAATAACGGCGGATCGTCGCAGAAAAATGTCTCGCCTCGCCGCTATCGCGCACCAAATCCCAAGCCGCGGCTTGCAGTCGCAAAGCGATGATGAGCGATTCCGAGGCGCGACGATCCGCCGTTATTTTCCCGACAGACTGATATCTCGGCTGCTTCTGTAAGGAGCGAGCGAAGACTTTCAGGAATTAATATGTGGTCTATGCCCGATGGGTGTGCAAAATTTAAAGAAAATAAATACGCTAAACTCCTCTCCAGGTAAAGTTTGTGTTTTTTACTAGACCCTTCGCAAATTCGCTGGAGTGGTTTTTGCGTTTGCACTGTTCAGAAAAAGTTAGGGTGTGAGACAGCCCACAAGAGCCTATTGCACGGTGCAAAAAGCAAGAAATTGCACAGAGCACAGTGCACTTTCGTTTTCTCACATTGAAAAACTTGCAGTCCGTGTGCAAAGCCGCTGAAGGGATTTCGACGGCATGCACTGTGAGAAAACAAAAGCTGACTTTGCATTGTGCATTTTCTTGCTTTTCCACCGTGCAATAGGCGTTTCTGGACTGTCGATCGCACTCTGCCTTTTCTGCACTGTGCAAACGCCAACAATCACTCCAGAGACTGCGAACGGACTAGTAAACAATGTCTACCTGCAGAATCACTATCCGTCGTGTGAGTGAAGGACCGAGAAGTCGTATTTTAAAAATCCATCAAGACTGTGTAACAAGGATACCCCTAATTTTATACTTTTATTCTAGAACTTCACACAAAATTGAGAAGGGAAGTACGGCAAGTGCGACGCTCAGATTTTCTTCAAATTTTGCACACATTTCTGGCATAGGCCACATATCAATTCCCGAAAGTCTTAGGTTGCGCTTTAAAGGGGCTCCCGAGATATTCAACAAACTTTGTCGCCGAGAGAGCAGGTGAAACGCCGATGATCAGAGAAAACACATTTCTGGCAGATTCGTGCGTAAAAATGCTGTTTTATCGGAACATTACCTTCTACGTTAAAAATGAGTATGAAACGTCGTACTGTCTTCTGTACGTACTCCAGCGAGATTGCGAACTAACTAGTACTTTGGTTATGCTAAATGTACTCAAAGTTTTTCTATTTATCGTATCCCTCCATGTTCGTTTAGTCAATTTGTTGTTTACCGCTCATCCCCGTTTTTCCCCACAACAAAACAAACAAGCGTCGTCGTCTTCAACGAATAGCCAGCGGGGTTTTGAACTCGTTTTTTTTGGCGTGCTCTTCTGGGGAATCCGTCAAGATCGAAAAAAGACGCGTTATGGCGGAAGTTGGTCACTCAATCGATCAGCTCACGCGGAAACGACTCGATTCGAAACGAGCAGCAGATACGATGCAATTTGCGAACAATGGCCAGATTATTGAAAGGGCTTGAAGGCAGTAAAAACAAAATAAATTTTTTTTATGATTTGCTTCAAATTCTGCAAATCTTCTGTATATAGGCCACACATCAATCGCAGAAATCTGTAGCTCACAATTTGCGGTGAGAGCCCAGATATTCGACGGTCTTATTGCGAGAGATCACGGGAAATGAGGAGAGACGGTTAGACAAAAAAAATTTTTTGCGTCAAGCTCTTCTGATTGCCATTGGAAAGGACTGTTTTTCGTGAGGAAATTGTATGCCTCTTATGTTGTAAACACTCAAATTTTTGAAGTCAAACATTGGAAAAAAATTTTGAAATTTTACAAACCTTCGGCGTAAAAATCTCACCAATTTTTGCAAGTTGTAAACTAAAAGTTTCACAAATTTGTTAGAAAATGGTGTTCCAAATTTGTGTCAAGTTTCATCGAAATCAAAGAGATTTTATTTTTTCGATTTAAATTTTTTTTTAATTTAATTTTTTTTTTTTCGTTTTTTTAAAGTTCATCAATCTCCCTGAATTCTTCATTACTCCGGAAGCCTTCGGCAGACCCATTGCACCATCCCAAACCCGCCGAAAATGAAGGCGAATACAAAAGCCATTTGAGGGGGAGGGAGAAGTGAATTGGGAGAGGAACCATAAATAATAATATGAGAAAGCCCTCAAAATCAAGGAAAATATTTCGTATTCCGATCCGACCCGACTTCTGGAACTCGAATAATTTTTTTTTGAGGTGGATGGGGTCCGAAAAAACGAAAATTAAGGCTATGGCAATATGAATTATCTGTCTGTCCGTAAAATAATGTGGGTTGTCGCATCGAAAATGCACGTCGCTGTGTTGAAAAGCAATTTGATTGTGCCACGACACAATTCAACAAATTCTTTGATTCTGCCGAAGCTTGGCACAAATTTTGAGCATCATTTTGCTCACTAGTCTATCCGCAAAGTCGCCGGTGTGTATTGGCAACATGCAGAAAATTATGAACTATTAAAAAAAATTTTTTTTTCTTTGACCGTTTCCCCTCATTTTCCGCGCTGTCTCTTCAAAAGATCGTATTTCGCGTGATATTGCCGACATGCACTGTGCGAAAACAAAAAGTTCACTTTGCACTGTGCAATAAGCTTTTTTGGGCTGTCGCTCCCATTCTGACTTTACTGCACAGTGCAAACGGCAAATCACTCTAAAATTACGGACGGCCTAGTAGGAGCTATGTGGAAGTTTGAGCTTCCAATTTGCTGAAACCGACGATGAATTGAGCCATTTTATACGATGAAACCTATCTGAAAATTGCTTGGACAAGTTTTATCGTATAAAATGTCACATTGATTTTTTATGAGCTGTAACGTTGAAATCTCTGTATAACGAAGTCTTGTTTAACGAAACCCCTCTACAACGGACAATTTCAGAGGTCCCAATTTAGGCATTTTTGGCAAATTTTGGCATCAAAAGTTTGAGGCCCATTTCTACCGTAGAGGGTGATGTATCCACAAAAAATAATTTTTTTCCGCACGAAACTGGCAAGGATGTGGCCAAAAGCGACTTTTCTCTGACAGCTCTCCGCGTTTCGCGTACTCTCTCGGCCCCCAAAGATTGTTGAATGTCTAGGATGTCGCTGCAAAGCGCGAGCTAAAATTCTGAGCAATTGATATGTGCCCTATGACCAACGTGTGTGCAAAATTTAAAGAAATTCTGCGCGTCGCACCTCGAACACTTTCCTTGTGAATTTTTTTCATTTCTCCGCGGAAAAGAAAACATTTTTTCGGATTTTCTTGACGCTAACCTCATTACCCTGCCTCGGACCTTTGATTCGTCGCCGCAATTGACTCCGATTTTGCCCGCCGGCATTGGGATGGGAGCACAAAAGAAAAACACTCGCGTTCTTTGTGATCTTTAAAAAGTAGTGTTGGGTTGTAAACAAGATCCCGGTCGTTCGAGAAGCGTTTTGGGCTATGTTTTGTTTTCGGATTGGATGATCTCATCGGCTTATGCGGTTTGACGACGAAAATTGCGCTAATTTCATATGTTTTTGGTCATAGGAATATAAAAAATGATTGCAGCGGATTTTTAGCGGCTATTATGAGCCCAAAACTTGCTCGGTTTTAATTGTGATGTGTCGGAAAATACGTTGTTTTCGAGAAATCTATTGTTTTTTGACGAATAAAAAGAGGTTTCTTCTCGTATTTTACAAGGGAAGTACCTGAAGAGCGACTCTCAGGTTTTCTTTAAATTTTGCACACACTTTGGCCATAGACCACATATTAATTGCTGAAAGTTTTAGCTCGCGCTTTGCAGGGAGAGCCGAGATATTCAGCGATCTTTGGGGGCCGAGAGAGTACGCGAAACGCGGAGAGCGGTCAGAGAAAATCCCGTTTTGGCCATATCTTTGCCAGTTTCGCGCGAAAAAAATTAATGTTTTGTGGACCCATTACCCTTTACGGTAGAAATAAGTATAAACCTTTGTATGTCAAAATTCGTAAAATGAAGTCATATTTTTTCGAACCTTCGTTTGGTACCTCCAAAATTAACCTCTTTGATTTTGCTTAAATGTGGCAAACAGTTAGAATAGAATTTTCTTAGACATGGGAGAGTCTTAAGCCGCACTTTACAGAATTAATCGAGATCTTTAGCTCGGAAGTTGAAAAAATCCCGAAATTGTTTTTGATTTTTGCGTTCAAAATTTCAGCATTTGAAACAAGTAAAGTGCACATATTTTCTTACCAAAAATCATCTTTTTCCGATGCCAATTCGAAGAGTTATAGGCGGAAAAATATTTTTTTTGTCAGACCGATTCTCCTCGTTTTACGTGCTCTCTGGCAAAAAGGTTGCTGAATATCTCGGCTCTAGAGATGTTCAACGATTTTTCAACACTATCGGAGCATCATGAACCTTACTTTACTATTTAATTCAAAAATTTTTTAGGAGAAAAATTTTTTAAAATTTTGGAGGTTTTTCAACTTTCGACCTAAAAATCTCGATGGTTTCTGCAAAGCGCGAACTAAAACTGTCACAAATGTCTTAGAAGAAACTATTCTAAGTTTACACCAAATTTCAACGAATTTGAAGAGGTTTCAGTTAGGGGTACCCTGAGGGGAAATTATTTGAAAATTTCAATTTTTTCCAATTTTTTTGTCCTTTCTTGTTCAAGGCTTAAAAGAAATTTTTTTTTCGATTTTTTTGTAATCTCAGTTGTTCGACATGTCCCTGAAGACTTGACTGAAACTCCTTTTTTTCCATCGTCATATTCTTCTCCGTTCCTTCACGGATGTCGCTGATCAGATAATCAAATTTCGCAGGATTTTCGAAAACCGCACTCCGCCCACAATCTTTATTACTCTGGTTTCCAGCCAGCCGTATTCGAAGCCTCTCCGTGATATATATTGCTGGCTGCAGACAAGGTTTGTTGTCATTAGGACTTTGTTTTGTCGTCATGAAGGGATTGATGACTGCCAATCTGAGTATTACCATTTTATTAAAGTGCATGGACATTTTTTCGCTTTTGCACAGCGGAATTTGAACATTTCCTACGCTTGTCGCCATGACATGGTGCATTTCGAACCTTTTCCCACACTTGTCGCTTACGCACGGTGCATTTTCTCTTTTTGCACAGCGCAAACCACAAAAAAGCCGTTTGCACGGTGCATTTTGAACGTTTCCCACGCTCGTCGCCAACGCACAGTGCATTCGAAAAAAGGTTTTTTGGCAACTTTGCTTTATAAACCTTGTTTATTCTGCTCGGTATTGTATTTTTTACATTTTATAGTGTTCATCAGCCTTTTCACAGGATTTGAAACCATTTAGAGCGAAACGAACAGAATGCCAAGATTTCAGGGTTTCCCTGTAGGACTCAAAATCAACCTCGAAAAAGCGGATTTCAGAGGTGCAAAATTTTCTCTGGACAGTTATAATGAACAAAACTGAATTTTTAGACCATTTTTCGGAACCAGATGTTTTCGTGGTGGGACTTAAAAATTTTTGGAAAAATGGAAATTTCGGAATTTTTTGGGTAAAATACGGCCAGCTTTCTCTATCGCAATAGTTTTTCATTACTTTTTTTTTATCAGTAAGCTGCTTTTAAGTTTCAAAAATTCGAAATTTAAAAAAATAATTTTTTGTCATCCTTTTTATCCCCAGCCTTTTCCAGCCAACTCCTCCCTCATTCTCGTCTATAAAGAGCTCCGTTGAAAAATCCGAGGGCTCAATCGACGATCCTTAAACTCATCTTTTCGCTTTTTGTTTTCCACCCCACCCACCGCCGTCGCCGAAAAAACTCGACTTTTTTTCCAGAGTTCGAAGTCGTTTCAATATATAAGCGCGCACCCGCCACTAGGTTCAAACGGGATTTTTTCGCCGCTGATAATCCTGTGAATGATTTTTCGCCCACTATTGTAATGATAGACAGTTAAGACTGCGGGGAACTGGTATTTCGCGGGATTTGGGCTGGATTTGGATGATAATGCCGCTTTTGATTAATTTTTATTGGCTTTTCTGGGCTTTTAAAGGCTTTGTTGATGCTTACAATCATTTTTGTACACCCTGAAATCATTTAAAGGGCTTAAGACGGAATGCCAAGATTTCAGGGTTTCGTGGTGGGACTCAAATTTTCATTCGAAAAAATCGCGAAACGCATTATAAGGAAGTGGACAATAACTTTTTTGTTTATTTACTTGATTTTCGAGGGAAAATATTCTGGTTTTTCTTGTAAAAATCTTTAAATTACCGTTTTTTTGGGGGGTTTCACGGATTTTCTATTTTTTGTTGGCTGAAGTTACATTTTTATCATTGAGGCACGACCGCAATGACTTCCCAAGACTGTTTTGTATTAAGGTTTGATTTTACAACTATAAACTGCATCCTTTCCAAACTTTTTAAGCGAAAGGCCAATTTTTCAGCAGTGTTTTGATTTTTTTGTAATTTTTTTGACTTTTCATTCGTATTTTTGATTTTAATCTCTCCAAAAAAGTGTTTGAAATACGCTCAGAATCTTCTTCTCGTGCTACGCTTCAATTTAGAACCAAAGATAGCTCTCTAATATGGTAAAAATCATCGTTTTTGCAGGGTTCGACAGCCATGTCGGAAGAAAAATGCTGTAGAGCCGAGCTGGAGCTCGAAGCCGCCTCAGCGAAGCGAATAGCCCTTGTTGGAGTCACAGTGTCCGTTGTGGCGGTGTGTGTCGCATCGTTGGTGATTCCCATGCTCTACACATACGCAATGACCGTGCAAAGCGGGCTTCAGGAGGAGCTGATCTTCTGCCAGCACAGAACCAACACCTTGTTTGGAGAGTTCGATAGGGTAGGACATGAGTAAAGAAAACGCTTCCGGATGTCAGTTATCTACTGAATTTAAGAAATAAGAGCTATATGTACCCAAAAATTCAAAGCGACATTTTATACGATGAAGTCGAAAAAACTTGCAACAGGTTTTGTCGTATAAAATAGCGCTTTCCCAGTGGCTTGTAGAGAGAGATTTTTTACTGCAAAAATTCACTGGTCATTCTCCTAAAGCGACATTTTATACGATGAAACTTGCCAAAAAATTTCCAGCAGAATTTCGTATAAAAAGGCGCATTGTTAGTGGTTTTTAGAGAGAAATTTTCCAACTTGGTTTGAAATTTCATTACAGTCAGCATCCGAGCGACATTTTATACAAAGAAACTTGTCCAAAATCTTCGTGGACATGTTCCATCGTATAAATGGTACTATTTCAAAAATTTGTAGAAATATCAGAAATGCCCTGAATTTCAATTTCCTAAAAGTTTCCGGCCAAAAAATCCCGTTTCCTAATCTTTTTTTGCCTTTCAGTTCGAACGCACCCAACGTAAAGGCGCCTACCGCGCGAAACGCGCCGTCAACGGCCGCTTCTTCATCGCGGGCGGCCGCAACGGTCTTGCCCAAGCCTCGTTCGCGCACTCCGGAATCCGTCGTTTCGGCCGCGCCGACTCCTACGCAGGCCAAGCCGCCGGCTACGCAGCGGCGGGCGTCAACTCCCAACCCGACTACGCGCCACCGCCGGCCGCCACAATTGCGCCCGCCCCGGAGAACAACGCCGGCAACTACGACGGCGGCGATTCGGCGCCGGCTCCACCGCCGCGAACGCCGCCAGCGGCTGCCGCTTACGGCGGAGAGGAGGCCGAAGCCCATGAGGAGCCCGCTACGGAAGCGCCAACTACGGCGGCGCCAACGACCGCTGCGCCAGTGGAGAATGCGCAATGCTCGTGTGGAGCGGGATTGGCCGGACCACCTGGACCACCCGGCCCCGATGGAGAAGATGGTAGGATTTTTTTTTGATTTTTTACCTAATTTTTGAGCGAAAAATCGTTTTTTTGCGATTTTTTGGGGAGAAATTCTATTTTTCCAAAAAATGCGTCATGATGACACACTTTCAAATTTTTCAAAATTAATCCTAAGGAGTTGAAAATGAATTTTCACGAGTTTTTATGCGATTTTAGAGCTTTTCAATTTTTTCCAAAAAATCCGTCATGATGACACATTTTTACGCTGCTTAACAATGCAGTAAACTAATTTTTACTATGTTTTACAAGGGTTTCTATAATTTTAGACCAAAAAATTATTTTTCCAAAAAATCCGTCATGATGACGTGTTTTCAAAAAGATCTTAAAAATAAAAAAATACCTAAAATGTACTTTATAGTTATCTGTAGAGCCTCCAAAAAAATTTTTTGACAAAAAATTCCATCATAATGACGCATTTCCAGCGTCATGATGACATTTTTCGGAACTTCCAGAAAACCTCTGGATTTTTTCGTATTTCCAGTTTGGTTGATTGATTTAGTGCGGGCACTTGACTCTTACGTGAAAACTGGCTAAACGAGCGCTTCTGCGACGTCGTCGTTTTTTTTTTTTTTGGGATTTCCGTTGCAAACCCGTTTCTCCACGGCACTGGTTTCGAAAAACAATCAAACCGCGCCGCTAATGTGTTATGGGACTTTTGACACCATTCATCGTGCGAAAATTGACGAATTCGAAGAATTATGAGGATTAGCAGAGTGCAAGGGGCTAAAATATTCAAATTTTTAAGAAAAATGACAAAAAAGTCGTAAAAAATTTCAAAATTTGTCGCGGAAAAAAATAAGAGGCTTCAAAATGATGATTATGAGTGGTGTTTAATCCATTAGTAGCGATTTTACGACAAAATGCAGAATTATGCAAATTTTTTAAAATTTTTATTTTGCCTAATATACGATGTAAAAATGACGTCAGTACCCCTAGAAATATAATTTCTCGAGGTTTTATGAAATTATGCAATTTTTTTTAAAATTTGCATAAATTTTGAAAAACTAAAATTTAGCGGCCAGATCAAGTCTACATGCTTTTTCAAGCATGGAAAATCATAATTTTAAAATCTCAGCGACTTCTACAAACTATTACCCCAAATTAACCCTCAAAAAATTGCAGGAAAGGACGGAGAAGCCGGCAAAAACGGTGACAACGGAGCCGACGCCCCTCAAGAAGTCTCCAAGAACCCGCCAGAGCCCTGCTTCAAGTGCGAGGACGCGCCAGCCGGCCCGGCCGGTGCTCCCGGCCCCAAGGGTCCCAACGGTCAGCCCGGAAAGAACGGCGAAGACGGACAACCCGGAGCGCCCGGTCCCGCCGGAACCGTGGGTCCAGTCGGAGCGCCCGGAACTCCCGGCCCCGCCGGAGAGCCAGGGCCGGCCGGAGAGCCGGGCCAGTTGTCCGACGTGCCCGGCACACCAGGCCCACCAGGTCCACCAGGGCCGGCCGGTCCCGCCGGAACTCCCGGACCCGCCGGAGAGCCTGGAAAGTCGCAGCCCGGTCCACAAGGGCCTCCCGGAGACGCCGGCAAAGACGGAGCGCCGGGTGCGCCAGGAGCGCCCGGAGAGGCCGGTCCTCAAGGAGAGGCTGGTGCTGGAGGCGAATGCTCACACTGTCCTCCACCACGTACCGCTCCCGGCTATTAGGGGCCGTCTTTGTGCTGGTTTTGTCGCAAATACCCGATGGGTATTAACTTATCTCTTTGTTTTTCTTGTTAAACCTCCTCTCTCTTTCTACCGTCTCCCTGGCGTTACAGTAACCCTCTGATCAAAGATTCTTGATCTAAACTACAGTACGCCCCTCATACTATGCCCTCGTCTAATTTTCATATCAGAGAAAGCTCAACTACGAGTTTTATCGACCATTCTTTTGTCCTGTACATTAATGTCTGATGCCCGCAATAATGTTGTAAATTTTTGTGGGCTCCCGTCTCATGACCGTTTGTTTTACAATTCCAGTGAAATCGTATTTATCTGTGTTCGTATTTTATTTGAAATTTACCGGTCAATGGATCACCGTGCCACGTCTTTCAACGCTCCCAAGATTTTTGTGATTTTTGTCGAGAAATCGTTTAAATAAAGAAAAGACTTAAACTTTTTGGGATTTTTTGATAAAGCGTTTTGATGAGGAGACTGTAAGGGATATTATAAAAGAAAACTCTCGGAATGTTACAGTATATTTTCAACGAAGAAATGATTTTTTTGCAAAATGATGACTATCGAAGGTCAAGTACAATATAATGACAAAATTGATGTGAAAATGATCGCCAATCACTTGAATGTGATTTTATAATTGCTTCTTATGTCCTATACTTCTTGTAAAAAGCCGAAAACTACAATAATCTTCCGAAATTTTTGCGTGGTCATCAATTTTTTTCTTCAGATATCAAGTACAATATCATATTAAAAAATCTCTCGGAATCTCGTAAAAACAGAACAGTATTACTCAATAAGACTATTAAACACCACGCCAATACAAAAAACACCGGCAACAATTCAAAAAATTTATTTATTTACAAAATTCCCATATCAGATGTCAAGTGCAATATAATTTTTGTCTAAAAATGATCAAAAACAATCTCAAAGTGGCAGGAATTAACTCGTAATGGCTTCTAGGACCTAAAATGCCTCTAAAATCATGGTAAAGGTCGATGATTTTGCTCGGGGTAATCGAATTTTCCCCTCCATTCGTCGGGCGCTAGTACTGCCAGAGCTTCGGTCAAAATTCCGGCGCTAAGGCCCCATATCTTCCATCGGCGCTCCTGGAGGTCGACTGCGTCCGGAGCCTGCGCAATCACTTCATAATGTTCGGTGAAGAACAAGGGCATATGAAAGACGTGGGAGCCGAGACGGAAGGCCGTGTACTCGTCGCTGAGAACAACTTCGGCCAGCGGAACCTGAAAAAATACGGTAAGAAATGAGGGTTTACATCAAGAGATATCTTAAAAAATCTCTAATGATCATTTTAGACCATAGCCTGCAGTTTCCCGCTAATTCTGGCCTATGAAACACAATGCCAAAAATTCAGGATTTCGTTGTGGGGCTCAAAATTTTGTTTTATTTTGTTCCCACACAAAAAAATTGATAATAAAAAAAGATTTTGACCATAAACAGTAATTTCTCGACTATTCGAAGTCTTGCAACGGAATGCCAAAAAATCAGGATTTCGTTTTGGGGCCAAGCTTTTTTGAAACACCTTAAAATCCCTTTCAACATCAATTTTGACTATAAACTGCAATTTCTCACCTATTCTAACCATTAAAACAGAATGCCAAAAATTCAGGGGCCTGTTTCACTAACATAAAAATAAATAAAAGAGAAGTAGGGAGGAGCGAGAGAGCATCGAAAACTCGTTTGCGAGCGAGAGAAACCGGACGAAAAGCAGAAGTAGCCTACTTTTGCGGGAGTGACTTTTTACGTCCAAAACCGCGGTTCGCTGCGGTATTTTGGCCATAACTTTTTTCTCAGTTGGTCTAGGAACACCCTTCAAAAAACCAAATAAACCTGACGGTTGAGACTACAACATATCCAAACTTCGCTGTTTTATTTTCAAGAGTAGATTAGTTATATAGCTTAAAGTACAGAGTACATTTACACTGAAGATACGAAATGTTTTATTTCTCGGTCAATTTCAAAATGTAGACGCTTTAATTTATACCAGTTGATAGCCCATCTTTTTTTCCATGAGGCTTTTTTAGAGGGCCAATTGTAGGTCTTATTATGGTTGATTTATGGCAAATTTACCTCCATTTTTGTCATAAAAAGAGCCCTCAAATCAAAGGAAGAGGAAAAGTTAGCCCCTTTCGGAACGACTTTTTATGGTCAAAAATGGAGGTTACCTTGATTTAATTGCCCGTAACTCTATCAGTTTATGATATATCGCCACCCCTCAAAAAACATAATGTAGCTAAGAAACGGCTCTACACACTGATTTGAAATTTGTAATTATTCTTATAAAAATTGGTAAGAAAAAATCGTTTTTATTCCGCGAAGAAGAAAAAACGAGATGGTTGGCCGTACTACTGTAAAATTAGCGGTCCACCGGGCTATAAAAGCCATTTAAAACACATATTGTATAAAACTACTTAAAAAATTCTATGTGTTGTTTTTTGGAGGGTTTTAATCCGAAAAGTTTTACCCAAGTTATGGGGATTTTACAAGGAAAGTACTTTTATGGGGGCTCCTACTTTTTGACGGGACATATCTCAAAAAATCAGAAAAAATGCGCTGATGAAGGATATATAAATCTTAGCTGCCCATTTTAGGTTTTTAGGGGTGAAAATGCCCAAAAACTGGCTTAATTTCCCTACAAAAGGCGCAGGCATTCGAAACGATAAAAAGCGCAGTCGGTCTCTTCCTTCGGAAGAGAGCGGTGTGGCCGAGTGGTTAGTACCGTAGTCTGGGAATCAAGAGGGTGACGCCGCACAGGTTCGATTTCCCTTTTGGGCTGAATCAACTTTTTTTGAAGTTGAAGGTCGGAAAAATAAATTTTTGGGCCAAGACTGTCTTATTACGTCTTAGAAACACAATAAACATCATTTTAAGCCAAAATAAAAATTGTAAACCTGTGAAAAATTAAGCGAAAAGGGGTTCATACAGGACTTTAAGTCAACTTCCGATTGAGTTTTCACCCCTAAAAACCTAAAATGGGCAGCTAAGATCTATATATCCTTGATCAGCACATTTTTTCTGATTTTTTGAGATATGTCCCGTCAAAAAGTAGGAGCCCCCATAAAAGTACTTTCCTTGTTAAACTAACATTTAGTCGATTTTCTCAAAAATTAAAGAACGCGTACTTTACGATTTTTTTAAGGACGGGTTTTGGCACCACAGCAATGAAAATAATCTTGGTGATAGCTGAAACTATCAGCTTCATTATAAATTTTGAAGGGTGTTCCTAGACCAACTGAGAAAAAAGTTATGGCCAAAATACTGCCGCGAACCGCGGTTTTGGACGTAAAAAGTCACTCCCGCAAAAGTAGGCTACTTCTGCTTTTCGTCCGGTTTCTCTCGCTCGCAAACGCGTTTTCGATGCTCTCTCGCTCCCCCCTACTTTTCTTTTATTTATTTTTATGTTAGTGAAACAGGCCCCAGGATTTCGTTGTGGGACTCGAACTTTCTATCCTAAAAACCATAGAAATTTCCTTAAAAGTCAGTTTTGACCATAAACTGCATTTTTCAGCCAAGTTTAGCCCTTGAAACATAATGCCAAAAATTCAAGATTTCGTTGTGGTACTCAAAAAACCCCAAATTTAGAAACAAAAAACAAAGAAAACTTACCGCAAAAACTGTCTGCACTTCTACGGTCCTCGGCGACAGAGTTCTGGCCACCTCTTCGCTGATTACTCCCACAATTGGCTGAATGTGGGTGAGTTGTCGGGTGTACATGGCCGGCAATCGTCCCCAGAGCCGGACATCCGCCGGCTTTAGGCCAATCTCCTCTTCGGCTTCGCGTAGAGCGGCCTGGAAAGAAATTTTAACATGTCCTTACAGCTGGAAGTGCCGTATTTTACAAAAAAAATCATTTTTCGTCAAAAAATTGGTCAAAAATCGAATTTTTTGGGGGAAAATCTCAAAAAGCACTATTTCTTTAATCAATTTATAAGCGGACAACACTTCTAGGAGCGTATTTTACCTAAAAAATCCGTAAATCACCAAAAAAAGGGGATTTTTTTTACGGAAAATCAAGAAAAACCCCAAATTTGATTACTTTTTCGTCTAAAGTAATATTTTTTGCCCTAAAATCTCATTTTTTTGACATTTTAGACTGAAAGAACATACTCAAAATAAACCTAGAATCCTCTCAGACGTCACATACTCGTTTCGTACCTCAATTTCGTAATCTACATTGACTTTTGCGGAAAACTTAAGAAAACCCAACTTTTCGTCAAAAATAATGCTTTTTGCCCCAAAATCGTAATTTTTTCCACTTTTCTGACTGAAAAAACATACTCAAATTGAGCCTAGAATCCTCTCAGACACCTACCTCCTCCGGTGTTTCTCCCTTATCAATTTTGCCGCCGGGAAAACACACTTCTCCGCGATGGGCTCGCAGCTTGTAGCTGCGATGGGTGAAAACCGCGTACGGCTGGCCATTGCGCCGCTCCAACAGCGGCACCAACACGGCCGAATCGCCGGGCCGGACCTTGTGATTCGCGCCCCACGCCATGCGATTGGACATCGAGGTCATGCGGCGGATCAGACGGTCCGTTTCGGCGCGAGCTGCGCCCGACTCGGCCGCCTTGGCGTCTTTGCGCAGCTGCGCCGTTCGCTGCAAAAACCGGTCGTGTGCGTTGGGACGGGATAGGAGGCCTTGAAACGCGGGCCACGGGATATTTGCGGATTTCATTGGACTAGAATCGAGGGAACGGGCAGCAGCACCAAGATTGGACCTAAAATAAGGTCAAATTTTGTCGAAAACCTTTAGTAAATGGTAAAATACGACTTCACAAGATGGAATAGACCTAGATAATAACATTTTCATCCTCGATGACTCAAAAAAAATTTTGAAAATTACCTTTTTTCAACAAAAATCGCCAAAAATCCCAAATATCCGCTGATTTGGCATAAAAATCGACCGAAAAAGATATCAACCAATAGAAACAATGGGTTTAAAATACGCCGAAGTCTTTTTCCCCATTTTACAAAAACTTTTTCACTGATAAAAACAGTTTCTTTATGAAAAAAATCTCCAAAAATGTCGAAAACTCAAAATTTATTCCAAATTCAATAAATTACAGTAGTAAAAATCACAGATAAATCATTGAAAGACCACGAAAAGCCTTGCTGAACCGTAAATAAAATTTTTGACCAAAAAAATCATCAAATTTTTTGATTGCACAGTGCGAAAATCGGGAAATTCAAAAACCGCACTGTGCAGAAAAAAGGGGCGCAAAAATGGCCTGAGGCGATTGTTTTGGTCACACCAATCTCTCGGGGAATCCATTGCCGTTTAGTCGTTGGGATTTGGGTGGGATCACATGGGCGTTTTGTTGTTCAGGCCATCTGTGAAAAAAATTACCGTAATTTTAAATTCGCTACAGTAACCGCTAAAGTGAAGAAGCAAAAAAGTTGGAGAAATCAAAAATACCGTCTCCCATCGTCGGTGTGTACCTTTATTGTACCAAAAAATCCGAGTTTTCGGTGCGTACTGTGAGAAAATTGGAGAAAAAAAGTTACAGTAACCTACAGTAAACAAAAAAAGTTGAAAAAATCTACGGAACTGAAGTCTTCACTTCAATAAAAGTTATTCAAATTTCAAATTGTCAAAAATTTCCTCAGTACTAACCGAAAAATCGCGGTTAAAGCTGGCCATAAGTGAAAAAATAAAAAGTTATAAAAATTACTGTAACAACTTGAGTAGTTACAAAAAATAAACCTGGGTCGTGGTTCAGCGTGATATCGAATATCCATTTATAAAAAAATCCCGCCAAAAATCGGGGTTTAAAATTTCAAGCCTGGGCGCAGCCTGCCAACAAAAACTCGTTCCAAATCGACAAAATACGGTTCAAACTTTCGCTAGCTACTAACAAACCCCTCAGATATTCGATACCAAGCCAAAATTTGAGTGTACAATGCCAAAAAAAGTAAACAATTCCCAAAAATCACAGAATTTACAGTTTTGAGTGGACGGAGTCAAAAATATCCAAAATTTTGTATCACAATGCGTAGAATTGAGTGTCCAGCCAACGTATTTCACCATAAATAAGAAATAAACCAAAAAATACCCGTAGAATCACAAAAAAAAATCTCCAAAAATTAACAAAAAAAATCGGTAAAGTTTGCAAAAAATGGTTAGAAATTAGAAACCGCGGCCCCCAAGCTTGCCGTGGGTTATAACGAAGGTAGAGAGGGGCTGAAAATCACCTCGCCGGCGTTCGGTTCGTGTTGGGCTCGCGTTGTTTTCGGAGGAACGTCTTGAAGATGGACGAAATTCCCGACTCCGCCGGGTTCGCTGGGGCCGTTAATGGGGGTTGGGTAGTGGAGCTGGCCAGGGAATTGGACGTCGACGAGTTTAGATACACCGAGGTGGTCGGGGTGGACCTGAAAATGTCGACAATTGCGGGAACTTTTGAAAAAACTTAAATTTTAGGTCCCGCCACGAAAACTTGAGCTTAGAAAAGAATAAAAACGGCGTAAATTTTTTCAATTGACCCTTACCAAGGCATCTATATTCATTTCAACCCAAAAAATCTACCTAAAATTTTTCGAATTTAGGTCCCACCACGAAAACCTGACCTTGACCAAAAGTCAAAATAAAAGGTAAAAATCACTTTTACAAAGTAATCCTACTATTTTTAACCTCAAAATTTCCTTTTTTCAACCGAAATTTTAATATCTGGGTCCCACCGCGAAAACCTGAATTTCACCAAAATTCAAAATCCATTACAAAAATAACATCTAGACCTTATTTACAGCGCTGTAAATTCCACAATTCATGTTATTTCCGACTTCAAATTCATCAAATTTAAACTTTTTTGGTCCCACCGCGAAAACTGAATTTCGCCAAAATTGAAAATAAATTAGAAAAATATCATCTAGGACGTTATCTACAGCGTTTAAATTCCACAATTCATGATATTTCCGACTTATTTAAAAGACGATTTCTGAGTCAGTGCGTCAGCCGTGGACATAGGAAAAAATCGATTTTGAGTTTTCTGCATTAGAATGACTGTTGGAAGGGGCTAAGCAAAAGCGAACAATATTTTTTCCCAAAACCTTCATCAAGGTATATTTTTTTACAATTTACTGTTTTAGAAGTAATCGCCTCCAGCTGTCGTACCTTACCTTACTGTGTGATTTGATGGTTACTGAAGTTTTTGACCTTTGCGGTGACGATGGAATCATTATTTTTCCGATTTTCCTACTGTAACATACCGCAATACCGTATCGGCCGCGAAAAAACGGCCGTAAAATCTTTGTTTCTGAAAACCCACAGCTGATTTTTTGATATGTTAATCAGCGTAAAATTCTGCTCTAGACGCAATCAAAAAAAGTTCAAAAAAGTGAATGACAAATTTCGTGGTATAGTGGTTAGTGGTCGGGACTACCAATCCAGCCTCGCAGGTTCGATTCCGGGTGGGTGCAAATCTCGAAAAAATACTTGAAATCGACTCTAATGGAACAATCAAAGATATTTGATTGACACTAAGCAAATTTGGACAATAACGGCACCTGTATGGGAACTTAAAACGGATTTTTTAAAATTTTCGAGGCTGAATACGTGAAAAATAAAACGGCTTCAAACCGGTTGAAATTGATAGGACTTACTCTAGGGCTAATTATAAGACACTTTCCTGTTAACTTTTTTTGGGATCTTACTGTATCGAGGATTACTGTAACGTGAAACACGATTCCGTTTTTTGTGTACCACATAGCGCGGAAAGCTCGAACCCCCACCATTACGTTTAAAATGATTAAGAAAGGCTTGGGTTGCGTATAAATATTTTTTATATGGCGGTACGACTTGAAACACCTGAGTAATCTCACGCAGTTTGACCAGTTGTTGATAACGTCAACACACATTGAAGACCCGGGAAAATTTTAATTTGTACACTAAGAGTGGATCTTTGCTTTCTTTTTAAAATATCTAACTAAAAAACTAAAAATTTTGTGCGAGAATTCTGAAGTAAACCGCGGTTTACGGGAATAAGTTCTATGTTACAGTAATCCACGATACAGTAAGATCCCAAAAAAAGTTAACGGGAAAGTGTCTTATAATTAGCCCTAGAGTAAGTCCTATCAATTTCAACCGGTTTGAAGCCGTTTTATTTTTCACGTATTCAGCCTCGAAAATTTTTTAAAAATCCGTTTTAGGCTCCCATACAGGTATCGTTGTTGTCCAAAATTACTTAGTATTAATCAAATAGCTCTGCTTGTTGCATTAAAATCGATTTCCAGTATTTTTTCGAGATTTGCACCCACCCGGAATCGAACCTGGGAGGCTGGATTGGTAGTCCCGACCACTAACCACTATACCACGAAATTTGTCATTCACTTTTTTATTGCGTCTAGAGCAGAATTTTACGCTGATTAACATATCAAAAAATCAGCTGTGGGTTTTCAGAAACAAAGATTTTACGGCCGTTTTTTTACGGTCGATATGGTATTACGGTATGTTACAGTAGGAAGAGACCAAAAATAATTCTTCCATCATCTTTGCAAGGGCCGAAAACGTAGTAGGCCGCGGAATTATTGCATTTCAAGGTAAGATACGACAGTTGTGAACAATTACTTCAAAAACAGTAAATTGTAAAAAATGGTACCTTGTTGAAAGTTTTAGGAAAAAATATTGTTCGCTTTTGTAAAGCACCTACCAACAGTCATTTTGATGCAAAAAACTCAAACTCGATTTTTTCCTATGTCCACGCCTAACGGACGGCTGATGCACTGACTCAGAAATCGTCTTTTAATTCATCAAATTTAAACTTTTTTGGTCCCACCACGAAAACCCTGAAGATCAGGGAAACTCGTCCAATCTTTTCCAAACCGCTTCCACCTCCCCCCAAATGCTCTAAAACATACCTGGCTGAGGACGTTCCACTCTGTAGGTCACTGAGATGCCGATGGCTGCTGTATTCATTGCGTTCCGTGTTGGGATGCAAATTATTCGTGTCCGAGTTGAAGTGATGTCGCACTTCTTGAGCCAAATGTTTTCGCTGTATGACGTCTGCCGCCTGTTCGTAGAATTCAGTGGCGATGAGTCGTTGCTCTTCCGTTGCGACATGTCTGTAGGCGTCGGCCTGTTGGCGGACCGACCTCAACTGTTCCTCCAACCGCTTGACCTCTGCCTTCAATTCGAGGACTTCGCTGCCGGCCAGACCGCTCGAGGTGTCGTCCGGATTGAGGACAACATATTCGGAGATGATTTGGGCGGATCGTTTGATGGCTTCTTCGTAATCCCGCATTTTTTCTTTCAGCTGTTGCAGCTCGTCTAAAACAAGGTAAATGGGTCAAATAATAAATTTCATATTCTTAAATCTTCTCTTCAAGTTCTGAACTACTCAAAACTCTCGAAAAATCTCAAATTCGGCGTATTTTAGCCGATGTACCTCTGTGGTGTAGTGGTAGTGAGTTAACTTTTCACTCAAAAAGTCGAAGGTTCGAATCCCACCTCACGCAAATTTTCACAAAACCACCAAAAAACTTCAAACAACATCTAGAACTTCTATCCCTTACCTCTTCAAACCCCCATTCTACTTCAATATTTCATTAAAATCACCAAAAATTTACAAAAAAAATCAAAATTTCCGCAAAAAATCCCTACCATCCGTCCGTTTTCTTCGATCCTCCACGGCCGCAAGTTCACTCCGACACTTTTGCAGCTCAGACTTCATCGTTTCCACCTCCAAGTCCATCTGCAATTTCTCTTCTCGCGCTTTGGCGGCGCTTTGGTTGGCCCGTTGAATTTCGGCCATCGAATTCTGTTTGTATGAATCAAATTCAATTTCTAGATGTCGCTTGTCGGATTCTAATGCTGATAGTCGAACGCGAGATTCCACTAGATCGAGGCTGAAAGCGAAAAAATGAAAACAAAAAAATTGCTAGGAACTGAACAAAATATCAAAAATCCCAAAAAATCTAAAACCAAAAACTCTCCAAAAAAACCAAAATTCATATAAAAAATCATTTGAAAAATCTCAAAAATACTCCCAGGCTTCCTAAAAATAACCCTCTGACTTCAATTAAACCACAAAAATCTTCAAAAAAATGCCGAAAATTTTAAAAATTCAAAAAATCTCAAAAATACTCAAAATTAAAAAACCATTTAAAAAAATCTCAAAATCTCTCAGGCTTCCTGAAAATCTGACTCCAATTAATCCATCAAAATTTCCAAGAATCCCAAAAAATCTCCGAAAAATAAGAAAAAAATCAAAATTCTCCACAAGACCTCAAAATTCTCATAAAAAATCACAAAAAAATCTCAAAATCTTTCAGGCTTCTTAAAAATCCCCTTCGATAAACTCTCAAAAAATTAAAAAAAAAACTCCAAAAAAATCAAAAAGTCTCCAAATTCCCCAAACCCCTCAAAATTCTTTCAAAAAATCCTTACTTTCCCTCATCAAATGAGCTGAAATTATTGAGATCATCATGTAGAGTGGGTGAGGAGGACGCAACACTGTTCTTTTCTTCATTCATCATGCTTTTCGCTTGTTTCAATTGCTCCTTCAGGTCTCTGGACTTGGTCTGCTCTCGGAAAAGCAGCTCTTCCGTTTGCTGCTTTTCGCTTCGCAGCATGGCCACATTGGCTTGGAGGTTGTCCATCTGGCGTTTGTAGGTCTCCATGGCGGAGCACTTCTCCTCCAGCTCCGAGTTCATTTTGAGGATTTTTTGGTAGCGATCCTTCAGCGCGTTGAACTCGGTCTGGCCGGGGCCCGTTTTTTGGTACTCTTTAAACATGTTCATCTTGCGTTCAAAGTCGGCGGCGCGGCTTTCGGCGAGCGAAAGTTTGTGGTCGACGCTGACTTTTTCATCTTTCAGCTCTTTTAGGTCCTCTTCGGCTTCGCGGATTCGGTTTTTCTGCAACGAAAACTCTTCAAAACGGCGCCAAAAATTTTTTTCATTCTTTCATAATTCGATTTTCTGAAACTTGGCACAAATTTTAGAATAGAATTTTATAAGACCTATGCGAAATTTTGGACTTGTCTTTTGAAGAAGACATTGAGATTTTTATGTCAAAAAAAGCCAAACATTCAGATATTTTGTGCGATTTTCGGCTTGAAAATTTTAGGCTGTATTAGAAGTGAGGTGAACAATGTCTTTACCAAAAATACATTTTTTTCATCGGAGAGCTCAAAAAATTACAGCCGAAAAAACGTTTTTCATCACTCCGTCCCTCCCCATTCTACGTATTCCCTCGAAAAAAAGGTCGTTGAATATCCCGGCTCTGACCGCAAATATTGGGCTAAAATTTACAGGAATTAATATATGGCCTAGGTGACTATGATCACAAAATATCAAGGAAATCTGAGCGTCATCACCAATTTTAAAATGAATGTTACAAATTCATTTAAAAATTGGTATCATTCCGGGTGTGACGCTCAGATTTCCTTCAAATTCTGTGATCGCAGTTCACCTAGGCCACATATTAATTCCTGAAAATTTTAGCTCAATATTTGCCGTCAAATCCAATATATTCAACGATCTTTTTTCGAGGAAATACGTAAAATCTTGAGAGACGGAGTGATGAAAAAACATTTTTAGGCTGTATTTTTTTTGAGCTCTCCGATGAAAAAATGTATTTTTGGGAAAGACATTGTTCACCTCACTTCTAATCCACCCTTTTATTTTCAAGCCAAAAATCGCAAAAAAATATCCGAATTTTTTCTCTTTCGACCTAAAAATCGCAATGTCTTCTTCAAAAAGACAAGTCAAAAATCTCGCATACTCTTACAAAACTCTACTCTAACTTTCTACCAAGTTTATTCATAAAAATCCTCAGCAGAAAAAATTAAAATTTCCCAAAAAAATCCTTACCATTTTCGAGTTCTCGGCCTCCAATCGTTCGCATTTCAATGCCCATTCCGCGGCATCCGTTTCCAATTTGCGTGTGAGTTCATCGGCCAATTTGAGGCGCTCTTCTAGGGCCTTGGCATCGTCCATTTTCATTTCCAGGACCGTTTTGCTGACCGAGTCTTCAGCGTATTTTTTCAGGTCTTCTTTCGCATTGCCTAATTCGAATTCGAGTTTGGTGAGTTTGTCCGATAAAATGGCGTTCTGAAGGCCGGAAAAAATAAAAAAAAATTCAAAAAAAAATGAATAAAAAAATTTTTTTTTGATGTACAAATACTATCCCAAACCACGCCAAATAAAAATTTTCACCCTCAAATCCCCTATAAAATAAATTTTCATCCCAAAAACCTCAAAAAAAATCTTGAAACCCCCCAAAATTCCAAATTTCCCCTCCGGGCACACATATTTTTATCTATTTCAAGCCGTCTCCAACCCATATTTGCTTGCGAAAACCCGTCCGCTCTACTTTTATTCAAGTGAAACGTATAAAACCCAACAAAAACCGTCATTTTTTTGATTTTTGAAGAGAGCTCCCACAGATCTCTTTTCTTTCGATTTTTTACCGATTTTTCTGGGGCAAACTGTATGTGATTGCTTACCTGACTTGTTGCTTCGTTCAGCTTGGCCCTCAGTTCCTTGGATTTTTGCTGTTCCGCTTGGATTTTGGCCTGAAAATAAAATTTTTTCGATTTTTTGAAAATTTTCCAAAAATTTCCCGGAAAAAATGACAAAAAATCCCAAATAAAGCCTTTAAAATTTCCACCAAGCCTCTACAGAGTTTTTCCAACCCAACTCACACTATAATCCGTTGTTTTATGGCCTTGAATCAGGTCTATAAACTCCAATTCCATTGATTTTATCTTATCCTGGACGTTTTGAGGTGAGTGTTTGAGCATTTCTTGCATTGTTCGGGCAGCTAAATCAACCACATAAAAATTTGTCCCATAAATTTGTCAAAAATCCCATTAAAACCTACTGATATGACCGAGAACAGTGGGAATGGTGGAAACGACGAAAAGGAAGCGAAGAACTGCATCTTCGTCCTTGGAAACTAAAAGAAACACGTATTAAACAGACCATAATGAGTCTATAAAACATCTGCAATTCATTTCCCATCCAAACAAAACGATTTTCCCATCAAAATCAAAAATGTTTATATTACACTAGGTCCAATATCAAAACTTCGAAATTCCTCCCAAAAATCCCAAACATACCAAGGTCTGTAGGTTCAGGAAGAAAGTTCGAGTCCTCTGTCAAGTTTATCTTGCACTTCAGTTCATAAAATTGGACAATTTTCTCATGAACTAATGTTATCCGTCTGACCTGACTCTCCCGACTTTGATCGTCGATTTCCTGGACTTCATTGACGAATTTCTCCGTGAAATGGGATTCACATCTAAAGAATGAACAAACACAATGAATGGGACTTACAGTGAATAAAGAAGCTCGGATATTAATCGACCATCAACAACGGTGTCTATTGTAAAAGCATCTGAGCCGGGGTGCGATGTTGTGGCCTGAAAAGTTTCCAGGTTTGAAATTCAGAAGACATCAACTTATTCAATAAAAAAGACAATTTTAATCTCGAAAAGCGCCTGCTTCCTTTTTTTCGGACGAATTTATATTGTACTTGATGGCTAATATAGTTTTATCTCGTTCGCATCATCACTAAAGTTTTAACCTCTATTACAAACATAATAAGACTGTCTATGACTTATCCTGCGGAGAATTTGACTTTTTAACTTCAAAACATCAAATTTACATTGTACTAGACCTCAAAATCAGTCTCACTTATTCCCATGAACTTAATCAGTTTTTACGCTTTTCAACTCGCACATATGATTAATCAAACGCACTCGTGGGGTTTTCGCCTCTGAATCAGCCAAAAAACTCCCTTTCTCTACTTTCTCTCCATCTGATTCAAACCAATTAGACCTCCCCGCTTTTCTAAATCAAAATCAGCTGCTCTTATCAAAACAGGGGTTCCAATCGCAGCCTCATCTAACTTGTCAAATCTTCTTAAAGTTCAGTCGTTTACCTAAAAGTCAAAACACCAAAAACATGGAAAATAACTTACCCAATCCAGAAGGAAGCCGAGCGTATGATGGCTCTGCGTCATTTCAAAATTCCCTCAACGGGAATAGTATCGAATACACCTGTCCCGTGAGGGGTTTCGTATATCCGGCTCCTCTTTCCCTGAAATTAAGCAAATACAAACCTCAGATGGGACGTAAAACATTTCGAAAGCAAGGGTGTGGAAAACGGAGAATGTCAATATTGAAACCCATAAATCAAGCGTTTGTCAAGGATTTTAGATGTGAATTAGAGACAATTTTCTAATCCATCTGATGCATAAGAATAGAAAACAAGAACGGAAAGAAAAAGATGAAAAATCGAGAGATTTCGGAGGTTACTCATGTCTATAACAACATCGGCGAATTACAAAACAAAAAAGGTATTTGAAAACTATAAAAACATTATTTGTAGTTTACCGAAAGCTTTTTGCACTAGAAAATATCAATTTTATCTATAATCGAAACTAAGAACATTGAAAAAATTGAGCATTTTTATCTCGCTTCATCAAAACTGATGGATAAAATAAATTGCTCAGAAAACTTCCAAAACACCAAAGTTCCATAAAAATTATAAAAGCAACAGTTACAAAGAGCCATCTTTTCACTCTCCTACCAATTCCGCTTCATCACGTGCAAATCCCGCTCGGCAATTATCATAACCAAAACACCCCTTCAAGTGTTACTAAAACAATATGAAAAACCCTTCAAACCCTCTAAAAATCCCCGACTATTCCATTCATAACCTAGTATTGCCATCGCAGACCCAATTTCGATATTAATTTCCCGACATCAAACCCTCCGAGTGCTATATTATTCATGAGGAGTCAGTGGGAATTTTGAAGAATTGATGGTGTCGCAACGCCCATTAAACTTCCCGTCCCGCGGTTGACAAATCCTCCACCAGAGGGAATAAGATAAATGAGAGAGAGAGGGAACGGATTTCCGAAGAGATTTTTTCGGGTTGAAAATTTTTTTGGGCGAAAAGACGAAATGTCACGGAATTATTGGAAACTTGGCGAAGTGTCACAAAATTATTGGGTTAAGGGAATTGATGAAAAATGGCGGGAAAATGAGGAAAACAGAAAAGCTAGACATGCCAGAGGGCATTTTAGCTCCTTTTGATTATGATTTCACCGATATTTCGCACTGCAGAATATAAAAAATAGAGATTATATCTGATATTACACTTGATCACAACTAACTCCACGGACTTTCAATCTGCAAAATTTATTGTCACAACATTCTACAGGCTCTATTTGTCTATCCAAAGCATCTCCCGTTCCTCTGGCACTTCTGTTTCATCTCTTTTTTCCACTTTTTCTTCATCGACAACATCCACGCGTCATTGAACAAATGAGCAGTGGTTTCTTGTTTCTCCAGCAAATCCACCGAGGTCTGAACACAACCACTGAGCTCCTGATCGAATACCATATGACTTCCAACGTCCAGAACCAGCGGTTCACCCGCAATATCCCTTTCAATCGTGGGTTTTGTGCGAATCGCGGCCGAAATTCGCGGAATTCGTCTGCAATTTTGCTCACATGGCTGGATCAGCTGAAAAAAATTAGATGAAAGTGGTCTCAGCAAAATGTAGGGCCTACATTTCGTTTGACAGCGCGATAATCTCCTTCATTTCCGGCTTCATGACAAAAAATTATGACATCGATCACATTATCCATGGCAATTTCCTCCAAGCTTTCGATGGAACGCACAATAAAGATCTGCAGTTCGTCTTCACTTGAAATCTGGACAACTGTGGGCAGTAATCCAATGTCTATCTGAAAAAATCAAAATTTTTTGTTCAAAATTTTAAATCACCTTGGAAATCCCCTCCGAAGCCGGGGGGAATTTTACAGTATAAATTCCAAGGAGAGAACGGACCAGAGCAACATTGTTCGTGGCCAAAACGATGACGTGACGGGTTTTTTCTGCTGAAAAATCAAAATTAAAAAAAAAAAATGTTTTGATCTTCTACTATAAGGTACATCAAGTTTAACTCTCCGATTTTGTTCAAATTTTGCAAAACTTTTCTGAAGAGACTATAATTGAATCACCAAAAATTTCAGCTCATAATATTCAGCGAGAGCCAAGATATTCAAAGATCTTAGAGAGCACGCAAAATGAGGAGAGACGGTCAGAGAAAAAACATGTTTTTGTCAATAACTCTTCGAATTGGGCTGGGAAAATTTTGATTTTTGGTGGAGATGTTTGTAACCTCACTGGTAATAAAATCCAAAATATTTTGAAGAGAAAAAAATCAAAAAAAAAATTGAGATTTTTTAATTTTTCGATCAAAAAATCTAAGTTCTTTTTGCAAAGCGCGGGCTAAAACTTTGACAGAACGCTTGGAAAAGTCCATTTAAAATTTGTGGCAAGTTTCAGAAAGATCGAACGGCTCAAACTTGAGATATCATTTAAAAAGGTTATATTACCCACCATTTTGCGTCTGAACCACTTCCAGCTCCATTTTCGGGCTGTGAAACGACTCAGTTTGACTTCGCTCGGCTTCAACTGACTCTTCCGAAGACTTGACCTCCTTCTGATCAACTTTCTTCCCTTCCTTTTCCTTTATCTCTTCAGTTTCAGTCGATCTAGCGGTTGATTCACCCTCGGAACCCGTTGATTTTTTCATCGGCTTGTTCAGCATCTTCCGACGGTAATACCTCTCCTTTTCCTTGGCCAAATCAATGGTTCCAGGGCGTGGTTTTCGGCCCGGACAACAGCCATAACGGCCGATGAGTCCGTAGTCAGGGCGTTGTCTTGGAATTGCATCGGGATGTGAACGACCGGAAAATAGGCTTGATTAGAGTTGAAAAAAGAGCAAAAATTGCAAAGAACTGAATAAAAAAAATAAAAAAACCCCAAAAATATAAAAAATATAGAGAAATGAAGAAGTAAAAAAAAGATTAAAAAATCAAAAAAAAACGTAAAAAATACAAAAATAAAGCAATCAATAAAATCAGAAAAAAAAATTAAAAATGCCAGAAATTTTCAAAAACGCAATTTTATTGTTTTTGTAAGTTTTTGGATGGTTTTGTTTATTATTTTTTTTTTGATTTTTTAATTTTTTTTTCTACAATTTGTTGGAAGGACACCAAAAAGAAAGAAAAAATACTACGAATATAAAAAAATCTAAAAAAAATTGTCAATTTTAGTAGGTTCACCCAAAAGTCAAAAGTAAAGAGAAGAAATAAAAAAAAATTAAAACATGAAAAAATCGAAAAAATTAGTCACCAAGGATGATAAAAAAAATTTCAGTGTTTTGAATTTTCCGATTTTTTTCTTTTTTTCTATTTTTTTGCCGCAAAGTGCCAAAAAAATTTTGTACAAAAAATCGGAAAAGGCCATCCTCATAAAAAAGGCAAAAAACTTACCACTTTTGATAGATCCAATCCCCTTCAAATCTATCTGTCGATACGAATCCGAGTTCTTTCGAGTCTTTTCCTCGGCTCCACCAGCAGATTTGGCGTTATTGTCCTCAAATTTTTTGTCATCATTCAGCTTGTCGACTGCTCTATTTTCTTCTTTTTTTGGTCTCCTTCTTCTCGATGAATCTTCTTCTGGGATCGATGGCACGCTGGGTTTTTGTTTCGTCTCAAAACTCCGCCCACAACGGTCGCGTCGCAGCCCCATCGAGCTGTCACGGCCGATGATTCCGTATTGCCCACGCTTTCCACTCATTGGGCAAAAAAAGTCTGACCGACCGGGAAGTTCACCAACAAATTTTTGAGAAGCAAATGAAAAGTCTTTAGATTTTAGAGAGATTCTGTTTTCCTCATTTCCCGCCATTTTTTTTTGATTTTGTGACATTTCGCGAAATTTCCAATGATGCTATACTGGTGGACAAAATTTCTTTCTGGGCCTAGAACCTCGAAATTTCAATTGAATGGAGCCTGTAGGATACTCTGACAATAAGTTTTGCTGATTGAAACCCTGTGGGGTTAGTTATGATCAAGTGTAATATCAGATATCATCTCTATTTTTCGTCATGTTCAGGCCGAAATATCGATAAAAACTTAATTAAAACGATCTAAATGCCCTCGGGCATGTTTAGTTTTTTCGTTTTCCTCATTTTTTCATTATTTTCGGCAAACCAATAATTTTGTGACACTTCGTCAAATTTCCAATACTTCTGTGGCATTTTGTCATTTCGCCCAAAATCCATCAACCTTGATGAAGTGAGATAAAACATGCTTATTTTTTACGATATGCCTAAGCTTTACTGCCAAAAAATGCCAACAACACAATAAAAAAGCTCAAGCCGTTGCTGTTTGCACCATCATCTTCATCCTCGTCGCTCTCGTCTTCATCATCGTCTTCTTTGGGGCGAATGGGCGCTACATCATCCTCCCATTGCGGATCATCGTCCAACGGGTACGAGGGCGCTAACCCAATCTCGTAATCGCTCAATTCATCGCCCCGCTTCCGCAGGATCAAACAAAAGTCGGCGAGGAAGGGCCGCCCAAGAAGAACGACGAATTCATCGTGCGGCTCCACCTGCAGGTCCAGCACATCCCGGTAGATTGTCTTGTAGTTGAGGAAGTTGGTGTAGTTGGGCGCGAACGCGGTCTCGTTGTCAAAGTACAGAGTGTACGAGGCGAGCTCGCGGAGGGTGAGGTTCTTGTAGGGACTCTGATAAATGTAATTGTAGAGGTGCCGTGGGAGCAGGACTTTTTCGTTGAGCGAGAATTTTACGGGGTAGTCATGAAGTTCGTCGCCGATTTGGATGCTGAAAGTAAACAGTGGGGTTATAGTCATCAGCGGACTATTATTGGGTCGTCCAGAAAGTTCGTTCGTTTTTTTCATTGCTTTGTTTTACAAGAATTGTTTGTTGTCTGGCAAAGGGTGTATATTGTTGTATCTTTGCGTCTCGGGACTCAACATATATCGTTCGAGAGTTATTAATTTTACGTACCCGCCAACAATCTTCCATCCTCTGCTATGCTTGACTTTATACTTGGCTTCAGTCATGTTGCAACCATACATTTCGTTGACGCCAATTTCCATGGCGCCTTTCGTTCCGTTGATGTAGCCGGTTTTCTAAACCGAATTTCAATGTGTCATATGTATTTATATATCTATATCTATCTATGTATTATATATATATATATATATATATATACATATATACCCTACCAAGTATTGCTCCACTGGACCACGGCGGAAAATGATTTGCTTTGTTTGCAGGTTTTTGAAAACATTTTCAACGAAATACCCGTCCATGGTGTAGTTGGAGAAGTCGAGACTCAGCCTCCCCGCCGCTTCCAGATCAATCGGCGCTGTACTGTTGTTGATTACGTTGAATGTAGCCACACGGTCGTTGGTGAAGTCGGTAATCAGCGAACCTTGATATTTGTTGCCAAATAAGGAAGTGCCGCCCGACTTCAACGTAATCTCATCGCCCTTTACGCCGTGGTACTTTCTGGGAAAAAGATTTCTAGGCTCTACGGGGGCACTGGTTGCCAAAGAATGCTCTCAGCATACGTGCAACGAAGGGGGGACCTGACAAAGAGTTCACCTTGGCGCAGAAGGAATCTAAGCCAACAGGGCACTTCGGCGAATAGGGCGAAGAAAGAACCTAACGAAGAGCGTATCCTGGCGAGGAGGGCATTTTGGTAAAGACGGCACCTTGGCAAATAGGGAACCTCAGCAGAAGAGGGCACCTTGGCGAAAAGGGTACCTTGTCGAATAAGGAACTTGAGCGAAAAGGGCACCTTGGCAAAAAGATCACCTTGGCGAAAAGGGAACCTGAGCAGAAGAGGGCACCTTGGTGAAGAAGGCAACTTGACGAAAAAGGAACCTGAGCGAAGAGGGCACTTTGACGAAGAGGGAACCTGAGCGGAAAGGACACTTTGGCGAAGAAGGTACCTTGGCCAATAGGGGACCTAACGCAAAGGGCACTTGGCTGAGAGGACACCTTGACGAATAGGGCACCGTGGCGTAGAGGGCACCTTGGCAAAGAGAGCACTTTGGTGAAGAGGACATCTTGAGGAGAAATGATGCGGTAAAGGAAAATCCAATTTTTTGGGAGTTTTTTTGCTTTGCCAAAAAGTACTTATTTTTGTTTGCCATATCTTTTTTTCTCGACGTTCACACTTCCCCAAGGCACTCTCTTGGTCTAGGCGCGCTTTTCGGACCCAAACTTTGATAGTACGTGGACCAAATGCCTCACTTACCCTGGGTTGTATACTATCGAATGATTGGTCTCGGTGCAAGTTCCAGCGTCAGCACATTCCTCCCCAAGGAAGAACGATTCCCCTTCAAGGTACAACGGCACTTCAAAGGTTTCATTTCCGCTCGGATCAAAAGATACGGTCAGGTACGGAATGTCTGAAGAGTCAGAATTTCAATAGTATCATTCTCAAAAATTTTTTGTCAGCTTATACGCAACTGGTACTTTTCTTCATTGTCTTACCTCCGGTATAGTTTAGCCTGATCGCAGTTGTTAGAATTGTCAGGCCTAGGTAGACTTGAAGACATAAAACCTTGGAAAACGTCATAGATTAAGAACGAGGAGAGAATGTCGCTCTCCCTCTTGAAGAAACCTTGCGGTCTTATTAATTAACCTTATCAGCGCCGCAACACAGAACACACGTCATGTTCTATATAGGGTTGAAAACGTTCTCGATCACCGGGGAAGAAATGATTTTGATAAATAAGAGTTGTGTCTTTATCCTTTTGACAACTTGTGACAACGTTTATCAATTTTATAGCAAAACTTTTTTTACAATATTTACATAATTTTTAGTCACTGTCCTCTCCGCGTTTTCACTTGCCAAAGCGAGAAGAAAACAAGTGTCAGGTGGAAGGAACATGCTCGGAATTGTCGAATAGAGCCTGTAGAATGTGTCGACAATAAATTTTGCTGATTGAAAACTGTGTGGTTAGCTATGATCAAGTATAATATCAGGTATCATTTCTATTTTTCTTTATTTTTCCAGGCAAAATATCGATAAAAACTCAATTAAAATTTGCTAAAATGCCCTCAGGCATACTTATTTTTCCTGTTTTCCTCAATTTCCCGCGATTTTTCATCATTTTCAGCAACCCAATAATTTTGTGACACTTCGTCAAATTTCCAATAATCCTGTGACATTTCGTCTTTTGTCCCCCAAAAATGTCTCAATCCAAAGAATTCGTCATTCCTCGTCATTTTTATCAATTTCTAGAACCGGAAAAATTTATTACACCAATTTTTACAATTTTTTCGTCAAAAAAGAGGTTATTACATTGTAAAATACGCATTGTGAAATGAAATATTCAAACATATTCAATTGATACAATCCGTACTCTGTCCGGACATTTTCCCCGCCAAATTCAGGGTTCCCAAGTCGAAGGTTTTTGCGGCGCGAGGACCTTTTGTGATGTAGTTGGTTGGGACGCGAATCGCAAACTTTTGATAACAAGTCGGAATCAGCGGCGAGTAATTGCACCGATGGTAGATGTTGACTTTAGGTTGGATGTTTGTGACCTCGTTGGCGGTTCCTTCGACACGGAAAGTGCCGGAGGCGTCCGTGGTGGCTTTGCCCATCAAGTCGTCGAAGGTGAAGGTGTCCTTGTCGTAGAGCTTGATTTTCTGAAAAGAAATGACATTTTTTGGTCGAGCGCTGAGGTCCAGGGCATTCACAAAGCTGCATTATCAAGGTTGCTTGTCGCTGCCGCGACAAAATTTTTCAGGTTTTCCCGACAGCGAGCTGAATTTGACGTCTGAATTTAGCAGGGGAAGAGCTCAAAGTGAGACGCTTAGATTTTGACGGACTTGAAAGAAATGAAATAATTATTTCTATGACGTATGCGAGATTTCGCAAAACTTCAGGTGTGAGCAACAGCCGAGAAAGGTTTTATTTTTGCACGCTGAATGTCGCAGAAATCACTCCACCGACTCAGGCGAGCGGACTACAGTGGGTGACCTGATCAAGTGAAAAAAAAAAAAGCCATCGGATGCTCCGCGGACGCTCGGCGAAGGCTCGGCGGCGTAAATTTTGTTTACCCTGAGTTATTATACAGTGAGGGACCTGATCCAGTGGCCGAAAACTTACCATTTTGCATCCGGGAAGTATCAAAAATATGGCAAAATGCTTCCCTCTCCAAGTAGAAAAACTTCGTTTTGAACGGCGCGCCCTATTTCCTTACAAAAAGAGCGGGCGCGCTTTTGAAATCCGAGTTTTTTTTTCACTTGGAGAGGGATGTATTTTGCCACATTTTTTGATGCTTCCTGGATGCAAAATGGTACGTTTTTTGCCACTGGATCAGGCCCCCACTGTACCAGTCTGTCGGGAAAATACTGAACATTCTGTCGCGTCGAAAATCGCATCGCCGCCGAGAAAATGAATTGTCTCGCGACAGAATCAAATTGCTTTTTTCTTCAGCGACTAGGATCGGCGCAGCGAAATTTGTGCTCATTATTTTCCCGATAAACTGGTAAAACATTTGGCTTTTGGACTGTAATCGTTAGAATTCGTTAGAAAACTTTTTTAGAAGCCAGTGACTAGAGAAAAGTAAACCGGTTTTGAGCGGAAGTAATTTTTGATCCCCTAAATTCAGTTTTATTAACAACTCTTTTCTGTAAAATAACTTACCACATCTTTGGCGGGCTTTCCATCACAAGTCAGTCTTCCAACAACGGATACACTTTGCTGCGGACGAGCGCCGAAAACGAAGCTGGTCGATAAAGCCAGAAGACATGCCATATACAAGGTTGAGGTCATGATTTCTTAAAAATAGATTATTGAAGACGTCAAAACATAGTTCGATATTGTAAAATACGAATTCTCCTTCATTATGCTGAATGAAAACAAAAAAATCATCAAAAATCATAAAAAAATGTCGTGGACAATATCAAAAATGACTGGTCCTTGATGAATTTGAAAATTTTTTGTTATTAGATTATTTTATGAGCACAAATATTATTTTCAGACTGCTTTCAGTTGTTTACAACCCCTAAAACAGAATGCCAAAATTGGCGGGAACTTTGAATTTTGTTGATTTTTTCGGTGTTTTTTTGCAAAAAATTGTGAAATACTACGTAAAAAGGTACTAGAACATTATTTTCAGATTACTTTCATTACATCCCGTATTTTACAACTCCTATAACGGAATGCCAAAATTGGCGGGAAATTTGAATTTTGTTGATTTTTTTCGAAAATTTCAAAAGAAATTTGTCAAATATTATATATGCAAGATACTACAACAAATCTTACTTCCAAATCTACTCAATTTCCCGTTAAAAAATCAAATTTATACTAATCCGCCCAGCTGTCAAGTGCAATATAATTTGGGTCTATGTTTTTTGCATAGAAATAAAAATGCTTTTTCTTAGAAAACTTATTTTTAGAAAAAATGATTTTTTTCATAGAAAAAAACGTTTTTATTTTAGAAAAGAAAAGTTTTTCCTTAGAAAGTGCAATTTTTAGTAAATTTATGTATAATAATAACAAAAATTGATTTCAAACAGTAACTAGTAGTAAATTTTGTTAAGTAATGGGGTAAAATAGTAAGAGTAGTAACTTTTTTAATGAATATTTGGTACTGGGATATTCGATGGTTCTGATTTCGAAAAAATAGCTTGTTTTTTGTGATTTTGACTTTTTTCTTAAGAAGTACTGTAAATTAGTAACAATTTGTATTGTTTATGCCTCAATGTCGGTTGAAATCGATTTCTTGCTCATACTTGGGTTTACCCTTATATAACTTCAAACAAATTCTGACGAACCAGAAGGAATATTCAATTAAACAATTCAACAATTAATCAAAAAATTCAAAATTGATACTAACTTACAGTACTACTTAAGAAAAAAGTCAAAATCACAAAAAAACGAACTATGTTTTCGAAATCAGCACCATCGAATACCCCAGTCCCCAATATCCACTCAAAAAGTTACTACCCTTACTATTTGACCCCACTACTTAACAAAGTTTACTACTAGTTACTGTTTAAAATCAATTTTTGTTATTGTTATACACAACTTTACTAAAAATTGCACTTTCTAAGGAAAAACCATTCTTTTCTAAAATAAAAATGTTTTTTTCTACGAAAAAATCATTTTTTCTAAAAATAAGTTTTCTAAGAAAAAGCATTTTTATTTCTATGCGAAAAACATTTTCCCATATAATTTTTCAAATATTTTGACCAAAGAAATCAAAAAATCCCTAAAACAGACGTCCAGACTGTAAATGGGCTCGTCCGACGTTTGTAATAAACAAACTCCGATCTCATAATTTTTTATTTATTTTGTTGTATCGAAATAGTAAAGTGGGAGGACCTTCTCGATAAATATTTACGATAAAAATGGAGTTTTTTTTTTGTTTTTTATGAAACGAATTTTGACAAAATTGACTTGATTGATCCGTCGAAATCGCAACGGAAATCGGTGCAAACAAACGGTTGAAATGGGGTGATGAACAGTGAGAGGGAGCCGGTAGATGAGTAATATAAAAAATGATGGAATAACAATGTAAAAAATGAGTCATAATTCAGTCATGATGAGAGCTAAAATTAGGTTACTTGAGAGGAAAACAGATTAGTTTTTCGTCTAAACTTCACCTTTTCGAAACGTGTATGCTATGAAAAAAAAAAAGATAATGGAATATACACGGCGTTCCGAGAAATGTGCCGGAAAGTTTTTGTCGATTTCTCACCACTCAATCAATGTATTCAAAAAAAATATTTTTGCATGGTAACGAAGAAATGGGCGGGTTTTTCTCCAAAAGAATCATTTTCTAGGCCAGCGCGGAAAGTAGTGTATTCGGCGGAGACTTTTGATCGCTTTTTTGGTCATCACAGCAATCTTCAACGCTTTATTATGATGCTAAAACTTCCAGAAAGTCATCAAATTTTTTGACATCATAGATCAGACAGACAACGTCATCGCTATACAATCCCATTTAGCGACTGCATCCTGTCGCATCTACACCGAAGTCCGAGCGCACCGCGGAGGTTTGAAAGAGCAGGGGAAAAAGAAATCTGAACAAAAATAATACATGTATTGCTCGAAAGCCCAAAAAATAATGAAAAATTAAATTAAAAAAAAACTAAATGTACACAGTTTTGTTTGATACAGCCTTAGGAGAAAAAGCTGTACCAAATAAATATATCACCTTTGCCAAACAACAAAAAAAATCCTTGGAAATAAAACAAAGCAATCAAAAAACGAGCAAACTTTCAGGACAACCTATAATTTTGTTGTGTTCTGATGCCCCGAATGGTTCGCCGATGCTTCTCTTTTCTGTTTTACCAATTCTCAATACGATAATTATAAGGTTTATTTGTCTGGGTAAAAGATATAAGAATAGACCTATGTCCCCAAATCCACCTCGTAACAGCTGAAACTTCATGCCAAACCGCCAGAGCTCTCGTTCTCGGGACGGGAGCATCTTTCCTCAAGACAGATACATAAGATTGATCTTTATGTATCCCTTTCACACCCAGCAATCTTCATCCAGCAACGGAAGAAAAGGCAAAACGACTTCCAGAGGTGTTTGCAGATTTCCCGGTCAAGGCTCTACGGTAAGCTGGCATCAACGTGAGCACCGATATTGAATTCAACGGCGACAATAATTGCAGAGATAAGCCGGCAATGTAGCTGGCGCTTTGAAATTTCACGCCCGTGGAAAGCATTGCAGTCACGCATATGAAGGGAAGGAAGTATAAGATTAACGGATACGCTGCCTGAAATTTGCTGATATTTCAAAAAAAAATGGCCTTGGGCAATAAACATTTATTAGTGGTAGAACTTACTTGCAAAATCATCACCGTGATGAGATGCTTTTGCGCTTTTCGCGTTGATATCGCTGCACTTGTGCCTTGTTGTGCATGTCGTATAATCCGTTGGCCGCAGAAAACAATAATACTGTATTCGGCGACGAACATTAGTTGGCAGATGCACATGCAAAGGATGAAAATTGGATCTCCCTGCAAACAGTAATTTGGTGTTTGGGTACCCTTAAACTGTCACGATTCCGTCAGAAGTTCCTAAGAATTTGCATAGCCCGGCCGATATTTTGTATAAATCTAATGGACCTATCGCCTTTCCGTCAATTTTTGTTTCCCTCGCGCATAAACATAAGTTGTGAACTGGGCGCTCATTTATCCCAGTCTGGTCATCACCGTGAGTTCATGATCTGTGTCGTTGTATTCCAGCTAGGGCTATCTAGTTGATAGGGGTGAGCCGATTTACTATTCGTGTAAAGCTAGGGGCCTTCATTCCTTGACCCACCTCTAGGTCTTGACAAAACCGGGTGTTTCTCCGCCTCTCCGAATTTTTCATGGTATCTAAAGCCCGCCACTATTATAAATGGCCGTATACTATCAGTCTGAAATGATGAGCACAATGTCGCTGGGCGATCGCGTCGCTAAAGTGAAAAGCAATTTGATCTTGCCGCGACACAATTCATTTTCTCGACGGCGATGCGATTTCGGACGCGACAGCGCGCTCATTATTTTACCGACAAACATATAAAATAGCATAGGCCCATACATTGCGCGCACAGAATATGAGGAACGGCGGAGAATTGAATCACAAACACGACAGTCATCCTTACCAGCGTTACATAGACATGAGGAGGACACACCAAATACCCAGCCACCACCAGCAGCTCCTCTCTGCTTCTTTCGTTGGCCAGATTTAAGGACGCGCAGAACAACAACACAGTGAAGAATATCGCAGCTAGAGCCATCCCGTACGTACCCACATATCTCCGTTTACTCCACAAATCGCCCTTGCACAACAAACGATAGCGATAGTAAAAATGAACTGCACTGCAGGGTGCGGAGCTAAGATCCACAACGAGCAGAAAAAAGCCGGCATTTCGAACAGCGAATGATGGAATGTGTTGCAAGTAAGGGTTTTCCACAGCAAAGTAGGCTGTGGATGCTGTGCCCACTACTTCGCTCTGAACCAAATTTGGATTTTGCGGTCAGAAACGTACTGGCATCACAATCCCATGAGTTAGTGAGTAAAAGAAATCGACGCCCGCGTTGAACGCCATAATCCAAGAGTACTCTCGTTGGCCGCTGCCTTTGAGCACTCGATAGGAGAGGAAGATTACCAGCGAAGACAAACTGAGTGAAATTGCGGTCACAATGAAGCAAATTTCGGGGTAAATCGCCCGCAACTCCATGAGGTTTGGAGTATTAGGTAGCAAGCGGGTTTAAACGAAGCCTTTGGGGTTCAGAAATAAGTAGGATGGTTCTCAGTAAGCATATAGAATGTCATCACAATTTGTTGCCTGCAGTAGACGACCAAACTTTTTTGACATTTTGCCTCCCATGCTGTAAAAGCTCGACCCTTTAAGCTTCAAATCTTAAATCAATTATGGAAAATATACACTGTATGGACTCAATATACAGGGCCTTACAAAAAACGTGAAGAAAAGCCGGAGGCTATAACTTCCGGCAGAGGCGGCGTAGAGACTTCGTGAGGTCTTTCGGAACCAAAACCGGCTGGAATGCCCTTAACATACTTTATGACCGCGTCTCTGTCAGACATTGTAGCCAAACCCGTCGCGTGCAGACTGTGATTTGCTCAAAAAGTGCACTGTCCATGTACAATTTGCGTAGTGCAGGCAGGGCGCCACAAAAGCCACTGCAAAGGGCGACCTACAAGTTTTGGAATTGTATGTTTTAGAAAAAATATTAGCTTAAATCTCGCCCAACTTTTATTCGTATCTGACATCATCGCAGTTCGGAATTTCCCTCTTATCTTGTTATGTCAAAAGTGGACGTAAACGACAAAACTTTGACTAGTCATCAACATCGCGGATTTCCTAACAGTTACAGTGGAGGCTGATATTATTTATATTACAGTGACGGACCTGATCCAGCGGCAAAAAACGTAGCATTTTGCATCCGGGAAGTATCAAAAATGTAGCAAAATGCCTCCATCTCCAAGTGAAAAAACTCCGATTTCATTGTGAGATAAAGGGCGCGCCTTTCAAAGCGGAGTTTTTTAGTAGGAGAGTGAGGGGTTTTGCTACATTTTTTCATACTTCCCGTATGCAAAATGGTACGTTTTTTGCCATTGGACGAGGTCCGCCACTGTACAACTATTATAGAATCACGTATATTTTACATTACTACATGTTGTATACTCGCATACAAACGATCACAAACGCACTTTATCCCGAAAAGAATAATATTTTGTACAATTTAAACTGAGAATTTTCTTGAAGTCTCAAAAACTCCTCATTTCTTATTGATGCAATCTCTCCCCTGTCCAGCATATCTCGCTTCCAAATTCAGCGTTCCAACGTCGAAAACGCGCTGCGCCACGGGACCTCGCGTTATGTACTCTTTGGGGATGCGGATGGAAAATTTCTGGTAGCAAGTGGGGATCAGCGGCGAGTAGTTGCATCTGTGGTAGACGTTCAGTTTCGGTGTGATGTTGGTGAACTCGTTGGCCGAGCCTTGTAGGCGGAAGGCGCCGTTCGCGTCGCTGAACCCGTTCGCCATCAAATCGTCGAAGGTGAAGTGGTCGTTGTCGTAGAGTTTGACTTTCTGAAAAGTAAGTTGGGACGAGGATGCTGTAAAGGCGTTTAAGCTACTGGGTGGCCAAAAAGTCTTGACATTTTTCCGCACTGTGCAGAAATGTCAAGACTTTTTGGCCCATCTATCAGTCTGTCGGAAAAAAATGAGCACAATGCCGCTGCGCCGATCTCGTCGCTGAAGTGAAAAGCAATTGCATTCTGCCATGACACAATTCATTTTCTCGACGGCGATACATATGATTTTCGATGCCACAGCGTCTCATTATTTTCCCGACGTACTGATAGTATAAGCGCCTTACATGGGAGCGTTATAAAAACACCATCCCAGCCAACTTACCACATTATTCGCGGGCCGTCCATTGCACATGAACCTGCCGCTGACCGCGACGGATTGCTGCGGTCGCACGCTAAAGTTGGTGATTCTGTTCAAAATGTTTTGGGCCACACATGAGCCCAGCAAGAAGAAGACCAACACCGTGAACTTAAACATTTCGAATAGACTTGGGGCCGCTCCAACGTCGCCGGTTCTTTATATTGAATGTGTTTGTCGAATTTCTTAATTCAAAAGAAAAGTTTTGTTGACTTTAGAGCCGTGTTATTCGGTTGTTTGTATTGACCTTTGTTTTTGAATTGGGTTTTGGAATAGGGGCGGATTGAGTCATACGGTTTGAATATGAGTCATAAGAAAGTTGAGGGAGTTACTATACAATGACAGACATGATCCAGTGGCAACAAACGTAACATTTTGCTTCCGGGAATTGTCAAAAATGAGGCAAAATGTCTCCCTCTCCAACTAAAAAACTATGTTTTGAACTTTCCCTCACAAAAAGAGCGGGCGCGCTTTTGAAACTGCAGTGTTTTCACTTGAAGAGGGAAACATTTTGCCACATTTTTGATACTTCCCGGAAGCAAAATGGTACCTTTTTTGCCACTGGATTTGGTCCGCCACTGTATTATTATAGTATCTTCGGAAAGTGCATAGGCGTTTTTTTCTGTTTCGCACAGTGCATATAAACTTTTTCCCAGTTTTTGGAAACGTCCAAATAATTTTTGATAAAATTTTGCTTTTTTTCGATTAAAAATGGTTCCAAGAAACCTTTTATTCAGTAAAAGGCGAGATTATGTACTTTGAACTGGCAAAAAATTATTTTCTTTTCTGTTCGCACTGCGCAATATTCGATTTTTTTGCACTGTGCAGTAATAGAAATCATAAAAATCACCTAAAAAATACGAAAAAACAGAAACGATAAATAATCTAGAAGGCTTTACTCGTCAAAAATAAGCGTTATTTACAGCTCAAAACTCAAAAATAAAAGTAAAAACACCAAAAAAATTCTAATTTTCATATTTTCTGCACTAAAGCCGCCGCTTTCGCCCTTTGCTTCTTGGCGTTGGCATTGGAGAACTGTCTAAACATCATCGAGGACTTGGTATTCTGAACTCCCATATTCGACATGGCCGATGGATTGTTGTTTTGAACGTTGGAATTGTTCTGAGAGATTAATCCCCCGCCGAATCCGGCGCGCCATCGCTCCCCATTCCCTTGTTGATTGGCCGCCTGCGCTTGGTTCCGGTTGTTCATTGATTTCTTCTGCTGAAAAAAATCGGTTGAAGATTGGGTATTTTAGAAAGGAAAATTTTTTCTTTGCACAGTGCAATTTTTTTATAAACGAGAAATCTGCACAGTGCAAATGGAAAAGAAAAATAATCGCAGCTTGCACCGTGCAAGCAACAAATAAACTCATTTTGGCGGATGCACAGTGCAAAATTTTGAAAAAAAATATCCGCACTGTGCAAACGAAAGATAAACTGGCGGCCGCACCGTGCAATTTTGAGAAAATATCTGCACCGTGCAAGCGAAAAATAAACTTATTTTGGCGGATGCGCAGTGCAAATTTTATGGAAAAGTGTTTGCACCGTGCAAGCGAAAAATGAATTGACGACTGCACAGTGCAATTTGTTTAAAATGTATTTGCACTGTGCAAACGAAAAATAAACCTATTTTTTCGACTGCACAGTGCAAAGTTTTGCAAAAATATTTGCACTGTATCAAAGAAAAAAAAATCATGCACTGTGCAGCCCCTGTATTTTTTTGCACCGTGCAAAAGTAAGAAATAAAAAATTTTTTGTTGAACAAAACATTACAAAAAAATTCAGCATTATCGCACAGTCGGACCTCTGTCAAATTTTTTGCGCTGTGCAAAAAAATAAAAATTCATCAAAATTTTTTAGTTCACAAAATATCACATTCCACCCACCTGCGCTTTCAAATTCAGTCGTTTTGTAATGCAATTTCCGAAATACAACATTACAACGACCATTGCCAATAGAGCTCCGCAGATGATGTAAGCCCAGGTTGGGACTCCACCAAAGTTTTTCTTCTTTCCGAAGGCTCGAAATCGCTCTTCAGCTCGAGCCAAAGCAAACGATTGGTTTAATTCGGCGGTCAGCACCTCCAGAAGAGTATGGTCGGCGGAAATGTGTTGAACAGGGAGGTTCATTTGGCCGACTTCGGAAAGACGGTTTCTGAAAAAAAGCATTTTTTTAAGAGTTTTTGTAGTGTTTTTGATTTTTTTTTTTTTTTTTATTTTGTATTTTTTTTTATTTTTTTTTTCACAGTGCAAAATTTTGAAAAAAATCTGCACTGTGCAAACAAAAAATACGCCTATTTTGCCGTCTGCACAGTGCATTATTTTGAAAAATATTTGCACTGTGCAAACGAAAAATAAGCCTATTTTGCCGTTTGCACAGTGCAAGGACTTCACTTTTATTTTTTTGCACAGTGCACTGTTTTTAATCCCCTGTCACTTCCGCTTTCTTGGTTTTATTTTTGGCGCCAAGACTTCTCACTGCAGGATGAGCCAAGTCTTTCTCCTTGGGTGGTCAACTCTTCCTCTCAAAATTCTTTTTTGTCAAGAATAATATAAATTTCTTTATGTTTTAATCTACATACATCGACAGGACAATAACTCTAAAAGTAAGTTAAATTAACCCTCTTTCTAAATATGCAATGATTTTTTGCATTACATAAGTTTATCCTTGCACATTTAGCCATTGTTGCAGGTATACAAATTTAGCTGAATGCTGTTCGTTCTTGCGATTCCATGAACGAAATTTGAAAGTCTTCCCCACAATAGAACCGGCGTCGAGCCTTCTACGTGCCAGAATTGTGTCAGCATGAAAGGACTTACAGTTTTTTTGTTGATTCGATTTTAGATATTACACTAGGTACTTTTGTCAAATTGCAGGCAAAATCTAACGTTTTTGAAGTTTAAACCCGGGAATCTACAAAGGTGAGCCATTACTAAACCGTCCCCAACATAAATATTCTTTCCCGGGTTTGAGACGTTTTAGGGTCTAAGTGATCAAGTACAACGTGGATCTAAAAAAGTCTCAAATACCTCTCATACTGTTCTAAACATGTTTTAGATCGACTAGGGACCATTGAAATATGGTTTGCGAAGTATTAATACGCATCTATGGCCGCGGATACATCAAAGTTGTTCCATACCTAAAATCTGAAGAAAAATCAAAAACGACAATAAAAGGGGGGACATCCCTGTTACAACGTTAAGAATGTTAAAAGAAAGTTTTATTGTCCATTTAGACCATATATGACGTAAAATGTGACCTAATCTCGCCTTAAACTTACGAAAGTACCTAGTGTAATATCTAAAATCGAATCAACAAAAAAACTGTAAGTCCTTTCATGCTGACACAATTCTGGCACGTAGAAGGCTCGACGCCGGTTCTTTTGTGGGGAAGACTTTCAAATTTCGTTCATGGAATCGCAAGAACGAACAGCATTCAGCTAAATTTGTATACCTGCAACAATGGCTAAATGTGCAAGGATAAACTTATGTAATGCAAAAAATCATTGCATATTTAGAAAGAGGGTTAATTTAACTTACTTTTAGAGTTATTGTCCTGTCGATGTATGTAGATTAAAACATAAAGAAATTTATATTATTCTTGACAAAAAAGAATTTTGAGAGGAAGAGTTGACCACCCAAGGAGAAAGACTTGGCTCATCCTGCAGTGCTTCTCTTTCCCTGCAAAACAAAATCCCTTTGCACTGTGCGCGCGCTTTGAGAAAAAAGTGCACCGTGCAAAAACTGCGACAAAAACATGAAATGCACTGTGCAAGGAGAAAAATAAGTCCATTGCACAGTGCAAAAATCAAATTGCATTTACGCACCGTGCAAGCTGAAAAATAAGGCTTTGCACTGTGCGAAACTAGTATTTTTTGCACCGCGGGGAGGAATATTCAAACTTTTTGATTCTGCTTTTCATTTAGAACACTCCGATTTTTAATTCAATTTTTTTAATTTCAAAACTTTTTTACAGTATTCCTCATCGCCTTCTAAGGCCTCTAAATTGCCTAAAAAACATTTCTTTCCAAGAAAGATGCTCCATTTTTCGAATTTCTCCTAATTTCTGCAAAGAATCTTCAGTTTTCCTATTTTGGAAATAAAGAAGACGGCTCTAATTGCCAATTCCAGCTAACAAACCGCTTCCTTGCATAAAAAAATAAAAAAAAATTTTTTTTGCTCACCTAAAAATTTTGGCTGTCATTGGCCCGGACTTGGTCATGCCCCCATTCCTCAGCGGATACTGCAATTGTTTGAGGTATAAGATTGTCAAATCCGACGCGCATCCACTCTCCGACCAACGGGCGAAAACGAATTCGGCGTACGCATTTACGGCCTGCTCTTTTCGCATGTGTGCGGCGTGACGAGGGCCGTTGATGCAGTTTTCGATCCTGCAAAATTTTTTGAAAAATTTTCATTTATGCCAATCGATTTTTTATACACTGTCTATAATAAAAAAAAATTGGCACTGTGCAAGCCGCAAAAATTTTCTTGCACAGTGCAAGTTCAAAAAATATGTTTTTGCACCGTGCAAATAATAAAAATAATTCTTGCACAGTGCAGAAAATAATGAAAAAGTTTTTGGACTGCGCATATTAAAAAAAAATTTGCATAGTGCAGAAAGTTAAAAAAAATTTTTTGCACGGTGCGGTTTTAATATAAACATTTTTGCACTGTGCAAGTTCAAAAAATTTTTTCGCACAGTGCAAAAGAAAATAGAAAAATTCTGCACCGTGCAAGTTCAGAAAAAAAAAATTGCACGGTGCAAATATAATAATAAAAATAGTTTTTGCACTGTGCAGATTAAAAATAATTAATCTGCACCGTGCAAAAATGACCAAACTTTTTTTTAGAATTTTCACTATATTTGTGAAAAAAAAATTTTTGAATGATTCAATCAAAAAAAAAAAAAAAAAAAAAAAATAGAAAATAAAACAAAATAAGAAAAATAAAAATCTCAACTTTACCTATGAACATTGGCGACCGGCACGATGATCACCGATACCCGTAAGTGGCCCTCCGTCATGCCGGGCGGGTCAATGCACCCCTCAATTGTCCGTTGACATGCGAGACATCCACTAATCGCTACGTCGCTGAACGCCTTCTCCAGAACTTGTGCCTCGGTTCGCGACAACATGGCGGTCGGGTCGCAGATGAAGGGAACTTGATGATAATCGAAGCGGCACATCGCCGACATGTCCCGTTGATCCGGCGTGGGGAAATGACAGGGGTCGGAGGGGTCGGCCGGCGGTTGATTGTAATATTCCGCCGACCGATACTCCTGCCCCGAGGCGATTTGTGCGAAAACGAGGGAGAAGAGGAGAATTGATGGGGAGAAGTGCGATTTTTGGAGTCCATACTCGACGAACAGCACGGCTCCTCGTCCCAAAAGCATCTCCGCATTCCGAAGCACCAAAGAGTGTGGCTGAAAAACGAAATTTTTTGGATAAAAAATTCGGAAAAACAGAAAATTTTCATTTTTAAGAACTCCAATTCGATTGATGAAGTGGTTTGCACGGAATATCGGGAATAATAAAGTTTGACCATGCATGACCGAGTAGTAAAAAACGATGATGAAGCGAATGGTGGTTGGAAATAGAGATTAATGTGACAAAAATGGCCATAATCCCGAAGAATGGATGGGAATAGTGTTCAATTTGAAAAAATTGGGATTTTAAATTCACTGTAGGGAAGGTGGGCAAGATAGAAAAAAATTTTGATTGCATGGTCGAAATGAGGACAAAAAATTGAAAAAAAGATACTGCACAGTGCAAAATTCAAAAAACGATTTTTGCACAGTGCAGAAAAAGAAATAAAAGAAAATGCAGATTACATGTGACGTATAGAGCCTAAAATTGTTTCTGCATAAAAAATTCGCCTAGATTTTTACTGCGCAATTCGGAAAATTAGTTCCATTCCGTCCGCACAGTGCAAAATTCAAAAGCAATTTTTTGCACAGTGCAATAATTAAATTAAATGAAATGCATAGTACAAAAGACGTACAGAGCCTAAAATTGCTTCTGCATAAGGAAATTTGGCCTGATTTTTACCGCACAGTATGGAAAATCGGTTTTATTCCGTCCGCACAGTGCAAAATTCAAAAGCAATTTTTTGCACAGTGCAGAAAATAAAATGAAATAAAATTCACAGTAAAAAGACGTAAAGAGCCTACGATTTCATTCTGCACAAAAAATTCGCCCAGATTCTCACCGCACAATGCGGAAAATCAGTTTTGTTCCAACCGCACAGTGCAAAAATAAAAAGCCAAAAAATGCACTGTGCAAAATGAAAATAGCAGGTTTTGAGTACTGTACAAAGCACTGGTAGACATAAGGATCTCAGTATTAAAAAATTCAGACGCGATTTATACCGCACACTGCGGAAAAATAGTTTTATTCCGACCGCACAGTGCAAAAATCAGAACGTAAGAGGAAAAAGCTTATTTTCTTGAGACAGTGTGGGAAAACAAGGTGCCATAAATATTTTACACTATAAAAAATTCATATTAATCATGAATTAATCCTAAATCTGGCAGAAAATAAATTGCACGGTGCGAAAAAATGAAATCATACTTTTGCACAGTGCAGTCAAAAATTTTGCACGGTGCAAGAAAATCTTCGACAAGAATGGGTGCAAAATCATTTCCAGTCAACTTTTGTACCATAATCTAGCCATTAGGAGAAATTAAACGTCATTTTTTCGACCCTTATTCCACATATTACTAACATATACTAGGCGGGCCAAAAAGTCTTGACATGTCTGCACAGTGCGCCGTCGTGCATGAAATTTGTCGCGCGGCGACAAGAAAAATTCAAGGTGCAATGCGACACCGCACAGTGCAAAAAAGATTGTTTTGAAAAAGGGTAAACAACGCACAGTGCGCTCTTCATTCGCACCCCGCCAAACTTTTATCGCGCGACACTTCGTCGCGACACCGAATTCATGCGCCCGCACGGTGCGAAAACATGTCAAGACTTTTTGGCCCGCCTAGTAACATCAATTTCGGTCTCAAATACACTTTTTTTTATTTTCGGAGCTACTGAAAAAAGTATTTTCCCAGCCCCCACAGCCATGTAACTATAATATATATAATGCCGGACCTAATTACCAGGCCACAGATTACTTTACGCTCGCTTAACCTACTACTTTTTTCATACGTTTTCCAAAACGTAGACGACGAAAAAAGCGAAAAGTTTCTTTTCAGAACAATCGTTCGTCCGTCCTTAATTCCTCCTTGTCGCGGCGAGGACGTCAGTTCCTCGAAGGGACGGGTAAAATGTTAAAAATTCGAAGCATTTATCGGAATCAAATATGGGCCGAAAAAGCAACGCAATTAGTTTTTTGCACGGTGCGGCAGATAAAATAGGCCAAAATTTGGATTGCACCGTGCAATTTGTGAAAATGGAAAATGCACTGTGCAAAAAATGAAAAAAAAGTGAGATAAGGGTTGCACTGTGCAGATATTGTCGCGATTTTTTATTTTCGGCGATAGAAAATAATGAGCGCACGGTGCACGTCAAGAAATTTCGGGCATTGCAAAGGTTCTCACAGCGAAAAAAAATTCATAAAATCTGTCATCCAAATGGCACATAACAACAATGTTTAACCTAATTTTTTTTATGGGAACTCTAGAGAGTACTAGTAGTCGTATACAACTGTTTTTTATACCGCTGGCACATTCTAAATGGGTGTCATCGTGACGCATTTTCTGAACACGGTTCAAGCTAGGCTAAAAATAGTGCAAATTTCAAGGCCGAATATCAAAAAAACTGTCCCATCAACCGGGACGAGACCGGTGTAGATACTCGAAGAACAGTTTAAGGATTTTTTTGACGTAGAGCCTATACCCCCATCCAGTGCTCTCTGACTCGGTATCGTCGATACAAACTTTTATTTAGACGCTGTATTCTTCGCCTTGGAAGACTGTCAAAACACTATGATTATGGGTATATTTTGGTTTTATTAGCTTAAGCAACTCTCGAGCTTTCTATTGGTACCAATATCTTGTGATTTACTATTAATCTTTATGTCAAAATATTGCAAACCATTTGGACAAAAACGAATTTGCACAGGGCGGAATGCCAAAAAAAATTCTAGGCTTTTTCATTGGGCGCCCGTTTTTCTTTTATTTTTTCTTGACGTGCGGTGCCGCCACGAAAATAGACCAAAATTCGGATTGAACAGTGCAATTTTCAAAAATGGAAAATGCACAGTGCAAAAGATGAAAAAAGGACAAAAACGGTTTGCACTGTGCAGACAATGTCGCCCATTTTTAACGACAAGAAAAATTTAACGCACAGTGCAGGCACCACAAAAACTGAACCACTAAAATGCACTGTGCAGTCGCAAAATCAACGGAAAATTACGCCTGCACAGTGCACAGACCCAAACCGAAAGATCAAAAATTCCATTGCACAGTGCAAACAAACGACCCAAAAAGCTACACTGCACTGTGCGCTCGTAAAAGTTGAAAGACTTTGAGCAGCACGGTGCAATGAGAGGAATTGAAACTCTTGGCACTGTGCACTCACACGCGACACGAAACCCAAACCTGCACTGTGCATTTGTCGCTGGCTCCGCCCACTTTTGCCTGGATTGTGAGAAAAAAACAGCAATGAAAGGGAACTTGTCCGCACGGTGCGGTTTCCGCGGGAGGAGCCAATTCATTTTCCGGAGGGCCCGAACAAATGGGCGATGCGTGCCGGATGAAAAGCCGCGAGGAATGTCATCTAATCTGATTCAATTTGCGCCCGCTGAATGTCAAAATTCAATTGTTTTGGGGATTCGGATTTATGGCCGCTGCGACAAATCCAATTTGGCGCCTGAAACAAACAAAAATCGAGGGATTTGGAAATAAAAAAATTTCAAAAAAACTTTTTTTTGTTCCCAGAATTGTAAAAAACAAAAAAAAATCGTAAGTTTCTACATTGCTGAAAATAAAATTTTCGGAAGTTCAACTCATTCTGATGACGTTCTGTTTGCCCACGGCAAAATGAAACCGATATCCCCGCCAATATCCGCAGACAAATCGAAATTCGACGCCAACAAAGAGTGGATTACCGTGAAAAGGGCACTGTTCGAAAAAATCTGCGACGAGGGAAAATCGCACAGTGCAAAAAAATTAATGATTTTTTTGCACCGTGCCATTTTTGAAAATGGGAAATGCACTGTGAAAAGGATGAAAAAAAGACAAAAATGGTTTGCACTGTGCAGACAATGTCGCGGTTTTTCATTTTCAGAAACAACAAAAAATGAACGCACAGGCCGAGAAAATAGACCAAAATTTACATGCACTGTGCAGTTGTTGAAAATGGGAAATGCACTGTGCAAAGACAAAAAAACAAAAAAAGCAATTTGCACTGTGCAATTTCTTGTTTTTCTCTTGGGTTTGCACGGTGCAAGAAACTCAAAGGAAGAAAAAATTTTTCACGGGGCAACGAGAGTGCATTTGCACTGCGCAATTTCTTGCTCTTCTTTTGAGCTTGCACTGTGCAAGAAACTGAAATTGCGACAAAAGAAAAGATCGCACGGTGCAAAAAAAGGTCAAAGGAATTTTTCGCACTGTGCAATTTCTATTTTCGCACAATGCACGCCTCAAAAAAGCCGTCTGCACTGTGCAAATTAATCGACGTAGTCACTGCGATTCGATGCACAGTGCGAAAACGAAAAAAAGATGAAATGCACGGTGCAAAATTAGGGTTTTTTGTGCACAGTGCGGACCGCGACAAATTTCCATGCACTTTATGAAAACATTAATTTTTGAAGTTTACATTTTTTTCATTTGCCTCACCATACCCCCATATACATACATATTATAAAGTCCTCTTTCTTCCTCAAAAAAATCGGCTTACAATCGACCTTGTCGCTTGTAAATTGCATCACCACATACATATATTAAGAGCTTAAAAATTGTGCGAAAGCTCTTAAAACACCAGCCGTAACTTCCCTGCCATGTTCAGAGCCGATTAAACGAGATTTTTTGACGTCGCTTTTCTACAAACCATTCAGTTTTATGAAAGCCAAAGATCAAATAATTACAATTCCCGGGAAATCTATGGGGGGTTTGGAATGCGGATTATAAACTTTTTGAGAATTTTTTGAACCTTCTGAACTTTTGGTTTGGCCATGCGAGCCGTGGAAAAGACAAATTTCCAAATGTCCATGCACTTTATGAAAATGCTAATACGAATACTAGGCGAGCCAAAAAGTCTTGACATGTCTGCACATTGCGCCGTCGTGCATGAAATTTGTCGCGCGGCAAAAAAAAGAAAAATTTACGGTGCACTTCGACCCCTTACAGTGCAAAAAAATTGGTTTGAAAAGGAAAAGCACTGCACAGTGCGTTCTTCTCTTGCACCCCGCCGAACTTTTATCGCGCGACACCTCGTCGCAACGCCGAGTTCATGCGCCCGCACGGTGCGAAAACATGTGAGGACTTTTTGGTTCCGTTTGCACAGTGCAAGAGCCTGAAACCTGCGACAAAGAAAAAAATGTTGCACAGTGCAACAAAAATGCACGGTGCAACAAAAAAGCAAAATTGTTTCTGCACAGTGCAATTTTCTGATCGCGTTTTTGTTTCCAGTTTGCACTGTGCGGCGCGCAGCGACAAAAGTGCAAATTGCTGGTGAGAAATCGCGGCGACAAACAGAGAAAATGCAGAGAAAAATGCACAGTGCGGCTGAAAAGTGAAAGAAGAAAGTGCACAGTGCGAGAATTTTTCAAGCTTTTTAGCGCGATGATCAGTCTGTCGGGAAAATAATGCCGGGTTGTCGCAGAAAAATGTTTTGCCTCGTCAAAAAAAACGTTGTGGTCACACACGAAATTTTCAGCTAGCCGTCGAAAGCGATGATGCGCGATTCCAAAGCGCGACAACCCATTATTTTTCCGACATCTAAAAAACATTATGAAATACGTATTTTCAGTGGTGAGCCGTTTTTTCCAAAAAAACTTCCGATTACTCCCAAGTAATTTAATTTCCCGCTCCTTTGAAAATTTTTTTTAAAATCCGTAAACAACCGAAGGGGAATCCGAAAAGGCAACAAAAACCGGATGGGGCAAAAAAATAAAAGAAAAAAAAATTTTTTTTGAAATCCCCCCAAAAAGACAAATGATGTACGACTTCTTCGAATTGACCCTTTTTCCGTCTTCCTTTTCAACGAATTCCGCGGCCGATCCCTTTTTAGGCAATTCCGCGCATCGAAAAACCAAAAAAAAACGAAAAAGAATAAAGAAACTTTTGGTGGTTTATGGCCCTTTGAAACGGACTAATGAGAAGCAAGATGAAAAAGAAATGAAAAATGGGAAAAACTTTAAAAAAAAACAATTTTTTGGCGTTTGTACTGGGCAGAAAAGATGAAAAATAAAGGCGAATTGGGGTAAAATACGAAAAAATAATCTCTAAGCTTCAATCAAAAAAATAAAATAAAAAAATTTTTTTTTGAAAAATTCTGGCCAAGTGTGCCATACCTGCTCTAAACAGCCCGAAAATGAATCTCTGAAAGTTTCAGCTCAAAATCTGCAAAGAGAGCCGAGATATTCAACGAACTTTTTTTTCGAGAGAGAGAGAGCGTGAAATGAGGAGATCCGGCGAAATGAAGAACATTTTTGGCAATAAACATGGTAACCGAAGTGGTTTCTGCAACTAATTCTTCCGGAAAGTCGCCGGATTTATTTTTGGCGTTTGCACTGTGCGAAAAAAGTCAGGGTGCGAGCGACACCCGAAAAAAGCCGTTTGCACTGTGCAAAAAGCCGAAAACTGCACAGTGCAAGGTTAACTATGGTTTTCGCACAGTGCATGTCGCCGATTTCAGTCGGATGACCTTTTGGAAGTTCACTATGCACTATTAGCATTTTCATAAAGTGCATGGACACTTTATGAATTTTTTCGTTTTTGCAAAGTGCATTTTGAATTTTTTCCTACGCCTGTCGCCAACACACAGTGGATTTTTCCTTTGCAAAACCTCAAGGAAGCCGTTTTCGCTCTGCAAAAAGTCGGGGGGTTTTTTTTGAAAATTTTCAATTTTTTAGATTTTTTGATTCCAATATCAGTCTGTCGGGAAAATAATGAGCACAATGTCGCTGCGCCGATCGTGTCGCTGATGTGAAAAGAAATTTTATTTTGTCGCGAGACAATTCATTTTATCGACGGCGATGCGATTTTCGATAGTGCTCATTATTTTCCCGACAGACTGATATTAAATTTTTTGGTCCCTTGTGACTTGTTGTACAGAAGCTTGGTCAAACGCAATCGTAATTTAACTTGCACGGTGCAAAAAAAAAAAAAAGAGATGCAAAATTTTATAAAATCGTGACTTGTCATCAACAAAAAAATGCAGTTCCTAAATTTTCCGAAAAAAATAAACAAAATCGCCAATTAATTTTGCTTTTTGGTGGATGAACTTTGCAGGCACAGCTATTTACGTCATTATCTAGCGCATTTTGTTTTTTTGCTGGGTCTAAAATTGTGTTTATGTCTGGAAAAACAAAGATTTTTTTTGAACAACGGCGTTTTTGAGAAGAAAAATAATTTTTTTAATAGTTTTAGCTATTAAAAAAATATTTTTTTTAAAAAAATTAAAAAAATTAAAATAAAAAAATTTTATGTGTAAATATTTAAAATTGTTTAAAAATGATTTTTTTATTTTTAAATCAAAATTTCAGTTTAAAAAAAATCAAAAAAATCAAGATTTCCCTCAAAAAACAAGTTTATACCCCACCTTCTTGGCCCGTATTTTCCTCCCAAATCTTATCCCATCCAGGAAGTAAGTCCCTGTGCCTCGAAAGTCATATAAATTCGCGCCTAACTGACATGCGGCGGAATTTGCAAGCCCAAAAACGCCTTAAGGGGGAGAGCGTTTTTAATGGGCCCCCCAAAAAACAATTGGCTCAATAAAGGGAGTGCGAAGAATTAGGCGCTTAATTTCGCGGGTGAAAATTTAATTTGGCCTTCACACGAAATGTTGCTATGAATAAAATAGGCTTGCAAATGAGAGTTTTTTTTTATTTTTTGAAATATTGAAAAATTGAAGAAAAAAATTTTCTTTTTTTTCAGTTGACAAAAATTGAGTTAAATTTAGATTAAAATTCTGTTCTAAAATCTGAGGTTAGAATCTTAGCTCGCGCTTTGCCAAAACAACCCAGATTTTTTGGTCGAAAGTCGCCGAGATTTGGAAATTTTTTTGTCGAATATTGGCACAAAAATTTCGTACATATTCCTACCATAAAAGATAATTTTTCCACAAAAAATTAATTTTTCCCTCTCGAAACTAGCAAAGTTACGGCCAAAAAAATGTTTTTCACTCTGACCGCTCTCCGCGTTTAGAGTACTCTCTCGGCGGTAAAGATCGATGAATACAAATTTTTAGCCATCCAGATATTTGTTATTCTTACCGCAGAGGGTAACATGTCCATCCTTTCAAGGGTAACTTGAAAGTCATGAATATAAATTACTTTCCATTAGCTTGTTTACCCCGCTTGTTGGTTGTCTAACTTTAGATTTACTCGAATTCCCCAGACAAAGCCTTCAAGAATCGATCGCATCAAAAAAATAGAACAACATAAAAATGTACCATTTTGCATCCGAAAAAGTATCAAAAATGTAGCAAAATTCAAAAGCGTGCCCGCTCTTTGGCATATGGGACTGTTATGCCAGTAAGATGACATAGTTTGCTAAATGTTTCTGAAATTGATGCTAGGCGGTTTTGAAGGCGGGCGCACACTTGCGGGCAACCGCTTAGCGGGCAACAACTTTGCGGGAAAATTTTTTGCGGGCAACAACTTTGCTGGCAGTCGACATTTGCGGGCAACCGACACCTGATTGTTAGGGTAACAGGGTGGAGATGGAAAAATTACTATGATATTATTTTGGAAATTAGCCGACATTTGCGGGCAGGCAATACTTGCGGGAAGCCGACATTTGCGGGCAACAGTTCCAAAATTTCCAATACAATCTGTGCGATTGTTTTTCCTGTTGCCCGCAAATGTTCTAGGCTGCCCGCAAATGTGACCGCCCCCCCCCTCTCCCCAAATTTTGCCCGCAAAAAATTTGCCCGCAAACTGGTTGCCCGCAAGTGTCGCGACGCCATAGAGGTATTTTGCAATATTTTTTGATACTTCCCGCATGTTTTTTTTCTCGCTGGATCAGGTCCGACACTGCAGAGTATGTATGGAAATTGTCCCGAAATGGATTTGAATATTCGTCTGTCGGGAAAATCGTATGGATTTGTCGCTGCATACTATATCGTCGCCAGCGCGACCACATTTCCAGCCGCGGCTAGTCGTCACAACGGTTGCCGAAGCTGGAGATGTGCGGCGTGACAGCACCATTTTTTCAACGAGGTGAAACACTTTGCTGCTACTCGGGAAAATAGTGAGCAAAATCTTGCTCTGCCGACCACATGGCTGAAGTGAAAAACACTTTGATTTTGCCGCGACATAATTCATTTTTTCGGCGGCGATGCGACTCTCAATAGTGCTCATTATTTTCCCGACAGACTGATGGTAATAGAAATTTTTCTTTTCCAAGCCTGCGCTGGCTTCAAGAGTGCTTCAAATAATGGATTTTATTTTATGTGGGGTACACAATGAACGCGCAAAGCTTGAGGAAAGCCGGAGAGTAAAATAATTGAGGTAATTACACTGCCAAAACCAAAGAAAATTGAATAAAATCCCAACTATGCTAAAATATTCCGACTGCTTGCATTTTAAGAGCCCTCCTTCCCTTCGTCAGAATTTATGACCGCCCCTTTTGCCTCCCAACGTGTTCTTACCGTTATTGCGCCGTTTTTTATGCCCTTCGGCCTTCGTTCATTATGCCGCCGTTCCCGGGCGACACCGGAAGAGCAACTGCAAGGGGATCCTGTGAGCCCATTAAAAATTTCCAAAATATTCTCTTGGCATTTGGAAACCCCATGTGTATGCGGGAGAATCGAAAAGAACATAAAGTTGAGCAGCAGAAGGAGATTTTTTGAGGAGAGGAATGAAGATATAGCAAATGGATTAAAAATCCAGCGAAATGGGGGTACTATCAGTTTGTCGAGAAAATAGTGGCGGGTCACCGCGGCAAAATGTATCGCCTTGACGAAAAAAGGCACAGTCGAGCATCAAAAAGTTTAACGTCGCGCGATAAAATTAGGACCAGACACACCCCAGCAGGACCACCAGCCAATTCCCCCGTGCAATTCCCCGCAATTCAGCCAGATCACCCAATTTGCGCCTTCTCACGTATTCATTAGAGTCGTTCGTTTGTTTCTGAGGCGGACGGTCGACCATTGCTCGCCGTCCTCACCTCTTCGTATTTGTGTGTTTTACCCCCTTGTTGGCTATTGTGACAAATAAATACCACAGTGAAACATCTTGTCGGCCCTTTATTTGAGTATCTTGGGTCCAGTTCCTGTAATATACTCCTTTCCTTAGAGACCTTACGCCATTGATGGTATAAAAGGTCTTATTTAAATTGTCACGACTTTTTGGCCCGCCTAGTACTACTCGGACGAAAACGTCCTGATACCAGTCTGTTGGCAAAGTCGATGGAGTGATTTCAGTGAACTGCATCGCGGAAAAAAGATCAGAATGCGGGCGACGGCCGAAAAAAACTATTGCAATGCGCATAAAGGACTGTGCAAAAAATTGCAAAGTCCAATGAGGAGTACTACCAGTCCGTCGGGAAAATAACGTCGGGTCGTCGCGCCTTGGAATCGCCCATCATCGCTTTGCAACGCCCAGCTGCAGCATCTCGAAACTGGCTCATTTGATTTTTCTCGTTTTAGGCTCAAAAAAATCCGCCTTGTTCTGTACTATGTTTCCACGAAACTTCAAATAGGGGCGAGGGAAAATCTTAGAGAAATCCTCAAAATCGCAAATCTTTAAGGCGTTGTTAGTTTAGGCTTCAAACAGGTAGAAGACGACCGAATTTTTATATTAAATATATATGTTCAGGGTAAGCAGGAGTCCAGCTTCAAATTTATGCATGCAATAACCCCATTCTACCCCATCTTCATTGTGTGTGTACACCATGCACTGTCCGGTTCGACAAAAGGCTGAAAAACGTCTACGCACTTTATGAAACGACAAGTAGTAGTTAGAGTCAGCTGATAAAGCCGTTGGAGTGATCTTGGCGACGTGCAAAAAATCAAGGTGCAGGCGTGGGCCGAAAAAAGTCTATGGCACTGTGAAAAAAACAAAAGATTGAACAGTCCAACGAAGAGCACTACCAGAAGCCATTGAAGAGACTACTAATGAAGAATTAATCTATATTTTTTCGAATTTAAAAAAATATAGCGCCGCATTTGGAGCACTTCCCCTTTCAGCCCTCAGAATTGCCAATTTCACCGTCAATATTTAATTCGACAACTTCGACAACAACGAGAACATTCTTTTCCGACATTTCCCAACAAAACATTTCCCTAACATAATATATTCGATTATTTCTCCTCCAAAGTTGTCCACCTGCGTGAGCAGGTGGCTCCGGTTACCTTGAAACTAGACGCCAAAACAAACAGAACACAATATTTTTATCATTTTTTATGCAGTAAAGATGTTTGTCATCATAAGGGGTCTCTTCGAAAAAAAACTTTATTTATAGTACATATACACGACTAATATGTGCATGATGCGGTCGAGTATTTAAATATTAAATTTAAGGGGAGTTTGTGGAAGAGGTTGAGAGGATTTGGACGGGACGATCAAATGGGCGCCCTCTTATTTGCTGAACTCTACCCTCTAATCGTCCACCTTTCCCCTCTAATTTGTGAATGGCGCCCTCTAATATAGATGCCCTCTAATGGAAACTGAACTGTGCCCTCCGAAAAATTGAATCGACGCCCTCTGATTTTATTTTCCCAAAATGGTATTGTTTCCTTACATAGTAGTGTAAGAATGCAGAGTAGTAGTGTTAAGTAGTAATTTTTGAAAATTTTGGGTGAGGTATCGATTCATGGGTAATTTGGGGTGCTGAATTCGAAAATGACATTCATTTTTTATGATTGTAACTTTTTTCTTAAATAGTAGTGTTAAGTAGTAATTTTTGAAAATTTTGGTTGAGCTATCGATTTATAGGTAATTTGGGGTGCTGAATTCGAAAATGACATTCATTTTTTATGATTGTAACTTTTTTCTTAAATAGTAGTGTTAAGTAGTAATTTTTGAAAATTTTGGTTGAGGTATCGATTCATAGGTAATTTGGGGTGCTGAATTCGAAAATGACATTCATTTTTCATGATTGTAACTTTTTTCTAAAATAGTAGTGTTAAGTAGTGATTTTTGAAAATTTTGGTTGAGCTATCGATTTATAGGTAATTTGGGGTGCTGATTTCGAAAATGACATTCATTTTTTATGATTGTTACTTTTTTCTTAAATAGTAGTGTTAAGTAGTAATTTTTGAAAACTTTGGTTGAGCTATCGGTTTATGGGTAATTTGGGGTGCTGAATTCGAAAATGACATTCATTTTTTATGATTGTAACTTTTTTCTTAAATAGTAGTGTTAGATAGTAATTTTTGAAAAATTTGGGTGAGGTATCGATTTATAGGTAATTTGGGGTCCAGAATTGAGTTGTGCTGTAAAGTTGTGATTTCTTTGTTTTTATTTTATTTTTTGATGAATAGTTAGTTAAGTGCAAGGTTACAAACAAAAATGGTACGATGGGTTTTTTCTTTTTATGACAAAAAATTGAAAAAATATAACTATGTTGTCTAAAGAGAAGTATTTTTATAATAAATTTCGTAAAGTTTTTCTGCTAATTTAAGTCTTTGAGCAACTTCGTTTTATTATCCAACAAGATTTTTCCTCATGCAATTATTACTTCTGGTCATCATCGGTATTGCTTCTGTCCTTCATCGAGCGCGCCAAAATGGGCGGGGTTTGACAGAAATTTTTCTGCGATCAAATTGTTTGGCTTGGGATAGCCTGCCGCTATGCCAGGTTTGACAGAAATTTTTGAGCGGAAATTCTTCTGCCATCAGATTGGAGGTAAATAAAAACTACAGAAGCTGAACACAGTTTTTGAATCAACAATAACACATGCAGCACCCCAAATTACCTATGAATCGATACCTCACCCAAATTTTTCAAAAATTACTACTTAACACTACTATTTAAGAAAAAAGTTACAATCATGAAAAATGAATGTCATTTTCGAATTCAGCACCCCAAATTACCTATGAATCGATACCTCACCCAAATTTTTCAAAAATTACTACTTAACACTACTATTTAAGAAAAAAGTTACAATCATGAAAAATGAATGTCATTTTCGAATTCAGCACCCCAAATTACCTATGAATCGATACCTCACCCAAATTTTTCAAAAATTACTACTTAACACTACTATTTAAGAAAAAAGTTACAATCATGAAAAATGAATGTCATTTTCGAATTCAGCACCCCAAATTACCTATGAATCGATACCTCACCCAAATTTTTCAAAAATTACTACTTAACACTACTATTTAAGAAAAAAGTTACAATCATGAAAAATGAATGTCATTTTCGAATTCAGCACCCCAAATTACCTATGAATCGATACCTCACCCAAATTTTTCAAAAATTACTACTTAACACTACTATTTAAGAAAAAAGTAACAATCGTGAAAAATGAATGTCATTTTCGAATTCAGCACCTCAAATTACCTATGAATCGATAGCTCAACCAAAATTTTCAAAAATTACTACTTAACACTACTATTTAAGAAAAAAGTTACAATCATGAAAAATGAATGTCATTTTCGAATTCAGCACCCCAAATTACCTATGAATCGATACCTCACCCAAATTTTTCAAAAATTACTACTTAACACTACTATTTAAGAAAAAAGTAACAATCGTGAAAAATGAATGTCATTTTCGAATTCAGCACCTCAAATTACCTATGAATCGATAGCTCAACCAAAATTTTCAAAAATTACTACTTAACACTACTATTTAAGAAAAAAGTTACAATCATAAAAAATGAATGTCATTTTCGAATTCAGCACCTCAAATTACCTATGAATCGATAGCTCAACCAAAATTTTCAAAAATTACTACTTAACACTACTATTTAAGAAAAAAGTTACAATCATGAAAAATGAATGTCATTTTCGAATTCAGCACCCCAAATTACCTATGAATCGATACCTCACCCAAATTTTTCAAAAATTACTACTTAACACTACTATTTAAGAAAAAAGTAACAATCGTGAAAAATGAATGTCATTTTCGAATTCAGCACCTCAAATTACCTATGAATCGATAGCTCAACCAAAATTTTCAAAAATTACTACTTAACACTACTATTTAAGAAAAAAGTTACAATCATAAAAAATGAATGTCATTTTCGAATTCAGCACCTCAAATTACCTATGAATCGATAGCTCAACCAAAATTTTCAAAAATTACTACTTAACACTACTATTTAAGAAAAAAGTTACAATCATGAAAAATGAATGTCATTTTCGAATTCAGCACCCCAAATTACCCATGAATCGATACCTCACCCAAAATTTTCAAAAATTACTACTTAACACTACTACTCTGCATTCTTACACTGCTATGTAAGGAAACAATACCATTTTGGGAAAATAAAATCAGAGGGCGTCGATTCAATTTTTCGGAGGGCACAGTTCAGTTTCCATTAGAGGGCATCTATATTAGAGGGCGCCATTCACAAATTAGAGGGGAAAGGTGGACGATTAGAGGGTAGAGTTCAGCAAATAAGAGGGCACAAAGTGTATTGCCCATTTGGACGGCTCAAGGATCATCCTACTTGCGCCATCAAACATGTGAATATGTTGTGTTTAGGTTGATGGGGAATTTTGTAGTTTTAAAGAAGGTATGTAAATAGCGCTGACAACAGGGAAAATGAGAGAAATTGAGAAAAGAAAAATAAAAAATAATACATAAGAACCTCTGTACAACGAATCGCAAGAGACCAAAAAATTATTTGCTATTTCAGTCTGTCGGGAAAATAATGTGCACTCTGTTGCATAAAAAATCGGTAGCGCCGCCGAGAAAATGAATTGTGTCACGGCAGAATTAAATTTAAGGCACGAAAAGTATCATACCTATTCATACTGTAGAGTGGTCTGTCCTACAAAGAAAAGCCCTTTTTTAGGGATTAAAATATAGGCATATATGCTATTCATATTTATAATTTTATAATACATACATCATTTTGTCGAGAAAATAGTGATCGCAATTTCGCAGCGCCAATCGAAGTAAAAAGCAATTTGAATTTGCCGCGAGACAATTCATTTTCTCGGCGACGATTTTCGATGCCCCGATCCTCATTATTTTCCCGACAGACTGACAAGATAAAATACGGTATGAAATTTACGTATGAATTGAAACTACCGTTTTTTCAGCACCCAAAAAACTGAAGTTTCTTTTGCCACCCCTCCATTCAAATTCGCAGACAAACCCATGGAAATTGTGGCCCACAATTAGGCGTCTATTATATGCAAACCCAAAGATAGAAAAGTCTCATGCCCTGAGGAAAGTCTTCGTTAAAAGTCACGTAATAATTTGAAAAAATATTTTTATTTTATTTTATAAAATTTTGCCCATTTTAATGACATTTTTGCAAAAAAACAACTAATAAAAATGTCGTTATAAATAATATAAGATAAATATGTAAAAAAAGACATTTAGTGGAAAAATCTCGGTATGACAAATTGCCATATCGTAAAAGCTCTCTACATTTCTATAACGAACAATTTGTGATCTTCATTTGTTGAAAAAATTAGGAATTTGTAAAAATTTTGTAAAATGCGTAACACTAAGCGGCTGCTATCAAAAGTGCGACGCTCAGATTTTACAGGGTGTGACAAGAAGTTCGAGCTTGTGCTCAAAATCTACCGGAAATCTGAGTGTTGCATTTGGGTAATTTCACTTGTTAGACATGGCCCGGACCGGGCTCCGGAAATTTCGAAAAAGGCCGGAAATAGCAAATATCTGTCTGTCGGGAAATAATGAGCACTCTGTCGCATCAAAAATTGCATCCTGCCGAGAAAACGAACCGTGTCGAGGCAAAAACATCGCTCATTATTTTATCAGTCTGTCGGGAAAATAACGGCGGATCGTCGCGCCTCGGAATCGCCCATCATCGCTTTGCGACGGCTGCCGAAGCTGGGGATTTATCGCACGATAGCGGTGAGGCGAGACATTTTGATGCGACGATCCGCCGTTATTTTCCCGACAGACTGATATGATAAAAAATTATGTGTAAAAATACCTCCATGCATCTTAAGCATAGAATTCTAGCGGCCATCTCAACGAATTTACTGCACTCTTATCGCTCAGATTTGAGAAAAATTAATTCGGCGATGCTGCAGATGACAAGTTCACACATTTTTTGCGCCGTTTTTCCATTGTTTATATTTACACATAGCACGGATCTTTGCAAATTTCTGAAGACATCTGTTTTATATTGAATTCATATTGGCTTAGCCAATAAAAATTATATTTTTTTTTTTTGAAAAAATTATTTTTCATTTCTTTCGAAAAAATATATGTATTCCTAAAACATTGGGTAAGTTCCCCGCAAAAATCAATTATTTCCAAGCAAAACTGGCAAAGATAAGGCCAAAAAGTGTTTTCTCTATGACCGCTCTCCTCATTTCGCATACTCTCTCGTCAGCTAGTAAAAAAATGTGGTTATGATACTCCGAAATTCTTGTAAAATACGTGTTCGCATGAATCCAATCGTACTTGTTTTCTAATTGCTTATATCAGTTTGTCGGGAAAATAATGAGCACTCTGTCGGATCGAAAATCGCATCGCCGCCGGGAAAATGAATCGCGGCAAAATCAAATTTCTTTTCACGTCAGCGAAGAGGATCGATGTTGCAAAATTGTGCTCATTATTTTTCCGACCGACTGATATTATTTGAATTAGATGTCTGTCGGGAAAATAATGTGGATTCGTTTTTCTTTCTGATCTATCAAATCCAATAAAAGTGCACGAGGTCAATTCTGTATCCACTGTTTGCCCAACGGCCTCTTTTCTTGTTTATTTTACCGGTCAAAGGTTGCGCGACCGCGAGAGCGCACAAAACCAAGAGAGTGGCAGAGAAAAATGAGAGGAAATCGGCCATTTCTCAAGTTCTCGAAGTGAGTTTCGTCTCGGAAATCTTACGAGACCTTACGTGAGCGTTGAACTACGAGATTTTTAAAAATTATTGGGGTAGTTGGTGTGGAAAAAATTAAGAAAATTTTTTTGGAATAAAAAAAAAATATTTTTTTTAAATTTTTTGATCTCGATTTTCTATTTTTAAATTACGGATTTACTTGAAAAATTTAGGCAAAATAGGATTTTTCAATTTATTTTTTAAATTTTTTATGCGAAATCTTGATTAAAATTACATTTTTTTCGTCCGAAAAATCCATTTTTACGGTATTAGAAATTCAACTTTTCTGCAAAAACCGGTTAAAATTTTATTTTTTTATCAAAATTTGGAATTAAAAAATCCCATTTTCAATTAAAAATCGGTTTAAAAATCAAATTTTCTCTTAAAAAATCGGTTAAAAATCCAATTTTTGATCAAAAAAAAATTTTTTCTCTTTTAAAAATATGAGTTAAAATTTTTTATTTTCCTCCAAAAATTAAATTTCCCATCAAAGAATCGGTTAAAAATCCTATTTTCCATCAAAAAAATAGGTCAAAAATTTTTATTTTCCTCCAAAAATCGCCCCAAAAATCCAATTTTCGCTCAAAAAATCGCTCTAAAACCTCATTTTTCAGGCCTCAAATTTCCTCTTCTACCCCATAACTTCACTCTCTCCATGTTCAAAACTCCCACCTTGCTATTACTTCTACTCCAAATCCACTGCGCCTTCTCCGCCAACGTTCTGTTCTTCCTCCACGGGACCAACCAATTCGACCGGCACGTTTTCGAATTCCTGGCGCAACAAATCGCCCTCAGGCATCACAATGTCATCACAGTGAAGCCGATTTTGATTCCCGAAGAGCCGAGGCTGGTGAAGCCGCGGCTTCACCTGGTCAAAGAGAAGATTGTCAAGAATTTACTGCCACAGTAAGATTTTTGTTTTTGTAAAAGTTTACCCTCGATTTTCAGGGAACTTTACGGGCCAATTGAACGGGTGGGAAGCTCGGTACCTTGGGAGAGAAATTATCAGCTGGACGCCTATAATCATCCATATTGGGCCGGTTATAATGCCTCCTGTTACAAGGTAAGAAGGCGAATTTTGGAGGCCCCAATTTGCACCGTGCACTTTTAGTTTTTGCACCGTGCACAAAACCCTTTTTTTGCGGCGTGCATTTTTGACCTTTTGCACCGTGCAAGTCCAATATCGCAGCGACTCCAGCTTTTCTCAACGAATTTTGGGCCTGCGAAAAGAAATTGCACAGTGCAAAATGTTCCGAAAAGGATTGTGTCGCACAACTTGCACTGTGCGGTGCGAAAAAGGCCAAAAAAGTCGCTGCGGTTTAGCCCAATAATTCGCACAGTTCAAACCGCTTTTTCAAGTTTGCGCAGTGTGAAAAACAAAATGCACTGTGCGTGAGCGAAAATAGGGGAACACTGAGAAAATGCAAGCTGCGTTCATGATAAAATTCAAATTTTTCGCTTTTTTGGTCTACGCACTTTATGAAAATATCAGTGTCTGTCGGGAAAATAATGAGTACTGTCGCTGGGTAGATTCTTGTCGCTAAAGTGAAAAGATGATTTTGCCACGACACAATTCATTATTTTCCCGACAGACTGAGGCTCTCCATAAAGTGCGTAGACCTTTTTTTCGCGGCGCACGGCTTGTATACGCAGTTTATAAATTTAGAATTCATAGAAGGACCTCAACCAAAATTTGGCAAAAATTTTCTTTCAGCTGATCAACAGCAACCTCATGGACACCCTGAAAAAGGAGCAAATCGAAGTGGCTCTCGTCTACAGCGGGAATCCCTGTCAACTGGCGATGGTTCATGCTCTGTCCATCCCATTTATTTATTACGACCTCGACGGCCTTACGGATGAGACAATTATTGCCTCAGGCATGCCATGGAACCTAAAAACGTTGAGCTCACGAAGTGTGCCGGAAACAAAATTTAGCGAACTCTCAACAGGCCTAGCGTTGATTTACGAGACAGTTTGCCAACTGGGATTGCCAGTTGTTGGTGGAGCGTTGTGTGAGAGGGTCAGGTTGTTGGAGGATCCGATCACAAGGATCTTCAGAGAGGATTACGAAATTAAAAAGCGATTCAAGCCATTCCCGCACGTGAATTGGGTAAGTGTACAGTGACGGACTGATCTAGTGGTAAAAACCTACCATTTTGCATCAGGGAAGTATCAAAAAATGTAGCGGAACGCCTCCATCTCCAAGTAAAGAACTCCATTTTTAAGGGCGCGATTTTGAAATCGGAGTTTCTTCACTTGGAGAGGGAGGTATTTTGCTACATTTTTTTGATGTTTCCCGGATGCAAAATGGAACTTTTTCTGTCACTGGATCAGGTCCGTAACTGTAACACATATTGCTGCATGTAAATAATATCAGCCTGTCGGAAAAATAATATGGATTTGTCGCTGCACCGATCGTGTCGATAAAATGAAAAGCGATTTGATTTTGACAGTTCATTTTCTCGGCGACGATGCATTTTTTTAGCGACAGGTGCTCATTATTTTCCCGACAGAATGATACAACTATAAGTTACTCCGAGTGATATCAGACTGTCGGGAAAATAATGTGGATAGAAAATAATGTAGAAATTTGTCATCGTCTTCGCTGTCGCGACCACCGCGAAAAGCCTAAAGACGCCTGCTGTAAAGTGCGTCAAAAATTTCTTTTCCCAAAAAATTTCTTTCCAATAGATTTAAAAATTAGATAGGCCAAATTTCGGGATAGGGCCGTCTCGATTTCTTTATATAAATTTTTGATCTTTATTTTTATATATTCTATATATTTAATTGTCGATTTCATTATATATCGGGAATATTTTTTGTTTTGGTTTATTAACCCAAGTTTGAGGTTTTGAATAAAGTTTGGTCAACAATCGAGTTACCAACATCTTAAATTATTGTACAACGGAGTACAATAATTATCATTGTCGAGCGCACGGAGTCGCGGCGACAAACTGGGGGCTCAGCCGGTGATTTGGCTGCTATTGGTGGAAAAGAAGAACGCTGGTGCCATTCGTTGACGTCATCAGTTGGTGAAATTGATGAAGAAGATCTGATCGCTGGAGATCAAGCAATTTTTCAAGTCTACTCAAGATCGCTGGAGATCAAGCAATTTTCAAGTCAACTCAAGATCGCTGGAGATCAAGAAAGTTTCAAGTGGATTCAAGATCGCTGGTAATCAAGACCGCTGGTACAGGAAGTGGTACAGGTAGACAACCAGAACAGTTTTATCTTTAGTTAATCTATAATTTCGGAAATTTTCTTTGTAAAATTTTTATTTTTGCCTTCTCACTCCGACTTAATAAGTTGCAAAATTTCGAAATTTATTTTTATTTTTGTTTTCTCCACCCTTACTTAGTTTGAATTGTTCATCCACATTACATTTATAAGTTACAAAATTTCCAATTTATTTTTATTTTTGTTTTCTCCACCATTACTTAGTTTGAATTTTTCATCTACATTACAGTTACAAGCTACAAAATTTCCAATTTATTTTATTATTTGTTTTTCTCCACTATTTTGCCTTTTTCAACACTGATTTATATATTTTACACTTCGCCATTTCACAGTTTATTTTGTTTTTGGACTAGTTACATATTTTTCCTTCTCACTTATTCCAATTTTATTGTATTAACGGGCCTTATAGCAAATTTTCGAACTTATAATTCACACTATAGATTGTGAAACTTAAAAAATTCTTACTATAAAACCCCGAGAATAAAAAACCATTCTCTCCAAAAAATTACATCAAAACTTTTCGATTCCCCTTACAACATAACATAATTTTCGTCGTGGGATTACTACTACGTTTCGTTTAAGCTTTTTACTACTTCACTCTTTATACTCATCTCTATTTCTTTAAACCACAAACAACTACAATGGAGACGAAACCATCTAAAAAAGGTTACATATCCCGTAGCATGCATTTACGACCAATCCTCACACAATTATCAGAAAAAGTTACAAAAATCTTCACGGAGAGCGCAACGTTGACATGTTACACAGAATATACCGAAAAGGAGCCAGAAGAAAATCTCCTTTTAGCCCAAAATACTGCATCTAAACTTCGAGAAGCGATTGAGACCGGAGAAAGCCTTCGGGCATCACTCGACAAATACTACAATCAGTACGTCGAGCTCATGAACTCTTTGGGTCCAGAAGAATATGGACAAGAAGAAGTCCACTACCAAAGTTTACTCAACACACATTACATCCCTACTACCCTCGTCAACACACAAGAAGAGTTAAGCCGTCTAAAGAGCGAATACGACCTCAACATAGGCCTAATTGAGATGCTAAAGAGAAAAATGAGTGTAAACGTCGCGATAGAGTCATCGAACGTCTCAAGATCACACAGCCCAGCGTCATTTACAAACCAGACGAGACGGCCGCAACCTCTTAAATTAGGACCCGTCGAAAAGATCACCTTTTCCGGCAACGTTCTCGACTATCCCGCCTTCCGAGAAGCAATGAAAGTCATCGATGCGTCGGATAACAGTACATATGCCAAGTTCCTCTACTTAAAACAGAGTACCAAAGGCATAGCCTTCGATGCCATCAAATCACTTACTCTCACAGAATCAAACTACCAACTAGCCAAGGATCTACTGGAGAAGCACTTCGGTTCAGACGACCTGCTAGTTGATAGCCTTTTGAAATCACTTCAAAATTTACCAGCACCGACCAGAACAGCAGGGAGTTTGCAGAGATACTACTTTGAGTTAGAAAGCATACTGCAACAACTTCAAAACCAAGAAGTTCATACAGACGATGGCATCCTGCGCAACATGATCACCCAAAAACTTCCTGATCAAATTTTAGAACGAATAATCCGCCGAAGACACAAAATCAAAGAGGAGAACAAAGTCTGGAACACAGACGCCTTAATGAAAGAATTAAAAAGGATCATCGAAGAGATGTTAGACCTAGAGCGACTACAAGGCAAAAGCAAACAAGTACCATCGAAGGTTATGGTGGCGATAAACCCCTCAAAATCAAAAGAACAAGGTGAAAAAATCGCCCGGCCATGTGTATTTTGTCAACATCTCGATCACTACAGTAAAGACTGCCCAATGGCAGATACAGTAGCGAAACGAAAAGACTCCCTGAGAAAATCCAGACGTTGTTTTAAATGCTTACAAAAGTGGGAGTCCGGGCACAAATGTTCCAAAACCTGTTATTACTGCAAAAAAGAACACAATACCTTACTTTGTTCACAACCTAAACCCAGGGCTGTATTTGTAACCATGGATGAAGACGCACAATCCGAAGTCGAAGATGATTACCCATTTTACGACAGCGACCCAGAGACCGACGCAGATCCCAACGAAACAGAAGAACACGGAGAACCGACTTGGGACGACTCAATGGTTTGTGTCCTTCGAAGCTCTGGAGAAAAGGCCTTGCTATCAACCGTAGAGCTAGTATTGAGAAACCCAGACAACGGCCGACAGTTCCGAACACTAGCCATCCTCGACAGTGCTTCTGAAACAACGTACATTACAGAGACCGCCGCCGCATCTTTGAACCTTAAGAAAAACGCGGAAACAGAACACAAATCTCGGACCGAAACCTTCGGTGGAACACAACACGTCACCAGATCGTCAAAAGTATCCGCTGAGTTTTTACTGTTAAATGGAGACTCTATTCCTTTCGTTGCCAGAACCACCCCCTCCATTGTGAACTTAGTCCGCACTGTCTCCGTTAAAGGAAAGCAAAAATTAACCGACAAAAAAAGGCCCCATTTATTAATTGGAGGCGACTTGATCTGGGCTCTACTTCCAGTAAAAAGAGAAAAAACAAATAATCCAGAGGTCATGAAAATCGAGACGAAAGTCGGGCCGATTCACCTATTCTCCGATGCCTTCCACTTGGGCAATAGGCAATTTGAAGACGACGAAATCGCTCCGTTAGTTCTGCAGGACCTCACCCCTAAAGAGCTAGACAAACAAATACAGAAACTTTGGACATTAGAAGGAATTGGAATCACAGAACGTGCCGACTCCCGACAAGAAGATATCGAAGACGTGACAAAACGTTTTTGTACCCAAATCGAAGAAAAAGAAGGCCAGCTCCATGTCAACTGGTTGTGGAAAAAGGACAAACCTCAAGTTCCAGAAAACAAGAAAATCGCATTTAGCCGTTTATTACAAATGCAGAAACGCGTGTTAGCAGATGAAAGTCTTCAAAAACTCTTACGGGACTTCATCAACGAACAGCAACACAGAGGATTCATTGAAGAAGTAGACATGAGGTGCCCCCAGACGGCCCAGTCTCCTACCTCCCCTTCCAACTAGTCTACACTCCGGGAAAAACCACACCCGTGCGATGTGTTTTTGACGCATCAAGTCATACGAAAAATCAACCTTCACTCAACGATTGTTTTGAGAAAGGACCTCTCCTACTTCCCGATCTTACAAGTTTATTGATCAACTTTCGATTCGCGGAATTCGCGTGTGTCAGCGACTTGGAAAAAGCTTTTAACAGTCTAGCACTCAAACCGGATCAACGTGATGTCACACGTTTTATCATTCCTACAGATTGGACAAGCATCAAAGATTCTACCGTCAAAGTGTTTCGGTTTAAAGTAGTTAACTTTGGAACCATCTGCGCACCTACCATGCTGGCATTAAGCCTTCGATGGTTTCTAGAACATCACAGACTCAAATCAGACCCGGACATATTAAAGCGAACCTATGTCGATAACATTCTATCTCAAGCCGCCACTGAAGAGGAATTAGTCGCGAAAGCCAAAGAAGCGAAACAACTCCTCAGCACGGTCAGATTTCACCTCCGCGAATTTTACTCAAATTCGGCTGAATTGATGAAGGAGCTAAACCCCACAGAAACTAGAGACTCAACAAAGTTTCTGGGAAAAAACTGGAACTTTCAACAAGACTTAATCTTGATGACGACGCCAACACTTCAACCCATATCTACAAAACGAAGTCTTTTACAGTTCAGAGGGAAACACTTTGATCCAGAAGGACTAACATGCCCCTTGACTCTTCCTTTAAACCTCATCTTACAAGCCACATGGTCTATTCCGAACTTAACATGGGATGACCCATTACCACCCCACATCATGGAAGAGCTAAACAACGTCGTCCCCTTCTGGGAAACTCCCACAACGTTTCGAATTCCACGCAAAATAATTAACTGGAATCAACCATATTATCTTCACGCGTTCACCGATGGCTCGAAAGTTGGTATTGGCATCTTGATTTACTTAGCCGCTCTAGCAGAAGACCGCACGTTCGAATTACCTCAATTGATCATGGGCAAATCTCGAGTAGCACCGAAAAAAGCAAATTTGGATTCCGAACTAACCATTCCAACCACGGAAATTGTGTCCATTTCCAGCGGTGTCCTCCTGCTACAATTTGTCGAACAACACCTTCCCTTCCCTCCAGAAAAGATCATCCTTTGGAACGATAGTCGTTCTTCTTTGGAATCACTTATCAGAAACATGGATCACAAATCAGTTTTCGTAAAAAATCGATTACGTTTGATCCGCGATAAAGGACGAAATTACGAAATTCGGCATGTACCGGGTAAAGAAAACAGCGCAGACATTCCGTCCCGAGGAATAGTCAACCCCGCCGACTTAGTAGAAAATAAATTCTACTGGCACGGACCCAAATTCTTGCAAAACCCAGAAGATTGGCCTTCCGAACTCGTTATACCAGCTGGATCTTTCGAGGAGGACCAAACAACAGTGGCCGTCGTCACCCCACCAGAACCTCTGATTGACCCCGAACGGTTCGGTTCTTGGAGTAAACTTCATTTAACCGCCAGAATAGTCATCAATTTTACACGGAAACTGCAGAAAAAGCCTGCCGCAAACAATGCTGAGGTGGATCGTCTACTCTTCCTCCTGGATCAACAACGGAACCCTCCCTCGGAGAAAGAGATCACCGACTTCAGGCTCTTCCAAGACCAACATAACCTCTGGCGTTGCGACATCCGCCTACAGGAAAGCGACCTACCTCCAGCCGCAAAAACCCCTATATGGCTACCGAATTCGCATCAGACACGTCTAATCATCAGACACTACCATAATCAAAAGCTTCATGCCGGAGTTGATCTTACCTTATGCCAACTACGGACCAAATATTGGGTAAAAAGAAGCTTTGTGAGGAAAACCATCAAAACTTGTAGTTTTTGTAAGCGTCAAAAGTCAAAACCCTTCGAATTTCCCCCTTTCGCACCACTCCCCCAAACACGGTGTACACAAGGGATCCCGTTCGATGCCGTCGGAGTTGACACCTGTGGACCCTTCAAGGTGAAAGACCACGAAGATGTTCATGTCCTGATTTTTTCGTGTCTCAAATATCGAGTCCTCCATACAGAAGTTATAGCCAGCTTGCAAACCACTGATATTATCCACGGTTTTACAAGATTCATTTCACGAAGAGGACCCCCTTCACAAATCTTGAGTGACAATCACCCCTCACTGTGCGCCGCCAAAGACTTCCTTCAGAAAACCCACCAGACTAATCAAAATTTTTGTTGGAGTTTTATCACACCAAGGTGTCCTTGGGAGGGCGCTTCGTACGAAAGGATTATCGCAGAGTTAAAAAGAGCAATGAAAAACTCCGGAACAAAATCCAAATTGGACATTGAAGAGTTCCGAACGTTGATATCCCGATCGGAAGAAGTGGTAAATTCCAGACCTCTCACCGCACAATCTGACGACGTTAACGATCTTCGAGCGATAAAACCTTTCGACTTTATCGGTGTCCGATCAGACTACGAAGGAGACAGTGAAGGAGATGAACCAGAAGAAGAAGAAAGAGACCCAACTTACGTAGAACGAGAAAATCTACAAGAAACTCTACGAAAGAAGAAAAATAGAATAGAGGCAAGATTAGAAAAGTTCAAGACGTTCTGGATAAAACATTATCTTCAATATCTAGCCGAGAAGAATTCGAAAAAACGGAACAATGGGATAAGAAGAACCCCAATTGTAGGAGAATTGACATTAGTCGCGGACCCCACCTTACCAAGACAGCAATGGAAATTAGGAAGGATCCAACACCTAAACGAAGGCCGTGACGGTATCGTGAGAACTGCCGATGTCTTAGTGGCGGATAACTTGAAGAATTATCCAGCCGAAACCTCCAGAAAAATCATAAAAAGGAACATCACTCAACTCTACAGCCTGGAAATCACACCAAGCGAAGACACAGATTGGCTGAAAGAGTTACTACCACAACCGGATGTCGAAATACCGGCACCTCGAAGATCACCGAGAACAAAGAAATTGAATCTGGCCTCAGAACAATTCAACCTCCTGTCAATAAACACCGTGTTAATGGTGTTGTCAATTGTTTTCATGCTAATCTACCCAAGCGAGGGCTACAATTTCTGCCCCATGGATACAAGGCCAGTTTACTGGCGACCGACACCAATGCGCGCATGTTCGGTTCCTTATATGGAAAATCTTACCCCAACAACCGTGGTGGTGTATCAAGCGAATCACGTAGAATACAAGACAAAGGCATATATTTGCTCAGCTGAACTCCACAAAATAACTTCGTGGACTGACATCTATGGGTTTGAAAGAAGTGAAGAAGAGATAATTGAGAAATCGGAATTAAGTGCCGAAGAATGCTGGAGAATGAAGGAAACCCGAAAATGTATATACGGTTCACTATCTATGCATGGAGAAGATCTGAAGACCAACACAAGACCAGAGCTCTCTGATATCCCAAATAGGTTTATGAGTCTCCTCAACAGGAGAGACGAAGAATTTGGAGTTTGTAAAGTACTGTCGACACTAGTTCTCGCTCATTTCGGATCGACAGAAGCAGTATGCCCAAGAATAGACCTAACCAACTGTAAATATGAAGACAACCAATGCCGAACCAAAGACGATCGGATGGTGGTATGGATTCACAACACAACACAAAACTGTCCATACATAAAAGCATCAACTGTTAAGGGAGTTAAAAACAACCAGACGTTCATATCTGAAGAAGAGGAACTGATGCTGACCTTTTCAAATAAGAGAACAGTGTCGTGCCAAGATAAGCTCTGGATATCGGATCAAGGAGTCCCGTTCCAATTTGAGAAGAATACGTCACCCAAGAAAAGAGATTTGACAACAGCAGAAAAACAGTTCGCGAGTCACGTCAACCTAGTAGATCTCCAGAACACAACAAGGATCCTATGTGACGAAATCAACCAACAAGGCCAGATATTGAATCAATTAATAGCGAGCAAACCAGCCGAATTCGCCCAAAGACTTCTCAACCGAACAGACGTAAAAGTACAATCAGTAGGGCACGGCATCGTGAGTATTACCTTTTGCACCACAGTGCCGGATGAAAAAGTACACTTCCAACAAGAAGAGACCAGAGAATTTAGAATAAAAGTCAACGTAGATGGAAAAGGGATAATGTTCTTGGACCCAGTTACGGAGGAATTACATTTGAATCCGTCAGGCCTTTTCACAGATACGGAACGAGTTGTCCGACATAACGGCAAATACTTCAGATCAACACAAGGATATCTCCAACCGATTAACGTTGTAACAGACGAACGAGAAGAAGTGCAAGTTCTCACCAAAGAATTCGTCTTCAAGAAGGGCCATTCCCTCACCACCCCGTGGCTGGACGAAATGTTGGTAAAAGAATACTTGAAATCACACAACGACCTCATCGAGTCCTTTTCTAAGCCAATCGTCAGGAGATCATCAAAGACGTGGAGAGAAGAAATCACAGAAATCATCGTCTCTCCAATTCTGCCTTACTTACGGTTGTGGTGGTCAATCTGTGCGGGACTAGTCTCGCTATACACAGTTACGTCGATCCTAAACAACTTCACCGCAGAAAAGAAGATCCAACTCAAGATGCCAAGGAGGAATGCCAGGAAGAAAAATCCTCTCCGACGAAAGAGGAAAAACAACCGGAGGTCATCCCAAAGGCCCAATGAAGAAACCCCGCTTGGAATAGTCTTCCAAAGGGCAGAACTGCCGAGGAGATCTGTCAAAATAAGGCAACTTCTCGCGCGCGGAGTGTCGCGACCACCGCGAAAAGCCTAAAGACGCCTGCTGTAAAGTGCGTCAAAAATTTCTTTTCCCAAAAAATTTCTTTCCAATAGATTTAAAAATTAGATAGGCCAAATTTCGGGATAGGGCCGTCTCGATTTCTTTATATAAATTTTTGATCTTTATTTTTATATATTCTATATATTTAATTGTCGATTTCATTATATATCGGGAATATTTTTTGTTTTGGTTTATTAACCCAAGTTTGAGGTTTTGAATAAAGTTTGGTCAACAATCGAGTTACCAACATCTTAAATTATTGTACAACGGAGTACAATAATTATCATTGTCGAGCGCACGGAGTCGCGGCGACATCGCCGCGGTAAGCCGTCGCAAAGCGATTGGTCGATTTCAAGGCGCGACAAATACACATTATTTTCCCGACAGCCTGAAAAACCCAAATTTCGAGACTTGAATCATACCGAAACATATTCCGTGTATCAAAATCCTTTCAAATTTCAGATTAAACAGAACGCCGAGTTATATTTGGTAAACAGCGATCCATTCCTGGAATCGGGACATTCCTGGCCAAGCCATGTGATCCCAGTTGGCGGAGCTCACATTGACTTTCCAAAGCCGTTGTTTTATGTGAGTAAAGCAATTTTTTCTCCTTTTAAAATCAACGAATTAACGGTCGGAACCACGCCAAGTTCTTCCATTCAATTTCTCATCAAAAAATCCTTGTTTTCAGCCCTGGAACACCTCCATTTCCTCAGCGCCCGCCGGCTTAATCATCGTCCAACTCGGTGCCAATGTTGACGGCTCTGCAATGCCTCCAGCCCTTGTCAAAGCGTTCGTTGGAGCCCTATCCAAGCTCACAAAATTCCGGATTTACTGGCGGATCGGGACGAACCTGTCCTTGAAGGGCGTTGATCTCGAAAACATGCCGTCTCACATAAATGTGACAACGTTTATCCCACAAAACGACCTGCTCGCTCATCGTCGTTGCAAATTGCTTGTAACGAATGGCGGAAGTTCCAGTATTTTGGAGGCGCTGACCTATGGAGTTCCGATTCTGGGGGTACCCTTGTATGGAGTGAATTATAAAAATTTGTGGAATGTGGAGCAAAGAGGAGCGGGATTGATGCTGAATAAGGACAAATTGGATGAGAAGACGCTGCTGGGTGCGATGAAAAAACTGCTGGACACTCCGATTTACAAGAAAAAAGCGGAAAATGTAAGTTGAACGTCGTCAATTGGGGAACATTGGAGAGAAAATAAAACAATTTTTTCGCTTTTTTGTCTGGCTAAATCCCATACAGTGGCGATCCAGTTTTTTTCAGTTGAAAATGATTGAGAAATTTCGAATTTTTTCGATTGAAAATCAGGGTCTGATCTAAGGATCTGGTCTAGTGGCAAAAGACGTACCATTTTGCATCCGGGAAGTATCAAAAACACAGCAAAATTCCTCCCTCTCCAAGTTAAACGACTCCGCTTTCAAAAGCGCGCCCGCTCCGAAACTGAGATTTTTTGGTTGGAGAAGGAAGTATTTTACTGCATTTTTCATACTTCCCGGAGGCAAGATGGTACGTTTTTTGCACTATTATAGATCAGATCCTTAGATCAAAGGCTGATTTTCAACCGAAAAAAATCGAAATTTCTCAATCATTTTCAACTGAAAAACACGGGGTAAAAGGGCCCTACTTCAAAAGGTCGTAGCGACATCCGTTTGCACTTTAAAATCTTCTTAATTCATGGACAAAAATTAATGAACAACCTTTGTGGTTTTGAACTTGAACAAGTTTTTATCATCATCTAATTTTTTAGTTCGCCAAAGAGTTGAAAAGTCGTCCCGGCTCCGCTTTTGAACGCGTCCTCAACGCCATTGAATTAGTCGCCCGCCATGGCTCGGCTTCACTGATCAGGCCTTCGAAACGCCCTCAGGGCTTGTTATTGTTCTTGGAAGTCAGTCATCTGGACTTCTTTTTGATCGTTGTAACGGGTCTTTTCTTTGCGATATTTATTTCTTACATCATCCTCCGGACATTCCTCCGAACAATGTGTTGGCGGAAAAAAGTGGAGAAAAAGGAGAAGCAGAAGAAACATTAGGTAATGTCCATTATGAACAGGACGGACTGAGTTTCTGCAAAAATTCTTTGTTGTTTTTGTACGCCAAATATGAATAAATATTTCTTACGATTCAAGGAATGTGAGGTGGTAATAAAAACTATCATAATAAGACAATACTTTGGTATTACAATGCCCAAAAATAATATTAGCTTCTACAAATGTTACCAACCCTCATATGTCATCGCTTGCTTCGAAAAAAACCACCGTCAAAAATCAAAGGAGCTGTATAAAATTGATATTCTCTGTTAATATCAATCGAAACAGGGCCGCAATACCTGTTTAAAAGTCCTCTGTCAGAGTGGCTTTCACTATAGGGGAAGCACTCCAAGTGCGACGCTCAGGTTTAGATGAAAGTTGACACCAATTTAGAATTGTTTTTAGGAGTTTCATGGTTATTTCTACTGTAGCGAGTAATCTTCCCACAAAAAGTCAATTTTTTGCGAAACCGGCAAAGATGCGGCCAAAAAGGTTTTTATCACTGATCGCACTCCGCGTTTCGCGCCCTCTCTCGGCCAAAAATATCAGCGAATATACCTCGGCTGCGCCTGTAAAGGGCGAGCCAAAACTTTCAGGAATTGATATGTGGCATTTATCTGGCGTGTGTACAAAATTGAAAGAAAATCTGAGCGTCGCACTTGTACTTCCCTTTTAAGTTTCACTTTCAAAGCTGAGGTTTGTTGGTAAATAAAAACAATGAAGAGCTCGATTAATCTCTGCGTGTTGCTCTCCATGCTGTCTATGGTCCTCGTCGTACACTCCGAGCCAATCCCTTTTGCTCAACAGTCTTTGAAAGCCCCTTCAACCACCGATGGTCTGCAGCCGCCGAAAATCGAATATGCCGTAAGTTTGGGTTGGTGTAACGCGGCGGACGTGATCCAGTGGCAAAAAACGCACCATTTTGCATGCGGGAAGTATCAAAAATGTAGCAAAATAAGTCACTCTCCAACTGAAAAGACTCCGGTTTCAAAAGCAAGCCCTTTCCCTCACAAAAAGAGACGCGCTTTTGAAATCGGGGTTTCTACATTTGTAGAGGGAGGTATTTTGCTGCATTTTTTATGCTTCCCGGGTGCACAATGGTACGTTCTTTGCAACTGGTTCAGATCCGCCATTGTAACATCGATAATGCTATGATTATGTCCGTTCTCAGGGTCATTACACCTCAGTTTTTACTCATCATAAACCGTAACAACCCGTTTTTAGTATGACAAATTCAAACGTGGGGTCGACTTAACACAGACTGACAATTTCTGCAAAGGATTCAAGTTCGGATACATCCCGGATATTTTAAATTATTTGCAGCTATACGGTAAGAAAGATGCTTTTTATTGATTTTTTTTAATCGGGCATCCTATATATCACAAAGGGTGCCGTTGACCGTCCAGCCATTGTATAACACGTCACATCCTACTTTTCGTTTTTCAAAACGGGCGGTTTAAAACCGCTCATCTTCTTCTCTCTCCCGCCAGCACACCTTATAGTTTTTAAACGTTTTTGTTATGTACATCCATACATGTCATTGCAGAGCTTCTGCAAACGTCCAAAAACCACTTGACAAATGGCCGTATTGCCATTGGACTCAAAGTGACTGTTCCAGCAACTGCATCTCCACAGAAGCCGCCCACAATTGAGTGGGTGGGCACCGCAGACTTCAAGCATGTAGTCTCCTACGCCCCCTTTGATGGCGACGCTTTGCCAACCGCCGTCCCCACTGACAAAACTTATTTCTACGAGATGGACGCGGGTGATGGGAAATGGTATGCAAAGGACATTGCACAACATGGTACTGCATACACAGGAGTAAGTCTGAGACAACCCAAGACTCATCACATGGCGTACAGTGGCGGACTTGATCCAGTGGTAAAAACGTACCATTTTGCTTCTGGGAAGTATCAAAAACGCAGCAAAATACCCCCTTTTCCAAGTGAGAAGGCTCCGGTTTCAAGCGCCACGTCAAAGAAAAAGTGAAAAAACAAGGAACCTCGGATCATTGATTTTTGACGAAATGTCGCTGAATTATCGGGTCACAAAAGAAAACTTTCCCAGAGAATTTCGAGAAAAATATTTTTTCGAAGAGGAAAATAATTTTTCAAGCTCGATAATTCTGTGGCACTTCGCAAAAAATCAATGATCCGAGGTTCCTTGTTTTTTCAATTTTCTGAAAGAATTGTTTTGACGTGAGCGCCCTTTCCCTCGAAAAAAGAGACGCGCTTTTGAAATCGGTCTTTTCATTTGGAAAGGGGGTATTTTGCTGCGTTTTTGATACTTCCCGGATGCAAAATGGTACGTTTTTCCCGCTGGATCAAGTCCGCCAATGTACACTTACAATAAGTTTCTGTTTCAGACGATACTCTGCAGCAAACTGCTGACCAGCAAAAGCGACGAGTTATAAACGTAGCCAACCCCACTAATCATACCAGACAGTATCACCGCTAATTTTTGATTTTTTGATGAGGTTTTGTAATCGCCTTTTTAGAATTTGAATAAAACTGTGATTGTAAAAACCCCGTTTTGCACAGTGCATTTCACTTTTTTTTGTTTTTGCACTGTACGGTGAAAAATCGCTGGAAAGTTTCAACCATGCCGCTGCGTCGGCGTCAGGAATTTGCACAGTGCAAATGGCTTTTTTGAGGTTTGCACTGTGCGAAAAGCTCAAAACGCACTGTGCGTTTGCGACAAGCGTGGGAAAAAGTTCAAAATGCACCGTGCGAAAGAGAAATTGCACCGTGCATTCATCATTCATTTTTTGGTTTTTGCACAGTGCATTTGAAACATCGCTGCGGCGTAAGTTTTTCGCACAGTGCAAACCGCAAAAAAGCATTTGCAATATCGCTGCGACGTAAATAAATTCTCTCAACCGCGTCGCTGAAGAATTTGCACAGTGCAAATGGCTTTTTTGAGGTTTGCACTGTGCGAAAATGAGAAAATGCACTGTGCGTTGGCGACAAGCGTCGGGAAAGGTTCAAAATGCACCGTGCCAAAGCAGAAAATTCCAAACGTCCATGCACTTCATGGAAACACTAATATTCTCAACGAGCTTGAACTCAATGATCACTTTTCATCTGATACCGAACCTTTCCAGTGTTCAAAGAAAACATACGTACTTTCGAAGAACAACAATAAAAGTCCAACAATGTGGATGGATCAAAAATAAAAAATATTTTTCCGCCGCTTTCGTTTGGAAAGCGCACTTTGCCCGACCTGTCGAAATGACCTCTCGCAGCTGGCCAGCCTCATAATCAATATTGTTTTCTCTCTTTTACAAAATGACCCGTTATAAAAGGTCTTTCCGATGGATTTTTTAATTTCTTCACTAAAATCCATCAATTTTTTAGGTAATTTCAAGTCGTTAGACCAAATTTTCAAATGCTTTTTGTGTGTTTCATAAATCAAAACGAAGGTCTTTGGGACATTTGGCCTTTAAAATGGCTTTTTGAAGCGTTTTGGCCAGATAATCTTCAAAAATATCCTAAAAATCCCGGATTTTGGTAAATCTTGCCATGGATAATATAATTTTAGGTAATGTTTGGAGCTTTTTAAAATAATTCTGCAAGAATACAGGTTCTAAATTATTTTCCAGCTCTATTAAGGTCTTTTATACCTCATATTACATCAATTTTGTCATGGACAATATAATTTTAGAAAAATTTTTTTTGACCTTGTCCAATTTTTGTTAAAATTTTGTGATTTCGACCTTTATCACACCAAATTTGATCTCTACAATATTTCAGAACACATTTTAAGCACATTTTTCCGGGTTTTATATCAAATTTTCCATGGATAATATAATTTTAGGTCATTTTTCCATTTTTTTCTAATTATTCTTTCTGAATCCGCAAAAAGCCTATCTCAAAATGACCTCAGAGTAATGAAAAACAAAGTTCGGACCCAACTGAAAAAGTTTGTTGTCTAAAAAAACATTTTTTTCACATGATCTTTCCCCCTGCTTTTTCTCCAAACGAAAGCGATTTTTCCCGCTTTTTGCAGTTGATAAGAATGAAATATTCGATAACCCAGAGTTTTATAAGATTTTTCACGTATCAAAAAATTCTTGTAGGACTAATTTGAGTTTTTTTTTTGTCAAGTGTAATATAATTTTTGTTGCGATTCAGAAAAATTTTGATCAAAACAGGTGTGAAATGGATGAAAAGTGGTACATGATGTTTTAAAAAATATCTTTAACCTATATTTTACAACTTTTACTCACTATTTTTTCAGCACAGTGCAAAACGGGCAAAAAATCACCGCACTGTGCCAAAAATTAAAATCGCTGCACAGTGCGCTCTCATTTTTGCACTATTTTCGCTCATTGCACTGTGCAAACTGAAATTTTTCTCGCACAGTGCAATTTTCTTTCATTTTTCAGTTTCTGTCTAGAAAATCCGTCATCTGATGCTGAAAACTGTTGGCATACACAAGTTTCAGCTTTGAAAATGAGCGTGAAACACCAACTTTAGATATCTACTAGGTATTTAAAAAAATTTCATTCGTATAATGGAAGATAAATGTGTCATGATGACGTATTTTCTGGATTTTTGGAAAATGACGAATTTCTCCGAAATTTTTGTCATTTCGAGGGCGAAAGATGTCTAAAATACGGTTTTAGAACCGCGAAATCATTGTTACATCGATTTTTTTGATCATTTTCAAGGTTTTAATACCTAATTCGCCATGGGTAATATAACTTTTCTCTATTTTTGACAATTTTAGGTAATATTTATGAATTTTCTGATTTCTCCTGCTAAAATACGAGTTCCAAATCCTCCTTCGCCCCCTTTTCAAGCCGGTTTGACCCAATTTCAGTCCGATTTTGTTATGGATAATATAGTTTTTCTCGATTTTAGTATGTTTCGGTCGATAAATCGACTAATCCTCCCACAGACCCGTTCCAGATGGTGCCGATTCTACCAAGGACGTCCGATGACGGTGACACCCGGCATCGACGATCATGTCTCGAACGTGGTTTTGATCAAGTCCGCGGATCCCAAATTCCTGTCCATCGAGCTTCAGATGGGTAAGAAAAAAAAATTTTTTTGAAAAATTTTGAGTTTTAGAGGACACAGAGTCTCTGAGGATCCCATTGGTATGGCTTCGGGATCATTGTCGGAGCGAGAAATTCTATGATTACAAGACGAACCAGAGAAAGTCAAATGTGACGTCATTGTTTGACCAAGCTCGATTGAGCATGCATAAGTAAGTGTTTGTATTGTTCTTTTGAGTATTTAGGAACTTCTGAAGATACGTACGACCCTTTAAATCCAACAAATTGCTGTTTCTGAAAAAAAATTTTCTTGTTTTAGGTATCCGGACCTTAATTTAGATCGCACAAGACTTAAATACAACATTTCTTTGATATTTTGGGTTGTAGAATTACAAGAACGTTATGTTTTTGCTGTTTTGAAGGCAGAAAGTTGAATTTTGTGAAAAATTTTATATTATTTTAGGTAACCAGACCTTGTTTTAGCTGATTTGATGGGGAAATGAAGGTTTCTGCGGTATTTTTTGTTGCGGATTTTAAAGAGGGACTACTCTTATCTATTTAAAAAGAGAAATATTGTATTTCGATTAAAATTTATGTTACTTTAGGTATCCGGATCTTATTTTAGATAAATTTTTGTCTCGGAAATTCAAGTTTTATACATTAATTTGTCGTGTTTACCTCTAAATTGTATATAAAAAAATATTTTTAGATGTAATAAAAGGGTTTTAATAAATTTTCACCTTATTTTAGGTAACATTTGCCTTGTTTTACCCTAAAAACCGTATTTACCCAAATTTTTTCAGAGTTCCTTTCGAATTCGACAAGAAGCATCAATTGTTAACTGTTCGATGGGAGGATGGGCATGAAAGCACGTTCAATTCAAAGGAATTACTGGATTGGGCCGTGTTTACCCGAAAAGATTATGACGAATGTGCCTCGAGGACTTTGTGGAATGCCTCAACATTACGGGAAATACCATCAGTGTCAAGGTAGAGCATTTTGAACGATTTGATAGTCTTTTTTGGCGTAAAAAAGAGATTTTTTGAGCGTTTTATATTATTTTCGGTATAAAATGGCCGAAACTCTTTGAAACGTCCGAATTTTTGGATTTTAATTTCTTGTAAAATACGTCAGCTTTCATTAGATAGTCATTTTTGTTGATTTTTTTGTCGAAGGAGTAAATTGCGTTTTTCCAATTTTTCGAAATTTTTAGGTAACAAAATTCAAAAAATCTCAAATTTCACGCGATTTATCGAATTTTTGCGGTGTAAAATACGAATTAAAATTAATGTCAGCCCTCTTTGTAAATTTTTATCACCGAATGAACTGAAAAATCTGCTAAAATACGATGAAAATTTCGATTGTTTCAGTCAAAACTTTGATTTCGCCGTTTTTGCCCGATTATTCGTCCGATTTGGAGTGGCCGCGGTGCTCGGCGTGGAATCACGGAATGAGAAAGCCACAAAGAAGCTGTGCGAGTCCATCGCACCTTATCATGGCACCTTTTTTGGCGATTTTTGGGTGTTTGGCACTAATGAGAAGGTAAAATTTTTTGGTAAAATACGTTCCGTAATTTTGAGATTGTATGTGAGAGTGGGTTAAGGTTTGTTTTTAGTGATTTTTAAGAGGAAAAAATTGAATTTGAACCTTATTTTACCCAATGTTTTGATGTTTTTGACCAAACCGTTGATTTTTCCCCATATTTAGCCGAATGAAGCCGCCTACGACAAGCATGAGGACTCTGCTTATGGAAACGCTGAGATTGGCCCACATAACGATGGGACTTATATGGATCAGACCCCCGGAATTCAAGTTCTCCATTGTTTGAGACAGGCCAACGAAGGCGGAGAAAACATCTTCGTGGACGGATTTGCGGCCGCCGAACAGCTGAAAAAAGAACGCCCTGACCTTTTCGACGTCCTAGCGACAACTCCCGTGGAGCATCACTACTTGGAAGGCCTTGGTAAGGGAATTTGTAAACTGCAGACTGCAGGTGACATTTTATACGAACGAGGATATGATCTCTGATTTTGATGAAACTTGACGGAAATTAAGAGTACCGGTTTATAAGAGATTTTAAAGACTTTTTTAGCTTCCGAATTATGTTATTTTTTGAGATTTTTAGATTGCAAAATTGAAAAATTTGGATTTTTTTTTTGTTTTTTTGGGGTGGGATTTTCAAATTCAAAGAAAAAGAGAGGGCTATATTGCTTTTACAAAAAATCTATTTTTTTGCGACAAATTTTTTTTATTTAAAAATTTTTGCCTTGGTCCCCCCTGACCATTTTTTGTCAAAACATTTTTTTTGAAACGTTTTTAGTATCTTTTGAAATTGCATTTTCTTGACAATCTATGTTCTAAAACCTCTGATTTATTATATTTTTTGATTTTAGATAGCCCAAACTTTGGGTCCGACGACTATTTCGATGAAGATCCAAGCACTGTAAATGAAAAAAGAAAGGAGAAATTACACGCCAGAAGTGTGGGAAAACCCGTACTGCACTGCTTCAAACACAAAGTGAATCAGATCACGTAAGTCTAGAACGATTAGAGTGGTAAAAGTTGGTTTCGCACAGTGCATAGGCATTTTTTGAAATTTGCACTGTGCGGTGAAAATAAAATTGAATTTATACTGTGCAAAATGGATTTTTTTAAATTGACGTTTTGTATGGGGAAATTGTAAAGCATTAGCATAATTTTTAAACCAAAAAATTTTTTGATTGTAGCTTTTACACGGTGCAATAGATATTTTTTTTCAAATCTGCACTGTGCGGCGAAAAAAATTTTGAATTTGCACTGTGCAGAATGGATTTGATAATTTGACGTTTTGTATGGTAAATTTTTAAAGGACTAGTTTGATTTTTAACAAAAATTTTTTTGAATTCCGCTTTTGCTCGGTACAAATGATTTTTTTGAAATGTGCACTGTGTGGTGAAAGTAAAATTGGAATTTCACAGGGCAAAATGGATTTTATAAATTGACATTTGGTATGTTGAATTTTTAAAGCATTAGTGTAATTTTTAAACCAAAAAACTTTTTTATTGTAGCTTTTGCACGGTGCAATAGACATTTTTTCAAATCTGCACTGTGCGACGAAAATAAAATTGAAATTGCACAGTGCAAGATGGATTTTATAAATTGACGTTTTGTATGGTAAAATTGGAAAGCACTAGCGTAGTTTTTAAATAAAAAATTTTTGAATTCCGCTTTTGCACGGTGCAATAGGCATTTTTTGAAATCTGCACTGTGCGACGAAAATAATTTTGAATCTGCACAGTGCACTGGAATTTTTTTTTTGATTTTTATTATTTTTTCATTTTCAGGTTCAATCCCTATGACCGAGCGCCCCTCCGGACCCTCCGAGTAGTCGAACTCGACGCCAGTGCGGCCGAACGCAACGTGGAACTCACTGTTTTGTGGTACGAAGCCTATGAAAAGCTCTCCCAAATAATTCACAACGAGAACAATGCACTCAAAGTGAAGCTACAACCAGGAACAGTTGTGTTTTTCGATAACACACGGATTTTGCATGCTCGGAGCGGATTTGAAGTGAGTTTTCTGGGGAAAATTAAAAAAATTTTTTTCCTTTAAATTTTTTTTGTTTCAAACATTATGAAAATTAAATTTTTAGCCTAAATTTTTTTTATTGCCTTCAATTTTATCAAAATTTTTTCGAATTTTCCGCAATTTTATTTTGACCGCACCATGCAATTTTTGGAAAAATTTTTGATTGCACAGTGCGCGCCTGATATTTTTGGGTATTGATCAAAATATTTGAAACTGAATATTTTATTCACCTACGGTTGTGTTTTGCCGATGGCGATATTTTGCGCGGTGCAATCTTTAATTTTTTTCCAACTGCACAGTGCGATTTTTTAAAAAGTTCTAATTGCACCGTGCGAAATGTGGAATTTGTCGCTGTTTTTGATTAAAATAATTTATAATCGACTGAAAATTATTGTTCATGTTAGATTTTGCCATTTACAGTATTCTTGACCATGCAATTTTAAATTTATTTTTCGTCGCACTGTGCAATCCCCGAAATTTTAGATTTTTTTTTGCAAAAAGGAAATAAGATGGCAGTTTGTTGTAAAATAGTTTATCAACAATGTCTGTGGGAGTGTTTTCGACCCCCAACTAATTAGATATTCGATTTCAGGGCCATCGAAAAATGTGCGGCTGCTATTTGAGCAGGGACGGTTTCCTGGCCAAAGCACGGCCATTATTGACCTCCGACTACTATAAACACATTTAGGAATGTTTATTTCCACCTTCTAGCCATATATTTGTATTTCTTTGCGGGTATTCAAATAAATATCAAATATTTTTGAATATTTCTGATTTTTTGGTTTTTGTTACTAATTGTTTTTGCAGACAGCATTTAATACCTTTTGTTTCTGCAGTATTATTTTTATTCACTATTTCTTCAAAAAACTGATTTTTTTAACCGCACAGTGCGATTTTTCCCAAAAATTTTCTTTTGCACTGTGCAGATTTAAAAAATGTCGATTGCACTGTGCAGTTGAGACATTTTGGGAAATTTTTTTATGAGAGAGTTGAATTTGGTCTGTTTATGAATTTTATATCACCAAAGTAGATTTTGGTTATTTTGCAAAGTGCAATTTTACCGTATTTCTCCGTTGCACTGTGCAGATTTGAAAAATGTCGATGGCACTGTGCATTTGAGAACTTTTGGGAATTTTTTTTTATGAGAGAGTTGAATGTGGTCTGTTTATCAATTTTATATCACCAAAGTAGATTTTGGTTTTTTTGCAAAGTCCATTTTTACCGTGCTTTCAAATTGCACTGTGCAGTTTTGGAAAAAGGTCGATTGCACAGTGCGGAATAGGGGTTTTAAAAATATTTTTAGATAGAAATGCGTGAAATAACCTACTCCATGAAATTCATCACTGTTTTGCAAAAATTTTCATTTTCGACATGCCAATTTTGACCCAATTTCCCGCCGCACTGTGCGAATTCCAAAAAATTCGAATGCACAGTGCAGTGCCGATAGTAAAGCAGAAATGGAAATGGCTGAAAATTCCAAAAGCGGAAACGATTTCCCCACCGACCTCCCGCTGTCATAATGTGACATTCCGTTTAATTTCATGCATATGCAGCTGTTTTTTCGGCGGGTCTTTTTTTCGAATTTCCCATTATTTTAATCGAAAATTTTTAGTCAACTCGGAATAATTAGTTGTCTGAGAGGTCTCTCAGCCAGTTTCTAGCTCAAAAATTTTTTGAAAGTCGGACTTTGAAAAGGATTTTTTATGTTTTCTAAAGTTATTATAACTTTGATAAAAGTTACAATGTTGCGTCATGCGTATTTTAAATTTTTTACTGCCAAAAAACACTGTTTTTGTCATTACTTTTATTATTTTTATTTGATTTTTACCGCACAGTGCGGTTTTTATAAAAATGTCGATTGCACTGTGCGGAATGGGAATTTTGGTTTTCAATTTGAATAAAAATATTTGAAATCAGCTAAAAATTATTTATAATAGTTCGCTTTGCCCATTGCTGTTTTCTGCACTGTGCAATTTGAACTTTAATTTCCGCTGCACAGTGCGGTTTTTATAAAAATGACGATTGCACTGTGCGGAATGAAAATTTTTATTTTTTATTTGAATAAAAATATTTGAATTCGGTTAAAAATTACCTACATAGTCCCTTTTGTCGACTGCTGCTTTCTGCACTGTGCAATTTGAACTTTAGTTTGCACTGCACAGTGCAGTTTTAGAAAAATCACGATTGCACTGTGCAAAATGAAAATTTTTGGAAATTATTTTGATCGGATGTATTGGAAATCGACTGAAAATTGTTCTTATTGACAAGAAAACTATCTAACTTTCTTCCTGACAACATAAATTACCAGCCATATCATTCTGCACTGTGCAATTTCCACTTTGATTTTGACTGCACTGTGCAGTTTTAGAAAAAAGTCAATTGCACCGTGCAAAATGAAAAATTGCGGCTCGATTCGTTGTACGGAGGCTTCACGGTGGGATTCTTTTTACGTAACACACCAAAATTTCCATTCAAAAATTCGAGATTACTTCCGCTCGCGTAACAATAGAGACTGCACTGTGCAAGCCGGCCGTTTCCCCCGCGAACAATGCCAATTCCCAAAACAAAAGTGAAATTGCGCATTTGCGGGGGTCTTCTGGGAACAGTTGGTGGCTCTCCGCGATTCGAACGTTTTTCTTTTATCCGAATTTAAATCCGTTTTGGAGGCGCAGAAACGAAATCGTTTTTTAAAACGCGCAAAGTCTCAATACCCTCCGAATTAAAGCCCGTTAAAAACAGAGTGGAGTGTTGGGGAGGCTGCCAAGAGTGTGGCAATTTCGAGATTTTGGGTTTAAACCGAAATTTTTCATCGAAATTTAGGGGTTTGGACTTTGCACAGTGCTTAAAGTTTCGAATGTTTTGCACTGTGCGATGCAAAATTTTTGCTATTTTGTATCTTCAATAGAAATTTTGACATGCACTGTGTAAATTTTTGATCACAAATTGCCAGAATTTTTGGTCTGCACGGTGCAAATTTGGGAAAAAACCGACTGCACAGTGCGAAATAAAGATTAATTTTTTTGCACTGTGCGATTCAAACTTTTTGGTATTTTATATCTTGAGAATGGATGATTACATGCACTGTGTAAATTGTTAATCACAATGCACCGGAATTTTTGGTCTGCACGGTGCAAATTTGGGAAAGAGGCGACTGCACAGTGCGGAATTAAGTTGGGTCATTTTTGCACTGTGCGATACAAAGTTTTTGGTATTTTATATCTTAAGAATAGATGTTGACATGTACTATGTAAATTTTTGATCTCAAATTGTCTGAATTTCCGGTCTGCACGGTGCAAATTTGGGAAAAACCCGAATGCACAGTGCGAAATAAATTTCGAGTTTTTTGCACGGTGCACGGCTAAAATTTATATTTTTCTTGATGCGACGATGGTATTTGACACTAGTTATTGACATTTCCAACAAAAAATTGGACAATTTTCCACTCTGCACAGTGCAATTTCTAATAAAATTAGACTGCACAGTGCGGTTTTAAAAAAAATAATTTTTTTGAGACAGTGCAAATACAATATTTGAAAATATTTTTGGAGAGCTATTTAGAATTGTTAGAAATGAAATTTTTTCTCCGAAATTTTTATTTTCCTCCTCACTGCACAGTGCAGTTTGTCGGAAAAAAGTTGACTGCACAGTGCAATGGAATTACATAATAGATGACGCAATATAATCCACACACTTGTTGGCTCGTAAATTCAATGACCTCATTATGTCGCCAGTTGGGATCTGGTGGGGTCTATATAATCGTGTCTGTTATATTATCCATCATAATTTTGGTTAAAAAAAATTTTTTTGTTTTTGGTCCAATTTTGATGAAACTTTCTACAAATGAAATTTTAGACTTTATGAGGCATATGTGAATTTTTTTTGCTGAGATTTTTAGGGCGGAAATTCCAAAAAAAATTTTAATTAAAAAAATTTTTTTTACAATTTACCCTTCCCTTCAAAAGTTACAATACAATTTTTTACATCAATTTTACTCTGTAGACTATTTTTTGTCTGCCTCACTCGCTCCGAATATTCTAATTAATCATTTGCAGCGCTTATCGGGTATTCAAATCGCTGGTTATTAAGTGCCCCCCTCTCTATTTTTCTCGCTTCCCTTTCCCATATTTTTTATGTTTTTCGATTTTTTTATCTTGTGTTAAAGAGGCGTCCGAATTTATGGCCGGTTAATGGCGATTTTCCGAGTGAGTTTCGGTAATTTATGGGATTTTTGACAAACTTATTTGTTTTGGAGTGAGGTAATATAGTAAAAAATACTTAAAATGTGCTATTGTATCGCATTTTGCTCCAAACTATTCTGCACAGTGCGATTTTCCATTTTGGTTTGACTGCACAGTGCGGATTTTTAAAAATTTTGGACTGCACAGTGCAGGAGTGAAATTTTTAAAATATTTTTAAATGAAAATAAACAATATATGCTAGTAATCAATTACTATGTTTTTATTTTACCACATCTTGTTTTTACTCTGTGAAATTTCGACTTGCTTTTTTACTGCACTGTGCAAAACGAATTTTTGCCTATTTTGTGCAAATTTTTCATTACTTTCGATTGCTATTAATTTTTTTGTGACGCCTAGGCTCTACTATATATCTATGATCAGTTTTGAGATCATATCCTATTTACTTTTTCAAGTACAGCAAGATTTATTTTTCTTCGGTTCGGGTTACGGTAGAATAAAAATTGCAACCAAAGTCGAATTTGGAAATGCTTTTTTCTTGATGCTAGATTAATTTCTACGAGTCTAGTGTCCTTTCTGCGCTAAGATCGCCAAGACTTGTCATCGTCTTCAAATTGAAAAATTATATTATACATGACCATTTGGCTCCAAAAAAATCTTGGCAAAAATCCCCTCCAAGGCTAATCAAATATCCCCTCGTCGCATTGCATGCCCTCCTCAACTAACCAGATTTGTCGTACGCGGAAAGGCGAGGAGTTTGGAGACCTTCGAACTCGTCTCCATTTCTCAATTCGCCCATCCCGTCCCCGCTCTCCGCGAAAGCGCCGATCTTTCGGGTCGGCGCTGCGGTCGAGGCCTGTTTGTTGTATCGAATCTTTTTCGTGCCTCTTTATTTTTTTAAAGACGGGCCATAAATTTAATTTTGTTATTTTTCGCGGCTTCCACAACATCTCGCTATGTACAAGATAATAAGTGTGTAAATTTGCGAAGTAATTGAGTGTCGAATACTCTATAGAGAATTTGCAGGTCATTTAGAGTGATTTGTGGGGTATTTGAGGTTTTTACGAGAGTTTTTGACTTATATTACACTTGATATTTGATGACTAAAATAAGGCCCTAGGATATGAGGAAGTTATTTTTGAAGAGGAAAATAATTTTTATCCAGCTTTTTATGCTATTTGTGACTAATTGGCATTTATTTTGAGTATCTGTCATCCCATTTTGAACTTATATTACACTAGACCCATCTAAAATAAGGTGGATTTTTGAGTGAGTAAAAGCACAAATATGACTCAAATATACTTTAAATAGTATTTAAATTCTATTTCTGGTATGTTCAGGCATTATCAAGCTGTATACCACCTAATTTTTATATTATATTACACTTACCCTACATTTGATTACTAAACTTTTTTTCTCCTCTAAAATCAAAGTTTTGATGTCCAATACGACTCCACAAGCCTTTTGGTTCCCAGAACTACCATTTCCGATCATTTCCCGCTTTCTCTTTTTTCAAGATTTGCATTATATTACACATGACCATCACGGTTTTGTTTTCAAATCCGTAAAACAGGCCTTTCTGGCGATTGTTTCCCCAATCAAAGAGCATTCCAGCCTCCTCCGATTGCACTGATAATCCGTCTTTGTTCGAATACCAAAATGTTTTGATTGCATGATTTGTAACCGCCGATATTTGCACGATTTTATTGCCCACCAACCTTAATGGGCTTCCGCAAATGATTTATTTTTATTTGGGCGGCCTTTTGAATGGATCGGAGGGAGAGGTGCTGATCCAGGACGAATGACGGGTTTCGGAGCCGGTTTTAGACGTTGTCCAGAAAATCTGTCATCCCGACGGGATGAAATTGGGTTTTTTGTGGGGAAATTTGACTTTTTTCAGACTTTGTATGCATTGTTTTATCGTATTTTACCAATTTTGGGTTTTTGTTGTCTCCGCTGACGTCATTATTAAGAACTTCCAGAAAATCCGTCATCATGGCTTCTTTATTTTTTAAGGTATCCAGTAAAAATTTTGTGGTTTAACAACAGTTTACTTTACGGTGCGTATTTTACAACAGTTTTCCAATTTTACTTTCCGCTTCTGTCTATATTGTTATCGCGATGACGGGTTTTCTGGAATTTCGCGAAATTATTTTCCGATTTTCAACGACTTTTCATGCCGCCCAAAAACAACATTTAGATGGCCTCGACCAAGGTCTACTCATATTTGGACGACGATAATACACCATTCCTGACCAGTGTCCCGGTTTCGGCGAGTCAAATTACACTTGGTGACTTCAAAAAGGCCCTCCCGAAGCGGAATCTCACGTATTCGCAGAAAGTTTTTGATGAAAATGTCAAGAAGTAAGTGTATTTTGATTAGCAAGTCGGAGATTTCAAGATAAAAGAGTTTTTAGTTACTGTTTTTGCATTTTTCTATCTGATCCTCATGGATAATGTAAATTTCTTCAGACACGTCAAACGAACAATCCACGACGACTCCGAGCCCCTTCAGCTGAACGAAAATGGAGTTGTCGAACTTTTTCTAACCTCAAATGGTCCTATTGGGACACTAAAGACCAACGGAAGGCACTACAAAAACCTTCCACCGCATCTGGCCAATTATGGAGTAAGTTGCTTATAACTTTTGATTTGATGTTTAGGTTGGTGATCTGGACGTGTGTGGAGGTCAACGGGTGTCGATGGTTACTGCTGAGCCATCAATTTCGGGTGCTGGAAGCTATTTGAGCAGTGAGTTTTATTATACTTGAAATTGTTGTTGTATGTAACGGAAAACTTGTTGTTTCTTGGTGAATATTGATAGGAGTTGGATGAATTTGGTATTATTAGAGAGCTTAGGGCATAATTCAGCTAACTGTTTCATGTTTGAGTTAGAATATTTTGATTACCATAGAGTTTTTATCTATTTTCGGTTAAAGGCCATGAATAATATAAATTTTTAAATTTCAGAGCGAGCAGGCGAACAATTAGCTAGTATTGACAACACCTCAGCCTCCGAAGACCCTTATGTATTCGAACAGAGCAGTATTGCGAATCAATCTTCAGATTATCTTCGAGTTATGAACACCACAGACTATTCGAGGAGGAGGAAAAAACGAGAACGATATCGGCGGCCATACGTCCCGAGTACGATCTCATCAGCTTCTGGGATGTCGTCAGTACCTCAGGTGACAGAGATTATGCTCGACCTGAGGGAACATGCACTTGGAATTGACATTGGAATGTGTGATGGAGCTGTTTTGATCACAAGTATTGCGAAAAGTAAGTCTTTTCGGATTTTTTTGTGTTATACGTTTAGGGAAGTGAGGAGAAGATTATGTCCATCATTTTGCGGCAAAATTTGGCTTGGCGATGTCAGATTTCAAAGGTTTTGTCTAAAATAATATAATTTTGATCGACATTTTGGATTTTCGATATTGTTTCATTCCTAATGAATCAAAAACAATATGAAACTAACATCTATGCTTCAAATAGGATCTATACTCCATATTTTCCAGACAGCGCGGCCGATCGTTGTGGCGCATTGGGCGTTGGAGATCAAATTGTTCAAGTCGACAATACCTCATTTGAAGAACTCTCGGATGAACAGGTTGTGAGCCTGTTGAGGAAGATCTCAAGTCAAAAGCGAGTTGTGCGAATTGTAGTGGCAAGATACAAACGAGATTCGGACCAACGATCGGATGCTTTGAGTGCACTGTGCGAAACCGCCGAAATTGATGTATCGCTGTGGGTGGAGGGAACAAAGTAAGTATTTTTGTCTTTTTGTTGGCTTTTAGGCTAAGATACGAGATGGCGGTGTCACTTTTCTGTGATTGTGACGTTTCAAACACCTTTTTGGAATTTTTGGATATTATACTAGATAAAAATTTTAAAAAAGCGATGTTTTCGGCTATTTTTTTGTCGTTTCATTAAGAATTATGAAGTGTAATCGTCCTTTATCTGCAGACAAGCAAATCCCGATGCTCCGTTTGACGACTTCCATCAAAATCCAAACACCTCGGCCCATATAAATGAAGCGGCCGAAGAGACGTCGGACGAGGAAAGAGCGGCCTATGATGATCGTAGAAATGGAATTGGTGCCCATTTTGTCCCACAGATTAAGTTAATGAGAGCAATTCATCAACGCACCGAGGCTAACGGGCATATTCCGAACGACGAGAACGGTAGGTGTTTGATTTTTTTGTTTTCGATTTTTAGGTATGAAGCATGAGGATTAATACGAATTTACCGAGGTGTTATGGAGTAAAAGTAATACTCTTGCTATTGCAGATCGCCATTCCCGCCTATCGGCAACGGACGCCATGGAAATTGTGGTCCGACAAATGGCCCGTCTCGACTCGGGCCTCAAAATTAAGGACCGAAAATGGCTCAAGATCCCCATCCCCATGTCCTTTATCGGTCATGAACTCGTGAACTGGCTTCTGGAGAATGTGGATGGCCTAGATAATCGGAAACAAGCAAGGAATTATGCGAAACAATTGCTGGAGAAGGGATTCATCAAACACGCTGTGAATATGAACTCGTTCAGCGAGAAATGCTACTATAAATTTCAAGGTGAGTAGTTAAAAAGTGGTAGAAAGATGGGAAATTTTGGATAGTAGGGGTTTAAAGGCGATCTAGACGGTTGATTTGAGAATTTTGAAGGTTTTGGGATATTATCCATGAGGTTAATGGAGAAATTTTTGAATTTTGATTTTGGAGGTGAAAATTGATGGAAAATTACTGTTAAAGGCGGTGTCTGGTATAAAAAGGGCTCTAGTTTTCTATGGAGTAGTTTTTGAGACACCTAAGGCCGGGGATTTCCCACACAGAGCAATTTTTGATATTGTCCATGGGATCTAATACCTTTTTTTGATTTTATTTTTTCACCTAATGAAATGGATGAAAAGTCTTGATACTGCTGTTCAATTTGCGCTATATAGGTTATATTTAAACGTGGTATGTTTAAAATACGGGTTATTGAAGAAACTGTTGGTAAAATATGACTTTTTATATTACACATGAGGTTAACAATTTTTTTCAGAGAAAATATGCGAAGAACGTCTTCTCATGGAACAGCAAGCCAAGCTGAACACCGTAGACAGTCCCACAGAGATTACGTACATGAGCGGACCTTCGTCTCCCCACCAGCCTCATCGACAAATACCTAATAATTATCATACCGGACCCTTGGATGGTAAGTCTATTTTTTGGTGATTTTTGAGAGAATTAAGATAATTTCGAGGTTAAAAAGGATGTTTAAAGGCGTCTAGTTTAACTTAGAGTAGTTTGAGATACAATTGAAGGAAATATTGATATGGTTTTGATACAAATTTGACCTTATTTTAGTCCTCCAACAACGTCAAATCAACTATTCCGGAACACAACCACCACCCCCTCGAATCAACCCCCAAATGACCTCCAAGTCCCAACCAGCCCTCCCCAACACATTACCCATGAATTCAACACAAGTGCAACGACCTATGAACTCAACGGCCGTCGACCTCTCCAAGTGGGAATTCAGCCCAATCCCCGCGCGAAATTACCGCGATTGCGAGTCTACCTCGGGTATTTATGATGTAGTTAAACAGTAGATAGCTTTTTAGTAGTATACGCAGCAGTTTTTCGATGTAACGAGACCTTTTTTACCTTATTTTAGATTAAAATAAGGTAAAATTTGGCGAAAATTGATGATTTTTTGATGTTTTTGTATAGAGAATTAATAGATTTGGGGTTTATATGATAGGATACGCCAAGTTTTACCGAGAAATGGTCAATTTTTCCAGATTCGTTACATTGGATTACTGTGTCATAGATAATATTGTTATTAACCTAATATTCTACATGCTTCCAAAGCTCAACCCCTAACGTTCCTAGGTGAATAGACGAGTGTAAAAAGTTCATTCTCGACCAAATTTTCGCGATAGCTTTCATTACGACGAACCAAAATCTCCCACTCAACGACAAGTGCAATATTTATTTTTTCTTCCAGAAAATTGTTATGAAATTAAAATTTATTACGAGTAGTGGCGGAATTACTCTTGCATAGTTGTTATATACAAACTTGGAATATAATTTTGTGAGGTTTTTATATTGATTTAGGTCCTAATTGAAGGTCTTGATGGCATTGGATACAGCTCGGCGCTTTTGATCCATACACAGCCAAATGCCCCTAGAAAAGAAAGGGTTAATAATTGGGGAGGTTCAAAAAAAGGGCACTTGATTTTCACGTATTTTACCATGGAATTATTCGACATTTTTGAAGAACTTCCGAAAAAATAGCAAAAATCGAAAAGAGACCAAGGCTTGCACAAAAAGCTTTATAAGCAAGTGAAATACCCAAACAACGTTTTTACGATCCAAACAGACTCTTAAAAAACGCACATCCTTTACAGACTCGATGAAAATTCCAAAAAATTCAAAACAAAAATTTTGGGCTCAGCCGGTGATCGAAACCGGGGCCTCTCGCACCCAAAGCGAGAATCATACCACTAGACCACTGAGCCGCGCTTCGGTTGCTCGAGAAAATCGCAGAACATCCAGCAGTGATTAGCTTTCCCGAGTGGTCAGCGATTCAGAAACCGGATTTTTTGTTTCTTCTTTCGCCGAATCCATTGCGATTTCTTCGGCTCGGAGCAGCGCGGCTCAGTGGTCTAGTGGTATGATTCTCGCTTTGGGTGCGAGAGGCCCCGGTTTCGATCACCGGCTGAGCCCAAAATTTTTGTTTTGAATTTTTTGGAATTTTCATCGAGTAAAGGATGTGCGTTTTTTAAGAGTCTGCTTGGATTGTAAAAACGTTGTTTGGGGTATTTCACTTGCTTATAAAGTTTTTTGTGCAAGCCTTTTAGGGTAATTTTTCGAGTTTCTGGGTGTTTTTATTAGATCTAAGCCCCGCCCTCCTTACACTTATAACTCCTGAGTTTTCCATCGCAAAACTCGGCAGTGAATCCATCTGGGTTTGTGTTCCAATGAATACTCCTCACAGCACTCGATTCTCGGAACACCGCGATCCTGGGGAACTCCCATCTCAACAATTTATACATGTCGGTGTCAGTTTCTTTTTCCTCGTCAGTCGTTTCTTCGTAACCTTCGTCAAAATGACCGCGCAGTTCTTCGATGGGCCCGTTATTCTGCTCAATTTCGTCTTCATTCTCTTGATGTCTCGATTCGTCGTTGCTGGAAAAAAATTTATTTATTTTTGCACGGTGCAAAAAAAGGAACCCTCTTTTTTCCCACTGCAAACGGCAAAACTTTTTTCCGCACTGTGCAATAAACCAAAAAATATTTTTCTGCACTGTGCAGTAAACGAAAATCTTTGTCGCCGCTGCACCGTGCAAAAACGTCGAAAAAACTTCGCCGCACAGGGCGGAAACCCAAAAAAAATTTTTTTGCACCGTGCAACAAACAAAAGAGTCTTTGTCGCCGTTGCACCGTGCAAAAAAGTCGAGAAAGCTTTTCGCCGCACTGTGCAAAAAACATTTTTTTTGCACCGTGCAATAAAAAAAGAGTCTTTGTCGCCGCTGCACCGTGCAAAATAAGTCAAAAAAGCTTTTTTTGCACTGTGCAAAAAAAAAATTTTTTTCCGCACAGTGCAAAAAAAGCAAAACAATTTTTTTGCACCGTGCAATAAGACTTCCAAATTTTCGCACAGTGCAAACTCCCGCTTACCATACAAACCGCTCATCCTTATGGCTTCCATCGAAGAACTGGGAGGGTAAAATCGGGGATGAGTCCGAATCCACCGAGCCCACGATCAAATTCTTTCCCATATGGCCACCGGTGACTGGGCGTGGACTGGCCGACGAATGCGGGGGATGATTTTGGCGGATTCGTTGGATCGGCAGGGGTAAATTCGAATGTGATTGGGGGAGGGAGCTGGACGGTGGGGGGATTTGAGTCCTCTTTTCTGGTTCCTTCTTGTCCGAGAAGTCTTCCGGGAACACCAACTCGCCGTCCTTCTCTCCCACGGCCGTTTCAGCAATGACAAAAGTGTGCAAAAATATGCGACGGCCAACGCCAATGGCCAAAATACTCTCGTTCAGGCCGTTTGATGGGGCAAACGAGACGCAACTGACGTGGTTGTCCATGTCAAAGTGCATGTTCTGTTCGGGGGTGCTGAAAAATGCGATTTTTTAAAAATTTTACAAGAGTGGTATATCATGAAGATACGAAAGCGCGTATTTTACCATAAAGAACACCTCTAAAAATTTCAGAAATTTCGTCAAAATCGCCTAAAATCATCCAAATCACAAAAAAAAATCCCAAAAATCTAGCTAAAATACGACTTTTCTCAAATTAAAAAGGCCTTTATTATAATCCAACTGCCTTATCTTTCCTCTACATATCATTTTCCATCCGAAAAAGATCCAAAAAATATTAAAAATTCCCTAAAACCCATCAAAATCGTCTAAAATAATATCAATTTCAAAAATCTTGGTAAAATGCCACTTTTATCCCAACAAAAAAGCCTTTACCACACTTTTAGAGACTTAGTCCTTCTCCACCACCTTTTTTAAACACCAAAACTTTCAAAAAAACCCAAAATTTGCCTAAAACACGATCAAAACCCACACTGGATCGTTTTTTCTCGGGAAGATCGCGATTCTCTGGTCCGATCTCGAATCCAGGGCATTCGTGGACGCTACCAGGATTGCCAGTTCGTGGACGGGGTTCCTATTCCACGTTAAACTATTAATTGTTTGGTTTGGGAACACTTGAATCGCCATAATCGGGCGCCAAGAAGTGATGTCGCGTTGATTTTCGAGGGTATGGATGACGACTACGCCGGTTTGTGTGGCTGTCGCCAGCTCCATGTCCATGTGTGGGGGGCAGAACTGCATTTCGGTGACGTTGGCGGCCGACGCCATCGAATGTTTTCGGTGCCAGCGGATCAGCGGGACAATTCGGCGCATATTTATGTGGGCCGCCTGTTCGATTCGGTCCTTTTCTGGAATTTGGGCAACAAATTACTTCAGGATCACACTGATTTTTCAATTTTCAGTCAATTCTTGAGTTTTTGAATATTAAAATTTTTCGAAAAAAAATTAATTTTTGGCCAGAAAAATGGTGAGATTTTGATGAAACTTGGCACAAATTTAAAACAGAACTTCCTACGACAAATATGAGAATTTTGCCTTTCAATTTGAGAAATCAGCGAGATTTTTAGACCTGAAAATGAGCAAAAGTTCAGTTTTTTTGATTTTCAAATTGAAAATTTCAGGCTTTATTAGCGAAGGTACAGACAAAAAATTTTTTTTTTTGCAATAATTTTTCGTATCAAGCTGAGAAATATTTTTTTTTTGAAAAATTGGGAACCTCACTTGTAATAAGGCCTAAAATTTTCAAATTGAAAGTCAAAAAAATCTGAACTTTTGCCCATTTTCAGACCTAAAAATCTCGCTGATTTCTTCAAATGAAAGCTAAAACTCTCACATTTGTCTTAGAAGAAATTTTGTTCTCAATTTGTGCCAAGTTTCATCAACACCCAAAAAAAATTTTTTCAAAAATTTTCAAAATTTTTACCATTTTCCGCGAAAATATGGACTCGTCTTTTATTGGACGCCGCCACCGCCAAATATCTCCCATGCCTCGAATGGGCCCACCTCAACACAATTTTTGGCCGCAAAGTGGCGCTGAATGGGTCGTGATACGGTGGGGTTTTGATCGGATTATCCGGGAGCTCAACGATTCTCGGTTGATGATGGTCGAATCGATATCGCCAAGAGGATTGCCGCTCCCATGAGTGCTCGGTGTGCTCCCAGATGCTGATCACACCTTCCACGTCGGCCACGGCCATCAACCGACCACTGTCGTTCATTTCGATCTGGCTTAATTCGACTTTGGAGCCGGAATTTAGGGAATGCCTCTCGTATAAGGCGTAATTCTGGATCAAAGTGTCGTGTTTAGGAGTTCTAAAAGATTGAAAATTATGCATCACACTCTATTCTTCACTTTTAAACTGAAGAAAGTAACTTTCACATTGAAAATTTTACAAAAACACCGAGCTTTTGCGAAACCTTGACCAAGGCTTCCAAAAACCTAAAATTCAAACAAAAAATCAGAAAATACTCACCTCTGCCTCATCCTAATTCGTCCACCGGCCCCTGGAAGCGTCTCTATTAGCGCCATTTTAGATGTCTTCTTCACTCTCCATTCAAAAGTCTGAAACAGACTTCACGTATAACATAACTAAAAAAACCTGTTAGATATTCGAAATAAGGATTGTTAACACCTTCAAGCCACACTTTAACGCTAATACAATAATTAATTTATTGAAACAAATGAACATTCAAGGAAGTTTATCAAAACTTCGGATATTGTAGTAGATCATTGGAAAGTCTTCTTAGTTGTGAGGGATTTGAGAAGATCTTCAAGCTCGTCGTCTTCCATCTTGTTCTCCAAACTGAAACCAAGTTCTTAGACATCTTTTACCAAAATTTAAAAGAAAAAATAATATTATACTTGCCTGGGGATCAACGCCTTCGCTTCTTCCGCAGTTTCAGGGCATAAATTGGCTAGCTGGGCAACCTCAAACTTGTGCAGTTGATTTCGACCAGTGAAGATACTAAAAATGGAATAAAACAAAGAAAAATTATCTTACACTCGAACGGCTCGAATGGTCTCACGACTCTTGAATTTTGAGAACCTTCTGGCATAGTTTAGGGTCTGGAGAAACGCCTCGCTCATGTCCTCGATCTCTTCTTTCTCCTCACTTTGTTTTCTACGATGGTCAAGGAGTAGGAACACCTCAGAGATCATTAACGCATCACAACCAACAACTTCAAACTCTAAAGACAAAAAAAAGATAAATTAGAGTTAACAACCATACCTTTAGGGAATTTGAGTTCAGCGGCATCTTCCTCAACCTTCTCTTCGTGTCCTACCATCTTGGTTATAACTGAAAAAAGGAAGTGGTGGAATAAAAAACATATTTTATGTTATAGTGGATGAGTAGTATAAACGACGCTGAAAAGAGTGACCAAAACGTGTTTTAAAAGCAAAGACAATTTTCATTAACATGACTGAGACATCATTCAACAATCAAAAAAATTTCAAGAGCAAAGAATTCGGTTTAGCAACCAAAATTGGATAAACCATATTACACATGGCATACAAACAAAAATTAATATATAAATGTAGTTTAACACGAAAAAGAAAAGTGCAATCAGAAAAACAATTTTAGTTTAATGAACACACATCAAAACGCCTAATTTCTCCAGCTATCTTGCAGTACAACATCAAAAAACAATTTTTTCCATCTAATCTCATAGATAACAAAATTTCAGTCTGAAAAATCTAAAATAACTCTAATACTCTTCGAATATACCTGAAATATGAAGTAAAATACGTCCCCCAACCTTCATCAAGAAAAACAAGAAAAAGTTTACGCGAAAATCCCTAAAAAGCCAGCTTGAAACGGAATGCCAGAGATAATGCATAAAATTTGACGTTTTTGCGGCTGGAACGAAAAGAAGTGGAAAAAGACTCGTGAGAGAGCTAAAGTAATATCGATCTCGCTTTTCGTCGTGCATTAGTCAATTTTCCCACATTTCGATTGGGGTTTTTCATTTGAATTGGACGCATTTTGCATTAGAACTCATAGATAATATCGGAAATTTGTAAAAGCTGATTTTTTCATGAAAAGATTGTGTGGACTAGATTGCAGATGAGTTTATTATTCTGATTAGAGGTGATTGCAGATCGTCTCAAGCTTGTTGCGATCTCAGGGAAACACTTACTGCCAGCGGCTGAACTTTTTCGTAATCTTTTGTATAAAATGGTGGTCTTGAAGCGAAAACATTCCGATTCGAACGGTCCTCGCCTAAGAGCGGAGCGCAGTACCTCCGAGGAGGAGGAGATCCAAGGAGAAGAGAGGTTGAAGATGGACGAAATGAAAATGTGTCTAAAACGAACGATCGAATTTTATGATCGGCCGAAGCGAGCGAAACGAGTGGGAGTGCTCAGTTTCGCGGATCTCAAACCCTTCTGCATGGAGATGCTGATTGGGTTCATGAAAGAAAAGAATCTGCTTAAAGTTGCGGTAAGTTGAAATTTTTTGGAATTCTGATGGCTAAAGTAATATCGAAAAAAAATTGCAGAAAACAAGAAATTTTTGAGCGTTGTGGAATGATTGCAATCTAAATTTAGTTTCTTATAAATTTGCATTGAACTGAGATCACAAAAACAAATTTTATGCACAGTGCAAAAGAAATGTTTTTCGCACAGTGCAAAAAAATTTGATTCCACGGTGCAAAAAAAATTTCTACGCACAGTGCAAACAAAAAATTTCTATGCACAGTGCAAAAAAAATTTGTGCAAAGCGCAAAAAAAATCTCAAGACTGTTTATCAAATAAATATATTTACCAATTTCTTCTAAGAATACTCTTCAGCTAGTAAACAACCGTCATTTCAACGCGGTAAAATTCTGTTTCCGCTCCAAGCCTTGCCTCAATTTCTACCCCAACTCTTGCAAACAGTGTCTTTCCCGTGAGCCTTGCGCCAACATCACCTCCTTTCGTTGTGGCCATAAAATCATCCACAAAATGGACAAGTGGATGTCGATTTTGAAGTTGGGGATTGTTCGGCCGAGCACGATCTACGTGTGCTCGCTGATTGTACCGAGAAGTGTGAGGATGGCGATGCATGGGTTTCGGAAAATCATCGGCGAGGTTAGATCTCGTAAGTTTTAGGGGGATTTATAGGGAAACCTCTGCAAAGCAAAGTGCGACGCTCAGATTTTGATGAAACTTGGCACAAATTTAGAATGGTTTTTTATAAAACATATGCGAGATTTCTAGCATGCGTTTTGCAGAAACGACTGAGATTTTAGGTCAAAAGCTGGAAAAATGTAAAAATTTTTTTTGCGAATTTTGGCAGGTAAAGCTTCATACCCATTTGTACTTCATAGAGTAATGTTTCCACAAAAAATCAATTTTTTCTGCGCAAAACTGGCAAAGATATGACCAAAAATCTCTGTCATTTCTGCAAAACGCGAGCTTCTTTTGCCAAAGTCATCCAAACCTAAGCATCGTACTTTGTCCACTTTTCCTGTCAGTTCATAAATTCCGTCTGCCTTTCTGTCCTTCAAAACATCTTTATTAATTTTTAAAAACAAATACATTGTATTATTTTTTCCAGCAATAACTCGAATCTTCATAAACGTCTCCAACGAGGAGCACTACCAGAAGCCATTGCGGGAATTGCTCTTGCGCAATCGGGACTCCATTCAACTTATTCACATTCGCAACTCCACCAAAGAGGAGTCGAGGCTGTACTTCGAGGACTTTGCCGAGTTCTACAAGTTCGGCGCCGAAGACTGGTTCCAAACTCGGTCGCCCCGCGTCTTTCAAGAACTGAATCCGAGTAGATAACGATGTATATAAGCGAATGCGGCAAAACCTCGGCATAACAAATTTTAAGGGATCAAAAACATTGTTTTTTATAGGAGGGTTTTGCTCTACAAAGGCCAATTTTTTGACAGAAAATTTTTTGCTCCCAAAAAATTTGTTATACCGAGTTTTGCTCATAGCATATGTAGCTGTAAATAATTTGTAAATAATAGCTAAGAATGCCTTAAAATAGATGTATTGCAGTATGTAATAGATTTTAAAACTTACCAAGAAATTGCTAGATTTAGAATACAGCAATAGCCAAGAACATAGTAGTAAATATATAGCTTTGTAATCAGTAGAATGTAATATACTTGTAGAATTCTGTAATAGCTTGTAAAGCGTAGAGAATACATTTAATTCCCAGGGAGAAAACGTTGGCTGGAATCTGAAATTAAACAAGATTTTATTGAATAAACAATTGAACCTCATCGTTGATATTTTGAAAATTTTTAATATTATGTCGTGTGTGTAGGGCTGTTCGACGAGATGTCCTCAAAAACAACACTGGTAATACCAGGCGGGCAAAAAGTCTTGACATGTTTTCGCGCTGTGCAGGCGCATTCCTTCGGCGTTGCGACGAGTTGTCCCGCGATAACATGATAAAAATTCGACGGGCGCCAAAAGAGAGCGAATTGTCTTTGATTGATCTTTTCAAAGCAATTTTCTCTGGGCTGTGCGGTATCGCAATGCACCGGGAATCTTACTTCTCTCGTCTTAAAAAGTTGATCATGTTCTGCTTCTTGCATATTGTTTGTGATTTCCATACCATAGGTACCAATAAGGTATAGTGATCCATTGAGGTTAATTTCCTAAAAGAATCTAAAAGAAGTAACAAAATTTTTTTACGTCGTTTGGTACCACCCTTACGTTAGGATATTATGCAAATCTAAATATAAGTGGCTGCAATTTACGCGGGAAGTTTGGTCCGTAGATCGAAACGCAAATCTCTGCGATTCGCGGTCAATGAAATACTCTCTAATGCTGGAAAGCTGACAAGATCTATACCATTCGAAAGTGTTAAATTTTCTGGTATACGCCGATGTGGTGAAGCCAGCTAGCCGGGTCTCACATAAAACAATTGTCAAGTTGGTGCATGCAACCGCGCGGAAAGCATGTGGTACAAAAAGCTCCGCCTTGATTTTTTTGATGGCCGTGGCTGGTGGTTGTTTGCAATCTTCCGCCTGTGGTGGTTCAATAAGCGCGCTTCCGGTGCCCCGTGGGCAGATTTGGAATGCTCCCACACAGTGCACGTTGAGGATCGCGAGAACGATTGTGAGAAATGGGGTCCAGTTTACGGTGTTGATCCCCCTACCCCTTTGGTTTCTGTTTCCCATAGGTTGTTGTCTTCGATCCCTTGTCGGTCTCGGCGGCTCTTGTGTGCGTGCTTGCGCTTGCCTATCGCGGAAGTTCTGGCGATTTTGAGGATTCATTGGGCGACGATTATTTTGAAATCCGAATTGCCGGTTTCTGTTCGGTTCAAACGGGCGTTGTGGCCAGAAATTTGGATTTCTTCTGGGTTGGGTGTTTTGACTCCACCTTGGGTTATACGGTGGACGCGCTTGGTCGTTGGGTAGCCAATTTGATCCTTCCGCTCTTTCAATGCGGATGGAGTTTATCCCTTCGGCCAGGTCTTCAATTCTCTCACCCAGTCGTTCGATTGCGGCCACATTTGGCTCCTCTTCTATCTGTGTTAGGTGTTCGGCGGTGTCTTAAGCGATCTCGAGGAGCTCTGTTATGTCCGTAATTTGGTCACAGTCCCTAAAGAAGAGTGCCTGTTTTAGTTTGGGCTGTAGTCCTTTGACAAACTGCTGTCGCAACAGCTTTTGTCTGGTCACTTCCGATGTCGTCGCAGTGGGGTATGCGAGTTCGAGTAAATTTCGCAAGTCCGTCAGATACGCGTGTTACGACTCGCCCTGCTTAATTGTTCGGGTTTGGAATTTGTCCCGGCAAGGTAACTCCTTTGCTCCCGCTGCAAATTGTTTCGAGAGTTCATGTGTCAACGACCCACATATTGTGCGAAATCGCAAGGCGGGAGATGGAATTCCGGCCGGCTTGACATGACCATCCCCGGTGTCGGTTGTTGTGTTGACCGCGCGGTGAATATTAAAAGCGCAAAATTACGCCTAAATTTGCGTAATAATGCTGATGGACGAATAAGGCGGATGACCGATTTGTCCTCTTCCAATAAAACTGGCCTGTTTATCCTTAAAAAATTGCTTCCAATATGTTCCTGAAATACTGCCAAAGACCGTTCCTACTTGCATGGAAAACGGGAACAGGCCGATGATAAAGATTGCAAACGCAAGGCTGAAGCAACAAATTCGAAACAAAATATCCTGCAGTAGAAAGTGAAGCTCCCGCAATAGTATGTGCTCTAAAAAATAGTCTTTCGAACTGATCCAATCCCAGTTTTCGAATTTCAACTCCAGTGAGGCCTAGTTTCCTGAATGGCTCGTTATTCTGCGTGAAGAGCAGATGCATGTACAAATTGTGGATAGGAAAGAAATCCACCATTCCAGGAACCATTTTGAGGATCAATATGAACGTGTTACGTTCTTCCGTAATACAAAACCGCAGCCGAAACGTTACCGTACTCCTGCAAATTTCCATGTCAAAGGGTCAATCTTCAATTACGGTAATACGGATGAAATCTTGTAACAGTTACGTAGTTGTAACCCACCGATGATCAATTGCTCGTCTCCACTTGTTGTAAAATACTGTTAGGTTGTTCAATATGAAATGTCGGATTTTAACCTTTAACTTTAAAACACCATAACTTTTTTTATAATAAACTTTATTAATCGAAATAAAAACCATTAGAATCAACACACTTTTGCCAACGAGAAGCAAGTTTATTTATGCCGGTAGCGTAAAAATCCGGAGTTCTGGAGGCAATAAAGTCGGCGAAGGCGGTTTTGGCGTCGTCTTGGTTTTTGAAGCATTTCTCCTGCAGGAAGTTCTTATTATTAGCTCTTAATATTAGTGTTGGTAATTATTAGCTCTTATTATTAGTGTTGGTAATTTTTAAGTTGAATATAAGGGAACATCGATTACAATCCTGCCGGATAGTTTTGATTAGTTCAGTGACGAAGTTGGACCCGAATTTTTTCTTTTTTTGAAAGAAAGAGTAAAAATCGAGAAAGTTTATGGTGTAGTGACTCAGAATCAAAATGGCTTCCAAAGTTTAAAATTCCTTGCAAGAAATTAAATTGACCGGAGAATTATTGCGTCCCAGGCAATAAGTCAGTAAGTCTAGTGGCGCAGAATAAAGTTCCATACGTAGTTTTGACACAGAAGTTTATTGACCAGAATATCGAATACAATCGCAGTGTAGAGGAAAAAATTTTTTTCGTCAAAAATCGTCAAGTTCGCCTAAACCGTAATAAAGATAAAGTCGAGAAGATCTTCTTTTCTTTACCCACGTTGATGGAACGTCTTTATTAAAATATTTCCTTCCGTTGAAAGCCGTCTTCTTCATAGACGCTAAATTACGTTGGTTAAATAAAAACGATTAACGTATTGGACCTGTATGGGGGTGTCCGTATACAGTGTTGAACATTGTCGTATTCTCCGTTACTGTTGACGAAGCTGTTACGTATATCAAGTTAGCTTGTTCTTGGTAAACATCAACTGCGTGATGTGCTTCCTGTGCGTTATTTGTCTCGTTTATTGCGAATTAGGCTATAAATAGCTAAAATCGTAGTTCTGTTGTTTCAGTATTATTGAATTTGTTTTGTTCAGATACGTGATCGTAAATCAATATTGTTTACGGAACTGTAGTTTTGAGCGAAGTAGTTTTTTATTTCGATGACCCTGCTGCTAAAAAACATCCCTCGTTACGTCAAAGTATGGAAGATACTCAGCGATCAGATGAGCCCTCTCGTTTTTTCCTCTTTTCTTTATATCGTAGGTTGCTTCCATTATTCGATTTCAATTACGTCTAAATTTTTGTCGAGGAATAATGACACCTCTTATCGTCAAGTTGAAACCAAACTTAGTCAAAACTCTTGTATGTCGCCATGTTCATTGTTGTTTACCAAAACATGTTCGTCCTTTCTTCTTCGACTTCTTAATTCGCGTAGGATGGATGGCATTTATACGGTTTCAATTACGTGCTATGCTTCTTGTGCGTTGTTTGTGCAGACTAAATTTGACATTAAATTAGACCTGGTTTGCCTAGTACTGTTGCGTACTGTTTTGCTCAACTGATCAATGGTCCTAAGGCGGATTGGATATGGCCTGATTACGATCGTCGTCGCCGTTTCTACGATTTTGGTGACCATCGCATATAATTACACATTTTTAGTTAGAGTAATTTCGTTGAACTTACGCATTCAGAACAAGAAGGAAAGTAGAAGATAATAAACTCTTTCCTCATCATCGTCTCGGTTTTTACGTTGCATGTTTCTGAAAATGCGGCTGTGAGGAAACAACGTCGTATGTTTTCACTTTCAACAAAGATATGTCGAGAAGGCTTCCTTTTAGCCACGCAGACGGAACGTCCTTATTGAAATATTCCCTTCCGTCGAAAGTCGTCTTCTTCATGGACGCTTAGTTACGTTGGTTAAATAAAAACGATTAGAACCCATGCAAGATTTCTCGTTACGTATTCTCAAAGAGTGCGTTGCTTATTCTCGAAGTTCCATGTTTGCATCGGCGAAGATCTCCTTGGTTCTTTGGCATTATGTTTTTAGATCCTCTTCAGAATAGTCCACTTTCATTACGTTGTCCACGTATGCGCCTTGTAGTAGTCTTTTCCTCCCTGGTATTTTTCCAGATGGTGTCTGATTGTCAAAGCAGGAAGGCTTGAGCTGCAGGCTGGTCCGGAGTAATGAAACTCTAGTGTAGATTGCAATCCATTCCAAAGTCGATTTAATTTTTTCTTGGATCTGGTCCATTTTTGTAAACGCAGCGAGTTCGGTGCTATGTTTACAGAAAGCTCCATAATTTTAAAAATTGAATTTCACCAGGAGCAAAGTGTCCCGTTCGATTTTATATCTAGATTGGTCGTAGTAATGTTTCGATAAGCCGTCCAAAAAGGAACTATTTTTTGTTGTCCGCATTTCGTCTTTTCACTGTCCGCAATTGAGAATTTTTTTCTGTCCGCACTTCTACCGTCCGCAAATAAAATTTTTGTTGTCCGCATGCTTACAAGTCGGTGTACATTTGGCTAGCCACAATAGATGTAACTAAACTAAAAAGTGGTTGTTAGACTATAAGAGATTGTCATTCCATGTATACAAACTACATCATCATACCTTATGTTAATGTTGAGAAAATGATGATCGAAAATTGTCAAAAATTCAACCTTCAGGTAAAAAAAAGTGTGCTTTCCAGGGCTTAAGCATACACTTTTTTTTCTTCCATCATATACAGAATTTCAAGAGCTACAACATAGACAGAATCAGTCATTTTCCTGGGCCTTTAAACTTAGTTATGACTCAAAAGAGCCTAATTTTGGCCATTTTTTGCATTTTTTTTACTTATTTGCACTTTAAGAATAAAAAGTGAAGATATTCTATATAAAACGGATTGTCATGATCATTGTGGTCATCCATGCCAAATTTCAACGTTCTCTGTCGCTCCTGAGTCGTTGAATACGAACGTCAACATGGAAACTTCGTATCTTCAACTTTGTAAGAAAACAGTAATGAAATCTTTGGCTGGCATTAATTACAGCACTTCTGGTCGCAATGAATCTTAGGTCGCGATTACAAAGGCCAAACTCAGCTTTACGGGTAATTCCAGTAACTGTTTGCTAGCTCACACTTTGGCATTGGTCAGAATTGTCTGTTGAATTCAACTTTCGAAATGAAAAAGATATATCTTGGCTTGATGACAAAAAGTTGGCACAGAGTGTATGTATACAACATATTTTCGCTCAAAAAGTGATTTTGGAGCACTTAACGTGATTTTAATCAATAGAAATAGTACACATGGGTTCCATATTCAAGCTCGTATTCAACGACTCAGGCGCGTCAGAGAAAGTTGGCATGGATGACCACAATGATCATGACAATCCGTTTTATATAGAATATCTTCACTTTTTATTCTTAAAGTGCAAATAAGTAAAAAAATGCAAAAAGCGACCAAAATTAGGCTCTTTTGAGTCATAACTAAGTTTAAAGGCCCAGGAAAATGACTGATTCTGTCTATGTTGTAGCTCTTGAAATTCTGTATATGATGGAAGAAAAAAAAGTGTATGCTTAAGCCCTGGAAAGTACACTTTTTTACCTGAAGGTTGAATTTTTGACAATTTTCGATCATCATTTTCTCAACATTAACATAAGGTATCATGATGTAGTTTGTATACATGGAATGGCAATCTCTTATAGTCTAACAACCACTTTTTAGTTTAGTTACATCTATTGTGGCTAGCCAAATATACACCAACTTGTAAGCACTACTTTTCATTTTTTCCTTTTTTCGACACCGATCGGCGGCGGAAAAAATGTTCGAAACGCTGTGTGTCCGCAAATAAAAAATGTCAAAAGGCACAAAGTAATATAGGACTTCCACAGATGTTCGTTTCCTGCGTTTGTAATGTCGAAAACCGTAATGGTTTCGATTCCCATCTTCGAGCTTTGAATAATATTGATATCAGGTGTAATATGGCAGACCTGATTTTGATATATATATTAAAATCAAGTGTAATATGAAAGTAAGAAATATCGAACAAAAACCTTGCGAGATGTCTAGAACAAGTTATTGAATGCGGACAACAAAAATTTTATTTGCGGACAGTAGAAGTGCAAACAGACAAAAATTGTCAATTGCGGACAACAAAAAATATCCTAATCTCCGAATGATTTCCTAAAATTAGAATATAGGGCTCGGGGTCTTCACTTTCGTTCACAATTTAAGAAAATATTGTTCTTTTGAAAAAATCTTCCAAACTATACAGATGATATTCGTATCCGAACTAGCGGTTTTTGTCGCAGCCGTCTCCGACAAAAAAACGAATACTCTAGTCATTGAAAAATCGCCAAAAAAACCACAACCAAAAAAGCATCTACATCCCGAAAGCAACATTGTAATCTCAGTTATCACAAAAAATTTAATTTCCAAATCTAATCAAAAGATTACCGTATCTTGCCACCCAAAAAAAACGATTTTTAAAAATTATTCTCCCTTTTTATATCAAATGCATCATGAAACACCTCAATAATAGAGTGAAAAGCTCAATTATAACATCAAAAGTTATATAGAAGTTCATAAAACAGTATTATTTATGTATTATATAGAAAATAAAGCAAAATTCACAGTTATTATATGAGATAATATATAAAAATCATACAAAATATATATGAAACCGCTCAAAATACAGTAAAAACAATCACAGAAACAGTGGAATTGAATAAAAAAAATTATAAATAGCAAAAATCCCGAGGTTCCATTCAAATTTTTCGATTTTTCAGCCGAAAGCCTGATGAAACTCATAAAATCTACTCCGTTTTCCCGATTTCTCCCTCAAAAAGACGCATCCGTCCAAAACAACGGGCTTTTCGGGAGCGAGAGAGCGCGCACTTCGCGGAGGGCGCGTATTTTTTCTGCGTTCTGAAAAAGAGCGCCAAAAAAGAAAAGAAGCTCGTTCGTAAACTCGCTGGAGCGATTTTCGCGACATGCACTGTGCGAAAACAAAAGTTTCCTTTGCACGGTGCAATTTCTTGCTTTCGCACAGTGCAAGTGACTTTTTTGGGCTGTCGCTTTTTATGCACGGTGCAAACGCCAAGAATTTCTCCAGCGACTTTACGATAGACTTTTTTTTACTTTTGTCGCAAATTCACAGTGCGTTTTGCCTTTGTTCCCGTTTGTCGCGAACGCACAGTGCATTTTGCTGGCTTTGCACAGTGCAAACTTGAAAAAGCGGTGTGTCGCGGCGATATTTTGATGCACGGTGCAAAGGCTGAAAGTGCACGGCGCAAATTTGGGGTTACCTTGCATTTTGCTTCGCGGTAAAAGTCTACGCAATTTATGAAAACACTAGTACTACTCGCGCCACATATGTAGTCCCATCAAATCCAGTGCCAATCAAAAAAATGCATAGTCCGGATCGTCGCATCGCCGCCGAGAAACTGAAAAAATGAAATTTCGATCACTTCAGCGACACGCAGCGACAGAGCGCTTACTATTTTTTCGCCAGACTGATGGCACAAAAAGGAATTAATGGGGTTGAGGGCAGAAATTTTGAATAGCCATTAATTCTTTGCGTGATTGTAAAAGTTGCGTCGTTTTTATTCCCTTTATTTGCTACAAAATGAGTTTACGTGGAAAAAAGGTTACGTAGAGAAAATCATTTTTTATGGATGCACTATTAGAATTTTCATAAAGTGCATGGACATTTGTTGAAAGTGATGCAAAAACGAAATAGACATGACAGTTTTCAAAAAATCTCGAGATTTATTACATTATTATAACCGATCAAAACATGACATCACAATTCCTCTTCATCCCATCAAACTTTTCTTTCTTATCCAAATCAATGGTGATACTGTAAGGTTTTGCATTTTCGGTGTCCTCAAAAACAAACTTCTTCGGGATTTGAATCCAAAAATCCATCGGACAAACGTTGATCTTGGCCGGATCTTTGACTTCATTGCAGCGATGTAGCAGGTGCAGGACTGGTTGAAATTTACTCTGCTCCTTTATTTCGGCGGTAATTTCCGTTTTGCCATTCTTTTTTGTTATCGATGTTGGGATTAAAACTTCAGCGGCGTCCTCGGATTTGAAGAGTTGAAGGGTCTGAAAAATGGATAATTCAATTTGTGTCGACAAAACAGTTATTGTTTGAAGACAACAAAGAGGGGAAATGCGCCAAGTGCGACACTCAGATTTTGATGAAACTTGGTAAAAATTTAGAATAACTTTTTCTGGGACATATGTGAGGCTCCTAGGTTTTTCGGCCGAGATTTTTAGGTCAATAGAAAGTTAGAAAAAATGCGGATTTTTTTCAAAAATCTTGGCATGAAAAGTTTTAAAGTTTCATGCCTATTTCTGCTGTACAGGGCAATATCTCCACAAAAAATCGATTTTTTCCGCAAGAAACTGGCAAAAATATGATCCAAAATTTTTCACGTTATCGCTCTCCGCGTTCCGTGTACGCTCTCGGCTCTAAAGATCGTTGAATATCTCGGCTCTCCCTGCAACGAGCGAGCTAAAACTTTCAGGAATTTATATATGGCCTATGGCCGGAGTGTGTGCAAAATTTAAGGAAAAAGTGAACGTCGCACTTGGGGGTACTTCACTTGCAAAATACGAAAAAAATCTTTTTTATTCGTCAAAAAAGAGGGTTTTTTGCAAAGACGGCCGAGATATTGAGCGATATTTTTTAGCAGAGAGAGAGAGAGAGTACGCGAAGCCCGGAGAGCGGTGAAAGATAAAAACATGTTTTTTTTAAGTTAGTAAAATCAACGTTCCCTATACTCAATCGGAAAAATTTAAGCAAACCTCGGCAATGACTGTCGCGCATTTCCTTTGAAATAAAGAAAAAAACACTCACCACATTGTCAAACTTCTTCTCATTGCACTTGATCTTCGCCTTGATCGCCAACTTATACCATTTTCCGAAAATCCCCGCTTCACAAGTTGCAAAAAGTAGTAATAAGAAGGTAAGAAGACCCGGAAAGAACATCGTACAACATCGGAGATGAGAAATGGCGATCACGTGAGAATGAGACGAGCGTTTTTTTCGAATTCTTTTGAACGCAAATGTCAGAAGTCATCACATCTTCATAAAAGGAAACACTTTCTGGAAGAGAGTGTTTTGAAATCGATGATGAGTGGTTTTAAAAGTGCGAATGCTTCTTCAATAACGAATTCGGGAGAGCGGTGATGGATGTTCGAGCTTTTGAAAGCGAGAAAATAAAAAAAAAGCTTGAACTTGAACTTTTGCGTCGTTGACCAAAAATTCCGGCGGTGGGGAGGTCGGAATTCATTCGTTTTTATCGCAGAAATCATATAATAAAATTTTGTTCACAGTAATCACATGATAAGAGCATGGAGTGGACCAGAATATTTTCCATTGCCTAGTCACTAAGTATAAGATCCTTCCATGCGGCTAGCCGTCGAAAAGCGGTCATTGGCGATTCCAAGGCGCCGTTATTTTCCCGACAGACTGAAAGAAGAGGGTGAGAACCTGGGCTCCATTGTGATTTATGGCTACTGTCCCGGGCGAGGCCCTTGTGCCGGCGACGGAATGGGTCGACAGAAAAACCGACCGCTCCTCGAGAAAAAACCGGAATCAAGTAAGAAATAAAGAAGTCGCAATGTAAAAAAATGACCTTGTTTTTGACAAAGGGGACACAAGTTAGCGCCTTGATTTTACCGACATGTTAAAGCTGAGGCTCTCAGGAATCCAGATATGTGATCATCATATGCTCTTCAGACTTTGGTCTTTGAGCTACAGCGGTTTGAATATGATCCATCCAGTTAATAGCCACCCGCATGGCTTCCACCGAGAAAATCAATAAGCTCGTCATGAAGGAGGTTAGTTAGGGCTCTGATTTTATCATCGTGTTAAAGATGAGGCTCTCATGCATCTAGATATGTCTTTGAAACTTTGGTTTTTGATCTGCAGCGGTCCGTATCATTCATCCAGTCAATAGCGACCTTGCAAATCGGGTTTCGGGCGAGTTATTAAGCAGGCCAACAAGTCTTGAGATGTTTCTTTCAAAAATTTTTTTCATGACGGCGTACGGTGCTGACAAGTCAAGGTTTTTGGGCCAGCCTATATGGCTGCGGATTACAAGATCAATCGATTTTTTATTAGTTTGTCGGGAAAATTGTGTGGATTTGTCGTGCACCGGAATCGCCCATCATCGCTTTGCCACAACTAGCCACGGCTGGGGATTTGGTGAGCGAATACGATGAGAGATTTTTTCCTGCGAGAAATCCATATAATTTTCTTGACAGATAGATATATTCACCGCAAGGTGAATATACGTAATACAGAATACGTACATATATTCTATCCGTTATGTTTGACTTGTTGAAGCGAAATCAAACTTTTGCCTTCCTTTCATCCGTTCCCCTCATGTCTCTCCGAACTCAATTCCTCTTTCTCGGATTTTATAGGCAATCAAACGGCAGGAAGGATCATGTTCTTTTGAAGGTCAGTCTGGAAAAACAATCTCTCGTCCTTTTTGAGGTAAAGATGAATCGAGAAAAAAGTTGTTTTCATTCCTCGAATAAACCGAAATAACCTTGCTTCTCGGCGTTAATTAAAGGGATGTTTGGAGGTGTTGAAGAGGAGAATAATGGAAGTCGGGGAAAGCGGAGATTAGTCATACACGTTGTTCGAGGAACCCAAGGGCAATTCGAGAGCTGGGGAAGGTAAATTTTGTGAAGATTGGCGTTGGAGAGGGTATATTAGACCGTCAAACGGTTGTAGGAGGTGTCTAACAAAATTATCAGAATTTTGAACAACCGTGGGTTGCTTGGCGAAAGGTCGGCTGGGACTCAATTTTGAGAGAAATTTTACTACAAAAAAATAATTTTTTTTCAGCGACATACTGGCAAAGCTATCGCCAAAAAGTCTTTTTCTTCCTGATCGCTCTAGTTCCGTATGTTCTCTCAGCCACAAAGATTGTTCAATATCTGGGCTTCGCCTGCAAAGCGCGAGCTAAAACCTTCAGGAATCGAAACATGGCCTAGACCTCGTGTGTGTACAAAATTTGAGGAAAATCTGAGCATCGCACTTTCAGCACTGCCCCTTTGAGCCGAGGCAAGATCAGTTTTCTGACTGCTCTTGCCTTGCCGAAGCAAGAGCAGTCAGAACTGCCACAACAATGTCTTGACTAGCCATGACTAGCACAAAATCAGCAAGTATGACGAATATGCACGGTTTTGCTCCTAACTTTGCTTGTTTTTTTTCTAAATTTCCGTAGACTTATACAGGGTGCGCCAATAAAATCTGGACAAAACTAAATTCCATATAGCCTTTTTCGGATGGCCTAAGAATGGAAACTTTTAGCACTTTTAGAAAGAGTAACAACCGTGCTATACAGCAACGGTAATGCCCAGGCCAATGCCAATTGCAAGACTGAAAAAATAATGAAAACTTTTTGGGGGTGCAGAAATTTTTTTTCCAGATGATGACTGGGATATTAATTCTTCCATTATTTCTGCTAATGGTCACTGACGTTCTTCAAATTTATTGCATATAAAGTACGTGCTGTTGACTTTGTGACAGCCTACGGAATCATGGTTGGCGGTCGGTCTGGCGGCGCTGGTGGCGGAAACAGGAAAGGCCCAAAAATTTGGATTTTTGTGTTTTTAAGGATCTCAACGCCAGATTATAGCTCGTGATGCTCCAAAATTCCGTGATTACAGAGCGTATACATAGCCAATTGTCATAGTGTAAAAGCAAATCCGCAAATACAAGGGGACCGTTTCTGCATAAATAAAAGTTCATGGGGGGGATTTAAGGCACGGTCATTCGGAACTTGAAACGTTTTGGCAGTTTGTAACAAATTCGAAAGGCCTTGAGCGTAAAAATCAACATAGAGTTCTATATTGGATACATGCTGATGTAGCCAAAACACTTTTAGAAATATCTAGTCCAAGATCACTCGAATAGCGAGTATACAGTAAATTATGCCACTACGGTCACTATTTCATCCCCAGAGGCAGCAGATAGAAAAATCCTCTTTGAAAGGCGACTAGGCAGACTCTGGTTATCCTTACAAAAGTAGCTCTGGTGCTTAACATGTTTGGAATCACGCAGGGAAACTTCTACATAAAAATCTTTGATTTAACGGAAGTTTTCGGGAAAAAGAGCCCGTTTTTAAGCCAACTTTGGCAAGCTGTAAAAAGCCTAATTGTCATAATGAGGCAAAATCAATTTTAGTGTATAAAAACCGGCCAGAGCTCTATCAGAAAAAGTAAATTTCAGCCCATGGCATAAAACGGTATAGATAGCGTAACCATTTTTTGACCAATTTGGGCGCCGTGTTTCGGGCGCCTTAGTTGTAAGCACTTGTAATGGCAAAACAAGTGTCGTAGACAATTATTTTGTCTGAAACTTTAAAGATAGCTTCTTGGACGTATTACACGTGTCCACAATCACCCACTTTGTTCTCGTACGGTTACAGCCCGCAGGGCAAGCAAAAATATTAGTCCAGATTTTATTGGCGCACCCTGTACATGCGTATACAGCAGGATTTTTTTTGAAAAGTGAATTCCTTGATGTGATCGGAAGTTGTCCAAAAATTTTCCATGTTTGGCTTCAGGAACAATGACTAGTCCGTTCGCAAAGTTGCTGAAGTGATTTCACAGCACATGGCAAAAAAGTCAGGGCGCGGGCGACAGCCTAGAAAGCCTATTGCGCGGTGCAAAAGGGAATAAATTGCATCAATTGGGTTTTCTCGCAATGGAAGTCGCAAAAATCACTTTAGCGACGAACAAACTAGTACGCCATAAAGTCCGTTGAACTTTCGAGGTCGAAAGTTAAAAAAAATTCTACGGACTATGGCTGGACTAGTACTGGGGCCAATGCGGTAGCTGAAACTTGGCTGAAAGTTGGCTGAAAATGGTACAGAAACTTGCTCGGGCGCAACTCGAAAACAAGCTGAAACTTACCTCCGGCAAACTGCGAAAGTTTTTTTCGAGCTGCCCACGAGATGCGAGTTGCGCCCGTGCAAGTTCTCCGAGCTGCGGCCTATCATTTTCAGGCAACTTTCAGCCAAGTTTCAGTCATCGCATTAGCCCCTGCCGTCGTTGGCATAAAAAGTCATAGTGCCCGATTTCCACGCAACGCATTTCAGCTTTTCTCCCTGACTTTTATTCTTACTTTCCCAGGCGCTCGCCCAATACAACCCACTTTTATAATGATTATGCCACACATGCCTCTCTGCCGAGCCCGTGTTTTGCTCCCTTTTGTATTTATTTCCTGCAAAAATTAATCATTGCTCTTCTCCCTCAACGCAACATGTTTATTCAGTTGAGATAACCGGGAGGTTTCTTCTGATTTTGTGTTTACATAAACAAGAGGAAGATGGGCTCTTCCGGGGCCTTATCATCACATCTTTTTATTGGTTTGTGCCGAAATTCCATTAAAATATATGACATTGGAGGCGGACGGGCGACCAAAGGGGACGTCGAATTGTGGAGCGGTTCGGATTTTGGGGGAAAATGCCGTAGTCGAATTGGCTAGTGGTACAAGCTCTATGTAGTAAGTCTGTCGGGAAAATAATGAGCACAGTGTTGCTGTGTGGATTGGGTCGCTAGAGTGAAAAGCAATTTGATTTTTCCGTGATACAATGCATTTTCTCGGCTGAGATGCGATTTTTGATCCGACATAGTGCCCATTATTTTCCCGACAGACTGATGGTACTCCCGCCATAAAGCCACGGCAATTCTGTCGCGAAGGGAAAAGGAAAAAACATTGTGCAAATGTGTCAGGACTTTATGGCGGGACTAGTAGTACTACTGGTATTTTCAGTAGGTACATTTTGTCGCGGTTTTCACCCTGCACAAAAAAACGTCCGTTTCAGCACGGTGCAAACATTTCTTTGTTTTCCGCACTTAACAAAGAATGGGAAAAACACACAGTGCATATTGTCTGAACTTTATGGCGGTAGTATATTAGTATTTATTTTCATAAAGTGCATGGACATTTGTTAAGTGCAAAAAACCAAGTAAAGAAGAATCGCACCGTGCTAAAGCAGACGTTTTTGTGCACGTTGCGGATCGCATTTACTTACTGAAAGTATACTGTCGGGAAAATAATAAGCACATTTTTGCTGTGTCGATCGTGTCGCTAATGTGAGAAGCAATTTGATTTTGTCCCGACACAATTCATTTTCTCTGCGGCGATGCGATCTTCACCGCGACAGAGTGCTCATTATTTTCCCGACAGGCTGACAATATTACACTCATTTTGTACCTATTACTTTTTTCTTAATCCCCAAGCATTAGTCTCCTGATATACTTGCTCATCTTTCGTTCCTTTCAACGCGTTTAGCGAGATTAAGAAGCCGAAGGGGAAATTAGGGAGGACACTTTGTTATAACAAACAAAAAAGATGGAGGAAGAGGCGAGTGGACAAAGGCATTTAAACAAATCTAGAGGCAAGAAGAAAGAGAAGATGTATCAATTTCGTTTTTTTCTGTTTTCATTCAAAAACTTTCAACTGATTTAGAATATTTTTTCTGTTTGATGAAGTCGTGATTTTCCGGTAAAAACATTACGGTAAAATCAGCGGCTATAGGTCTTCCATTAGTCCGAAATTTTACCAAGTCTTCTAAAAATTGTCGTGTGAGAAAAATCCGCGACAACGCAGTTGAAAAAGTCTCATGTCGCTGCGCTGTTTCGAAAACAAAAATCACGCCCCGTTTGAAACATGAGCATTTTCATAACGTGGACATTTGTTCTCTTTCGCACAGTGCATTGTGAACTTTTCCCAGGCTTGTCGCTGACGCACCGTGCATTTTTCTCTTTTTGCACAGTGCAACCCACAAAAAGCCATTTGCACGGTGCAATTTCTTCAGCAAATCCGCGACAATGCAGTTGAAAAAGTCTGACGTCGCTGCGATGATTTGATTGCACCGTGCAAAATCGCTGCGACAAAAACAAGTTTCAACTGCGTCGCTGCGACATTGCCGAGAATTTGCACAGTGCAAATGCCTTTTTTGTGGTTTGCACTGTGCAAAAAAAACGCACTGTCAGCGAACGAACATTCAGCGACAAGGGTTTGAAAAAGTTCACAATGCACTGTGCGAGAGACAAATTGCACTGTGCATTCACCTTTTTTTGTTTTTGCACTGTGCGAAAAGGGAAAAATGCACTGTGCGTTGGCGACAAGCGTGGGAAAAAGTTCAAGATGCACTGTGCGAAAGACAAATTGCACCGTGCATTTGAAATGTCGCTGCGACGTAAGCTTTTTTCAACCGCGCCGTCGCGGTTTTGCTGAATAATTTGCACAGTGCAAATGGCTTTTTTGTGGGTTGCACTGTGCAAAAAAAGAAAAATGCACTGTGCATCAGCGACAAGCGTGGGAAAAAGTTGACAATGCACTGTGCGAATGCGAACAAATGTCCATGCACTTTATGAAAATGCTCATGTTTCAAACGGGCCGTGATTTTGTTTGTTGTCGGATCGATCGCTCTCGCTGAGAACGTGCGCTTTCGAGCAAGAACAGCTGTCAGCGCTCGAAGCCAATGACAGCCCAAATCATTCCAGAATGATCTGTTTTTGAAGTGCGATGACATTTTCCGTTTTTATTTATTTTTGACTCGCCGAAAAGTGATGTCATTTTTACTTTTTACGATCCGAGTTTACAGTGATTTGCGGTTGGAAATGAGGGAAATTTGAGATAGGCTTTTGATCTTAGTGAATTCTGGGAAAATTAAAAGGCAAATGTGAAATTTTTAGCTTGCAATTTGGGATTTTTAGGCCAAAATTCGAAAAAAATAAAAATAAAATTTTGGATTTTTGCTTTCAAAATTTGAGAGAATAATGCAAGTGAGGTGTATTATATTTCTAGAAAAAATCATTTTTTTTCGAGGAGCATTCAGAAAGTTATGGCCAAAAAACTTTTTTCGGCCGACTCTCCTCATCTTACGTGCTCTCTCAAGAAATTGTTTAAAAAAAAAAAAATAGAAGTGCCTAAGGCCGGATGACCAGATTTTCGTAAAATTCGGCAAGCATGCTTTAAAAGTCCCATGGATTAATTACTGCCAAAAATTAAGACCTTGCTTTGCCAAGACAGTCAAGATATCAGTCTGTCGGGAAAATAATGAGCACTCTGTCGCATCGAAAATCGCATCGCCGCTGAGAAAATGAATTGTATCGCGGCAACGCCAAATTGCTTTTGAGTTGAGCGACGCGACAGCAACATAGTGTTCATTATTTTCCCGACAAACTCATATCTCGGCTGTCTCTGCAAAGCAAAGGCTAAATTTCGCAGAAATTAATATTTGGGCTCTTTACAGTACACTTGCCAAATTTTACGAAAATCTGATCATCTGACCTTAGGCAGTTTCTATTTTTATTTTTTTTTCTCTCCGAAAACGTGCGATTCCATTTGTTTTGGCAAACAATCCAACAAAAACCCAATTTATTGGCCGATCAATCAGCGTTTTTGCCGTCCAATTGCTATTCCCGGCCCTCTGGAAACAAGATCCCGATCAATCAAGGGGAAATTCAACAAGCATGCCGGAGGGTTTTTGAGTGATTTGAAAAGAAAATTTGACGGATTTTTGAATGTTTGGCATTTTTACTGCATCTTTTTGATTTTAGCGGTACTACATTATTTTCCCGACACACCGACAGCCGTTTTCTTTCTTTTTGTTCTTTTGCCTTCCCGCAAATTTCGAAATTTTAATCAAACGTTTTTCTGCGGCATTGAAGAGCCCGGGAATTTGATTAAAATGTATTTTTAAACGCCCGAAACTCTCTTTGATAGGAGATTGACGAGATTTGGGCCAAAAAAATTGCAAATTTGATTAAATTTCCTCGGGTTCTTATTCGATATCAATGCCTTCTTTGGGAGAAGCCGCTTTGTGTCTCGAGAGCTTTCTAGAGAAAGGATTAGCAGGAAAAAATTGAATTTCTTGGAAAATTTTAAAAATTAAAAAAAATTTTTTGCGATAAAAATGAATTAAACGTGGCCAAAATTTAAAATAGTTATTTTCAAGGCATATCCCAAAATTTTACGTACCAATTTGCAGAAATCGCTGAGATTTTAAAGTTCAAATTTTAAAAAATTCAATTTTTTTTGATTTTCAATTTGAAAATTTCACGATTTACTTTACATAATATGTATAATGTTTCTACAAAAAATCAATTTTTTCCCAGCCGCGTACAAAAAGTTATAAAGGAAATAAATATTTTCTCTGGCCGTCTCTCCTTATTTTGCGTGCTCTCTCGAAAAAAGCCTGTTGAATATCTCGACAGCGGCCGGAAATTTTGAAATAAAATTTCTAGGGATTAGTGTAGCCTGTTCAGACTCTGTTTATGTCATTTCCAATTGCTTGTTTTCCAAAAAATTTCGAAAATTTTGCAAAAAATAGTGTCACTTTTTCCGCTTCAAATCCCTTTAGGGCCTTTTCGATTGTCGCGAAATGATAGAGATGCCGGCGGTTGGACACTTCAAGCCGCTCTCCGACTGAATAATGGACGTTTACTCCGCTTTTAAGCCGATTGCCGGAGGGGTTTTTGCGATTTAGCCGTTTTTTTGGGGGATTTCCATAATTTTGCGTCGATTTTTGTTATTATACGGGGAAATGATATTGCTAATAGCTTTTCTGTTGGCTAGCTGCTCTTTACTCTATTTTCCTGTTGGTTTTCCTGCACAGTGCAGGATTTTTTCCAGTTTTTTTATTTTTGCACGGTGCAGCGGGGATTTTAGCCTATTTTTTGGCACGCACTGTGCGAAAAATAAAAAAGTTGCTGTGAACCGTGCAAAATGTTAAAAAAATTTTTTTTTATTGTTCTATTTTGTCATAAAGTTTTTTTTTTCGCACTGTGCAGACGATTTTTTTATTTCCGCACGGTGCAGTGGAGATTTTAGCCTATTTTTTGGACCGCACAGTGCAAATAAAAAAAATTCCATTTTCGTTCTGCACACCATAGTAAGTCATAAAAATCCACTCGTAGCAACAATTTACCATCCTACCAGCTCTGTAAAATCCCTATATATAACACTGATCATGTTTTTTTACAAAATTTTTCGTGTTTTTTCAAAACTTCATGAATAATAAAAAGTAATGCAAATATCTTGCAGATGGAGCAAGCTCGCAGCAAGCTCACCATAAAAAACGACCTGCTTCGATGTTTTGTGGCCGAGTTTTTGGGCACAGCCATTCTGGTGCTGACCATTAACAGCGTTGTGGCCCAGTCGGTGTTGCACTCGGCTCCGAATAAATTGATCAATGTCAATTTGGGAGTTGGTCTTGGTATTGCATTTGGTATCGCGGTGTGCGCCAGAATCTCAGGCAAGTCATTGAAAAAGTTTTTGAGGAAAAAAATCCGAGTTTTTCGAAAATATTATCGTTCGTATAAAATGTCACCTGCTGCCTGTATTGAGCAAAAAATGTTTTGAAATAAAATTTGGCCGAATTTACAAGTTCTACAAAGAAAAAACAGAATTTCGAAAAATTTATCGTTCGTATAAAATGTCCCCTGTAGGCTGCAAAGCATAAGAACAGCTGGAAATGGGATTTTTAATACATAAGAGTAAAATGCGATGTGAAAGCAACGGTATTTTGATATTTTTTTTATTTTTCATACATGGTGACATCTTATACGAAAAAAATTATTTAAGAAATCGAGATTTTTTTAACAAACACAACGTAAAATGGCCGTATTTTGACTAAAATTATAACATTGATGACGTATAGAAGACTCCAAAAATGTCTAAAAACCACAAAAAAGAAAACATTCCCTTCCAATTTCCAGGTGGCCACATCAATCCCGCCGTTTCGCTGATGTTCTTCACGTTCCGCCAGCTGAGTGCCATCAAGTTCGCGATCTACGTGGCCGCCCAGTTCTTGGGTGCGTTCGTCGGCGCGCTTCTGACCTACATCGTCTACTGCGACGCGATCAGTAGATTTGATGGGGGAATTCGTCAGGTTTATGGGACCAAGGCCACCGCTCACATTTTCGCTTCCTATTCGTCGCCTCATTTGGGAGTTGTGAATGGGCTTTTGGATCAGGTGAGTGGAGGAGGGTGTTATTATAAGTTGTAGTTGAAGTTTTGCTGGTCCGAAGGCACAATTTGACCAGGAAATATTCCAAATTTTAAAGGGCAAAATGCCCATTTTTACAAGTTCCATAAGGAAAAAAATGATTTTAAAATTTTCCGAAAATTTTATCGTTCGTATAAAATGTCACCTGCAGGCTGCAAAAAGAAGAACTGCTGAAAATGGGATTTGAAATGCGGAAAGTAAAATACGATCTGAAAGAAGCGGTATTGTTGTATTTTTTTTTCATTTTCCATACATGGGGACATGTTATACGAAAAAAAATTTACCTTGTAATCGATTTTTTTGACGAACCCCCCTTATTTTTCCTTCCAGATCATCGCCACCGCCGTCTTCTGTCTTCTCATCGCCCACACCGTCGACAAGCGCAACCAATACCCCACCTGGGTGCAGCCCTTCATCATTGGCACAGCCTTTGTACTGATCGGAACCGCTTTCGCCCTGAACGCCGGATATCCCTGCAATCCCGCTCGCGACTTTGGCCCCCGCTTCTTCACGCTCCTCGCCGGCTACGGATGGGATGTGTTCAGCTTCAAGAACTACAAATGGTTCTGGATCCCGATTCTGGGCCCGCTGATCGGCGGCGTGCTGGGAGGTTGGATCTACGAAGTGTCGGTGGGATTCCAGACCCCCGAGGCCGAGGAATATCAGATTGTGGCGTCCGGAAGGGAACTTCATGTGGTCAAGACCAAGTAAGGAAACAAATTTTTGAAAAAAATGGAAAATTAAAAAAAAAAAATATTTTTGAAATGCACCGTGCAAAAAATTTTTTTTGACTGCACTGTGCGAAAAATAATAGTGAGAAATACCAAGTAGATTTTTTTAATAGGCACCAAATTTTTTTTTCGTCGCACTGTGCAAAAAAAAAAACAAAAACACAAATAAAATTTTCAACCGCACAGTGCGAAAAAATTTCTTTTTGTTGCACTGTGCAGAGAACAAAATTTTCGACTGCACGGTGCAAAAATTTTTTTTCGACTTCACTGTGCGGAAAAAATTTTAAAAATAAGTGAACTTTTTTTACAATTTTCAGAAAAAAATTCTTTATTGCACTGTGCAAAAAAATTTTTTTTTTTTTATTTCGAAAGCTTGTGCACGTTGCGAAAAAAATTTTCATCGCACAGTGCGAAAACATAAAATATTTTTTTATTTTTTACAATTAAACTAATCAAAACGTTTTCAGAGTCGACGAAGCCGAGAAGTTGAATGTCTAACCGTCCATAGAATCGCTGCCGCTAAACAAAAAAAATCGAATTTTTATGAGTTTTTAAACAATATTTTTATCGAATTTCCGTCCTAAAATACGTCAACCAGGAACACAATCTCTGCCAGTTGCTTTGTAATTTTTTTTTGAATAAAATTTACTTTTTTATGTCCAAAAAATTTTTTGTAAAAATAAAAAAAATAAATTTTTCTTCATAACCCCCAAAAAAATCTAAAATACGACTATTTATTTCTTAACTATCTGAGCGAAGCGGCCAAAAGACCGGGATTTTCGAGCAATTCCTTGAGGCGATTGCTAAACCTGGCCATTGTGGCGCCATCGACGAACCGATGATCGGCCGCCCATGAGAAGTTGATGATATTTGTGGGCTTCAATTGGTCATTATGATCGTATCTGGGGACTTTTCGGATCCTACCCAAGGCTCCAATCGCCACTTGAGGGGGGAAAATCACTGGGGAAAGGTAGGTACCGCCGATCTGGAAAAAATTTTGGGTAAAATACGAAGAACAAAGTTCTATTTTAAAAATTTTCTTCAATTTATTGTTTGAACAATGCAAGAAAAATGCAAAAAATCCCTTGCACTTCAATTTTTTTATTTCTGCATTGTGCAGACCAAAAAAATAGGCTAAAATTCCGTTTGCACAGTGCACATGAAAAAAACTAAATTTTCTGCACTGTGCAATCGAAAAAATTGGCTGAAATGTCGGCTGCACAGTGCGAAACACTCACTCTTTTCATTTCACACTGTGCAAAAAAAAATTTCCCTCGTCCACTGTGCAATAAAAATTTTTTTATTTTTTGCACTGTGCGGGCCAAAAAATAGGCTAAAACTGTCTCCGCACCGTGCAAAAATAAAAAAATCGCCCGGAAAATCAGCAAAACCTCATAAATTTTTTTTTACAATTACCAAAGATCTGAATAGACCATGATGTGATTTCTAAGCCCAAAATAACCCATTTACCGGAAAAAAATTCCCGAAAAAAAATTTTTTGTCCAAGTTGGCTAAAACAATGTCCAAATAACATTTCCCTGCCCAAATTCACTTACAATTCCAATATTACTCAATGTGAACGTCCCATTGAGCAAGTCTTCTCTTTGAATTTGTTGTTTCTGCCCACTTTCCAAGAGCCGATTCAAATCCGCCGCGATTTCCCAGATATTTTTTTGCTCACAAAACTTGATATTGGGCACAACCAAGCCTCCAGGTGTGTCCATGGCGACGCAAATGTTGTGATTTGCCTTGTAGATGATGTTCTTGTGTCCCGCATCAGCTTGCGCGTTCAATTGGGGGAAATCGGTAAGTGCGGCGGAGGTGGCTTTTAGGATGATTGGCATATAAGTCAGTTTGATATTGCGTCTTTTGGCTTCGGATTTGAGTTGATGACGGAAGTCGACTAGTGCGTCTGCCGTGTATTCGTCGTTGTAACCAAAATGGGGGATTTTCAGGGCCTCGGACATGGAACTTATCATGGCTCGGGTATATCCGCGGATGGGGACCACCTTATCTTCGGTTAACTGGGGCTGAAAATGTATTTTTATTTCGTCTCTGTACTCATAAATAAAGAAGTAAACCAAAAATATAACCCAGCTCCAAGTTTTCAGCTTTTTTGCTATCTGCAGACTGCGGGTGACATTTTATACGAAGGATATTTGGACCCTGCGGGCCTGATGAAACTTGGCGCAAATTTAAAACAGAATTTTTTAAGGCATAAGCAAAAGTTTCATACTCTGTTTTGCACAAACCATCGAGATTTCTAGGTCGAAAAAATCCGAACTTCCGGCCTAAAAATCTCGATGGTTACAGCAGAGCGCAAGCCAGAACTTTCGCAAATGTCTTAGAAAATTTTGTTCTAAATCTGCGTCAGGTTTCATCAAGATCTGCGCGTTCTCTACTTATGAAACACAAAAAATCCTCAAAATCTCAAATTTCCTCACTTCAAAGCTCTTCTTCTCTACTGGCGCCTCTTTTTCATGGCCTTCTGGAGTTTCAACCACATTCAAGAAGTTCAAAACGTCCTCTTTGAGTACTCTACCATCTCTCCCGGTCCCCGAGATTTTCCGGATATCAATTTTATTCTCCCTAATTAACCTCCGGACTGCTGGCGTCATCAACAGTTTTGATGACCGACTATGATGTTCCACCGGCTTTGCGGAGGTGATTTGGGGCGACTCTTCTAAAAAATGAAGATAAATCAAAACGAAATTGGTAAATTTACCTTCTTCTTGAGGTTCGGAGACAGCTGAATCATCTTCAACTTCGATATCGATTAGTGGTTGACCAACTTTGGCAACTTGGTCGATCTCGTAGTGCCTGAAAAATTTTGTACGTTGAGGATTTCCAAAAATTGTTTGTTTTTCACAGTGCAAAAAAGTTCGTTTTTGCACCGTGCGCACTGGAAAAAAGAAGTAAAATTTCGGTTGCACAGTGCAAAAATTTTTCCAATTTTTTGCAAAGTGCTGACAAACAAAAAACTTAAAAATTTCGGCCCACACAGCACAAGATTGTTCCCCATTTGCACTGTGCAAAAAAAATCTTTCTTTTTTGCACGGTGCAGAGCCAAAAATAGGCCAAAATTGACTTTGCACAGTGCAAAAACGCAAAAAATCGGAAAAAACCGTCAAAATTCAATTTCAAAAATCTACAAAAAGTGCTAAAAAAGACTTACAATCGTTTGACGATACCTTCATATCGACTTGTAATTGTTACTGCCGCTTTGTCACTTTGCACTTCACAAACCTCATCAAATTCGCTAATTTTATCGCCAACTTTGATATGCCAATCCTTCAGCTGGACTTCGGCAATCCCTTCGCCAATGTCCGATAACTTGAACTGCACCAATTTGTCTAATTGAGCTGAAAATTTTTTAAGATCATCAAAATTTTGGGAAAAAATGATTTTTTCCGAAAAAATTGTGGATTTGACAGTCGTATTAACAAATATAGTGTGGAATAAGTTTCAAAAATCGTATGGCATTATTATTTAATTATTTTTGCGCAATTTGCGACAAACTTTTTCAATTTTTTTATTTCCGCACCGTGCAGGCCAAAAAATAGGCTAAAATTGGTCCCGCACAGTGCAATAAAAACAAAGTTGCCGTAAAAACAATTTTCATAATAAAACAAGTAATTTGACTTACCTGACATGTGAATTAACCGTTTTACCGATGAATAGTGACCCCGTTGGCCCAATAATCCCAACATTTTGGCCGATAAGCTAAAAAATTCAATTTTTAGAGCAAAATTAATTGTATCGCCTAAGGCAATAAACGGCAAAACCACAGGAAAACCCTCGGAAAATGTCAGAGATCTTGCAAACAGCAAAAAAAAATATAAATTTTCTAGTAATTTCAGACAAAATTTTGAGAAAAACGCGCATTTTAGGGCATTTCCCGCCACTTCACGCGATTCCCAGAGGGGAAATGGAGGAAATGAGCGAATTTTAAGGAAAATGGCTAATTGAAAGTCTGGAAAGGGTAGAAAATAGCTGAAAGTTGGAGAGTCTACTGTCTGAAAGGGCATATCACCAAGTTTTGGGGAAAATTTAAGTGAAGTTATACAAAAATCCCAAAAATAATATAAATTTGCATTTCTGAAGTCAAAAGAACGTCTAATTTTGAAGTCTACGTCATCCTCCTGCCTCCAAAATAACCGGCGTCGCGAAAAAATGGGAATTATCAAAGGAAATTTCGATTGCAAAAAAAGATCCGTCCATTTCCTTCGACCAAAAGCCACTCGTTCAGTGTAATAAAGAATTTTCTCTCATTTTTCTGATCAAGTCTCGGTTTTTCGTCGGCTTTAGGCCCACGTGGAGTTTCGACGGCAAGAAACACTCAATTCGAAACCGACCTAAACGGATTTTCTTGAAATTTGAGACGAGTTTTTGAGGTTCGGTTTAGGGATCATGGAGAAGATTGTAAGGTCAATGTGAAGCGTAAGGTTGGCGATGGTTGCATCATCTTTCGAAGGAAGCAATAAGAAGACGTAAGCCTATAATAGGTCAAGTATCAAACCGATTGGGCGGTCTGTGATTGAGAAACGAGGCCATTCTTACGCACATCCATGACTTATGTCATGGATGAGATAATTCGTCTATATCTCAACGATCAGTGGGGAGACCAAGACAAAACACGGTAGAAATGTGCCTAAATATCTCATAAACATGTGATAAAAATTTTATTACATTACTAGGCACCTCCTTCAAGATATAAGCTATTCATTTCGACCTACTATCAGATTAAAGAATAACATAAATTCAACACCAATTTCCTAACAAAAATTGATACAGAAATTTACCTAAAACAAGCAAAGGAAAATATGCATCCGGCCCGTCGTATGTTACAACGTTACTCATAAGAATAACTGCCAAAAAGACAAAAAACCTTAAAATTTCTTCAAAAAGCGGCCGCGGAGGCATTTAAAACAATATAAAATGTCAATAAAACCCATAAAATTTATCAGAAAACACTGTCGCGACATGTGGTTGTAAAATTTACAACCGCACCATCAAAATTTGACCTTATCAGTCGAAAAATCTATCAAAAATCGTTTTGCAAATTATTTTTCGAACATCTTTCATCGTATAAAATGTCTCCTTAGGGTTGTTTGAATTCCCGCAAAATTTCTCTCTGTGGCAATTTTTGGGCGGGAAATCTTGCGGCAATTGGGTAAAAATTTGCATTTCGCACATTGCGAAATTTTGTCGAATTCACAAATTTTAGGTATCAAAACATTGCACTTGATTTTCAAGCGAAAAATTTGAAATTTCTCACGCGTTTTTAGTTTTTTTGTCGAGTGTAATATTTTTTCTTTGTAAACCATCTCTTTTCAGATTTTTATTATAATAATAACGGGTGTAACCTACAAAAATGGCCGCCAAGACTGTCTCGGCATTGGATTGCAGCTACTGCGTAAGTTTTTGCCATATTTTTGATGTCTCAAAGTTTAGAGAAAGTTGTTTTGATGGTTGAAAGAATAGGAGAAGGTGTTGATCTAGCTTTTAACCCAAAGTCATCTTCATTTTCGGTCTCTTTCAACTAAAAACAACCAATTTCAATGTAGACCATCTAAAGGGATGCCATGAATAATATAACCCCTGTTTGTCTTTCAGTTTAAATTTATGGGCGCCCAGATTGCCCATGATCGCACCAAGGTCCTCGATGTGTATGATCAATGGCTCAATACCGTATTGGATTGCTATTCGTTGAGTGAATACATCACTTCTGTGAAGGTGCCGGCTGAAGGAACAGAACGCGAGAATGTGGAGGCTGGTTTGAAGAGTTTGATGAAAGTTTGCATCGAGAACATTGAGCATTATGTTGGAAGGTATGTGAGCTTTGGTTCTTTTTGTTTTGTCTTTTAGGTTAACAAATATCAAAGGCTTTTCTTTGAAGTATAGCTGATCTAGTGTAGTATTGGAAAAATATGCGGAAATTCTGTAAATTTTTACTAATTTTTGTTTCGCCTATCAAGAGTAGCTCTTGAGAGAACTTTATTAGTTGGTTTGGACTAGCTTAGGCTATCAATTAGACGAGTATTATCCTTGGCATCAGATCCTCATGGACAATATAAAATTTTGTCTCGGTGATAGTTTTATTGACCTCGCACACAAGTATGGTCGTTTCAGTGAGCTGAAGAAGGAAGATGTTCCGATTCTGGCTGGGTTCTTCACTCTTATCCTCGAATTTCATCGCTCAATTAAGCAGACACCGGAGTTTTGGAAGGACCTCAAGGATAAGCCTGTAATCGAAAAGGCATACTCTGATGCTCTTGAATACGTTTCACAGCTGAAGGATGGAGAAGTCAAGGATGCTCTGAAGACAAAAGTTCCCACTTTGAGCGAGAATTTGAGTGCCAACGAGACCATCCACAACTTCCATGGAAAAATGGAGGAATTGATCGAGAGCTTGAAGAAGTTCGAAGCTCCGCAAGAAATTTTGGATGAGATTCACCTCAAAGAGGATTTTGAATTTGATTATAATGTGGGGCTTTTCAAACAGTAAGGTTTTCTTGATTTTTTATCTTGTTTTAGTTGAGCGACCTAAAGTAATATCGACGAGTGCTTATACTGGTGTGTTTATAGGTTGGCCGACCTGGAAAAGCCGTATATGGAGGCATTTGATGCCAAGAAAATTTCCAAAGAGCTGGTTGAGAAGTATTATGAAGTTTTGGGGTATGTGTTGGTCAATGTTGACGATATCAATGAAGCCTTGGAATACTATGAATTTCAACCTGAGCTCGAGGAGAAGAGACTCTCTTTGATTGAGGTGAGTGATTTTTGTTTTGTTTTTTTTTTAACTTTAGGTGGATTTTGAGACGATCCTATGAAGTCTAGTGTAATATAAAAAGTCGTTTGATTTTGAGATTCTTCGGCTTATACGTGGTTGCGAATGCCTTTTAAGGCCTTTTTAGATGATATCCATTCGTTCTAGATGTAAAAACGTTTCTTCCGAATGATTTTTCACCAAATTTGCCTAGTGTAATATGCAAAATCCTTTATTTTAAATCTTTTGGTATTAATATTGCTTTTCCAGGCCTTGTACAATTATCATGTCGGCAGAACCCTCAATCTGATCCCAGCCCATGACATTGACGACACCTTGAGCACCTATATTTCAAAGATTGTTAATGTATTGCTGATCCTCGCCCCAGTCAAGTTCCTCACCGTCCTTTTCAAACGCCAGGCGCAGAAAACGGAATGCGCATCACCTATTGGGGCCATTCTGTTGAAATGTAGAAAGGGGTTGGCGCAGAAAATTGAGGGCTCCACCTTGGCGGTTCATGTCTTGAAGAAGATTTTTGAAGAATTAGAAGAGAAGCAGGCTGACCAAGAGACGAAGAAATTGTATACTAACCTTGTGAAGAGTCTGTGCAAGCAGAGAATTGATTGTAAGTTTGATTTTGGGGGACTTATATTATCCATGATGGTTTAGGTGAATTTGGATGAAAAAGTTTGAATTTTCGATTCTAAAATAAGGTTTTGGTCTTGAATATTACCTATAGTGTTGTACTGCTTATAATAAGGGACATTTTTGATGATTTCAAGAGGATTTTTATATTATCCATGATAATTTTTGGTGAAAAAGTTTGATTTTTTGCTTTGAAAATAAGATTTTGGTCTTGAATGTAGCCTAAAACCTTGTGCTTGTCATAATGAGGCCTATTTTTGATGATTTTAAGAGGGTTTCTATATTATCCATGACAAAAATTATCATAAAATCAGGGTTTTTGAGAAGAATTAGAAGTTTTTGACGTATAGCTGGCTCATTACCCCCATTTTCAGTCCAAAAACAACTCGTTGACCCGGTGGTATCCCCCACCGAAGTAATCCGTCACTTTATTTTTGAGTCCCCGGCCTCTTCGCGGGCCTGGTTCCTCAATCTGGCGATCCTCACCGGATTCTTCGATGCACCCGACAAGTTGAATCGCAGTTATCCCATCAATTTTGACCCAGAAAATGGAGAACATGTTGAGCCGGCAGATTTGATCACCTACATTGTGACTTTGCATAAATTGATTGCTGCTGATGTTACAAGAGGATCTTTGTTTTCTGCTCCGGACTGTCTGAAGAAGCTCGGAGAGAAGTTTTATGGTAAGTTTAAGGAGGTTTGGGGGAGTTTTGAGGGATTTTTATGCGATTTCTGACCTTATTTTAGTTGTTTCGGAGGTTATTTTAGATGTTTGGGGCCTTGTTTTAGCTATTTTGGATGTTATTTTAGTAATTTTCGATCTTATTTTAGTCATTTGAGAACTTGTTTTAGTTGTTTTGGATCTTATTTTAGCTGTTTACACCTTGTTTTAGCTAATTCGGACCTTATTTTAGATGTTTAGGATGTTATTTTAGATGATTCGGACCTTGTTTTAGCTGTTTCGGATCGTATTTTAGTCATTTGGGACCTTGTTTTAGCTGCTTTGGACCTTTTTTTGCTGTTTCGGATGTTATTTTAGATGTTTCGAACCTTGTTTTAGCTATTTCGGAACTTATTTTAAATGTTTTGGATGTTAATTTATCGATTTTTGGACTTCACTTTGCCCTTTCTTTCAGCTGAAAGAGTGATTGTCGATGATATGCACTTCCTGAACCACCAACTCTCGGAATGCCTCTGGTCCGTAAAGTATTTTGCCTCCCGATACCTGTTCAAAACGGTCACCAACCTCACTCATGACATCCCCGAAGTCCTCTACCGCCTCATTCCGGAGGAAAACCGCCGCCGCTTCCGCCCGATCACGTATCCGGGCGAGGAGAACATTAGCGATTTGGAGAACTTGCTCTATTCGATCATGGAAATGGCCCTAACTTCTCCGGAACTCACTAAATCTTTCATCGCAGATTATGCGCTCGACTTTAAGCTGTTGAACACGCCGGAAAAGGAGTCGGATTGGAGAAATGCAACTGCTCAACTGATCTCCTTGTTGACGAATAAGTGTCTAAAAGTGGAGGAATTTAAAGGATTGGTGGATATTTTGGATTTGTTGATCAGAAAAGCCGATTGGCCATTGCCATTTGACAGCCAGGAGAAGGTTACTGTGGAATGCGCGGCTTGTAAGGCAGATTTTGGGGGATTTGCAGAGACTTGGGGGGTTTTTGGGAATATATTTTTTTACAAGGAAAATGCTTCGATGGGGTATGGAGTTACAGGTCGTGACATATATCAAGAAAAAATTGCAAAATTTTCCTGATTCAGAGTATGTAAAAATTAGCTGCCTAATTTTGGTTTGTAAGGGTGAAAAAGTCCTCTGTACTTTCCTCGCAAATTTCAGATTTTTTTTTTTTGATGAGAACGATTTTTTGGGGAGTTTTTATTGTTTAGACCATAGAATTAAGTAAGAAAGAGCGGCAAAGAATAGTTTGTTGTTCTCACTCTCTTTTTCCTTTCAGTGGCCAGCAATCTGGAGCCCATTTTCGTCCTCGGAGCCGCCGTTTTGAACGACCTGGCCGAACAGCGCTATAAGGTGAATGGAAATACTTTGATTGACACCTGGAACCCATCGACTCAAAATCTGGTCGATTGCTTTTGCTTCATCACGAATGAACGCTTATCAAAACAAGTCAACATTTATGCTCCAAAGAAGTAGGTTTTCAATGGAAAGTAGAGAGAAAAAATGTGCAGTTTTTTTTTAAATTTTTTTTGGAGGTTTTTGCGGAGAAAAATTGATCAAAAATTGTGCCAAATTTCCACAAAATTGGTCCAAAATTTAGGCTTATTTTTTCAGCACCGGCCTCGACTATGCCGCCAATTTTGTCGCCTCTCCGGAGATCCGCTACCTGAACCTTGCCCTGTTCCAAATCCTCTCTCTGATCGACGCGATTGTCGGCCTGAACCTCCCACTGGACAACCCCACCATTGTCGCCAATCTCGCCGTCCATGTGAAGCAGTTGGTCAACAGAATGCTCCCCTGGAACCCAGAGGAAATCAAGTCGTTGGGAAGGAGAGTTCAGAACGAATCCGCCTTTGACAAACTTAAAACTGGATTTGAGAGTAAGTAGAGGCCTTTTTGTGACATCTCCACATCACTTTTGGTGGCTTGGAATTGAGCTTTGCACTGTTTGTTGGAGTGTTTTTGTGTTGAACATGTCTGTTTTTGTCTTTTTGAGAAATAAATTTTGATCTAAAATGGGAATGGAGAAGCTTTGGAGGAGTTGGAAGAAGTTTTCGGCTAAAAAATCGGTGAATTTTTTTTTGAAAATAATGAAATTGTCGTAGAATGAGGGAAAGTTTATGTTTTTTGTTTGTTGTGTTGCTTTTTTCCCTAATTTATGTTTGCTTTGCCGTCTTGTAGGAGCCCCATTGTTGAAGAAACCCGGCGAAGAGAGGAATGATTACAAGAAAGAGGAGAGAATCTCGAAATCAGCTGTTCAAGTCACTGGATTTTCGAGAAATGACAGGAAAAACATGGACGAGGAGGAAAAGTTGGAGAAACAGAAGATTGAACATCCAAAACATGAGGAAATCCCGGTGAAGCTAGTTGAAGGGGCCAAGAAGGACGAGGAAAAGCAAGTTGAAGTCAAAAAAGAGGCTCCAGAGGATATTTCCGGGCCTTCGGAAGCCCCAGAGAGCCCACAGGAAGTACCTCAACCCATCAGAAAGCTTCTACCAACTCCAATAACCTTTGAGGAACCCAAAGAACCCCAACAAGTTCAAGAAAATCAGTCAGAAGTGCCGGAACCCGTCGAAGAAGCCGTTGTTGATGTAATTTTTTGTTTGCTGTCCCCTTGGTTTTGTCTTGAGTTGGCTTGAAAGTCGTGTTGGCACTGTGATCTTGATGGCTTCATTTGAAAATTAATTGATTTCAATTTCAGGCCGGCTTCAATGAATCAGTCCCATTCGAGCCGTCCGTATGTGAATCGGAACCGGAACGCAGCGAAACCATCGAAATTTTGAAGATTGAGACCAAGGATGTGACCGAGGATACACCAAAAGGATGCGAATCTGAGGAAACGGAAAAGGTAAGGGGATTTGTGAGGACAAGAGGGATTTTTTGGGGAAATTGAAGGGTTCTTGAATGATTGGGTTCCGGAAAATAATCCAGATTTTGATGGAAAAAAATGTCAAATGAGGTGTAGAAAGGGTAAAATACGTTATTTAGGATGTAACAGGGGATTCTAATTAGATTTTTTGAGTATTTTACGGTGTTAAAGGTGGAAAAGCAAGGAAATTTTTTTATAAATACATTGAAATCTGTATTGAACACGGTAAATCCGATCTTATCGTGGGCAAAAGCCTTGAAATTTACAATTTGGGCTTGAAATCTCTCAATTGACGCCGGAGAATCTTCCCGGAAGGACTTTTGGGAATCTCATCTACAAAGAAGATCCCTCCAACTAGCCGCTTATAAGGTGCGCATTTCTCTGAAATATGAAAGTTAAAGATAGATGAAAGTTTTGTAACAATAAAATTAGGTCTCAAACTTACCGAGAATGTATTTGTCGACCGCTTCTTCGGTGAGTTTTGGATCGTTCTTGACAACGAAAGCTCTGGGAACTTCTCCAAATTCGGGATGAGGAACCCCAATCACAGCAGAGTCTTTGATTTCGTCGTGAGAAAGTAGAACGTCCTCGAGCTCGGCCGGAGCCACTTGGAGTCCCTTCACCTTGATCAAATCTTTGCATCGGTCAACCACATAAGTCCAGCCTTCATTGTCAACATACCCGAGATCTCCGGTATGCAGCCAGCCCTCGTTGTCGACAGTATCCGCTGTGGCCTTTGGCCGATTGAAGTATCCCAACATTGTTGTGGGAGAACGAGTCAAAATCTCGCCCACCTGTCCTCGGGGAACAGTCTTTCCCGTCTCTCGATCAATGACTTTCATCTCGAAGTTGGGCATTAGCCAGCCTGAGGCTGCGGGATTGTCACGGCCGAACACTGGAAGGTGGGAAGCCATGCTCATCTCGGTCATTCCATAGGCTGAAAGAAAATAATGCATCGTCTTTTTTCACAATTGAATCTTGAGCTTAGCATGCCGTTTCTTTGAGCGAAATGAAATATCTTACAATGTATGCAGTAATGATTGTGAAATACCAATCGCTACTGCCGACATTGTCGGATATTGCATTTTGCATATCTACGACGTGTTTTTACATTCGAACGAGGCGATTGCTGAGCCTTGCCTGTGAATTCTAGTTTCTTTCCTACCTTGAGAGATCTGTTTTATCGTCGGAAACCGTTTTTTGAGCGCATCCACTAGCTCGGTTCCCATTGGCGCAGCTCCGGTCATCATGAATTCCACGGAGCTAATGTCATACTTGTTCATAAGGTCCGAGTTGGCCATATGAACAAGAATAGGTGGGACCAACATCAAATAGCGGATCCTAAAGTCTTCAACGACCTTGAACAGGGTATCTGGACTATATTTTCGCAGGATCACTGTTTGGCCGCCGTGCAAAATTGAAACCCAGAGCATTCCAAAGCCATAGATGTGGTAAAATGGAAGTGTAAATGCAAGATACTCTTTTCTCCAGTCCCAGTTTGGATCGATTTTCATCAAGATTTGATCGTTTACCATTCTGCAAATTTGGGTGTAATATTGTTTTGTTCTTTTTTTTGATGACGGGAAGAGATCAAAAATTTATGATCGTGTTTTGGTTGACTTCTTTGTGCTATAATACGTATCCATTAAACTTACACGCTAGCACTGCGCAGTAAAGTTCCAAAGCTCTTGTGGGTCAACATGACGCCTTTTGGAACCCCTGTGGTACCGCTGGAATACGGTAAAGCGATGACATCCTTCTCCACGTCGACGTTCGTATATAGTTCATGAGTTAGAGGATTCAAAGAAAGAATGTGATCGAAGGTTACCACATTTGGAGGGAGATTTTTGAGCTTAGAATCGACTACCACAATGTGCTGAAAAAGTTGTTGTTAAATGTACAGGAATTGGCAGACTTACCGTGATTAATGGGCAGTCATTCCTTGTTTTCAACGCCAATTCAAGCGAGTACTCCATGCAGAAGATGACCTTGCACTTGGCATCATTGAATTGTTGACTTAGTTCGGCTGTAGCAAGAATTATTAGTGATTTGATGACGGCGATTTTGTTTACCTTCCGTGAAAATAGGACTTGCACCACTAAAACATCCACCCCGCGAGACAGCACCAAGAAAAATGGCCGGAAATTCCCAACAGTTTTGCAGCACTGCGCCGACCACGTCTTTATAACCAAATCCAATACTTCGGAGATACGCATTCACACAGTAGGTGACATTTAGTAGATCTTGGTAGCTTTTTCTCTGCCTAGTTTCGGCGGAAATCTGAAAGAGACAAGATTTATTGGATGTTAATTTATTAGATTAAATGACCGCTTAGTAAACATAAAAAGACTGGTATTCTAAGCTTACAAACGCCGTTAATCCTCGGTCAGCATGACTTTTGATGATGTTCAAATACTCCAGATGAAATGGCACATCTGCCACTTTGACTGGACCAAATTCTGACCGAATGTAGCTCTCCATGTTAGGCGAAAAAGAGACGGGAATTGATTTGTCTTTGCTCAATTACAAACACCCGCATCAATGAATGCCGAATGTTTGATACCTCCCATTTTATCGAGCCCGCTTTACACATTACCCGTGTTTCTAATAGATAACAAAAAATTGAGAGACGCGCAATTTTAAAGGTTGGACAGTCTGAGTCTTTATTGAGCGTGTTTTATAGTTTGAAGCTTGTTGTATATGGTAAAATTTAATTTGATTGCGTTGATTCAATCTGGAGGTCTCTTGAGGGTTATAGTTTACTCTTGGTATCTCTCAATTGACGTCGGAGAATCTTCCCGGAAGGGCTTTTCGGAATCTCATCGACAAAGAAAACACCTCCGAGAAGTCGTTTGTAAGGAGCACATTTTTCTGCAGACAATAATTTGATATATTGGAAATTGTCTTACCTAGGATGTATCGGTCCACCTCAGCAGCGGTGAGATTAGGATCATTCTTGACAACGAAGGCTCTTGGAACTTCTCCAAATTCTGGATGAGGTACTCCAATGACTGCTGAATCTTTGATGTTGTCATGGGAAAGAAGGATGTCCTCCAATTCAGCAGGAGCGACTTGAAGTCCTTTGACCTTGATCAAATCTTTGCATCTGTCTACAACATACATCCAGCCATCTTTTTCGAGATATCCGAGGTCCCCAGTATGAAGCCATCCCTCCTTGTCGACGGTCTCTGCCGTTGCCTTTGGCCGATTGAAATAGCCCAACATGACCGTTGGAGAGCGAATTAGAATCTCGCCGACTGTCCCTAGAGGAACGGTTTCGTGGGTATCTCGATCAATTATCTTCATCTCGTAATTTGGTGCTAGTCGGCCAGAAGCGGCAATATTGTCCCGTCCAAACACAGGTATGTGTGATGACATGCTCATCTCGGTCATTCCGTATGCTGTAATTAGAAAAACTTGAGTGTTGTTCTCTCCTTACCTTGAGATATCTGCTTGATAGTCGGGAATCTTTTCTTCAACGCAGTTATGAGCTCTAGTCCAACGGGCGCTGCACTTGATGTAATATACTCTAATGAACTGATATCATAATTGTTCATGATCTCGGAATTGGCCATGAATACTAGAATAGGCGGGACTATGGCCACAAACCGTACTTTGTATTCTTGGATGACTCTGAAGAAGATTTCGGGGTTGTATTTCTTGAGGATAACCGTCTGTGCTCCGTTCAAAATATTGATCCAGAGAAAGCCGAACCCATACATGTGGTATAGTGGAAGAGGAGATACTAAATACTCTTTGTTCCAATCCCATTTTGGATCCATTTTCTTCAATAGCTCTTCATCTAAGACTCTGAAATTGAGTTTGTTCCGGAAAGGTTAAATATTGGGGGACTTCTCGTGGGATGGGTTCTTGGAGACAGGACTTACTTGCTGACAGAGCGTACTAGTGTTCCGAAGTTCTTGTGAGTCAACATGACGCCTTTTGGAACTCCTGTAGTACCACTGGAATATGGGAGGAGGATCATGTCCTTCTCGACATCGACCTTGGTATGAAGCTCGTGAGTTAGAGGGTTCAGTAAGAGAATGTAATCGAAAGTTACTACATTCGGAGGTAATTTCTTCGAGTTTGTCGCGTCGACAACCACGATATGCTAAATAGCTGTTGTAAACGGATTGAATGTTTAGTTACTTTGATGAGCGGGCAGTCATTCCTTGCTTTCAATGCCAGTTCAAGTGAGTATTCCATGCAAAAAATGACTCGGCACTTGGCATCGTTGAATTGTTGGCTCAGTTCGGCTAAAATCCGAAATATTAATAATCTGATGGTTGTTTACTCCCTGACCTTCCGTGAAAAGAGGGCTGGCGCCGCTAAGGCAACCACCTCGAGATACAACTCCAAGAAAAATGGGCGCGAACTGCCAACAGTTTTGTAAAACTGCGCCGACAACATCCTTATTACCAAATCCAATCTTTTTCAAGTATACGTTGACGCAGTATGAAGCAAGTAGAAGGTCTTTGTATGTCTTTCGTTCCCCTGTTTCCGCGGAAATCTAGAGAATAAAAGCCCAAATTTTGCGAGAAAGAAAATGAAACATTAAAATTGCCGAAAAAAACTGACAAACGCGGTCAATCCTCGGTCAGCATGTTTCTTGATGATCCTCAGATACTCCAAATGAAATGGTTCATCTGCCACTGGAACTGGATCAAATTCCGACCGCAAATAACTAACCATATTACACTGAGAGGAATACGAAGCAACGTTTTCTCTTCGGACAAGCGAATATAAAGGTTTTCGGACTATCGACCATTTAATGGCAAAAGAAACGTTGCGCAAGTTTACAATATATTGATTAACCTGATATCGGGTAAACAACGAATGGAGAAGGTCGGACGAAGAGTGCAGATTGTTTTTGAGCAGATTTATGTGGTTTTGTTATTATAGTTATTAGAAATGACATTTACAATTGGCCTTTATCTCTTTCAACTGGCTTAGGAGAAGCTTGCCGGAAGGGCCTTCAATGTATAGGTGACACATTTATTCCGCGGTTTGTTATGTCCGATAACCTACCAAGAATGTACTGGTCGTACCCTTCTTCAGTAAGAATTGGATCATTCTTGACAACAAGCGCTCTTGGGAACTTTGGATGAGGAACTTCCCAAATCTTTGACCGTGAGAAAGTGGAACATCTAACTCAACCGGAGCTGCTCCTGTCTTTAAAAATATTAGGATGACTTTTTGATGGCGTTCAAATACTCTAGGTGAAATAGCATATCGGCCACTTTGACTGGACCAAATTCTGGTCGAATATCTCCATGAAAAGAGAGAAGAATTGCCTTGTTTTTTCTCAGTTATAGACGCCGCACTTATATTGCAGAATGATAGATACCCCCAATTTTCCACTGTAACTGGATCAAATTCCGATCGCAGATAACTAACCATATTACACTGACAGAAATACGAAGACTACGCTTTTATAAATGGTTTCTGGACTATCAACGACTCAATGGCAAAACAAAAGTTGCGCGAGTTTAAATATTTTGATTTGCACGATGTCGCGTAAACAACGAAAGGAGAACTTTAGACGTCTGAAAAGTGCACACTGTTTTTGCAAAGATTGAACTTTTTTTTATTAATTATTAGGTGTGATATTTACAATTTGGCCTTGATGTCTTTCAACTGACGTCGGAGAATCTTGCCGGAGGGGCTTTTGGGGATTTCGTCGACAAAGAAAATTCCTCCAACCAGTCGTTTATATGGTGCGCATTTTTCTGAAATTACAAGTGTATAGATGGAAATTTTATTCAGCGGTTTGTTGTGTTTGATAACCTACCAAGAATGTACTGATCGACCTCTTCTGCTGTAAGACTGGGGTCATTCTTGACAACAAACGCTCTTGGGACTTCTCCAAACTTTGGATGAGGAACTCCAATAACCGCCGAATCTTTCACTTTGTCGTGAGAAAGTAGAACATCTTCTAGCTCAGCCGGCGCCACTTGGAGTCCTTTTACCTTGATCAAATCTTTGCATCGGTCAACCACATAAGTCCATCCTTCTTTGTCGAGATATCCGAGATCACCTGTGTGCAGCCAGCCCTCGTTGTCGATCGTTTCAGCTGTTGCCTTTGGCCGGTTGAAGTATCCCAACATTGTCGTTGGAGATCGCGTTAGAATCTCGCCAACTTGGCCAAGCGGAACGGTCTTTCCCGTTTCTCGGTCGATAATCTTCATCTCGTAATTTGGCAATAACCGGCCGGAAGACGCAGGATTACTCCTTCCAAATACTGGCATATGCGAGGACATACTCATTTCGGTCATTCCATAGGCTAAAATTTAAATTTTGAAAGCATAATGAGTACCTCCTACCTTGAGCTATCTGTTTGATACTTGGGAATCGTTTTTGAAGCGCTTCGACGAGCTCGATCCCAACCGGAGCTGCTCCTGTCATTACAAATTCCACCGAACTGATGTTATATTTGTTCATGTTCTCGGGGTTGGCCATGTATACAAGAATAGGCGGCACTAAAGACAAGAATCGCACCTTGAAGTCCTCCACAGCCTTGAAGAAAACGTCTGGACTGTATTTGCGAATAATCACGGCTTGTCCTCCTGCTCGGATTAAAGTCCACAACATGCCGAAGCCATAAATGTGGTAGAATGGGAGAGTAAATGCTAGATATTCTTTTGTGTAGTCCCAATTTGGATCAATTCGATAAAGAATCTCTTCGTTCAGAACTCTGCAAAGTGTAATGTTATGTCAGCTGAGAGAAATTGATGATTTTTTGTTTGTTTTGCTATAGTTTGTAGTAAGAGGTTTTCTCCTTGAAAGAACAAGATTTCTCGTACTTACTTGCTTACGCATCGTAACAAGGTGCCAAAACTCTTATGTGTTAACATAACACCCTTTGGCACTCCAGTAGTACCGCTCGAATATGGCAAAGCGATGATGTCTTTTTCAACATCGACTTTCGTATGGATTTCGTGGTTCAGAGGGTTCAGAGAGAGAATATAGTCGAAGGTCACCACATTCGGAGGGAGATTTTTGCGCTTAGAGTCGACTACAACAATATGCTGCAAAAATGTGTGGTAAATTGTGAGAGGATTGCTCGTTTACCTTCACTAGCGGACAGTCATCCCTTGTCTTCAACGCCAATTCAAGCGAATATTCCATACAAAAGATGATCTTGCACTTGCAATCGTTGAATTGTTGGCTTAGTTCGGCTAAATTTTTTGTTGTTAGTAACTTGAGAGCCACTTTTTTACCTTACCTTCTGTGAAAATAGGGCTGGCTCCGCTGAAGAAACCACCTCGAGAAACCGCAGCAAGAAAGATTGCCGGGAATTCCCAGCAGTTTTGCAAAACGGCACCAGCCGCATCCTTATAACCGAAGCCAATGCTTTTCAAATACGCGTTGACACAGTAAACAGCGTGTAACAGGTCCTTGTAGGTCTTTCTCTCTCGTGTTTCGGCAGAAATCTGTAAGTAGCGAAAATAAAATGCAACAAAACAAAGGAATTTGGCTGTTTGGGCAACACTGATAAGAGTAAAACGAGTTCGGAGATATTATTTTAGAGGTCTTTGACAAGATTTTTTGGGCAAATCGGACCTCCATACAACGCATTTGTTGTCTGCTGGTCTATTTTGCCCGAAAAATCACGTTTGCGACCGCTAAAGTTGCTCGTTTTGCGAGATTTTGCTCTAAACGAGTTGAAAGTATATTATAGTATTATTGCACTCACAAAAGCAGTCAGTCCTCGTTCGGCATATCCTTTGATGAGGTCCAGGTACTCCGCATGAAACGGCACATCCGCCACTTTCACTGGTTCGAACTCTGAACGAATATAACTCGTCATTCCGACGACGCCAAAAGAAACGGCCCCTTCGAATTGTGCCCAAATATAAATGCATTTCGCACTAAAGACCGCACAATGATAAAAGAAACTCCCATTTTGGTCGGGACCACTTTACACATGATAGCGGTTGATAATAAAGATTCGGAAATTAATCATGTTTTGGTTGCTAAGATGTGATCAACGCCGAGAAGTGATGTAGTGTGGGGTTTCCACATGTGTGGCAAGTTTTTATCCCAGTTTGGTAAAAGTACGATGGCTTTATTGGAACATTGTAATTGGTCGATAAAGTGAAGGATCATCTATAATTTAGTTCAGTTAATAGTGCAAATTTGGACTTGAGTGTAGAACAGACGTTAATGGCGTTAGACACCCTGTTTGTAGGTAAAAGTGTAAAAAATTGAGAGCAGTGTAATGTCGCTGATTTGATCAACGTGTGAGGTGGAAAGAAAAGGAAGTTCATGTCGGGGAAAACATGGAACTTTCACATGTCTTTTTGTCAAAAAAATGCTGATGATTTTTTGCTTATTTTGCTATAGTTTGTAGTAAGAGGGTTTCCTCTTGGAAGAAATCTTGTACTTCCTTGCTTACGCATCGCAACAAGATGACAAAGTGTGTTGTGTTAACACGGGTTTGCGGAGGAATCATATCAATTCCTAAAAATGCTGGATGTCACTTTGCGAGTGCCGCCAAAATATTCAACGACGGTTTTTGCGAGAGGATACGTAAAATCAGAAGAGTCGACAAGAGGAAAAGCAGCCTTGCAGAGTTTCATGTGATAAAAAAGGTATCCAAATGATTTCTGGATGACTTTTTGCCACATGATCCTCTACAAGACTTTCGTCCGGTCGATTCTTCTGATTTTACGTACTTTCTCGCAAAAATTATCGTTGAATATTTTGCCGGCACTCGTAAAGTGACAGAACAGCATGTTTAGGAATTGATATGATTCCTTCGCAAACCTAATTGGAGATCTTGGATGTGTCTGCAAAGAATTAGTTAAATTTTTCAAGGGTTGTTTTATGTCCCATTTACTGTAGGTGTGAGAAAAAATTTTTGATATCGGCGAATGTTATTTGCAGATATTATTTTTTGGGACATGCAGTGAAATTTTTCTGGATTTCATATTATAGTGTTATTCATTTTTTCAGCCCGCCTACAGCGTGATGCCATCGGTGGACATCTTTGCCGAGGAAAAGAAGACCGAATTTGAAGTCTCCACCCAAGCAGAAGGCTTTGGATTCGGCTCCACGCAACAAGTCCGCCCCAATTTGCCCCCAAGAAGTGGCTTCGAAGACGCCAAGGGATTCAATGCTTTTGGCGAAAAAGACCCGAAATTCGGCAAGGATGGCGCTGGCGATCGCTACAACGAACAGCGATTCAAGGAGAACAGACGTTTCAGCACTCCGGCCGCGGGAAACGACGTCTTCGGAGCGGGATTCCAGCCGGATCAGGCGCAAGAAGGCTTTGGAAGCGGTGGATTCGGAGCCATCGGAGAGGCCAAGAAAGAAGACAAGGAGAATGATGATGTGTTTGGAAGGAAACCGGGATTTGGAAATGAGAGAGGAGGATTTGGAGTGGAAAGAAGAGGCGGACACAGAAACAGGGATGCATTTGGAGCCGACAGAAGAGCCGGAAGAACCGGTGGATTCCAGGACGGTAAGAATTTTTTTTCTTTTGACGGGAAATTTGATTTTTTTTTTTTGGAATGAACCTTTTTTTAACGGAATATCAGTCGCAAACGTGCCTTGGAATCGACCATCATCGCTTCTGTGACGGCTAGCCGTAGCTGGAAATTTGGCACAAAACAGCGGTGACACGTTTTGTTGCGGCAAATCCACATTATTTTCCCGACAGATTAATATTGAAAATTCGGTGCGGGGCAATTTCCAGTGGTCAAAAGTGCCTCACATTACGACCAGGAAGCATTCCGAATACTTCCAAATACTTTCCTCAACCCTGAAAATCGCGTTATTTTGAAGAGAACGCGAGAAAGTTGCCTTTTTGAAAGGAATAGAGATAAGGAAGCATTCGATGTCTCACCGAATGCTTGCTTAACTCGAAAAAAGGCAACTTTCTCGCCGTCTTTTCAAAAGGAACGCTATTTTCGGTGAGAGGGAGGTATTTGGAAGTGTTCAAAATGCTTCCTGGACGTGATGGGAGGCACTTTTGACCACTGGAGTGGAAGTTTTTCCGCACTGGACTTGAATATTCATCTGTCGAGAAAATAATGTGGATTTGTCGCAGCAAAGTCTCTCGCCGATGTTTTGTATCAAATTTCCAGCTGCGGCTAGGTGTCACAAAAGCAATGATGGGCGATTCCAAGGCCCGAAAACCCCACATTATTTTCCCGACAGACTGGTAAATTTTCTGAAAAATACTATTTTTTTTCGGTCACTGAACGAAATTTTTAATTTAAGGTCCTCGCTCTTCCCGCGTCGGATTCTCGTCCACTGCGCACCCTGCGAACTATCGCGGCGGCTTCGGTGCCAGCCGAAGCCGGCCCAGAAATTCGGAAGGCGGATCCACGGCCGATGGATTTGGAAGACAGCGCGGCGATGGATTTGGTGGCCCAAGATCGGATGGCGGAGGCTTTGGAAGAGACGATGGATTTCAAAGAAAGGTCGGCGGATTCCGTGGTGGAAAAACCTCATCCGGATTTGGAAATAACTAAAAAATAATTGGCAGGTCTCTTTATTATTTATGAGAGCTCTTTTTTTGTTGGTTAAATTATATTGTTCTTGATTCCTTGGTCTTTTTTATATTGTTTTTGGGGGTTAAATTCCTTTATAATGTCGTTTCTGACCACAAAATGCAATTTCAATGGGTCTTTGGTCAAGTTTTGGCCTGAAGCTATATTATCCATGAGATTTTAGGTCTAAAATTCAATTTTTTGCTATTATTGGTCTCCTTTAACGGTGTCGGAGCGAAAATTTGGTTTGTTTTCCAGTAATTATTTTTTATTTTTCCCCTTCACTGACACCTAGTGTAATACCATTTTTTCGGGTAGAAAATCCGGGAATTTCTCTCGAATTCGGGTTTAAATTTCGCAAATTCACCTCGGTCTTTTTGTTTAATCTCGCTGTTTTGTTATCTTAATTTGATCAGAAATAAAATTTTCTCCGAATAATGGGATTTTTCCGATTTTTAAGCATTTTTTCGCCATTATTTTGATAGATTATTAGATTGCTTATGCTTGCGACTTTCCTCGGGGTTTTCATAGCGAAAAAAATCTGTCGAGAAAAGAGCGCTCAACGTTTCAGTTGAGGCTTTGATCGTCTTTTTATCGACGAAAAACGAGCACAATTTTCGGAGGCAAATGGAAACAATTTTTGATAACCGAAATGATGGAACGGATCGGGTTTTTTTTGTAAACAAGTACGTTGCGTACGACTGGAAACAAACTACGTCCAACACGAACTGTTCGACACGGTCTCGAACCACATTTCTGATACGAAGTTTTGGAGTTTAACAAAAAAATCATTATTTTTGGTCATGGGCAAATTCAGATAAAAAGAGACGTTCCCGACGCTCCGATTTTCCTCAAATCTTGACTGAATCATAACACTTACAGTGACGGACTCGATCCAGTGGCAAAAAACGTACCATTTTGCATCCGAGAAGCATCAAAAATGTGGTAAAATGCTTCCCTCTCCAAGTGAAAACACTTCGTTTTGAAGGGCCCTCACAAAAAGAGCGGGCGCGCTTTTGAAATCGGAGTTTTTTCACTTGGAGAGGGAGGCATTTTGCTACATTTTTGATACTTCCCGGATGCAAAATGGTACGTTTTCTGCCACTGGATCAGGTGCCGCATTGTATTACCGGAATTGTATTGAAACTTGAGAAAGAAACGTATTGTTGTAGACAGCCGGCGGTAAGGCTGGTTGAGACCAAGAATTATCGGGTTACGATGTGCAGGGATTCTTCGAATATTGCCTGCGACACCTGAGTACCACATTTTTGATATGCAGTTCTGGAGTCTGGCAAAAAATTATATTATTTTAGATGGTCATGGGGGCAAATTCAGATGAAAGGAGAAGTTCTCAACCCTCGGATTTTCCTCAAATTTTGATTCAATCTAGGCCACAAATTATTCGCTAAAAATTTGAGCTTGCCCTTTGCAGGCGCTGTCGAGATATTCAACGATATTTGTAGGCCATTGACTATGGGAAATGAGGAGAGTCGGTCAAAAAAAAATTTGGTCTTGCTTTGCCAGGTTTGGCAGAAATTTTTTTCTTTGGAAAACACAAAATCAGCAAAGAAACATGAAAAAGTTGTTTTCTCTGACCGACCCCCCCCATTTTAAATAGTCTCTCACCCCGGCAAATAACATTCAATATCTCGACGGTTCCTGCAACACGCAAGCTGAAATTTTTAGCGATTAATTTGTAGCCTAGACAGATGATTCAGTCAAGATTTGAGGAAAATCCGAGCGTTAAGAACTTCTCTTTTCATCTGAATTTGCCCCATAACCATCTAAAACAATATAATTTTTTGCCAGACTCCAGAACTTCATATCAAAAATGTGGTACACAAATGCCTCGGGCAATATTCGAAGAAACTCGACGCATCGCACCCCGAGAATTCTTCGTCTCAACCAGCCTTACCGCCAGCTCTCTAAAACAATAAAATTTCTTTGTCAAGTTTCAAAACAACCCCGCTGAAAAGTGCATCCGAAAACGACAAAGGCGCTGACATCACAAATCCGCTCGCCGCGTCGTCGTCGACGCGGGCCCAGACGCGCGAAACCCCCGCCGGACCTGCTCTTCAAAGGCGAGGCGCTCGCGTTTCGTCGATGGTATCATCGACGGGTCGTTGCGCAACAGGAAGCCATCCATCTGCGCCATACCCGTTGTCGTCGCGCGAGGAACGTGTTTCGACGTGGGCGCGCAGAGGAATGAGGCCCGTCGACGGATTTGGGCGACGAAAAAACAAGCGGCTCCGCGGATGCGATTGAAGTGAAGCGGATGGGCGGTGGACCTATATATACGGCATGATGCAATCCCAGTCCTCAGAACATCTTGGTGTTTTCTCAAGTAAGTTGTTTTCGTGGGAGTGGGCCCCCTCGGGGGATGAACGGGTGGGCGGAGCCAAGACTACCGTAATCCTTTGCGATTTGTGGTCGATATCTGTTGAGTGACTGGTAACTAACCGACCTCATAGGACTGAATGAGCTCGAAAAGCCTGATATTGCATTTATTATACCAATTTTAGAAGCTAAACCCAATTTTGGATGTTATACCAGGTTTAATGGGTACCTTTAGAAAATCGACCGCAAAAGATCGTAGATTACTGTAAATTGTATCAAACTAGAACTGGTATATTCTGAAAAGCCCTTTCTCACTAGCAGTATGAAGAAAAGGCGCAAAGTTATCAGATTTATGCCCTTTCAAACACTTTTATATTATGCTAGACAAAAAATCATCAATTTTCGAAAATCAAGAAATCTTGGTAATGGAGCAAGTAAAATTGATCCTCTGTGGCTCTAGTATGCTCTCTAGGCACTATGCTATCATCTCAACAGAGATTTTAACGTATTTTACCTGCCAATCTTTCAGAATGAGACTTTTCTTCATCTTCGCCCTCTTCATCGGAGCCACCTCGGCATTCTTGTTCCCACAGGCCGGCGGCGGCGGTGGCTGCTGTGCCCCACCACCACCAGCCTGCGGCTGTGCTCCACCACCACCCCCACCACCTCCACCACCACCACCACCAAGCTGCGGATGCGCCCCACCCCCATCCCCATGCGGCTGCGGCGGCAAGTAAACTGGCGCCCCGTCCTCGGCTGACAACTTCTCCTAAAATTGTCTGTACATTGTCATGGTGGAATAAATACGATCTTTACCTTAGTTGCGAGCGGGAATTGCATTTGAATTTGATGAATTTTATCGTATCTTGACAAAAAATGAAAAAAAAAAATTGAAAAATTTTGTCTAAAGACAATGGTTTTAGACGCCAAATCACAATTTGAATACTCCAGAATGATACCTTCTGGCTAAATCTGCCTTCTTCGTACTCAATACCAACAAAAAATCCGTCATAATGACACATTTTTTCGAGCCTATGTAGATGTCGGAACTCGTATAAAAACAAAGTTTTTTTGATGTCAATTAGCAAAAAAAATATGATAACAAGTAATTTTTACGACCTTGCTGGCACGTTCAGCCACGCGGATCACTGAAAATTCTCATAAACCAGTCACATTAACATTTAAATTGAAAAAAAGCTAATAGAGTCTAATTTTTTCTTGCAAGGCTCGTTGAAAACACCTGTTGTACTACAGTAACTTGGTTGTACTTTCAACATAAAATATCGTTAAAGATTCTACTCACTACAGACTAGAAGATGAGGTCCGTTTTTGGTCCGAAGAGTCCGTTTGAAAATATTTTTGGTTCAAAATCAGCTGTTTATTCTGAATAATTCCAAGATTTTTAGTTTTTGTAACAAAATAAGTGTAAAACTTGCTACAATTAGAATAAATAATCACGTTTATAACAGATAGTCGATAGCTAAAATGGGTTTCAAGTGCGTTTCCGTTTAATTTCAATGACGGGTTTGGGGGGCGGGGGTCGTTTTGTGGGTGGGGCGATGGGGGTGGACATGCCTCGGGGGTTGAACCAGGCGGGTGTGGGTGGGTCTGCGAAGCGGCTGGGGCCCGTAGGTTGGCCCGTAGGTTGTCCTGGTTGTTGGATTGGGCGGACCGACTGGATTTGGGGCGTTTTTGGGACTTGTTGTTGTGCTGGTTGACGGGGCCGTTGATGGTCGATTATTTCGACCGATGGTTCGGCACGGGCTAAAATTCAAACATACCTTGCTGATAAATGATTTAGGGGAGCAAAATCATTTCGTATTTTTCCTTGCTTCGCTCAAAAAAATGTTTCGATCAAAAATTTCAAAATTGGCCTAAAGCAATAAGATTTTCAAAATTTTGTTATAGTATCCAAATTACTGTAGTCCACATATACCTCCACTTCATAAAGCCCCTATATAGGATCTTTCCCTACCTTTTTCCATCCAAAATCATCAATTTTCGACCAAAAATCAACAAAGATTGCCTAAAACAATATAAAAATCTCAAATTTCCTCGTTTTCGAAATTTTTCCGGCTTAAAAAATATCCTAACACAAATTTCAGCGCATCCATTATCATTCCAATCTATCTCCACTAAATTTCCCTCCAAAAATACGTTAAACTTACGGGTATTTACACTCTTCCTCGGCTGAATAATAATTTTTGGTTTTTGTGGTTTTTGCACGTTCTCCGTTTCCTTCACTCCTTCCTCCAAGAACAATGGGACATCTAGGCTATTAGGAACGCCAAAGTTGTCCAAGTTGAGGTCTCCATTTAGGCTATCTTCATCTTCTTCATGTTGTACTTGATGATCATTACTCGCCATTTTTTGTCCCGCCTCCGATGCCAACGTCATCCTAGTGGCACTATTTCCATTTTGAGGGCATTTCACACTATTCTGAGCTGCTCTACCTTCTCCATGAGGCATTTTTTGATTTCTCGACATCTGCTCCTCATGTGTAATATTCTCATCCAGTCCTGCTGTTTTCTGACCATTCCCATCTTTACTCGTATTCCCTTTGGCAGGAAGGACAATCTGCGGTCGTTTGGGGCGGTTTACCAGCACAATTGGTATTTGATTTGGTCGACTTCTTGTTGTCCTTGTACTTGATGTAGATGGTGCATTTTCTTGATGTCCAACATCCTTTTCCTTGACATCCAGCCCTTCCAATGATCCGCTAGGTCCTCCGCTGGCTGCTGTGACACTTTGACCAGCTATTCTTGCCTCAGGGCGTTTAATTTTCGACTGCACTGTGCAATTTTCTTTCCTCAAATTATCGACCGGTCGATTCGCCAAGACTTCCGGGATTACAATATCGTCGTTGTAGAAGGAGTCTGAATTCGAATTTTTTTACAATTTACGGCCAAATATTTGAATTTACCATTGCTTTCGGGGTTTTTCTCCGGTTCCTCGACATTGTCCTTCATTTGCCCGGGAACTGCAACTTTTTTCTTTGCCAATTCCTTGTTCATCCTTTCCGTTCGAAGTCTCCTTCGCTCTTTTCGAATTTCGATCCATTTTTTCAACGTGTCCTTTCGTTTCAGGGGGTTTTTCAGGAGCTCTCGTTGATCTCTAAAATCATATTTTTTATTACCGCCAAACTTTTCCAATCTCAAATAAAACTCATAATCCTCATTCTACCACCCATAAGGACTTAGAAAAACCAAATAACTCGTTTTTCGCATCAAATTTTTGTATTACCCATGACAAAAAATCTGAATTTACCTCTCAAAACACACTCACTTTATTCTCATAGGCGGTCGTTTTGCTGGAATTGGAGTTCTCGGCGTGGTCGACTTCCTTTTACAGTACCTCAAATCGAATTTTCCTTTTTTGGGCTGATCCTCATCATGTGTAATATCGACAACCTCTGGAATGTTATCCATTTTTGTTCCTTTTGTACTCTTCTGATCTCCTTTCTTTATCACATCGATGATTTCCACCGAATCTGGAGTGTTCCTCTCCTTTTCAACTACATTATCCATGGCTTGGAGGTCGCCAAAAAGCGAATCCTGAGAAATTGTGGCCAAACCTGGGCCTTTATTTGCTTCCATATTATTTCCCATGTCTTTTACTTTCTCCCTTGAAGACGAGGACGCTCTAGAATTTGCGGAACCACCAGATTTTGCCACATAAAATACTCCATTGCTTTGCTTGGTTTGCTTTACAGGTCGCTCTGAAGGAACGTTTGCCTTGGTCTGACGAGTCCTTAGGGTCCGTTGGGTCACATATGTGTCAAGTGGAGGGGCTGGGTTACCTAAAAAATGGTGAAATCAAAGAATTTTTTATGTCATCATAAAAACCAAGTGTAATATCGGAAAATTCTCCCAAAATCATAATTTTTGAAAAATCTTATAGCAATATTTACTATAAAATAAGTCTATTGTAAAGTATCTTTTTATATATATCAAATTCAAAAACTACTTAATTTGCTAAACCGAAAAATACTCAACGTGCACTTTTTTTCGAGACTTTTTTTTTGTCAACTGGTGCGGGGATTCGATGACTTTTGGCATCAGCACTTAGTTGGAATTTTCATCCTGGCGGGAACTGCGAGCGTTTGAAAATGGGATTTTTTGATTTTGGATCGGCTGTAACTTTTCACGTTTTTTGAGTTGCCCTTAGCTTTTATACATTTTTCATCATCGACCGGGGCCAAAAATCTGCGAATTTTCGAATTTTTCACATATATGCCCTGAGGGTACCTGGTGTTAACGCTATCCAGCGGGAAGAAACTGAGTTGATTTATGATGGGATTTTTTGCAGAAAATCGGCCCTCAGGGCTCGGACTTCAAATTTTTCGGATTTTCGAGAAAAGCCCCGTAATGAGCACCTCAAACTGCCCTAGAAACAACTTTCACTTCCCAACATACGACCATCTTACCCCGCCCGCCTAGCGACAAAGGCAAAAATTCGAAATTTTCTGGATCCGCCCTTCCAGAACTCGGCTGCCAGCGGAGCTATCGACACGATCTTGGTACCAATCGACGCAGAATCAAGTTTTGGGTAATATTCATGTGCGCAACTCCAACTTTTCCTAAAATACGACCGTCCAGACCAAAATTAAATTTTTTCAGCGAGCTAAATGCGCCCCGAGGGCAAAAGTGCAAAATTCAAAATTCGGCTCGGGTCAATTTTCGACAAATTCCATAAGCTTCCATCGTGCCAAATTTCAGCCCAATCGCTTTCGAATTCAGTGAGCACCGGCCGAATTTCGGCCAAGAGTGGACATTTCGGCCGAAAATCAGCCATACGGCCGCTAAATTCAAATTTCGTGAATCGAGACTTGGACCATCGTGATCAGCGTGAAAAACCGGTCCAGAAACCACTTTCATTTCCTAAAATACGACTCGGCGAGGCCGAAGGCCGAGCCAAACTGACTTTTTTTTTGGAAGCTTCGGCGGCCGAAGGCCGCCGTCGGTCACGAAACCTGCTGCATATTGTTGTAGAGTGCTGCAGCGCACTGTGCCGAGGCCGAAGGCCGAGGCAAAGTTCAATAACGATGGAGTAAGACAAAAAAAAAAATGATTTTGCGAGGCCGAAGGCCGAGCCAAACCGACTTTTTTTTGGAAGCTTCGGCGGCCGAAGGCCGCCGTGGGTTACGGAACCTTCTGAATGTTGCTGTAGTGTTGTAGCGCACTGTGCCGAGGCCGAAGGCCGAGGCAAAGTCCTAAGAACAGTTGATTGGTCAAAGTTAAAAAAAGGTAGCGCTGGCGCGCGGCCCTTAGCTAACAGAAGTGCCGGGCTTGAGGCAGTATAACGCGCGTCAGCGCGTTGTTGGCCACGCGAAGCGTGGCCTGGACGATCAACTGTAGTGCATGCGATCAAGTCAACTTCACGTTGGGCAACCTTTGCGCGCACAGCGGCGTCAAGGCCCGCGTCAGCGGGGCTTGTCACCCATGTCATCGGATGGTATCATCAAAAATTTTTAAAAATCATCTAAACACCATGGATAATATCGAAAAATCGGTGAAAACCTGGATTTTTAAAGAATTTCTTCCCGATAACCTATGCAAAATTCAATATCAGATAATTTTCTCCCTTTACTTATTCAATTCACCTGTCTGACCATTCGTCTTCGCATTGCTTTCGGACGTTTTATCAATTCTCCCCAAATTTTTCTCCTTCAAAGCTTGTTCCTCAATTTTCTTCTGATTATTCCCTTCCATTAGATCAAAAACAAAATCATCCTTGTAAAATGAGTCCTCGACTTCCTTACTACCATCTTTTCCATCACCATCAACCACATTACCTCCAGCTTCTTGACCAAAATTCAAATCCAGTCCAAGATCATCGTCGAGGCTGTCTTTGGACCTCGTTTCCTGATGCAACACCTCTTCTTCTTGATCATTATGGTCTTGATCATCAAGATTAGGATCTGTTCTGCTTCTAGAATCCCTCATAGTTGTTTTGGACATCATTTCCGAGAAGGTGAGAAGGTTTGTTTCCTCCGGAACAACCGATTTTTGGCGGCTATCTTTCGCATGGCTGTTTGAACTGTTTCCCGACTTTTTGGACTGGTCGAACGTCGTAGAATTAGTCGTTCTAGATCCTCGTCGAGTTGAGACCTCCTGAACTTGACGATTCTCCGTCAAATTATTTGTGGAATCTAGTCCAAATTCTCCATAGCCCGGACCTTCCGGATCCTCCAAATTGCTCTTTTCTTTCGGTGTTTCTGGCTTTTTATTCTTTCCTTTGGGATTCTGGAAGGCCTCTATCAACGAAGCAATGTTTGGGTATATTCGATGGCCAACTGGGACTTCATTTTCGACTTCTTCTTTATCAGGTTTCTCCTCATGAATAACATCCTCTGATGTCTCCAAATTCTCGTTCCGACTTGTCGTTTTATTCACATTAGCTTCCATACGACTAGAATTATCATTTGCCATGGGAACATCAGGGAGATCCGAAGCTTCATCAACAATCCTATCAGCTTCCTCATGAACAACATCTTGATGTTGAGCCTCCTCACTTCTACCATTCCTCTGTGGATTTTTCCGTTGAGTAACTCCAGAAGGACCTGGTTGAGGCTCGACTTCCACATTTATAACATTTTGCTGCTGTTTCTTCCGATTTTCACCTAAAATTCAACTCAAACAAGGTCGAAGAAAACTCACGTTCCAGCTTCTTTTTCTCATGATAACGCATTCTCGCAACTCCTCGCTCAATCTGTTCCTCAAACGAATCTAAAAAAAATAAATTTAAAGCCAAATGGGGGAAACTGCAACATTGTTTTAGGTAACCTACTTGTTTTCGAAGCGTCGAAATCCGATGAAATCTCAGTCATTTTCCGGAGTCTCTCAAGTTCTGGCGACCCAATAGCTGAAAGAATGCAATTAATATTGTTTTAGGTAAAATACACAAAAAAATTATATTGTACTAGACATCAGATGTCAAAAAATTATTATATACTGAAAGTCTGAGGACGGGTTCCAACGTACCTAGCTTCTTTATTACCGGTAGGTTCTTAGCTTTCTCTTCTTCACCCAGTTTCTTCAGTAGATTTCGTCTGAGCTCGTCAAATTCTGAATCATCCATCGTCTCCATTGTGACCCTCAAATGTTTCGGCAGTTCGCTCATAGAAGTGTCAGCCTGCGGTTGTTTGGCCTTGAACTCTTTGATCCTGTCCGCCATACTCGTCTGGGGCTTAGGAGTTGTCGGTGCAACACCTTTTTGAGGTTTCACGACACCATGTCTGGCCAGAGCATGGAAGAGTTGATCAACTCGAGAGGCCTGAAAGTAATAGTTTACGAGCAAGTAAACCCAAATCCTTTGCTCTATCAGCTAGCCAAACCCCTAATCTCTTACAATTTTCGGGTCTCGACGGAAGATCAGCCTCCCATCGTCCGCATTCGAACGAACTCGTTTGGCATGTCTAAAACCAGAAGAATAATATAAAAAATGTAAAATTTACTTGGTGTATGCCTTCAAATCCCCTTTCCATCGGTTCTCAACCGTCCACACTGCACTTTGAGCCACTCTTTTGATAGCTTCAGCTTCGAAAGTGATTGTTTGACCAGTTTTCTCTCGATGTTCTTCCGCTTTCTTGGCTGCGATTGCCTTGAAGGCTTCCAAGAAGCTGTTGTCTTCCTGAAAACGCCCACACAAAATAAAAAAGATGGAGTAAACGGTAAGAAAGATCAAAAAACATAACTCTGAACAGAAACATTGATTTCGAGTGAGTTACGACATTATCCATGATACAAGCTATGCTCACCTCGGAAATTGAAGATTGCTCTCGAATTGAGCTGTCCATTACGCCGAATTCATTTGGAAACCACTCTTCTTGTATCGTTTATCCAGTTTCGACGAAAATTCGTCGCAAATTTGCGATTCTCTTTTCGAAAAACAATTTTTTCCCCATTTCTCCGTTTCGCAGGCTGCGCCCGCCATTTTATACGACGAAACCTTTCAACGCTGAACTGTTGAATTAAAAACGGTTGCACCGGGCCACCTGTTGAATTTGTAAGTTTGTGGAATTTTCACGAACTTGGGACACTACGAAACGTCTAATTTACACTTGATAAAACATTTACATACCTTACACATGCATATGTCGCCGTAACAAAAACCATAGCAGAGCACCTGCAATTCGTGTCCGGACCGTGTTCTCGGCGTGCACTCTGGCTGTTAAAAGTTGTAAAAAATGGACCGATTAAGGCTGTTGAATGGTCGCGGTCCGGCATATACGATGCTCGGCCTTCAAATCTACCAGACCTACGCGGTTTGTGTGCTGAGCGTGTCGGCGGCGCTGTGCATGGTCGTCATCTACATTTCGTGCCAGTTGCATCGACAGCAGAAGAACAACTACTCGTGGATTGTGGGCTTCAACACGTCGGTGGATCTTTTCTACGCCCTGGTTTATGGCGTTTGTATGCCGGTAAGTGGGGGGAAGATTCGATGGTGTTGACACTGTAGGACCAAGACAGGTGCCGTTGGCCGAAAAGTCAACCAATTTGTCTCCGGTTTCGCAATCTCATTAAAAATTTATAAATGTCGGCAACAATTCCTAAATCAAATTTTTTCGTATAAAATGTCACCAAACATGGGAAAGCATAGCGAAAAAATTACAGTGGCAATATTTTCAGTTGTCGTACGTCACTGTAAAGCAGTTATTTGCGATTCGATCTAAAAAATCTTGTTTTCATTGAACACCTTTTTTCGTATAAAATGTCTCCAAACATGGGAGATCATGGCGAAAAATTACACTGGCATAATTTTGAGTTTTTTAGGTTTTTCTGCAGCATTTATTTGCAATTCAAAACTATTTAAAAAATCACGTTTTACATTGGGCATCTTTTTTTCGTATAAAATGTCGCCAGATATGCGATATCATAGCAAACAACTATACTGTCATCATTTTGAGCGGTCGTACACATCTACATAGCATTTTATTTTCAAATCGATCTAAAAACCTCGTTTCCTTTGAGCACCTTTTTACGTATAAAATGTCACCAAACATGGGAAAGCATAGTCAAAAAATTACACCGACATGACTTTGAGTTGTAGTGCGTATCTACATAGCATTTTGTTTGCGATTCGATCTAAAAATCTCGTTTTTCATCGACCACCTTTTTTCGTATAAGATGTCGCCTTGTCTAAAACCAACCCTTATCAGCGTCAGATTGCTTCGTAAGGAATTTGCATACGGAAATATGGACAAATATTTAATTCATAGGTCTAGAATTTAAAACATGTTTAATAATGCTGCACTTTAAGTTTAATTTAAGGTCAAAATGTGGTCTTGCACAATATTTCTTAGTCGACCATGTCCCAGTTCGCGGTTATTTCCGATACACAGGTGTTCTCAAGACGGAAATGTCATCGAATTACGTTGACTTCCTTTTTGCCACCGTCTTGTCATAAGCTAAACGTCTTTCAACAAACAATAGAAATACTCCAAGCGCGATGCTCAGAATTTCACAAGATTTGGCATACACTTATGGTATAACCCATCGAGCAATCTCTGAAAATCCCAGCTAGCGCTTTGCACGGATAGCCGAGATATTCAACGATCTTTTTGGCCGAGAGAGTACGAAAAATGAGGAGAGCGGTCAGAGAAAAGTCCACTTTTTGGCCGTACCCTAGAAAACAAGGCCATAAATTTGTGCCAAGTTTCGTCAAAATCAAAGCGTCGCATTTGGAATATTTTTCGTCTTGAAACGAAAAATTGGGATGCCAATGTAGGGTTCTTGGCATTATGCACCAAAATGTATTTGCGGCTGTACAAGGATCGAAAACACTTTTTGCTGTCGAAATGTTGCTGGCGATGATGAAAGACCCTATAAACTTGTCATAAAACACAATGCCAAAATATTCCAAAATGGCGGGAAAATTGACATTCAAATTTTTTTGAAAGAAAAAAGATAAGAAAGCTTTTTTTGAGCAATAAATGGGCCGGGCCGGATCTGAAAGTCGTCAGGGTCGGGCTGCCCCGGAAATATCAAAAAGCTCGGCCATCGAAGCCATGTCAAAGCCATATCAGAGCCATCTCTTGCATTTTTACACCACCAACGTCTACTCTTTCAGAGCAGTTCCATCCGCTATCCCTCCATCTACTTGATGGTGCACAACCCGCTCTTCGAGCAGTCCAACCCGACCGTCATCCGGGTCCTGGTCGTCATCCGGCTCTACGTCACGCTGATCGACTCTCCCTTGAACGGGATCCACTTTTGGTACCGCTACAACGCAATGTGCCGCCAGAAGTTCTGGTCGTGGCGAGAGTACATCAAGGTGTATTGCATTGTGGTCTCGCTCTCCACCGCCCACATCTGCATGATGTATTACAATGCGCAGGAGGATCGGGTGCCCACGGCGGGCGATCCCCGCAATCAGACCATCAATTCGCGACATGTGGTTTATTCGGTGGTAGGTGAAGAAAATGGGGAATATCTTGAAAAACGATTATGATGTCTTCTTCAAATTGATAAATTTTTCTATTAGATGAGCCATAAAGAGCTCATGAAAAAATCAAAATGCCAATTTTCTACTGCAAACTTCTTCATGAAGGAGGCTGGCTAGAGCCTTGATTTTATCACCGTCGGAAAGCCGAGGCCCTCAGGAATCCGAAAGTGTAAAAATCAGGCGACCTTCATATCACAGGTTTTGAGATACAGCTCTCACAATAGTGCACTACCCACCTAAAGGCCAAGAAGCAGCCTCTGAAAATTTTAGCTCTCGGTTTGGAGTTTCTTTTAAAAAAACGGTAAAAATGCCTGGTTAACTTTACGGTAACTATTCAGGCCACTTATACACCTGGAAACTTATTTGGCAACGTCTAACTGTCAGATAAAAAACAACTTTTTGCAACCGGCGTAAGAGCCGATCGATCTCTGTTTCAATAAAAGGAAAACATTTATATTTAATTTCAGACTCTTCTCCGAATCATTGTCATCGTCTACATGCAATTGTTGGCCGTTGTACATTACGTGTTGATTATCTACTTTGGCTTTCATATTTACAAGGCTGTTCGAAGTCAGTCTCGTCGCTCCATTAACACGACGCAAGCCGCTCAAAAGGCGCTATTTCATGTGATGATTTTACAGGTAAACAAAGATCTAGAGAATTCAAAATCTGAGTGTCGCACTTTGACTACTTCCCTCTGTAAATCCAACTAATTTTTCCTGATTTTACCCGAATTGCAGGCGCTCTACCCTCTTATTTTATTCTGCCTGCCGTGTGTCCTCCTCTTGTCCTGTGTCCTGCTCAACATTCAACTCGGTTCCACTTCACTGATCATGGTGGCGCCGCTCCATCTGACGCCCATCCTCAGCTGCATCTCCGTCTTGACGATGATGCCCTCCTATCGGCGCGCCTTCAACCGACTCAAAAACTGCGGCAAAGTTGGTGTCCTGTCGCAGGCCGAGGGCAATGCCAACATCTTGAAGATGGCCGCGTCGATGCGAGTGATGTTTCTTCGGCAGAACGCGCTTGATCTGCATACCACACAGACCGACTCGATATCGTATCCATCCAATCTTTTTCACCGACGAAAGTAATAAATATTGAAGCCTCTATTGCGGGAATTGAATGCAGTAAAAGACGCTCGCGGTAACAGCAATCGACCCGTAGCTGGGTCCCGTCACGAAACCAGAAAGGACATTGGCATTCCGTCACAACCGACCGAGAACGGAGATTTGGAAAGATGAAGAGGCCCAGTATTAGAAGAAGCTTCCCGAGCGAGCGCTTGGTCGTCAGAGCTTGGCAAGTTCGTCAAGAAGCAGCGGAATGAGTCGTCGTCTACTCGGAATGGAGGTTGTGTATGTATATCGATTTGTGTGTGTATTGGTCTGTCGGGAAAGTAATGAGCACTCGAACTACCGAAGAGCAAAATGTATTTGTTGACCCTTTCAGAAAGCTAACTCATTTTCCACCAATGACGTCGCATTTCCGGCTATGAAAAAAATATTCGGGTCGTTATTTATTTTGCGGCTGGAATTGTAGTCTAAAGGTCCAAAAAAATGGTGAAAAATACGTGCTGTTTTAATGGCCGGCCTTAGACTGCACTTCTAAACGACACTTTTAAACAAACACCTCAGGCCGTACTTTTAACCTTACGCCTTCTAAACAATGTCAAATGCTACTATGAAAGAAGCAGACGCCCCAATAATAGTACTCACATGGCTCAGCTTTAACATAGCCGAATTTGACATACGAATTGCTGGATACAATCACACCATTACACCCATTCCAAAACTCAGCATAGTAAACTCAAAAAAGAAAGGCAAAAGTCTAATAATCAAAGGCAGTCAGCTGAAAAAACGAAGAAAGTGATGCAAGCGAGAACAGTTTCTACTTGGGCAACTGACTGGGCCGACGGCGTGGCATTCGACTGCGACAAATCCACATTATTTCGACAGGCTGATACGGCTATTACTGTCAGATGTCAGATTTTTTAACGCTGTTTTAAATCGACTTATCAGCCTACACAAGCTCACAAATTAGAGCGCATTAGATATGCTGCAACATAACCGAGTTAAAACAGTTAAAACTGCAGATGATAATTGAATATTCCAAGGGCTCGGGAATTTATGAAGCCCACAAATAATATTGAAATTGGGTTTATTCGCGCTTTACTTTTGCAATTATTACAATTTCTCCTTTAAGAGTGATGTATGTCCTACTTATTTATCAAATTTACTGTGTGATTGTGCTAATCTTGTCTTTTGTTTGTTGCGCGACAGTGATTTACATCTCTTATCGGCTGCATCGAAGCCGGAAAAATGGGTATTCATGGATCATTGGGTTCAATACGGCCGTAGATTTAACGTATATCATGGCATATGGGACTGTTATGCCGGTAAGACGGGATTTATTGCTAAATGTTTCTGAAATTGATACCAAGCGGTTTTGAGTTTTTTTTTGGTCGCTGTGACAATCCCACCAGGCCTATTGTTTATTAATTTATGTTTCCAGTTACTACATATAAAGCGTGACATAAAAAAAGTCATTGAAAAGTGCAGAAAACTTTGTTTTTTGGACTTGTTGAACTCTTATAAGATCGAAGTAAACATTAGCGCCTTCTGGAACGGCTTTTGGCCCAGAAAATTTTAGCTTCTGCATTGCAGGGCGGCCAAATTCTGCGATGACTTTTGTCGATGACAGAGCATGCAAAAAGAAGAGAACGAGAGGAGTGAAAGGTTTTTACAGCTCTAGGAAGCCCTTCTCACCAACCGCTCTCTTCATTTAGCGTAGTATCTCGGCCACAAACATCGTTGAATCCCTCGGCTCGCCCTGCAGAGGGAGAGCTAAAATTTTCCGCTGAAATGTGGCCTATGAATGGCTCCAGAATTAAAAAAAAATCCCAAAATATCAGTCTGTCGGGAAAATAATGTGGATTCGTCGCGCTCTAGAATTGCCCGTCATCGGATTGCAGCGGCTAACTGGGAACTTTAGGCGCGACGGTGACGAGGTGAGACATTTTGCTGCGACAAATCCACATTATTTTCCCGACAGACAGAGAGCAAAATTACGAAAAATGGAGAACATCAGTCTTTCGGGAAAATAATACGCATAATGTCGTACCGTCAAACATGTGATTGAAGTGAAAAGCAATTTGATTTTTTTCACGATACAATCAATTTTCTCGGCGGCGATGCGATTTCCAATGAATACTCATTATTTTCCCGACAGACGGATACGCCGCAAATTTCACCGCAAAATTTCAGAACACAACAATGCAAGGGACAACGCTCTACATTATGGTCGAAAACCCTCTCTTTTACAACGCCACTCCATTGGCCATCCGACTAATGGTTATGATTGGCGTCTACGTAACGCTCCTCAACTCTCCGCTGGCGGCGGTTCATTTCTGGTACCGCTACAACGCCATGTGCAAACGGAGAGTTTGGACGTGGAAGGAGTACTGCAGAGTGTACGCTGTGTTTGTATTTCTCTCTACTGCACAAGCAATGTTCACATTTCACAACGCGCGTGAGGATTCGCAAAAGTTCGGCGATCGGGTGGACAGTTCGGTGGAGTCTTCGCGTTACGTCATGTACGATATTGTAGGCGACTTTTCAAGCGATTTTTTATTGGTCTGTCGGGAAAATAATGGACAATTTGTGGCATCAAAAATCGCATCGCCGCTGAGAAAATGAATCGTGTCTCGGGGAAAAATAAAATTTCTTTTCACATCAGATGAGGTGAGACATTTTGCTGCGAGAAATCCACATTATTTTCCCGACAAAACGATGGTCTTTTTGTAATTTTCCTCTGAATCTGTCGGGAAAATAATAGTCTTATCGCAGCAAAATGTCTCGCCTCGTCACGGCCTCAAATCACCAGCTAGCCGTCGCAAAGCGATGATGGGCATTTCTAAGCGACAAATCCACAATATTTTCTTGACAGACTGATAGAACAGAGATTTTTTCTTTGTATGACTCTATCGGAAAAATAATAAGCACTTTGATAACATTTTTAGAGCACTTTGTCATTCATCATTTGCCTTGTTTACACTCAATCGTTGATTACAATGTATTACGCGTTGATCTGCTATTTCGGATGCCATATTTACCAAACAGTGCGGAACACCTCGGTCCGCACGGTAAATACGACGCAAACAGCTCAAAGCACATTGGTCAAAGTCATGACATTGCAAGTAGGTAAAGAGTATTTGCAAAATATTACAGTAAAGTTCCTGGACAACAAACCATTTTTCAGGCCTTATACCCTCTTCTATTGTACCTCGTGCCCCTTCTAACCATCATCTGTTGCATTTGGTTCAACGTCGAGCTGGCCGGACTTTCGTTTATTGTGGTGGCGCCAGTCCACCTATCGCCAATGTTGAGTGCCATATCCGTGTTGGCGATGATGCCGTCGTATCGGAGGGTTTTGACCAACACAAAGCCGAGTACGGGATTTATGGAAAGAGTAACGAATAAGACTACAACAAACTAAACTTTCAAAAACTTCGTATGGATGCGTCAATATTTAATTTAAAAATTTGAAAAAAAAATAAAGGCGATAAGTCCGTAACCTGGATAAACATTACACTAGGACCAGCGGAACCGGATTTGAAACTTAACCTTAAGGTTCAAGAGAACACCAAGGGTTTAGAAAAGTTCGTTAGCCTTGCTTCCTGCTATTTATTGATGTAAAAAATAATAATCAACCGATAAAAAGGCAATGTATTTAAAAACTGTGATATCTGCAAAAACTGGGAGGATCATTGGGCTCAATTGGGATTTATCTGCCTTCCCAGCCCGTATGGCGTCATTCCCTTCTGTGACGCACACTTGTTGGTCCCGTACTGCAGCGGGATCACCGCCTCGCCTTGTCGGATCACTTCGTCCGAGAAGCGGCGGGGCTGACTCTGAGCCAGCTTTACCACCCAATGAGGAAAATTGACGGGAGCGTTGCGACTTTGTGCCTGAAAATTGGTGTGTTAACGATACAAGAAAAAAACACTAGCTTCGCTAAGAAGCACTGAAAGCTGGAGCTCTCTGATTATTACAAAAGGAAAGGAGTGTTTCCGCGTTGAGACGCACATACTTGGTATTCCGCAGAGACGAAAGAGAACATTGCATTCTTCTTTGAAAAAAACATTTTTTATTGAAGAAACTTTCTTGGTCCAGCGAAAACAGCCACATGTTGAGTTATTTTACAGTGTAAACGCGCTATGTGCAACGCTCAAGTCTTGACGAAACTCGGTACAAATTTGTAATAGGTTTTCCTCAAGATCTATGTGAGACTCCGCCTTCGCACAATGAAACCCTATAACTGATGACTCTTCGGTCCTTTACGATTCGTTATGCAAGGATCCCGCTGTATCTGTTTTTGACAGTCTGTCGGGAAAATAATGAGCACTCTGTCGCATCCAAAATCGCATTTCCGCGGAGCAAATGATTTTTGTCGCGGCAAGATCAAATTTCTTTTCACTTCAGCCACGCAATAGGCACAGCGAAATTGCATTCATTATTTTCCCGACAGACCGATATAGCGATTAAAAAAAGTGATTCGAACCCAAAACCATCGCAAACAGCTCATCATGAATATTTGCTTACGACATGCCTCCATAAATAAATTCCGTCCATTGTTTTTCAAGCCCCAAAACAACGGAAAATGCAGGGCGGCGGCTTGGCGAAAGTGATGGTGACATTGGTTGCCCTTGTTTGCACACCTGTTACAATCACAAATACAACAAGAGGGCGAACTTGCTGCGTCATTCGATGGGATTGATGGTTCGCGGCGGCGTTTAAATTGTAATCTGTCCCGATTCAGAGGTTTATATCGTTTGTCGCCCGAAATGCAGAGCATATTCGGCGCGGCGCTGAGTCTGCTGGCGCTGAATGTGGCCGTTGTGAGCGGGCAGAAGTGCGCTGATGGTGTGGACGCGTTTGTGGGTGAGTAATTTTAGAATGGGGTGCTACGACTTTTCGGTTCAACGACAAATACTTTGAGTTGTCTTGATTCTCAGTTTTATGCATTGGGAGGCTAAGCTAAAGCAAGTAATATGATTGCTGGGTCCTAGGATAGTTACCACCTATTGTTGGGTATTTTACGTCTGTCAGGCGGAACTACCAAACTTCGAGCCCGAATTCCCACGGAAATCATCATTTATCATTCAAATTTGATTGTACTTTCATACGTGGAATTTCCCTATATAAGGGCCGTTTTTCACTCAATAAATCACTTGAACTCGAGCTCTTGTCTTACGTGTGGTTGTCCCCGGGCCTCTCGACACATACCAGTCTGTCGGGAAAATAACGGCGGCTCATTGCGCGTTGAAATCGTCCGTCATCGCTTAGCGACGGCGAGCCGCGGGTGGGGATTCCGTGCGCGACAATTAACCTTAACACCCTTAATCACCAGAAATTTTCCTGCGGCGAGCCGCCGCCCTTTTCCCGACGGACTGATATTACCGCAATAACATGAGCGATTACTTACAAAGTTTCGTTTTGATAGAGGAGCAAGTTTTGTTCTTTTCTATGTTACAATTTTTCCGTTCGCAAAGTCGCTGAAGCGAGTTCTGTAACATAAAGCATTGTCTAAGGAAAGTCAGGGTGCGAGCAACACCGAAAAAATCCTATTGCACCGTGCAAAAAGCCGGTAATTGCAGAGTAAAAAGTAACGTTCTGTTTTCGCACAGTGAATGTCGCAGAAGTCACCAAGGCGAAAGCTATGTGCAACAAAGATGCCCTCCCCCTAATCAAAACACTATTTTCAGAATGCGAGGGTGTTTGCAAGTCCGACCCTTCTCTCAACTGCGAGATAATCAATGGGAAAGGATACTGTTGTAAGTCCAACTTTGTTCTATGTTATGAGTCTGTCGGAAAAATAATGAGCACAATGTTGCCGCGCCGATGGCGTCGCTGAAGTGGAAAGCAATTTGATCTTTTCGCGACACAATTCATTTTCTCTCGATGGCGATGTGATTTTCGATGCCACGGAGGGCTCATTATTTTCCCGACATACCTATATGAGTGATCCAGACATGCCAACCGCCCGGGCTTTTTGCACTCCGGGGCCTGAAGCCCGGCTCAATCAGAGGTAGACATGGCCCGTCTTCAAAATTTCAAAAACCTGGCCCAGCCCTAAGAAACCTAAAATTTCGGAACCGCTTGCCGTGTCTGGGGTCACCATTTTCTAACAGTTTTTTAACGTTTCGCAGTCCAACTTTTCTCCTAATTTGCAGGCGGCTATGGAACAACAACTGCTGCTCCACAACAACCCACACAACCTGGTGGTGGCGGTGGTGGTGGTAGTGGTGGCGGAGGCTCGTGCAAAGACGTTGTGCCCGACGAATGTAAACGAAAGTCGTTCTTGTGCAGCCCGCAGAATTATGTAAGTGGGTAGTATGATGGGAAATTTTACGCGATGTTTTAAAAAGTACAGTGCAACATTTTTGTAAAGCTCGCATGATGCGGAAACAAGGCAAAAATGCACAGAGCGGCGCGACAAAAAAAGCCACGCACTTTTGAACAGGTAGAAAGCATTGACGTCAAACTGAGAGAAAATGGCGGCCCTGTCCGAGACTGTCCCTTCTATCTGACTATCAGCCTGTGGGAAAAATAATGAGCACAATGTCTCTTCGCCAAGCGCGTCGATGAAGTGAAAAGCAATTTGCTTTTGCCGTACCACAATTCATTTTCTTGGCGTTGATGGAATTGCAAAAGATTGTTTGCTCTGACACGCGTATTTATTTCAGCAATATGTCCGTCTGATGAAGAAGTACTGCAGTCTGACGTGCTCGTACTGTCAGCCCCAACAACAACAAAGACAGCCGGCGCAAAATAACGCACCGAAGCCACAGCCCAAGCCGCCGGCGCAACAGCAGCAGGCGAAGCCGGCTGTGTCCGGCTGCTCGGACAAGAATACCAAATGCGCACAGCAGTCGAGTCTGTGCAATCAACCGGTAGGTGTCAGGAGCTGTGTCATGGCACGTGTAATGAGGGTCCCGCAGTAGGAAAAGACACAAGGGATGTCTTCACACTTCTTCACACTGATTGCTTGGAAGATTTCCATTCCTTTTATACCAATTTGTCGGTCATTCCATGGGAATATGCAAATTCTCACGCGAAGTTGTGACATAGGCCATCTGACTTAACTTTAGCCATACCCAACATTAGTTTTATTGACCATTTTAATAAATTTCACCTGATAATGCGCCTATTTACAGAAATATGCAACAATGATGGGAATGGTCTGCAAAGCCACGTGCGGAAAGTGCTAAAACGAGAGCACGAGAGCAACTCGACTAGTGTGCCACCAAAACGGGATACGTAATAAATTTGTTCGCTGTTTAGAACGATGATCTCTGCTTTATCAGTCAGTAAAGTCATTTACGCAGCGAGTGTTGCATGGAGTTTGTTGTGGCTTCGACAATATCAAATGAAGACATTTTGTCAGTGTCTCATTATTTTCCCAACTCTTCACTGCATGTTTTAGGGACCGTGATAAATTCTCAAGGTCTTTTGCGCCGTATAGTAGTTGTTGTGGCCCCAAAAATAGTGCAATCAAATGACTTATCCATCCTTTCAACCGCATAATGTTTTGATTCGTAATTCTATTTTTTTATCCATGTCTCCGCTCGTAAACGCAACGCGACTGTTTGCATAGGCGACTCGGAACTGATTCGTAATATGGACACAACAGAACATGAGACGGTTAACAATGAAAAACCAGCAGGTTCATCAATGCAACCACTGGATTGGGAAGTGGGATACACCTCGAATTACTCCCACTACACCCGAAACATTTTGTACAGCTCTTGATCCCGACAAATAACGACGTGCACTTGTTGCAATATGTTGCTAGTTTTGCTGTCTCTGCTTTTGTTTTGCTTAAGGAGAGCCGAGGGGCAAGTCTGCTCCGACGGCGTTGACGCTTTCTTAGGTAAGACCTATGTCTGACTGCGATAAATTTTGTTTTGATGACAAGTGAAGAATTTTTTCAGAATGTGAAAATGAAGTGTGCACCGCTGACCCTACGTTGAATTGTGAAGGGATTGATGGGAAATTTTACTGCTGTAAGTGATGTATTCTCCTACCAGGCGGGCCAAAAAGTCTTCACAGATATGCACTGTGCGCTACCGGGCGAAAGCCACCGCGAGTAGAACATTCCCTTTGGTTATCAGTCTGTCATGAAAATAATGCGGACCTGACGCGCTTGAAATCGCTGGTTGCCGTTTTCCTCGGCTACTAGCTTTTCCATAAGCTGCGTGGACCTTTTGCATTTTGCACGGTGCGTGGGCCATTTTTAAGTATTTTTCATTGCGCCATTGTTTGCAGTACTACCACAAGTTTACGCATTTTATGACGGTTTGGCCTAGCCCGAGAGCCATATATATGTATAGTTCCTCTTGAAAGGTTGCCCGTGTCAAAAACGTTCACCGTTTTGCTGCAGATTTATGACTGTTTCCAACACCAGATCTCTGATTGCAGGCGCCTCCGTCGATCACGACGCCACCGATAAGCCCAAAGCCACCGCCGAGTATTCAGTGGAGGAGTGCGTGGACAAGGTGTCGGAATGCCGCGAAAAATCCCATGTGTGCATAATGGCAGTAAGTGAAGGTTTCTTTGACAAGTGTTTTGTAGGAGTACAGACGGCTAATGGTGAAGTACTGCTCAGTGACTTGTGGGTTCTGCGGTAAGAGAAATGCTCGCTTCTGGGAGTTCGAATCATTACATTGTTTTAGCTACCGACTATGAAGAGGTGATAGAGGGGAACTACGTGAATCCGGGGCTGGAATTCGAAAGGAAGAAGCCTGAACCGCGTGCTGTAGATACCACTACATCTACTACCACAACAACAACAACAACAACAACAACTACTACTACTACTACTACTCCTACTACTACTACTACAACAACTACTACTACTACTACTCCTACTACTACTACTACTACTACTACTACTACTACTACTACTACTACTACTACTACTCCTACTACTACTACCAAAACTACCACTCCAAAAGCGCCTACCACGGTGATAAAACGAAAACACAGGAAACGAACCAGAAAGCCAAAGCCAGATCCTCTTCCGAAGCCGGCGCTGCAGATCGACGAGACCTTCATTCCGGCTGATTTATTGCCAGAAATTCATGGATTCCGTCCGATTATTCAGGAAGAAGGACACAAAAGGGGAAAGGCAATCCATAAAGTCGAAAAAGAAGCCCGAGGCTGCGCGGACAAACGGGCAGATTGCACACAACGGGCCTATCTTTGCGCGGAATTTGTAAGATTTTGGTTGCTACGGTAGAAAAATCGTAATTCTAATCGGGAAATACCGGCTGGCCACAAAGTGGTTGCCAGCAAAAGCCGTACGTCAAACTGGGATAAACTAAAACGATCCGGCGAATTTTGGCAATTCGCCAAAAAAGACGCGAAAATTTGTTGGGGAAGAAATGGGGAACTTTTGGGGCGAGAGAGTTCTTTTTTGTGCGTCTTTTCTCTGCCTTCTCTGTCAAATCAAGACAAAGTGTAAAAAACCGATAGCGAAGTGCCTATTTCGGTCACCGGAATCCTCAGTTTGACGCACGATTTTCAATGAGGCCCTGCAAGGGAAGGCGGCAGCATGGAAGTTCGCGCCCGCCATAGCCGTTGAAGAGGACGCCGAATGTTTTGATAAGACTAATCAATTCAAAGCACATTTTTTCAGGTGTATCACAACATAATGAAGGCGCTTTGTCAGAAAACTTGTGGTATATGCTAAAATACGAGGCTCTCCGTTCCATCAAGTACAGCAACCCGCTCATTTCCCCGCATCTCACGTTGCATGAAAGGTCACCGTCCTTTTCTGTGATTTCAAGACTTCGTACTACGTAATAACTAATTTGATATGCAACTTATACCGTAATTTTGATATCTAGCTACTGTTGTAATAACTAATAAACTGCTTTCAACTCACCACAGCAGCCAAACTCCGCAGACACTCGATCACTTTGTAGCACTGCTTGTTTTCGTAGAGATCCACGGTTTGGAAGCAGGAGATCTCCTTGACACCGTAGTCTTTGATAGCGTCCAGGAAGTTGGAGATGTTCTCCATTTTGTGGAAGGGCATTCGCGGGTTTTTATGGTATTTGACGGCAGTCGGGGAGCCCAGAAGCTTGTTGATCAGGCTAAAAAGGAGGGAAAATGGTGAAAATGGCGAAAAAATGACCAGTTTATAAAATGACCCCACCATGTTTGTTTCTCTACACAAACCTATAAATCAAAAATCGGAGCAACCGAACTTACACGCAAAGAACAGTCCCATCTTTCAAGGCTTCGCTGACTTGAGCATCCGACTCGAATTCCGCCGCATCTTGCTCGAATTGGCAGCCAGTGGCATCCGCGATCCAGGCCAAAACCTCGCGGGCTTCTTCAATACTGAATCTGGCTTGGTTCTAAAGCATTTTCATAAAGTGCATGGACATTCGCTCTCTTTTTTGTGCATTTTGAACCTTTTTTGTGCTTGTCGCTAATGTAATACAAAAATAAAATGCAAAATGCGACAGCGACAAATGTCTATGCACTTTATGAAAATATGAAAATGGTATCAGTCTGTCGGAAAAATAGTTAGCACAACATCGTTGCGCCGGTCGTTCGCCAAGATGAAAAGAAATTCATTTTCTCTGCGGCGATGCGGTTCTCGATGCGACGAGTGTTCATTATTTTTCCGACAGACTGATAATAATGGATTGCGGGTTTTGGCACACAACCCGTGACCGTATCAATGGGAGATCCAGTTTAAAGCAACTTACTTTTCTCTGAATTTCCTTGCTCAAGCCGTAGGCTGGTCCGTGGTTCGCCATTGTTGAAAAAGGTTATTGGTTTGAAAACTGAAACAGTAATAATAGCCGTAACCGGAGCAAAAAGGGTTTCTCGATAAATTGCAGTGAAATAAAGCCAAATTTTAGGAAATCTTTTTCACAAGGACAGTACTGCTGTGGGGTATGGAGTTACAGGTCGAGAAATATATCAAAAAAATCGCGAAATTTTGTTGATTCGGAATATGTAAAAATAAGCTGCCCAATTTTTGCTTGTAAGGGCAAAAAATTCCTCAGAACTTTTTTGCCAAACATGTTTTAACGCAAAAACAATCGTTATTTGGCCAAGTTTCATTAAAGCCCCAATTGTGGCATGTTCCTCGGTCAATTTCCAAAAATCGCATCTTATCTCTTGGAGCCTCCCTTTGCAAACCCCACAATTTTCACTATTATATTACAGTAAAACTTGAAGCCATCCCTGCTCCTTTGCTCGCCAAAATCCCCAAAAACATCTTTTTTTACATATATGCCTCTACAGTCCCCGCCGCCTTTGATAGGATTCCCACACGCAGTTTATTCGCGTATTTGAATAAGAATGGCTCGGAAATGGCGGCGGGTTTTTGCTCCGAGGAAAAGTGAGCAAGTCGAAAATCGACTCATTCCGGCTGATTCATCGGCGTTTCGATGTTCGCCTTGTCATCCGACGCTTTGATATTTGTCAAAAAAAAGCAAAGAGCAGTAAGAAAAAGTGGTGTAAAAAAGTAAACAGCGCTTCGAAAAGCGAGGAAGAGTATGTGTTTTGGGATTAGGAGGCGATAAAAGGAGTTTACAATATCAAAAACTTGATTGCATTTGGTTATCAGTCTGTCGGAAAAATAATGAGCACTCTGTCGAAAATCGCATCGCCGCTGAGAAAATGAATTGTGTCGCAACAAAATCAAATTCCTTTCAACTCAGCGATGCGGTCGGCGCAACGACATTGTGCTTATTATTTCCCCGACAGACTAATAGTTGTCAGGAAAGTAATGTGGATTTGTCGCAATAACATTTCTCGTCGCGCACCGAATCCGCTGCCGAGGCTAGACGGCGGAAAGCGAAGATCGGCGATTCCGAACTGCGACGAATCCACATTATTTTTCCGACAAACGAATAGATACTTGGTTGGTTAGGTAAAACAAATTATTTCCCCGCGGCACAATTCATTTTGTCGGCGGCGATGCGATTTTCAATGCAACAGAGTGCTCATTATTTTTCCGACAGGCTGCTTCACAGATCGCGACGTCGTGCGCTGCGTTGAATTATCGCACGAAAAATGGGAATCTAGCGTGATGTAGCGCAAAAAAAAACTTTTTTCGCAGAGCGACACAATTATCGCGCAAAATGCACAGTGCAGAGTCGCGAAGAATTCCCAGGACTTTTCTTGCCCGCTAGTAATATCGGAAATTTGATTGTAATCGAAAGAAAATGTATCGTAAAGACGATGAAGGGAAAAGATCAGAAAAATGGAGCATATGGCTGATTATCAGATGATTTTCGGATAATATAAGCCATAAAAGCGCAATAAAACAAGCGTTCTCGAATTTTTAATGAACCGAATAATAAAAGGAGAAGGGGAAATCATGTAATCATGGGAAGAAATTGACTAGGAATATTTTTTAAAATATCAAAAAAGACAATTATAAATTGCAGGGATCTTTGCGGCCGTGTGAGTTAGGAATTAGTCCAGCACCTCAAATACCATCAAAATTCCTCACAAAAATCTTGAAATTCCACATTCCAACCGCCGACCCACCCATTTCCAACAACAAAAAAACACGTTCTCTTTTCAAAACACCTTATCAAAAGGATTGTACTGACGTCAAGACGTTATAAAGTCGCCCTGCGACGATTCCACAGCCCTCTTTCGTCTTCGAAATGATTAGAAAAAATGGGGATCGGGCGGAGCGCAACTTAATCCCCCCACCTATTATATTCCCTGGTTTGGGGGGCGACCTTGGCGAGTTCAGCGACGGGGATTTCGCCCGCCGCTTTCGCTGTTCCTCGCGTTTTGTAAACGGCGCAAACCCAAATGGGCTCTCGGTGCAAAAACGTTGGGGGTTGATGGAGAAGAATGATTAATAATGAAGCCAAGAGATCATAGTAGTCGAGGTCGAAGGCTACGGGGATTAGATGAGCTTCATGCTTGTCCCGTTGCAGTCTCACAAGGGAAGTGCTCCACGATTTTAATGACGGTTTTTGCACAGTGCAGAGTCGCAGAAAATTCTGAGAAGCCAAGAGTACTTCCTGGTGCGTCCAGGAAGCATTTAAAATACCGGGAAATACCTCCCTTCTCTCCGAAAAAAACGTTCTTCTGAGAAGAAGCGAGAGAGAGAGAGAGAGAGAGGTAGAGAGAGAGAGAGAGAGTGAGTAAGTTGGCGTCTTTGAATAAAGAAGAAGTTTAGCCAGTAAGATAACGAGGCTGTGCCTGACATTACAGCATTCCTGATGTAAAAAATTTCGGCGTTTCATCAAGATCGACATGTTTTTCACCGTGGATCCTCTCCACTTTTAGGCATTTTATCAATTTCAATTTATTCACTCTACTCATATAATAAAAGAAAAATGGTTCCATTTTTCGATTATGTTTTTGTCTCGACGACAGTTCGTGTCAACATAAAATCGATCGAGGGCGTAGGACAAATATATTCCAGTTAGGTTGTAGGAAGTGCTTACGAGGCCTGGCAAAGCCGTTGGACGGTCGGCGGACGCTTGGCGAAGGCTCGGCGGAGATTTGGCAAATGCTTGAAATATGTCCACTCTTTCTAATCCTAGTTATTTCTTTCGCTTGTTTTTTATCCTGAATTAGGATAACGTATGAAAGGTATATTGTATAGTATATTTTGGAGTATAGGCTCTCCCGACCCGTCAAAATTTTCGTATCATCTTGTGCGTAGACTCATCTGAACGCCACTTAAAATATTTTCGTTTCTCAACAGAAAAAAAATTTATAGTCCAAGAAGTGGGACAAAAATTGAAGTTTGTGAACCCTTAAGTAGAACGACATATAGTAATTTAGGCGAATCTTGTAGTGAATTCGCAAATTGTGTGTATTCTTCGTACTCAATTCGTCTATATAATAGTACAAGAGTCCAGTGTGTGAATTGGGGACAAAGTACTAAGCATATGCTCGACAATTTTCTGTTCACTAGAGCGTCTCATATCAGAGTAAAAATTGTAGAAAATGAAAGTTTTAACGGCAGGCAGAGCAAGATATGACGAGCTGAGTTGGAGCGTGTGGATTGGGTGATCCCTAGTCAAGGTCTCTAACAATAAGATCCCCAGCCAATTTCATACTGAACTTGATTGAAAGGAATCCATTCCTTTTGCACCACTTTTTCGGTGATTCCAGGGAAATCAGCAAATTTGCAGGCAAAGTCGTAAAAAAAGAAACCGATTTTTCCCTTCTTTCTCTGGCCGCTCTCTCCGTCTTTGTGCGCGTCCTCTTCCTCTCGCCACTTGGCAAAAAAGAACAAGGAAAGAAGAGAGTTCGATTGTGAGCAGTTTTATCAGTCTTTCGGGAAAATAATGGGCACTCTATCGGATGGAAAACCCTTCAGCCACGCGATTGAGGCCGCGACATTGTGCTGATCATTTCCCCGACAGACTGCTCATGAAACATTTGACGTGCGTTTGCGCATTTTGATTTTGGGTGCATAATCATACCAACTACATTTGCATGCATCTCGCCTTTACAGCTTGGAAGAAGACAAAATGTCAAGCAATTTGTTTTGTCCCTTGTCTTAAAAACGACTGTGTAATACTTCAATATACCCGAGCAGGTTGTAAAATACATCCTTAAGAACTTAAAGAACGACTTCTACTTTGCCCTCAGGACATGGGTGAGCAAAAAATACAGTGACATTTCCTTCTCCTCGCCATAAAAACGAGGGTCAATTTATGCATAGTAATAGTTGGTGGGGCCGTTTCTACAATTAAGGGCGTAGCGGTACCCTCCCCCTTCTCAGGAGCCTAAAAAAATGTCAAAGGAAAACCAACGTAATTTTTTTACAAGCTAATCCTTCAGGAAAACCGTAGGACTGATTTTTATTGTTTTCATGGTTCGAAAAAAGTCAGAGTGCGAGCGACAGCCGAAAAAAGCCTTCTACACGGTGCAAAAAGCCAAAAAATGCACAGTGCAAGCGGATCTTTTGTTTTCTCACAGTGCGTGTCGCCGATTATGGTCCAGCGACTTTCCTGACGGACTAGTAGTGACCCCCCATCTCCCCAGAATTTATGGTCAGACACGCCCTATTAAATCCCTAATGACTCCCAAACTCAGCGACAAAAAATCATTGTTTATCGACTGACAGAAATAAAATACGTTCCAGAGTTTGTTGGAGGTTTCTTGGTGAATACTCGACGATAAGCCGGGATCAGCGTGAGCACCGATATTGCATTCAACGGCGACAGCAGTTGCAGCGACACGGCCGTGAGATAGCCGCTGTTCCGGAATTGAACGCCCATTGCAAGCATTGCCGTCACGTAGACAATCGGAGAGAAGTACAATATTAATGGGTACACTGCCTGAAAATTGTCGGTACTTGATATAAGTGAGCACAAAAAAATGCTTACGAGTTATAGAGCTTACTTGCAAAATCATCACCGTAATGAGGTGCTTTTGTGCTTTTTGCGTTGAAGCTGTTGCCGAACTGATCCCCTCCCGAGCTTGCCGTATAATCCGTTGGCCACAGAAAATTATCAGGCCATATTCGCCAACATATCCGAGCAGGCAGAGGAGAGCGCAGAGCATGAAGGTAGGATCGTCCTGAAACAGTGGTCGTCAAATGGACTGCAGGTATTAATATGTATTAAAACGACAGTTTTTTAGTTGACAGATGCCCAGAGATTCCGGACTATATGCATATTCCCATATAAGTGTGTCGGGAAAATAATGAACATTTTTTTCATGCTTATTCCGGAAACTTGAAAATTTCATCTCCGCCGAGAAAATGAATTGTGTCGTAACGTATTAAAATTGAACAAATTTGGCCTGACCAAGCTCTCAAAGTCATGCCTATCCCGGAAACCCCCTCAAAGTCGCATCGTATCACCTCAACATTCTCTCTTCCTTACCAGCGTGACAAACACATGGGGATGAACCGGATACCCGCCTCCACTAATCGCGATTAGCTCTTGTCTGCTTCTCTCATTGGCCAGATTGCCGGACGCACAGAACAACGTCGCAATAACGAATATCACCGCCAGGGCCATCCCGTAGGCCGTAAGATACCGCTGCTTGCTCCACATATCGCCTTTGCACAGCAATCGGTAGCGGTAGTAGAAGTGGATTGCGTTGCACGGTGCGGAGCAAAGCGAGGCCACCTCCAGGAAAAAGGCGGCCGCTCGCGCGGTGGAGGCGGAAATGTTTTGTAGGAAAGGATTTTCGAAGATCATGTACATTGTGGAACTTGTGGATACGGCGCTCTGAATTGGAGTTTATTATACATTTATATTTATATTTGTGAAAAAAGGCCTTCAAGTGTGACGCTCAGGTTTTCTTCAAACTTTGCTTTTGCATGGGTTACGTTACCTATATGGCCCAAAACTTATCCAATCTTCGTGTGTCCAGAAAATGTGTCACGATGACACCTCTTTCAAATCGTCCCGTGGTATCAACAGCGGCTTTATGTGGCCGGTAGTACTCCCCAGAGCACGTCAAAAATTTTCGGAAGCTCCTCTCTGCGGAAAAAATCTAGAAAAATCCAGAAAATCCGACATCCAAATTGAGCAATGTAGAAGTTAAGTTTTGAACTCTGCAAGGCCCGAGCTAGAAGTCTCGGATATATCTTGAAAAATTTTATTCTAAGTTTGTGCCAATTTTCATCAGAATCTGAGCGTCACACTTAGCACTTCCCCTGTTAGCCGCGACAAACTTACTGGTGCCACAAGTCCATTGTAAAGCGAGGAGAAAATGTCGACACTCGCGTTGAACGCCATAATCCACGCGTACTCTCGTTGTGGACTGCGTTTGTTGACTCGATACGAGAGGAAGATGACTAGTGAAGACAATAGGAACGACACCATCGATAAACCAAAAGAAATTCCGGGATAAATCTCCCGCAGGTCCATGGCAACTATTGTATAATATATAGCTAAATATGCAGCGTTATAGTAGAGAATTCAAGCGAATTAAGTCCGAAATGTCGCGAGCAATTGTAAAGAGGGAGATTCGTGCACGTCGAATATCTTAAATTAGGCTTCAACAGTAGGTATAATCACCCTGTGACCACTTAAAGTTAAAATAAAACTACAGTCGAATGTCAACATCATCGGCATAAAGTTTACAGTTTATAACAATGCAGCTGTTATTGTGAAGCATTTTTGTATCCAAAACACACTCAAATTACGAGAAGTAGATGGTGGTCGAAGGTTCAACTAAATGGCAAACCGGAAAGGAAGAAAAAATGAGGCCCGCCCACTGTGACGTTTCGTCTAAACGAAGTGTCACAATTTTAAAAAGAAACATTATCAGACTGTCGGGAAAATATTGAGGACATGTCGTTGAAAAATGTCAGCTCTTTGTTATTGGATTTGTCAGATCAAAAAAAAAAAAAACGACTCCACATTATTTTCCCGACAATTCCAATAATACCAGTTTGTCGGTAAAGTAATGTGGGCTTGTCGCAGAAAAATGCAAATTCTCACCGCAGTCCCGTTGCGAACGGATTATCAGTCTGTCGGGAAAATAATGAGCACAATGTCGCATACAGAATCGCATAAATTGTGTCGCGGGGCGTCGCGACACTTGCGGGCAACCACTTTGCGGGCAACCAGTTTGCGGGCAATTTTTTTGCGGGCAACCACTTTGCGAGCAAAATTTGGGGGGTCACATTTGCGGGCAGCTGAAACATTTGCGGGCAGCTGAGACACTTGCGGGCAACCGACACTTGCGGACAGCCGACATTTGCGAGCAGCCGACATTTGCGGGCAACCGGCACTTGAGGATAACAAGGTGGAGGTGGAAAAATTACTTCGATATTTTGGAAGTTTTCCGACATTTGCGGGCAGGCAATACTTGCGGGAAACCGACACTTGCGGGCAACAGTTCCAAAAGTTGCTATACAGTCTGTGTGATTGTTTTTTCCTGTTGCCCGCAAAGCGGTTGCTCGCAAGTGTGCGCCCGCCGTGTCGCGGCAATATAAAATTGCTTTTCACTTCAGCGACGCGAGCGAGTGTCGCAACGACATTGTCTGGAGGAACACCAGACATCTTTTGTTTTCTTCACCGGAAAATCGAAAACACTTGTAAGAACTTTTATTTACTTATGTGCACGTAAAAACAATTTCCAAAAATTCATTTATAAGTTAAACAAGGCGAACACTTTGGATGAAAATTTTCGTATCTATTTCTTCCGTAGACTCTACTGTTTCCATAAAAATCTGTTTTTTTGAGAACCCGAGCGTCACTTGGGACCTATGTTAGTGGGGACACTAAAAATCCAGCGATGCAACCCGAAATTATCGAATTTGATGCCCACGTCATGGTCACTACGAAAAAGTACAAAACCGGCGAACGGCAACATTGTTCCACGCGCTTACAGTGTCCCAGATCATTCGACTGGCATTGTAGCCCACTTGTAGAATGAACATTGAAAGCCCGGCGCTACAAGTGGTGAGCACAAACCGCAGAGAGATTCTCGGAAAGCAAATAAAACAATCTACAAATACCATTGAAATGCGGCATTCGGAAAATATATATTACGTAACTACGGAGTACTTCAACAATACATACTTAGGTCATTAATATTATAACAGAAAACAACTTTTTTGCGTAAAAATTCACGTAAAAAATGGCGTCGCAGCACTTGCGAGCAAGAAGTTCGTTTCATCAGTCTGTCGGGAAAATAATGAGCACAAACTCTACCAGTGTCCGCCAGCTCTCTGCCAGAGATTGCCACGGCTCCGGAGCCATCTCTTGGCTCCGGCTCTGAGCGGCTCCGGGCCGGGAGTCAGAGCCGGAGCCGGAAATTTTGGGTACGGCTCCGGCTCCAGAGACCACAGTCGGAGCCAGGCTTCTCAGCGAAAAGTAAAAATTTCGTGATCTTGTTGAACCAAATCGCTTGAAAAATACTGCGGAGGATGTGTTGCGTACGCAGCAAAAACGGTGGCTGTATGATCTCTGGCACTAATGACTTTTATTTTTGGAAAAATATTTAAAAAAAAGTGTTTCCGCAGGAGCCGGGATTCGGAGCCGGAAACCCTTCTAAATTTTGAGCGGAGCCGGAGCTCCAAATTTGGCCTCGGCTCCGTCTCTGGGACCTAAGAGCCGGAGGCGGAGCCAAAATTTTGGCCGTGGCAATCTCTGCTCTCTACCGTGCCTGATTTGTGTCTTCCTATTGCGCAAGATAATATTATTTTCATTTACATACGAATACTAAAACGGGGTAACTAAATATTCGGGTGATGCGCACTCGGGTGATCGCTTATTCGGGTGATGCAAACTCGGGTGGTGAAAATTAGTGTACCGCTACCGCATTAAATTCATTGGGCAATTGTCTGTGGTCCAGTGCGCACTGGGCCTTTGCCAAACGTCCACCGACTATCTAACGGCTTTGCCAGGCCTCACAGGCACCTCGTACAGCCTTTTTTTTGGTATCCACACGCCATACGCCCCGGATCGACCCATTTTGCGTTGATCCGGACTTCTTTTGGCACACGGTTCTTTCGGCACGTCTCCGCGAATTCAGACAGCTAGCGCTCGTGCCTATTGCGTAAAACTCTTAGAGTTCCCCTCCCGCAACGTTGCTCCCCGTTGCGGGAAGCCTGGTTGCCCGAGGCGTCTCTGCACACCAAATCGAAAAGTCTTGGGAACAGCAAAAAGTTTGACGTTTATGAGACTGTAGAAAGACTTATATATACTATTGTATAACTATATATATACCCTTGTCAAATTTTGTAGTAACACATCAATTGCTTTGCCGCCATTGCACACCTAGTTAAAAGTACAAACGTCAAGTTTTTCATGCTGCAAGCTTCAAACGTCACACTTCATCGGTCCTTGTTGACCTGAGCAACAAGGACCGTTGCATGTTGCGTCTGAGTGTACTAGACGCGACAAAAACTCCTTGGAATTTCTTACGGTACCGAATCCTCTAACAGACCTTACTATACCTCATTGTATCATCAGTCTGTCAGGAAGATTACGGCGCGCGTCCCGACTTTTCGGGTTGACGACAGTTCGGGTCAACACAAAATCGATCGATGCGGAGCAGGTGTATATACAAAAAAAGGTTGTAAGAAGTGCCTGCGAGGCCTGACAAAGCCGTTGGACGGTTGGCGGACGCTCGGCGAAGGTTCGGCGGAGACTTGGCGAAGGCTTGCAACATGTTCACTTTTTCTAACTTTAGCTATCACTAACGTTTAATTTCTTTACCATGAGTTATTGTAACATTTGACTGACCAAAATTTGTGGCAAAAAACGAAGATCTGTGATTTTTATCCAAATATTAGTTATGTAAGCACGTATAAAATACCTCAAAATATGTGATAAACCATCCTAGGACCTGATCAATCTTATTACTTCTTCTAACTAAGCTTCTCCCAGCCTCCCCATGCATCCAACGACGAACCGGCGCGGCTTGTAGTATCGTTGACCCGAACTGTCACTGACTCGAAAAGTCGCAGCGCCTGCAGTCGGACGCCAAATCCCCAGCTGCGGCCAGCCGTCGCAAAGCGATGATGGGCGATTCTAAGCCACTATTTTTTCAACTGGGCAAAGGTCCATGCGCTTTATGGAAAAGTTATAGCCACACGTCCCTTTACCACGAATCTTGAATAATTTATGCGAAATATACACTGTACCGGACCCAATATATGTTGCACAGAAGGTCAGATTGCCAGCGTATTTTCAGAGAGAGGCCTTTCGGAGCCAAAACCGGCTGTCAGAATGCCCTTAGATTACTTTATAAACACGGTCTCTTTTTTTGATATTCACGGGAGCCCTGTGAATATCAAATCCCTTCCACAAATGTTGCCATTTTCGAGCTATCAGATGCTCTACTAGGTAAAGCCGTATACCAATTTATTAACAGTAGTTTTCTTCAGAGTGCGACAAGATTCAAGGCTGCGACAAATTCCCAGTTTTTTTTGTCTCCGGTAGTATCAGTCTGTCGGGAAAATAATGAGCACATTGTCGCTGAATTGCATCGCTGATGAGAAAAGAAATTTGATTTTTCCGCGACACAATTCATTTTCTCGGCAGCGATGCGATTTTCCATGCGACAGAGTGCTCATTATTTTCCCGACATACTGATATCAAACGACTTGCAAGCCCACTTGGAAAGGTAACGAAATTTATCGAGTAACAGAAATAAAGAGAGTTGCAGAGTTTGTTGGCGCGGTCCGGGTCAAGACCCGACGATAAGCCGGGATCAACGTGAGCACCGATATCGAGTTTAGAGGCGATAATAGTTGTACAGAAATGCCGGCGACATAGCTGGCGTTCTGGAAATTCACGCCCATCGAAATCATTGCCGTCACGTACATGCATGGGACAAAGTACAGGACCAGCGGATACAGTGCCTGAAATTCGATAATTATTAGGGAAAAAGTAGGCAGATGGCAATGTTTATTGATCATGTCGCGTACCTGCAAAACCATCACCATGATGAGGCGCTTTTGCGCTTTTTGCGTGGAAGTTGTCGCCGCACGGATCCCTAGTCGGGCTTGGTGTATAATTCGTTGGCCGCTGAACATCATAATGCCGTATTCGACGACGAACATAAGCTGACAGGCGGAGATGCAGAGCAAGAAAAGCGGATGGTTCTGAAAGAAAAGACGGTTAAAGGTTGAAAGTGTCTTGAAAAGGGCTTCCTGAAGAAGCTGAACTCTCGGCAGTATCTATCAGACTGTCGGAAAAATAATGAGCGCAATGCCGCTGCGCCAACCAAGTCGCGAGATGACAAACAATTTGATTTTGCCGCGACACAATTCACTTTCGCACGTCAAACTGAGGAGTCCGGTGACCAGAATAGACCCTTCGCTATCGGTTACTCTCTCGCCCCAAAAAGTCCCCATTTCTTCCCCGACAAAACTATATTGCCAACCCATTCACCGGACTGTTTTAGCTTATCTCAGTTTGACGTGAGGCGATGAGACTTTCGATGCGACAGAGTGCTCACAATTTTCCTGGCAGGCTGATATAAGACATCTATGTATAAATAGCCACGCAAAAACTTCAAAATACGACATCTTGGTCCGCCGGGAACACAATGTGCAATTTGTCGCATCGAAAATCGCATGACCGCCGAGAAATTGCGGGGCCGAACGACCGAGCTTCGAGGATTTTCCCACAAAGGACGATCTGCATTTATTCAAATTTGAGTGTACTTTCCTATGTGGGGCTTCCTTATATTAGGTTGATTCAAAAGTTTTTCCACATTTTTTTGAGACACCTCAAAATAAAATTCCTGGAGCCTGATTGAATGTACGTTAAAACTGAAAGCATAGATGTATGGGGCAGAACATTGCAAAATTTTTGATTCGTAGCATTTTATTTTATACAAGCTTCCTTTCAGAATATTTCAAAAATACTAAAAACTTCTCCGTTTGTGTCATGGTGAATATCCCGGGCCCTAGCAATTTTCCAGCCCACTAAAAAGTCTCGGGTTTTGGGTTATTCGTACTGGGGATGTCTGTAGTTTCTTCTGAATTTATTGCTCTACTTATATCTACACTGACGTTTTTTGTAGCATCCCATAAAGTTGGCCGGAGAGCCGAGCTACCGATCAAAAGCAGATTTTTAAAAATTTTTTGAAAGGAGTTAGATTTTTTTGACTCGGCTGCCATTCAGGTTGTACAAAGACAGTATGCGGATGATACATTCAAAAAGTCACCAACTGAAATTGCCTTATAAGGTAGAAAAGTAGCATAAACTGCACTTTTAGGCGAATTTTTGTAATTTTTTTTACTGGTATTTCAAGAGGACCTTCAGCTTAGCGCGTCTAGCAACTGATAGTGTATGTCAAGTAGGATCAATTATTTATTAAATAACTAGGATACCGGGCAAGAGTAATGAACAGAAAACGTTTTTGTAAAAATCCCCTAAATTTCGTAAAATATTGGTAGATTAAAAAGATTCGATTTTTCTGCCGCATAGGTAAAGCTAGCGCGAATGTTTAGCATTGGCGTTGTAGTGCTACTCATACACTACAATAACAGAAAGCGTTATCTCTTAGTGCTTCTAATAGCTGCGTCTACAGGGTCTACTTTTGCCAGACCCTAATTTTTGATTTTTCGCACTAAAAATTTTTCGACTAGCCCTATAGCAAATTGTCCTCGATGCCATAGAGATTACATACAGGCATACCATATTCGAGAATATTAAGAAGATACAGCCACTCTAGACGTAACGCCGGCGGTTTACTTTTTCTTCCTTCGAGTAGTTAAGGTTTAACACGGCGCTACTACTACAAATTGCTAAGTTGTAAAAAGTTATTAATCTACTATAATCTACAAACAGCCTTCTTTCTAACAAGATATATATCAGGCCCACTGGCTTTGGTCTAAATTTTTTAAAATTTTTTAAAGACATGTGGAAAAACTTTTGAATCAACCTAATAAAAGGCCTCCTTTCCACTGAATAAATCACTTGACTCTTCAGCTCTGATCTGATTACTGGGTTGTCGGGGCTTTCGACAGGAATGTTATCGCAGCCACACAATGCTCATTATTTTCCCGACGGACCGCTAGATCACGTCTGCTACACTTGTCATAAACTCCGTTGAATTTGGACAGTCCGTTTTTTACATGCACTTTTCTGCGAGCGCACCAAGTGACGTCCTCAGAAAAATTCTGCGAGAACATGAGGAACGGCCAAGAGTTTCCTTTCATCGCCTACATAATATATAGTCAACCTTACCAGTGTCGCAACGACATGAGGACGAAATGAAGATCCATTTCCACCAATCGACATCAACTCGTCTCCGTCAGTCACAATGCGTCCGGAAGCCAAGAACAACGCCGCAATAAAGAATATCCCAGTTAGCGCAATCGCATAAGCGCCCAGATACTGCCGTTTGCTCCATATATCGCCCTTGCACAACATCCGATAGCGATAGTAAAAGTGGACGGTATTGGAAGGCGCTGGGCAAAGAGCCGCGACCAGTGTAAAGAAGATGGCAATTTGAACGGCGAATGCCGGAATGTGTCGCAAGTAAGGATTTTCAATATTAAGATACACTGTGGATGCTGTGGCAACTACTGCGCTCTGAATTCAGCTTTGATTTTGCCGTGGGCAACTTACTGGTACCACAATTCCATGGGTTAGTGAGTAAAACAAATCGACCACCGAGTTGAATGCCATAATCCAAGCATACTCGCTTTTTTTACTGCCTCTGTGAACCCGGTAGGATAGGAAGATTACCAGTGAAGACAATGTAACTGCTACAGTGGTCAGGACGAAACAAATTTCGGGGTAAACCTCCCGGAGCTCCATGGCAATTGAATTATTATGTTATATAAGGAAGGAAGTTTGCTGAAAAAAACTGGTGGTAAAAATTCATGGAGGAATAATAATAGAGCAGTTCAATTGCTCAAAAATCACGATGACTACTATCAGTGTACTCTGTTGCATCGAAAATCGCATCGCCGCCGAGAAAATGAAATGTGTCGCCAGGTGCGTAGCTGACAAAAAAAATTAAATTCTGGGGGTGGGGGTCACGCCTAAGGGTCATTATGCAAAAAAATTTTCGCGGAAATTACCTAGGTCCTCCCTTAAAGTCCGAGGTTCTCCAAGCCAAGGCGCAAATAAGGAATGTTCCCGCTGTGGGACCCAACACGGCGGGTCTCTCTCGCAAAAAAATAAAAAAAATATTTTTTTATTGTTTGAAATGGTACAAAGAAGGTGAAAGATGAGTGACGATCACTGAAAAAAGGTATGTTTTTTGTGTTTTCTGATTTAGGGCAGCTCGGCAAAAATTTTTACGACAGCTGATCCAAGATTTTTTGTGTTTTGGGCGAATGAAGGTAATTTTGGACATTCCTAAGCATGAAAATGGGTGTAGCTTTCCAAAGAACCATCCAGGAGTGATGTTGATCGAGTTTTTGCCAAGTTAGAGTCAATCCCTTCAGCAAACTACCTAGTATAATATAATTTTTTCCAGGATTTTGAATTGGAATGCAGCCAGACGGCTAAATTTCACCGCAAGGACTCGCTGAAGCCAGAAGAAGAGACGACACCATTCAAATTCCATGTGGAATGGCTTTTTCCGAAGCTGATGTCAACAAAGAAAAGGTGAGTTTTTCTTGGTTTTCACTTTTTAGGTCGGGAAATCTATTGCTCCTTGAGCAATTTTCTTTGACCCCGGCCTGGGGGCCCCCAGATACGCCCCTGTGTGTAAATATAATATTAAGAAGTGTCAACAAAGAGGGCACTAAGTTAGCGATAAAAACAATATCTGTACAACTACTGGGGCCCAAAATCGAGTTTTTATAGAAAGGTTTTGCTATACGGAGGAGTTCTATCAGTCTGTCGGGAAAATAATGGGCACTCTGTGGCATCGAAAATCGCATCGCCCGCCGAGGAAATGAATTGTGTCGCGAAAAAATCAAAGATCTTTAACTTCAGCGACACACAGTCGCTGCATTGGTGCAGTGACAGAGAGCTCATTATTTTACCGGCGGACCATAATATACTCATATACTATATACTCGGCATATAAAAGCGGTGACATCATTCTTGCCATATTCAAGCTTCTGTTGAGAACAATACAAAGCAGCGGTTAAACAAGTTACGTATATGAAGCACCCATGTCGTTCTACCATTTCCCAAACGGCCCGTTTCAATAGAGTTAAAAAAACAATGAGAGAAGAAGGCGGTAATTGTATGCTTTAAAAAATAATTGTTATTCTCGGTGCATGTCAAGAGAAAATAGAACGAAACCGGGGTGCAATCCGCTTCCATCGTGCTAGAGGTATGAAAAACGTTCGTAAAATTGATAAATAATACCCACTAGGGACTTTATGGCGCGAGTAGTATTTTCATAAAGTTCGTAGACTTTTTACCTCAGTTTGAACTGTGAATTTGGGCTTCCGCTTTGTGCTCATTATTTTCCCGACAGACTGATTAGCATTATATAAACAATATTTTCATAAAGTGCATAGACATTTTGTCGCGGCCGCACCGTGCACAAAGAACCTCACATTTTTCACAGCGCAAACCGCTTTTCTTGAGGTTTGCAGTGTGCGAAAAAAAGGAAAAATGCACAGTGCGTTGGCGACAAGCGTGGCAAAAAGTTCAAAGCGCACTGTCGAATGAGAAATTGCACAGTGCATTCACCTTTTTTGGTGTTGCACTGTGCGAAAAAAAAGAAAAAAATGCACTGTGCATTGGCGACAGGCGTGGGAAAAAGTTCGAAATGCACTTTGCGAAGGAAAAATTGCACGGTGCGTTCACCTTTTTTGGTTTTGCACCGTGCGAAAAAAAATGCACTGTGCATTGGCGACAAGCGTGGGAAAAAGTTCAAAGCGCACTGTTCGGAAGAGAAATTGCACCGTGCATTCACGTTTTTTGGTTTTGCACCGTGCGAGAAAAAATAAAAATGCACTGTGCATTGGCGACAAGCGTGGGAAGCAGTTCAAAATGCACTGTGCGAAAGAGAACCAATGTCCACTCACCTTATAAAAAATACCAAAACACGTCAAGCCTTTTATACCGCGGTTCGTAATTGGCATGCGAAAAAGGGCAGTGCAATTTCGGATAAGTCCGGAACACCCCGCGGTAATCCAGGGCGTTAAAGAATGGTACGTGCGGCCGAGACAAATAAGACGGATTTCAATAAACGGTTGTAAAGTGGGACCTTCGAACGATTCGTATATCTCGATTTAGGGCCGACCGTACGCATAACGTGACAATTTATGTAATAACTTAAAGTTCACCCAAGACTACAGCCGAATAATAGTAATGAAATATGTTTAATGTTTACAGTGTAAAACAACGGAAGCCGGCGTTGTTATCGACAAATTGTATCCAAAACACACCGAATTGGTTTTTCTAATTTTCACGCCATATTGTTCGTTAAAATATAACGCTACAAGTAGGGGGAGGGGAGACGGTCGAGTTCAACTGATCACTTCCTCAATTACCCCCGCAAATTGTAAAACTTTTTTTTACTATCAGCCTGTCGGGAAAATAATGAGCACTCTGTCGCATCGAAAATCGCATCGCCGCCGAGAAAATGAATTTTGTCGCAACAAAATCAAATCTCTTTTCACTTCAGTGACGCTATCGGCGCAACACGTCAAAAAAATTAATTTTTTTGTGACCAAATTTTATGATGATTGGGAAATCGCCCTTTACATTTTTTGGGTCCCAACACGAAAACCCTGAATTTCAAGACAAGCGCCCAAAATGGACTAAAACGCAGGGAGACTGCCACACGTCAAAAAAATTCTTTCAGAAAATTGAAAAAACAAAGAATCTCGGATCATTGACTTTTTGCGAAGTGCCACAGAATGAATTCGAGTCCGAAAAATTATTTTTTTCTTCGAAAAAATTTTTTTCTCAAAAAAAAAAACTTTCTATAGGAAAGTTTTCTTTTGTGACTCGATAATTCAGCGACATTTCGTCAAAAATTAATGCTCCGAGGTTCCTTGTTTTTTCACTTTTTTTGATGTGCGCTGCGACACTGTGCTCATTATTTTCCCGACACATGCCGCTACAGTAAGAACGGGAAGTTGTCACGCTAAAAGCAAAAAATCAGAGAGACATGCAGATCAAAAATTCCACAGAATGCGTAGTGCGGAGTGTCCGAACTTTGTGGTCGCTGCTTTTTGCACCGTGCAATCCCAAATTCATTTTCCAATTAACTGGGGAGCCCAGAGCAATTTAAGAATGGAATACATTTAGCGAACAAAGAATACGGCAAATTTTTTGAGGAAGTTATGCATACCACGCAACGTAGACATAAGCAAATTGAACGGACAAAGCAATGTAGTTATAAAGTCTGATGCCTATGAAAAAATAGGGCAAAGCCGGAGGAGCCGAAAAAACCCGTTTGCGTTGTTCCACCTGCTCACACTGTAGGCTTGATGACTCCGCCGAGGTTGTAGCCACTTGTAGAGTGAACACTGAAAGCTCAACACGTCCAATGGTAAGCACAAACTGTAGATAGATTCTCGGAAAGCAAACAAGACAACCGAGAACCATCTACAAATCCCATTGAAATGTGGCATTCGGAAAATATATGTTACGTAACTGGCGAGTACCTAATACATCACACCCTTACAATTAGATCATTAGTTTTATGGGGAAAACAACTTTTTTTGGGTGAAATTCAGAAGTCGCAACACTTTCGAGCAACAAGTTCGTTTCATCGGTGTGTCGGGAAAATACAGTGACAGACCTGATCCAGTGGCAAAAAATGTACCATTCTGAATCCAGGAAGTATCAAAAAAATGCAGCAAAATGTCTCCCTCTTCAACTAAAAACTCCGTTTGAAGGCCTTTTCCTCACGAAAATACTATCATGTTTCTGAAATCGGAGTTTTTTTCAATTGGAGAGGGAGGTATTTTGCCACATTTTTTGATACTTTGCGGATAAAAGACGGTACGATTTTGCCACTGGATCAGATCCGCCACTGTAGCTTGGTCCCTCCCGGCGATTTTTTCTTTTTTTCTTGGCCTCGGGGTGCCCCCCTCCCCCTTTCTAGCTACGCTTCTACGCTGCAACCTGGTTAGCCAGCCTAAAACTATTATATAACCTTCCATTTATAATTCTCCGGTGCAAAACGGTACGTTTTTTGCCACTGGATCAGGTCCGCCACTACAATGAGCAATAACGTGGGCTTGTCGGAGAAAAATATCTCGCCTCGTCGCTATCGCGCATCAAATTCCTGCCGCGGAGAGCCACAAAGTGTTGATTCTTTTGCTCAGCGCTACGAATCCTTATTGTTTTCCCGACAGACGGATAACTATTACATCAGTCTGTTGGGAAAATAATGAGCACAGACCTTCCCTTTCCGCAACACAATCACTTTTCTCAGCAGCGGTACGATTTTCGCCGCAAAATTGTGATTATTCTTTTCCCGACAGACTGATATTGAGCCACAAGCGTCGCTGAGGTTTTATATTGAGGACTGCAGCTAGGCAAATCTTGTAGTATGAACGCTGAATAACGGTAAGCACAACTTGTTTTATTTCTTTCCCAGAAACGTTTGCAAGCGGGAACAACCCAAATCCCATTGGAATGTGGTATTCGGAAAACCATTTATAATTTACTACTCGCCGCGAAATGCCCTTATATTTATATTTATAGCGGTCCCGAATTATGTTGCACTCTAAAAAAATGATTTTTTTCGCTGTGAAAAAATGAAACTCGTGCGCTTTTGAAACTTATGTCGCAAAGAAAATTTCAAATGCTCTGAGCAAAGCAATTTTTCGCGAAGTTCGAGGGTTTACAGCGCCAAAGCCGCGCAAATTCTTAGCAATTTGTGAGCCGAGTAATGTCATCAGCGTTCTTCGCGAAGCCGCAAATTGTCCGTCGGGAAAATAATGAGCACTCTGTCGCATCGAAAATCGTATCGCCGCCAAAAAAATGAGTTGTGTCGCGGCAAAATCAAATTGATTTTCACTTTAGCGACCTAGCGACAGACTGATGTTCGACATTTTACCATCAGCCTCACTTTGGCGCCAAAAAACCCATGATTTTTCAATCGCACAGTGCAAACGGCAAAACGCACTGTGCGGAAGGCTTGCGACAAAAAGTCCACGCACTTTTGAAAAAGTGTAGTCAGCGGTTGTTATTGAGTTTTTATGAGTTCGTTATTATTTAGTCTGAGGTAATTATTTGTGTTTTACCCGTACTTTGTCGTTTGTTTGGTGACAGCAGCACTTACAATACATGCATATTTCAATGTTTTCGACAGATTTCTCATAGTACATCCGTGGATAAACATTTTGTGGAAACGGATTTTCACTACGTAATATTTAGGTGTGTTTTGAAGGCCATATATTTATATAAGGCATATATAAGCTACAAACTTGATCAACGCAACATTTATCGACTAACAGAAAAAAACAACTGTCCAGAAGTTGCTGATGACTTCTTGGTGAAGGCTCTACGGTACGCCGGGATCAGCGTGAGCACCGATATTGAATTTAGAGGCGATAATAATTGCACAGATAAGCCGGCGATATAGCTGGCGCTTTGAAATTTGATACCCATCAAAATTATGATCATAATGTAGACGAATGGAATAAAGTACAGAATCAACGGATACGCCGCCTGAAATTTGCTGATATTTTGGAAAAAAGGCGTAAAGGAATGGCCGTGTTTATTGATGATAATGCCTACCTGCAAAATCATCAACGTGATCAGATGTTTTTGCGCTTTTTGTGTGGAAATTGTCGCCGCACGGATCCCTTGTCGAGCTTGGTGTATAATTCGTTGGCCGCAAAAAATCATAACCCCGTATTCGACAACGAACATCAGCTGACAGCCGAACATGCAGAGCAAAACAATTGGGTCGTTCTGAAAACGAGACGGTTAGAAAGGCTGCAGGTTTTGTAAAAACGAAGGCAGAATATCAGTATGTCGGGAAAATAATGAGCAATGTTTGAAGAAATGAATGTCCATGCGCCGATAGTTCCGCCAGGTGGAAAGCAGTTTGATTTTGTCGCAACGCAATTCATTTTCATGCGATTTTCGATGCGTCAGCGTGCTCATTATTTTCCCGACAGACTGAAAAGGGGACTGGCCGAGAGTCTCATCGGCGGGACCACACCACTTTGCGGGCAGCTAGAAGAACCACAGACGTTCTGCTGGCATTTTTTGTGGAAATCAGCCAACATTTGCTTACAAAAGGAAATTCAAACGTTTTATTTAACAGTTAGATAATGCGAGTTAAGTTTCCAGGTGTATCAGTGGCTTGAATAGCTACAATAAGGTTAACCGGGAATTTTTAAAGGTTCAGAAACCATTTTCAAAAACAAGTTCCTATAACTTTGAAAGTGAGGGATGAATAGATTCGTGTACTTCTCAGTACTGCAGTACTGGGGAGTTACCAATGCAATATTTTCTGTTATAGATTACGGTAGAAAAAGCGTAATCTTAATCGGCAAATGTCGGCTGCCCGCAGAGTGGTTACCCGCAAGAGTCGTGACGCTGTCTCTTCGCCAGGACCAAAACAATACTTGTACACAACCTTACCAGTGTCACAATGACATGCGGCCGAATCTCTCCACCAATCGCCACCAGCTCCTTTTTGCTTCTGTCATTCGCAACATTTGCCGGAATGCAGGACAATAACGCAATACCTAATATGACCGCCAGCGCCATCCCATAGGCCGCCAGATACCTCCGTTTACTCCATATATCGCCCTTGCACAGCAACCGATAGCGATAGTAAAAATGAACCGTATTACAAGGCACGGAGCAAAGAACCGCGACGACTTGAAAAAAGGCGGCAATTTGAACAGTGAGCGTCGAAATGTTTTGCAAGTAAGGATTTTCCATCGTAAAGTAGGCTGTGGTTGCTGTGGCTACCACTGCGCTCTAAATTCAGCTTTGATTTTGTCGTGAGCAACTTACTGGTACCACAATTCCATGAGCTAGCGAGTAAAACATGTCGACCATCGCGTTGAACGCCATAATCCAAGCGTATTCGCTTTTTTGACTGCCTTTGTGCACCCGATACGATAGGAAAATTACCAGCAAAGACAGTGTGAGCGATACGGTAGTCAAACCGAAGCAAATGTCGGGATAAACCTCCCGAAGCTCCATGGTAATTTAATTACTATAGATAGCAGGCTTGTTGAGACGAGACGTTCATTCAAACCGCAATTCAACTAGGTGGAGCCTATTCCAAAAACATTGTAAACCCTTACGTTAAGCTATAACAACGTCACACCGTGGTAGTGCTTTAACTATAACTTGTTGAATGGGATTGAAGTTTACTGTAAAACAAGCGTCTGAAGATGTTTTGTAGGTACAGAAGCTTTGATGAAATTTTAAAAAAAACATTGCGTTTTTGTCAAAACAACACCCAACAGAACGCTAACCACTTGGAGAGTCCCATACTCGACAGAAGAGAAATGTCTCCCGCCCACTTTGATATTCAATGCCATACAGTTTCATTGTTTCATTCGAAGGTAAATTGAGTACAGGACAAACAACACATGCATACGTGCTCTATTAAAGGGTGGGACAGGATTTTTTCAGCCATCGGCCAATGGCTTTGTCAAAGGGATTCTGCCATATTCTGCGAGGTTCTTCAGTGGTTTTCAAGGGTTTAGAGACATTTTGAAGGGTCTAGAGACATTTTTGATGTATATACTAATAGCTTCTCTCACTTCCGACCTTTTGGCAAGATGCAGACTAGGCCGTCCGGAAAGTAAGGGTAATTTTGGCAACATGCACTGTGCAAAAACAAAAGTTTTCTTTGCACTGTGCAATTTCTTGCTTTTTTCAGGTGCAATATTTTTTGGGCCGTCGCTCGCATCCTGACTTTTTTCGCACAGTGCAAACGCCAAAAATCAGTCCGGCAACATCACTGTGCAAAAAAACGCGGTTTCGTTTTGCACTGTGCAATTCTGGCTTTTCTGGGAGGCCGCTGATTTTTTTTTGCATTGCTTGTGACGTACTGCAATTTTCTTCGCTGTCTTCAACATCAAATCTCATATCGAAAAACCCAGAAAATTTTTGGTGAACTTCGATCCGAAAGACCCCGATTCCTGCGCCGCCTCCGCCGGAGGTCATGGCCACGGACTTTTCTTCAATCTTTTTGAAAAATGTATTTTCATGGCCTTTCAATAGTTTTTACATTATGTAATATATGTAAGCGTTACGGTTCCCTGACTTGACATCACTTGATCTTCACACACGTCAAGTTTGTTCCACTATCTTACAGTGTCCATAGAGGATTCCACTGAGATTGTAGCCACTTGTAGAATGAACACTGAAAGCCCAGCGCTACAAGTGGTAAGCACAAATTGCGAGCACCTTTTCTAGTGAAAAATAAAACAGGTCGGAACATTCGAAATGCCATTGAAATACAGAATTAGGAAAATAAGACGGTTGGTAGCAAGGGAGTGCGTATAAAACATAGATCATTATTTTATAGAGAAAACAAAGTTTTTATTGGGTAAAGTGCAGGTATCGCAACGCCTGCAGGCAATAGGTTTCGCGCAGAATTTTCGCCATCAGTCTGTCGAAAAAATAATGTGGTTTTCTTGCAGCAAAATTTCTCGCGTCTTTGCGGTCGCGCACCAAATCTCCAGCTAGCCGTCGCAACGCGATAATGGACGATTCCAACGCGCGACGAATCCACATTATTTTCCCGACAGACTGATGTAAGGCAATGGTTTTTTTGCTTTGTTTTCTGCAACTTGTAAAGAACTTTAGGGCCTAGGACGATTATGTCATCAAATTGTCGGGATGTGTATATTGTGAAACTTCGCCGTAAATGTAGGATCGCGGTGGGCATGTACAAATGTAGTTTTGCAGTAAGCATACTACATTTGTTAGTCTGTTGGGAAGAGAATGAGAACAATGTCGATTCGAACATCGCTTTTAACGACTCATACTTTCAACGAGGATGCTGTCCTTTACCTATACTAGGCGAGGTATACACATTGCGTGGGGGCCTTGCGCGACAAACAATCGGTGCGGACAAACACATAGAATAACATTTGAAAAACACAATAAACTCCTACAACAACACTCTACTACAACACCTCATCCAACAACAACCCAACAACTACTATCCATGTTATTCAATGCCAAACTATACAAGATACGCCGATTATCAAATGGGATCGAAATGGATAAAGATAAACATTACGGTTCCTTGATTCAGGAACTTCGCTTCGGAACCTCTCCATGGAATATTCTCGAAAAACGGGAGAAAAAAGCTGGGAAACAGTTGACACCGGGGACATCCCGCTCTCTCTCCCGCTCTCTAACTTCAGAAATTAGGAGATCGTGTTGAAACAAATATGATTGAAACTTTAGATTCGGTGCAATATGACAATTGATATTGTGATGCGGAACGACCGAGCTTCGAGGATTTTCCCAACGATCTATATTTATTCAAATTTGATTGTACTTTCCTACGTGGGGTTTCCCTATAAAAGGCCTCCTTTCCACTGAATAAATCACTTGACTCTTGAGCGTCTTGTCTCGTTACTGGGTTGTCGGGCCTTTCGACAGATATGATCTTAGTGTGACCCTTTTCAGTATGCCTGCCTCGAGCTAGAAATTGCTCCCGGACCGTGGCAAATATATATGAGAGGGGCTGGCCCTGTCCGGTAGCTGACTTTCGGCTAGTTGGCCAAGACGGCTTTACCGTTGAAAATTGGGGGCGTTTCGCTCAAAATTTGAGGTATACAGAGCATTCCCAATTTCTCGACCTCCATTGCTTGGGAAGGTAATTTTAAGCTATATTTATTTGGGTAAAAAATAGAACAATTCAAGGCCACATTAGAAGTAAAAAACCTTTGTGAATGCAACCTCCTGTCGACACCGCGTATATCCAACTCCTTGCAACTTTTCTCACTCCCATACAACACCTTCGAAATCCCTCTACTTTTTCTCAAATCCATGCCGTAACGGCTGCAACACAATGCCAAAAGGCCATAGTTCTTGTCTTCGGGACGCAGCGTCAGACCTCTTTCTGCATATAGCAATGTTCAAGCAACGGAAAAGGGAGTTCCAGAGGTTTTCGAGTACTTTATGGTTAAGGCTCTGCGGTAGGCTGGGATCAGCGTGAGCACGGATATTGAGTTAAGCGGCGATAACAACTGTAGCGATATGCCGGCGATGTAGCTGGCGTTTTGAAATTTCACACCCGTGGAAAGCAATATCGACACGTACATGAATGGAAGGAAGTATAAGATTAGCGGATACACTGCCTGAAATTAGCTAATATTTATAAAAAATGGGTGAGCTAATAGCTTTGGGTAAACATGGCTTCAAGGGAGGGCTGTTGGCATTTCTGGGCTCCGACCCAGCCAGGCCTTTTTCAAAATTTTCGGAGCTTGGACCGGCCTTGAGGATTTTGAGGCCTGGCTAGTAAAAGTTTTTTTAAAATAATTTTTGAATGGTAATTTTCCTGCCATTTTGTCAGCACTTTGGCATTCTGTTTTATGGCTCGTTTTAGGGTCTTTTATCGTTGCTAGCAACGCTTAAATCAGCGAAACATGTTTTCGCTCTTTATAGAGTTAAAAGTACATCTTGTTGCACAATGCCAAGAACCCAAAATGGGCATTTCAAATTTTCGTTTCAAGACTAAAAAAATCTTTCTGAAAGAGCAGGGGCAGCCGAGCCTTTACCATGTCTGCCAGAGACTGTAGACGGCCTTTCGTGGTAAAACTTACCTGCAAAATCATCACCGTGATGAGATGCTTTTGCGCCTTTTGCGTGGATATCGCTGCACTTGTGCCTTGCTGTGCGTGCCGTATGATCCGTTGGCCGCAAAAAATAATAATGCCGTATTCAACAACGAACATTAACTGGCAGAGGAACATGCAGAGCATAAAAATTGGGTCCCTCTGAAACAATGAAATGAAGTTATAAAGTTATATTAATTGTAGGTATCCTTAAACAGAGTGTCTCTTGGTCTTTCCGAATTTTTTATAGTCTCTAAAGCCCGCTGCATCACTAACGCGACATTATTCTTACCAACGTCACGAAGACATGGGGATAAACGATATCCACAGCTCCAACAACCGACATCAGCTCCACCTTGCTCCTTTCGTTGGCCAGATTCCCGGCCGCGCAGAACAACGTCGCAATCAAGAATATCACAGCCAGCGCCACTCCATAAGCACCAAGATACCGCCGTTTGCTCCAAATATCGCCCTTGCACAACAACCGATAGCGATAGTAGAAATGGACGGCGCTGCAGGGCGCGGAGCAAAGAACGGCGACCAGTTGAAAGAAGACGGCCACTTGAGTCGAGGTGGTCGGAATGTTTTGCAAGTAGGGATTGCGGATTGTCAAGTAGCCAGTGGAAGTTGTGGCTATTGCGCTCTGAACCAGACTTTGATTTTTCCGTCGGAAACTTACTGGTACCACAATTCCATGCGTTAGCGAGTAATAAACGTCGACGCCCGCGTTGAACGCCAAAATCCAAGAGTATTCCCGTTGTCGGCTGCCTTTTTGCACTCGATACGACAGGAAAATTACCAGTGAAGACAAGCTGAGTGAAATGACCGTCACAACGAAGCAAATTTCGGGATAAATCTCCCGCAGGTCCATGGTAATATTATTACTATAGATAGCAGGCTTGTTGAGCTTGTTGAAACGGGACCTTGAACGTTAGAGACAGGAGGAAATCAAGCCCATTGTAACGCAACGAGATTAGAGGTTGTAAATGGGGTATTCGAAAACATTGTTAATTCGTACGTATAATCTAAATTAGTATACATATAGGTACATATTAGTATTTTTTGTAACGTGCATGGACATTTGTAATTGGCCGCACCGCGCACAACAAAACCTCATTTCGCACCGTACATTGGAACATGCCTTTTTTCAACGGCACGGTTGTGGTTTTGCTGAAGAAAATTTGCACAGTGCAAACGGCTTTTTTGAGGTTTGCACTGTGCGAAGAAAGGAAAACTGTGCGTTGGCAACAAGTGTAGGAAAAAGTTCAAAATGCACCGTGCGAAAGATTTTTGACGGACCTGATCCAGTGGCAAAAAACATCATTTTGCACCCGGGAAGTATCGAAAAATGTTGCAAAATGTCTCCTTCTCTAACTAAAAAATACTCCGTTTTGAAGGGTACGCAATTTCTCCCACAAAAAGAGCGAGCGCGCTTTTGAGACTGCAGTTTCTTCACTTGGAGAGGGAGGTATTTTGCCACATTTTTTGGTTCATCCCTGATGCAAAACGGTACGTTTTTTGCTGTTGGATCAAGCCCACTGTATTACTTTTTCACCCTTGTCGCCAACGCCCAGTAGATTTTTCTCTCACTCTTTGCACAGTGCAAGACACAAAAAAACCATCTGCACTGTGCAAATTTTTCAGAAAAACCGCATAGTTAGAAAAAGCCTATCATAATGCACGGTACGAAAAATGGCGAAAAAAAGTGAAATTCATCAAAGAGGGAAAATTTCCATGCAGTGTATGAAACAAACTCATTGCCACACGTCACAAAATGAGCTTAAGAAATACAATGTCGGAATCAGTGCCACAGTATCAAGTCGGGAAAGAAAAATTACCATGTAGAGAATATTTTCGTATTTTCGATCAAATGTTGTCTTGAATAAAAAAAAGGAAATTTCTGACTCGATAATGAGACTCATAGGAAAATATCACGGTACCCCCGCAAAAACAAAGTCGGTTGAAAATAGTAAAATAATTATCACTAAGCTTGTCAAATGTCACAATAAATTTTTGCAGTCATTATTGCTGCTGTAGATAACCACATTTTTTGACATTTTATTTTCCACCATGCGGCAAAAAGTGTGATTCAAAAGTATCTTAAATTTAAAACTGGACCGACCTTTGCTTTTATCGCGAACCCTGAATAATTTATACGAAATATACACTGTACACGGACCCAATGTATTATATATTGCACAGAAAATCAAATTGCCAGCATATTTTTAGAATAGGGGCCTTTCGGAGCCAAAACCGGCTGTCGGAATGCCCTTAAATGACTTTGTGACCGCGGTTCCGCGTACAGGAGCCCTGTGAATATCAAATCCCTTCCACAAATGCCATTTTCGAGCAATCGGAGTCCGTACTGGGTAACGCCGAATGACCAATTTATACTACAGTTTTTCGACACGTAGGCTCAAGGAAGAAGACGGATTTGATTGCGCAAGTGCTGGCACAGTGCAACCAATTTTCGCATGCTTCCAAATAATCCGTGCAGACGGTAAATTGCTCGGAAAGTGCATGGTACTTCAGCGATTAGCATAGTGCAGCAAGCCTCCGCAAAGGTTTGAAGTGAAGCTCAAGCTCGAAAACTAATCAAGTTCAAGCAGAGGTGGCCACCCGGGCCCGTTTAGGCCCGTCCAGGCCCGTTTCGGGCCGTCTTATATACTTATCCCGCGCTTTTTTCTGAGTAACCGGATGGCTTTGAAACTTCGCCTAGCCCTAGGTTTAGAAGGGTGCTGACCCTTCAAAATGTTATCAGATTTTTGATATCTCTTCTCCAAAACGAGATATCGCAATTGCGGGAAAAGTAAGACGGGCCGAAACGGGCCTGGACGAGCCTAAACGGGCCCGGGTGGCCACCCCTGAGTTCAAGTTTAAAATTCTTAGAGCTTTGAGATCAAAATCGATACAATTTCAAGTCGACCCCGAACTTGGAAACTAAAAATTTTATGAGTTCACGTTTGTACTAATCGAGCCATAAAGTCCTGACACATTTGTCGCGGAAATCGCACGACAAGTTGAGGAGTCCGGTGACCGGAATAGACTCTTCGCTATCGGTTTTTTACACTTCGTCTTGATTGCATGGAGAAGACAGAGAAAAGACGCGGAAAACGTTCTCTCTCGTCTCAAAAATTCCTCATTTCTTCCCCGACAAAACGTCTTTTCGCGTCTTTTTTTGGCGAATTGCCAATCCGTTCACATCTTCGGCAAAAGAATGAAGTCGCACAAAACATCACGTCGCTATTGCAAAAACGGCCTCGTTTTCGTCTCGGAAGGTCCGAAAAAAAGAAAAAACCGCACGGTGAAAAAGTGTGGGTGTTTATGACGCGACTAGTATATACTTATTATAATATCAAAAAACTATGCGGATTATTTGATTATTAAAAGTTTCATAAAGTGCACGGACATTAGTTCTGTTTCGCGTAACGCAATTTGAAGCGGTCGAAAAGCGATGATGTGCGATTCTAAGGCGCGATGATCTGCCAGTATTTTCCCGACAGGCTGATAAATAATACTACGCTTTTTCAGTTTTGCGGCGACGCAGTTGAAAAATCTTACGCAATTTATCAAATGCACAGTGCAAAAGATGAAATGCACGGTGCGGGCCGCGACAAATGTCCATGCACTTTATGAAAGTACTATCAGACTGTCGGGAAAATAATGAGCGCAATGTGGCTGCGCCAATCGTGTCGCTGAAGTGAAAATCAAAGGCGCCGGTTTGATTTTTCCTTGCGCTCAAGTTACAGTATGCCCGGATACAGTAATGTGTCAAAAAAATTTTTGTAGCTGCCGAGTACAAATGGGCACGGAACTAAAATTCCAAATTGCGTTTGTTCTAAACAACCGTACAATAAACGTGTTTCAGAGTACAAAACTCAAGTACTACGTAGATTGAAACTGTGAAATTCCATTCCCATGGCAACCATCGTGGTCATTTACAGGCCTGAAAAGAGTACAAACTGTGTATGGAAGGGGGCAAAGAGTACGTGAGCGCTACGAAAATACAGTGTATTTGCAGCTGTTCGCTTCTAGTCTGTCCATAAGAACGTTGACTTTCTGTGTTGCCGTGACAAAAATAACCAGGGTTTTGTGGAAAGTAGAGTTGGTATTTTGACAGAATTTTTTTCAAAATGACGCTTGATTGACGTTGTTGCGTCAAGTAACAATCCTCCTGGTCAAATTTAAAATTTTGATGACGAATGCGAGCTTAGAATACAGGGTCTTGAACGTGATGGAAATTAAATAAAAAGTAAAGCTTTTTATGGCAGATACACGATAACGGTATTCGTCATAATCTACAGGGTCTTTCAAGAAGCGTAAGGAAATTCGACGGTTATAACTTCCGGCAGAGTGGCGCAGAAAGTTCGTCGAGAGAAAACCATTTTTATGCGGCATTCTTTTTTGGACTATTAGCATTTTCACAAAGTGCCTGGACATTTCTTCGCTGTCGCACAGTGCATCTTGGACCTTTGTCGCCAACGCACTGTGGAATTTCCCCTTTGCGCACCGTGCAAACTTCAAAAAACCGTTTGCACTGTGCAGCAAAATCGCGGCGGCGCGGTTGAGAAAAGCTTACGTCGCCGCGATATTTCAAATGCACAGTGCAAAACCAAAAAAAGGTCAATGCACGGTGCAAAAAATCGGGGGCTTTTGTGCACAGTGCGCGGCGCGACAAATGTCCAGGCACTTTGTGAAAATGCTAATAGTAACAAACATTTTTTCCAACTTTATTGTATGTCCGTTGCGGGCGCAAAATTCGTGCGATGCTGTTGAAAAAAGCTTACGCCGTTGCGATTTTCGAATTGCCCGGTGAAAAAGGTAAAATTCGCAGTGTGAGAAAAGTCAACGCGTTTTATTGAAAGACTTGTACATTCTATGTCACTTTGAGCACCATAGCTGTCATATATATCAGATTTTCGGAAAAATAATGAGATCGGATATCGTATCGCTGCCAAAAAAAAATGAATTGTGTCGCGAAAAAATCAAATTGCTTTTCACTTCAGCGACACGATCGGTGTAGCAACGGTGTGCTCATTAATTTCCCGACAATTCATATTACTTTTTTCATAAAGTGCATGGACATTTTTTTCTCTTCCGCAATGTGCATTTTGAACTTTGTCCCACACTTGTCGCCAACGCACACAGTGATAAATAGAAATCCATATAAAGTACTCAAAGTGCAAAGAAAAAACCCAAACAAATGAAATGCCATATTAAAACACACAGCCGAAACAATAGAATTAGCGACAATAGAGCACTTATAAAAGGTTAATTTAGTTTAATAGAGCAACATAGTTTTAAATAGACAAAATTTATAGTCTACGCGCGACAAAATTGGGATTTGTGAGGACCGGAACAGCATACAAAAATTTAAACAAATATTGTAGTTATTTCGCCAATCTCGTTCTCCTTTTTTGTACTTTTTTGTGTTGCACAGTGTAATCTCGCTTTTTGCCCTAAGCGATTCCCATTTTTCGCATCGACAAATCAATTTTTCGAACTGCGACAGTTTTCCGGGAGGCCGCGAAATCTTCCAAGGACCTGCTTACCCACGAGGCGTAGAGCACGTGGAGACCCAAAACAGGCTGTAAGAGATGCCTACGAGACCTGGCAAAGCCGTTGGATGCTCAGTGAAGGTTCGGCGGAGGCTTGGCGAAGACTCAACATGTAACCACTTTTCTAATTTTAGCACTTGTTAACCTTGGGTTTTATGACTTTGACCTGAAGATCAAACGTTGTCCAAATAATAAAAAGCCGTAAGTTTATCCGGTTATTATTGGAGTAGTACATGCTAAAATAACTCAAAAAAGGTGATAAACTATCCGAGGACGTGATGAATCTTATTATTTCTGTTAACTAAGCCTTCACCCACCTTATATAACGACAAATCAATGCGGCCCAAAGTCTTGTAGTTGAACTGTTGTTGATCAGAAAAAATCTTAGCGCAAATTTGCACGCTATGTCTAGTCTAGGTATAAGATAACGCTGCACTTTATTTTTGTACGACACTTCCCTACCAGACTATATTTACATCGTGTTATGTTGATTCCTTGCGTAAACATGTGCTTTTTTTGAAATAAGTGCTATTTCTTTTTAATATTACATATGTATGTGTTCAAGCTCTCCAGTCCAACTTCAATCAGATGCGTTACTCAAAAAAGTTCCCAGTTAGATTTGTAATATCTCGTTTGAACCGTCAAGTGACTAGTATAAAACTAGGCCGTTCGCAAAATCGCTGGAGGGATCAATCAGGCGACATGCACGCATCCCGTCGCGAAAACATTGGCATTCCGCACCAATCAGTCGTTTGAACGGAATATTTATTTCAGTCGTTTGGTTGCTTCTGAGGCGGACGGTCCGCTCAGAACTTGATGAATTCGTTCAATTACATCATGCTTAATGTTGTCCGTCCCCACCGTCAAGGAATATATGAAAGAAATGTTCGCCGTCCTCACCTCTTGGTAGTATTTGTGTGATTTAGCTTTATTGTTGGTGGGATTTGACGGATAATGAATATCTCACAATCAGTGATTATCTTTTCATCCCCTTATTTGAGTATCAACCGGGTAGTTATCCCGTAATATATCTTGTAGAACCTTGTCCCATTGACAGTAGGAGGCTCCATAAAAACACTTCAGCGACTTAACGAACAGACTATCAGTCGGGAAAATAATGAGCACAACGTCGTAGCGCCAATCCCGTCGTTGAAGTGAAAAGCAATTTGTTCTTGCCGCGACACAATTCATTTTTTCGACGGCGATGCGATTTTCGATGCTGCAGATTGCTCATTATTTTCTCGACAAACTGATATCACAAACAGGTTCGAAGACCCGGAGATTTTTTCAAAACAACTTTGAAAATTTTGGAGGTAGCAACAATATTATTGTACGCCGTTCTGCTTCTCTGTTTTAAAGTATAAAACTGAAGACCTCCAAGATTAGAGCGAGCCGTCATGTTTGGTATTTTCTTGACTCCATTTTTTAACCTCTTCAGTTCAATAACAATCCTCCAAAAATAGCAATATTATCGGATAATTGTAAAACAAAAAAGGCTGCTGACATTTTGAAAATTTCAAATTCGATTCCCATGACAACCGGCGCGGTCATTTACACGCCTAAAGAAGGTACAAATTAGCGGCAAACGGCCGGAAAGGCATCAGAGTTATGACAATGTTTACAGTGTATCGGCCGGTTCACGGTACGGCGAGCAGTTGTTAGAAGAATAAATAGTTAACATCAATGCGGCCGTAGGTACGTGGAAAAACATAAAGCTACTCGGAATGCAAACAAACCAGGTCACACAAACCAAATGCCATTCAAATTTACAGCTTTCGGGAGAACAATATTACGACTATGGAGTTCTTATGAAAGGTTAATAGTCTAAAAGAGCAGCAAACTTTTTATGAGACGTTTATTTATAGTCGCCGGTGCGTGACAAAATTGAAATCTCTGAGGACGACGTACAATAATTCAAATAAAGATTGTAGTGAATACATCAATGGCGTCTTCCTCTTCCTACTCCATTAGTTTAAAGTACAACAGTCCAGACTGTCAAGTGGGCATATAGATAGTATAAACGTGAAACTCGACAAAACATGTTGAGCGCCTACAAAGTTTATTTTTAAATGTATAGGATGTCATTCTTTGGCAAAAAACAAGCCTTATCCATTAACAGAGACAAAATGTACACTCACCGCAGCGGCATAGCTGAAATCTGCCCGTGTCGCAATGATATGAAATGCACAGTGCAAAATCGGGGTTTTTTTGGACACTAACTTTATGAACGTACTATCAGTTTGTCGGGAAAATAATGAGCACAATGTGCAGCTCTAATCGCGCCGCTGAAGTAAAAAGCAATTTGATTTTGACACAATTCATTTTCTCGGCGGCGATGCAATTTTAGGTGCGATAGAGCGCTCATTATTTTCCCGACAGATTGATGAGCTGATGAGCTCAATGTCAACGAATTTTGCGTTTACATAAAGGCATAGCATGCCTTTTGGCAAAAAACACTCCTTATCGACTGTCAATTAATCAATGCTTTATTTCAATAAGTTATGATAAGTTAACAATCGAAGACCGAAAATTCATTGGCGTAGCGCTTCGCATATGAGGCTCATACCATGGATCCTTTTCGCCCAAGCGATCCTCGACTAGCGGAAACAAAGAATGTCCCTGAGTTCGATGGAGATGTCTTGGTCAAGACTCTGCGATAAGCTGGGATCAGCGTGAGCACCGATATCGAATTTAACGGCGATAATAACTGCACAGAGACGCCGGCAACATAGCTGGAGTCTTGAAAATTCACACCCATCGAAAGCATTATCATCACGTACATGAATGGGACAAAGTACAAGATCAACGGATACACTGCCTGAAATTCGTCGATATTTGAAGGAAACAAGATCGAATGGCCATGTGTGTTCGTGGTAAAGCTTACTTGCAAAACCATGACCGCAATGAGATGCTTTTGCGCTTGTTGAGTTGATTTCGCCGCACTTGTGCTTTTCTTAGCTTGGCGAATAATCCGCTGGCCGCAAAAAATCATAACGCCATACTCGACAACAAACATTAGCTGGCTGACGAACATGCAGAGCATAAAAACCGGGTTGTTCAGGGAAAGAAAAACATGAGGAGGAACTGAGTACCCATCGCCATTAACTGCGACTAGCTCTCTTCGGCTGCTTTCGCTCTCCGGATTCGTAGAGGCATAGAATAATGACGAATCAAAGAATATCACAGCCAAAACCAGCCCATAAGCCGCAAGATATCGCTGTCTACTCCATTTATCGCCCTTACATAATAGTCGATAGCGATAATAGAAGTGAACTGTGTTGCAGGGTGCGGAGCAAAGAGCGTCTATCCATTGGAAGAAGGCAGCAATTTGCGCGGCCGACGTCGAAATGTTGTGCAAGTAGGGATTTTCGATAGTCAAATACACTGAGGTAGAGGTGGCTACTGCGCTCTGGATGAAGGTTCGATTTTTCTTTCAGAAACTTACTGGTACCACAACTCCATGAGTTAGTGAGTAAAAAATATCGACGCCCGCGTTGAACGCCATAATCCACGCGTAATCGCTGTGCCGATATGCTTTGAGGACCCGACGTGACAAGAAAATTACCAGGACACACAGGCCGACCGAAACCGCGGTCAAAACAAAACAAATTTCCGGATAAATCTCTCGGAGCACCATGATAATTTTAGAATTAGCGTAGCAAGCTTGTTGAAGCAAAAACTTCAAATTTGTGAAGGAATAGTGACTTGTGCGTCCAATTACTCAAACATCATGGGAACTACAGTCCAATCTGAATAGGAATGAAATATACGGTTGAAAACAATACAAACTAGTGGCTAAACGAGTTTTGTATGTAAAGCACCCATTCGTTTCGCCATTTCTCAAAACACACTCTTCAATAAAGTAAAAAAAAGACGTTTACATAATGCGAGAAAGAGGCGGTAATTGTATGTTTGAATAGATAACAGGCCTTTACGGGGGAGTAAGGCGTATTATTTTTATGTAAAGTTGCGTTTCGTGTTGACGTGAGGTGATAGCATCCCGTGCCAAAGGCGCTTCCCAACACGTCCAGAAAACATTCCGAATTGATCCAAAAAATGGCGGGGTTTGCTTTTTAGAGGTGATTTTTGCCGAAAATGGAGCAAAATTTAGGATTTCAACTCGGTAAAAGGTGAGCTTGGCAAAATCGTGTTTGGTTTACCCGTACATAAAAAAACTAACAAGGGAAGTACTTGAAGTGCGACGCTCAGATTTTGATAAAAATTGGCATAGATGGAGATTGGAATTTTCTTATTCGATTGCGAGCTTTCTAGCTCGCGCTTTGCAGAAACTGCTGTGAAAGAAGGGCCGGAATATCGAAAAAAATCTTCAAAAGCCGGCGGATTTTCCCTGATTCCCTTGATCTTGGCATTCCGTTTCAGGATAAAAATATATTTTTTCTCGCAAGAAATTTTTTCTTGATAATGTTCAAGACTATTTTGTTGCTTTTATGTGGAATATTGTGCGTTATTTTCATTTTTTTACACTCTGGACATAATTCTTGCGCTATTAATTGGATTGTTGCCATCCGGAGGGTAAAATGTTTCGTTTTTTTGACGGATTTATACAGCTTTTCCTCTGCGGATGGGCAAACCACTCTAATAGTTGCTTCAAAGCTGTTTAGAAGAGATGCAAAACGCTCTACTTCGTGCATGAAGGTAATCATAAAGTAAGTGTTCCAAAAATTTTATTTTTTTACTATTTTTCAGTTTATTCCATTTCAGCAAACAAAGTAAGGGTCCCAAAGGTGTTCCGCCATTGTACTCAGTGTTCTGATGGTTCATATTCGCTGTTCTCATTGTTCAGAATTTACTTGCTGAAATAAAAAACAAGATTTTTGGAAAACTTACTTTATGATTCCTTCATGCATGAAGTAGAGCGTTTTGCATCTCTTCTAAACAGCTTTGAAGCAACTATTAGAGTGGTTTGCCCATCCGCAGAGGAAAAGGTGTATAAATTCGTCAAGAAAACGAAACATTTTACCCTCCGGATGGCAACAATCCAATTAATAGCGCAAGAATTATGTCCAGAGTGTAAAAAAATGAAAATAACGCACAATATTCCACATAAAAGCAACAAAATAGTCTTGAACATTATCAAGAAAAAATTTCTTGCGAGAAAAAATATATTTTTATCCTGAAACGGAATGCCAAGATCAAGGGAATCAGGGAAAATTCGCCGGCTTTTGAAGATTTTTTTCGATATTCCGGCCCTTCTTTCACAGCGGTTTCTGCAAAGCGCGAGCTAGAAAGCTCGCAATCGAATAAGAAAATTCCAATCTCCATCTATGCCAATTTTTATCAAAATCTGAGCGTCGCACTTCAAGTACTTCCCTTGTAAGTATCCCAAAATGCCTCGAGTAGGAAAAAACTATTTTTACGTAAAAAATTGACGAGGTAAATGCGAGACAGCATACAGTATTCAAAACTGCTTTAGATTGCATAAGGAGTCATTTCGAATTCCACTAAATGCCTCTCCCTGACCGAAAATAGCCTTCTTTTGAAGAGAGAACGAGAAAGTTGAACTTTTGGAAAGAAAAATAGAGGGAGACATTTTGGATATTGAATGTCGCCCGCTCTACTCCTTCCAAAATCGCAACTTTCTCGCTCTCTCTCTCTCTCTCTTCAGAAGAACGCTATTTTCGGTCAGCGAGGGAGGTATTTAGCAGTATTTGAAATGCCTTCCGGATGAAACTAAAAGCACTTTTGATCACTGGATCCTTCCCGCACTCTATCTAACCATTTTTTATATAAAAAACTTTCTTCAGACTCGAGGCATTTTGGGATGCTTGGTTATACAGGGTGACCCAAAATAACGGAGACAAAAGATTTCCCGTTTTTTCTGCGACTTATGAAGATTCATGAGTGATTCCTTATTTATACTACAGTACCACGTTAGTGTAGTTTTATATATCGGAAGTTTTGTTGTACGACGCTCTTGTGCCTTGAACCACATCAATATATCCGATTGACTCGGAGCTTTCTGCCCGTGGGGTCTTTTTGCAAGAAAGCTGCCTTACTCAAAAAAGAAAATTCGGAATAGTTTGAGATTTGCTGTGCTTAATTATCATAATATGGCCTTTAAAACGGGCCATCGTCCTAAGCTCAACTATCGATGGTTCAAAAGTTACAGCCGAGTATTTTCAGGCAGTTGAAGTGCAAAAATCGGCCTTTTTTGAAAATGTAGGCGTAAAAAGGAGTTTAAACGTTAGATAAGGCAAAATGCAATATGAGTTACCAGAACATGATTAAAGGAACACCGTAGAACCTAAAAAGAAACATTTTGTAACTTCTACGGAATGCTATTTGGTAATCACTAGGATTCTGCCTTATTTTTGCCGTAGGCGGAATACCAGTCGAGCCGGTGACACATAAAGACCGAAAGTGCCCTAGGCTGATTCTCAAGAGTCGTATTCATAAGTGTACAGGAGCAGAATGCGCCGTTTTTATCTATCTTGTCATTTTGTTATCGATAACCCATCTTTCTCAAAGCCGCGTGCCATGGGGTAGTTCTGGGCGAGAAACTTGTTAAGGAAAATCTGTTGCAACCAGCAAGCAATCACAGCGTTTTCCAGAATTATTGTATTTATGAATAGAATACGTTCTAGCGGTTTTAGCTTTATTCTAAAAAAACTGAATTTTTTATGGAAAAAATTTGGAAAAAATTGCGATCTTCAATGTTGAGATCGGTACCACCGTAGAAATAAAAACCGTAGCCCAGAAACCTACATAACTGCTTGCTTAGAGACGTAGTAGTCTAGCAAAACAAATGAACTTGCCATTTCTGCGGCTGTAGTACAGCCATGCTCTACACAACACAAAGGAACCAAAATTGAGGGCCAAAAAAACGGCGCAAGGCATTTTTGTTATGCTGTAACTTTTTACTGCGACATGATGACTCCGCCAAATTTTCGTGAATTATAGAAAGTCTTATAGAATATTACCCACTGTCGCTTGTGTTTTTATAACGCCCGGGTTTCGCGGTGGGACCCTTCAAAAATTTGTCTCCGTTATTTTGGGTCACCCTGTATGTTTACAGATAAACCAAACACAATTTTTTCAAGCTCAACTTTTTCCGAATTGAAATACCAAATTTTTTCCATTTTCGACAAAAATTACCTCCAAAAAACACGATCTCCATTATTGTCTACGAAAGCAAAAATAACGAAGTAAATCATCAACTCCTACGACACAGGTGAGAAGACGAAATGAATGCCGGAAAGATCTCCATAATAACTATTAGACGAAAACTTTCAGGTCGCCAAAACTGCGTATGAATCAATGAAGAAGGCGACAAATAAAACCTCCCTTCCAAAATGGAAAAAGAACCATCGACAAATTGAAAAAAGCGAAAATTCCGCACAAAAAACATATTCTATTATTATACAAGAAAAACAGCGACGAACAAATGGACTCAATGAAACTACAAGCTCTTCGACAACAATTGGCCAATGTGGACTTTGACACCGAAATTTTGGCCATACAAAAAAAGCCGCAGAAAATGAAGACGTTGTTGAGAGAGCTGCGGAATAAAAAAATGAGGCCAAGGCAATGGAACTAATCCTAAGTGCAATGGCGATGAGCTACAAGAGGGAAAGATACCTCAAATTTCGATGAAAGCAAAATGAAAACCGCGTAGCCAAAATTTTTGAAACTCTTCGAGGAGAACCAGAATGGTACGGTAAGCAAACCAAACAAAATACAGTAATTTAACCATAAAATCAAAAAAATTGGGAGCTTTGGTTTTTCTTCAGCATGGATTGGAACTCAAATTTCATAGAAGAAACTGGAGTGAACCAAAAAATCGGATTATTTGAAAAAGGCAGGTTATTTTTTTTTTGCGACACCTCTCACAAAAATCCCGAAAAAATCCTTAATTTCAGCACAATTTTTATAGGAAAGACTTTTTCCTAAAACTACCAATATCTTTTGAAAGCCAACAAGATATGTCAGTATTCATTTCCTGAGATGCAACCAACTATCCCCGTAAATAGTAAAATAGCTCCTGAGGAATTGCTGTAAACCGGCTGCGCACGGTTTGACGTCGCTGGTACGGCAGTAGCCATGAAAGTCCGCGTAGAAAACATGCTCTTGGAGGTATCTTAAAGAAAGTTTCTCTTCAAGAGAAATCCAAAATTAACATACTTGTGCCGTTCGATGGCTTCGATAAAGCGATTCCGAAGTCTTTGAAGGAGATCAGAGCTTTTGCACTGAAATTTTAAGAAATTTATTTCTATCAGTCTGCCGGGAAAATAATGTGGAATGTGGAAATATCGCGTGCAAAATCTCAAACCCGGCTCAAAAAAAAAAAAAAAAAAAAAAACTCACAGTCGGTGGGACGATGATGACGACTTGTTTCAATTTGAACTGTTGGACCAGGCATTTAATAATCTTCGGGAGATTCTCGAAGACATCCGCCAAAGGTTTTCGGTTATCCACTGAGTGAAACATTGTGTTTGTAAGTTCCTTGTCCGGCTCGTGATCTTCGACCATATCCAAATTGAATAGGGCATTGTGAGTGATGGTTATAAAGACGTGTTCTATGGATTTTCCCAGCCTTCTCGGGATATCCTCGAGGACATCGGGGAGGTAACTGAAAAAAAAACTTGGTAAACCGTGGCCCAAAGATCCATCAAATTACAGAACAGCCCTCGAAAAAGAAAAGAATTTTCTGAGACATGCCTCAAAGCCTTACCTTGCACTTTACAGAAACCGTAGAGATTTTTAAGCCGAAATAGACGAAAATTAATATTTTTTTGCGTTATTGGTTTGAAAATTAAAGGTGATTTTGAAAGTGAGGTGTGCAGTATGCAAGAAATCATTTTTTCCGGTCAGAATTCAGAAAGTGATTGTCAAAAATAAATGTTTTTTATGTAGCCGACCCTACTGATTTTACGCACTACGCCGCAGAAAAGACCGTTGAATGTTTCGACTGGTCCACCAAAGATTTCTAGGGAATCTTTATCATGTAAGTTTACAGTGATGGACCTGATCCAGTGGCAAAAAAGTACCATTTTGCATCCGGGAAGCATCAAAAATGTCTCCAAGTAAAAAAACTTCGCTTTGAAGGGCGCGCATTTTTCCTTCACAAATAGAGCAGGCGCGCTTTTGAAATTGGACTTTTTTTCACTTGGACAGGAAAGCATTTTGTCACATTTTTGATACTTCCCGGATGCAAAATGGTACGTTTTTGCCATTGGATCAGGGCCCTCATTGTACACTTTGGTGAGACAGTCGAGAAATTCAACGATCCTTTCTGCGGCGTAGTGCGCAAAATCAGTAGGGTAGGGCTGATAAAAAACATTTCTTTTTGACAATCACTTTTCAAATTCTGTCCGGAAAAAATGATTTCTTGCTTACCGTAGACCTCACTTTCAAAATCACCCTTAATCTTCAACCGAAAGTCGCAAAAAAAGTATGAATTTTCGTCTATTTCGACTTAAAAATCCCAACGGTTCCTGCAAAGCGCTAGGTAAAACTTTCAGACATCTCTTAGACAATTCTATTCTAAATCTACACCAAGTTTCAAACTCGAAGGGTCTAAGTTGGTGTACCCTCAGGGTCGTGGCAGAGCGATTATGACTGACCCAATACCTCAAAAAACGGCTTACTGTGGTCGATAAAAATGGTTCATTTTGCACAAAATCGCTCCCGCCTTTTTCAATAGGGTCGCATTCAGACAATGAAGGGGTTCTTCCACAATGAACAACGATTTTGCCTTCGTTTTGTGGGCTTCTTCCAAGGCGCTATAAAGAGCTGTGTCCATCTGGACTATCGATCGGTTTTTGAATCCACTTCCTTGAATCCAATGCATTTTTAAAAACGGCGGGATCAAAAAGTCGGGGACCTCGTCGGTGAGGGCATCGGGTGTGGTAATGAAGTCGATGAGGGACTGAAAACACGATTTTTTTGGATGAAAATGAAATCGAAGTGGGAAAAAGGTGTTTTATTATCTTTCTGGACCTGCAAAGACCTAAAAATCAAAAAAAAATATAAAAAATACCATACCTGCAGTGGATTGACATACTGCACATTCTCTGGTTTGACCTCCGCCTTGAGCGGTGGCAGATCCGCCTCGTCCACTTCAATCTCTTCCACAATAACTTCCGGCCTCCTTTTCCTCTTCGGTTCATCACTTTCGGAGCTGCTTCCGGCTCGATTACTCACCGGAGTTCTGGGCCGTCTTCTTCGATTATACGACGTCGAAGGTGCTGGCGAATCCTCGCCCTCACTCGACTCTGAATCCTCAACAAATCTAGGGGCTGGCTTCGGCTGATTTTTTCTCGCTGCCTTCGGATTTAGGTCCTTCATGAAGCGTCGTTTCTTCTCGGCCGGAGTCAGCTTGTCGTAGTCCGAACTGACCGGTGGCAAAGCGGGCGTCTTCGTCGGTTTCGGTCGATAGTTGTCGCTGTGCATCGGATTCTTGACTTTGACTCGAGTAATCTCCAGGAATCCGCCAAAACCATCCGGGACTAGAACTGTTTTCACATTCGGGTTTTTCGGCGGCTTCTCCATGATTTGTTTCGGCCTCTCCATTCTTTTTTTGGTAGCAATCTGTTTCTGAAAGGGCTTACGATCTTCTGTAGGGGCCTCTTCAAAGCTCGGACCAGCGACTTCGGCAAAATTATCGTGTTTTTTATCCATAACTTGAGTTTCCCTCGAGCCGTTTCGATGAGCTCGATCTTTTGAATGTATCGAAACGACTGTCTCCTCTTCTTTGACAACGACTCCTCCATTCCAACTCTTTCCTCGGTTATTTTGATGTCCACGGCCTAAACCTAATATCTTAGCGATCCTCATTAATTTTCGAAATTTATACCTAAACATCAAGAATAATATAAAAATGTACCATTATTCCACTGATTTCGTTCGTTCCGATCTCGTTCCTCTCTTTTGACTTTTCTTTCTGCCTGTAGCCGTTCCATCTTCTCCATCTCCGCCAAATGCGCTTTGAAATCAAAGGGCTTCGGATTGAAAGGGTCGTCCTCTACCTAGAAGAAAACTTTATGAATAAGAATAGTAATAGAGCCAAAAGATCGGTACCGAAAACTGTAAAATCGTCAACCGCACCGTGTTAAAACAGGGCGCAAATTTCGGCGACGTACAAAAACATCCTTTTTGATGTCTACTACAAGGTCGAAAAGCCGTTTGCAGCTAATAATAGTTTATTGAACACAAAAAAGAACGTTATTTATGATGCAAATAGTACCCTTAATTGAATGAAGCGCAAATTCAACAAGATTTACCTTGCAGAAAATCAAAACTTCCCCTTCGTCTAGTACTACATCAAAATCGACATTTTATCTCAACCTAAACTCAGAAAAAGAGCAAGAAAAACAACCTACACCTCTAATTTTCTCTGCTTCACGCGATGCTTGAATCATAAGGAGGTTTTCCTGTGTGCCCGACATTCCATACGGCGGTTTTGGCCTGTGATATTTTGGAAGACATTTGACATAGTAGTCGAGCAGATCTTTGTAGTATTCACTTTCGCCATAGCCCGACATTCCATGGAAAAAATATCTGTCCGCTGACTTCCGATAGCTACCCCAATATTCATGTTCAAGAAGAATTCAAGAAGCACAAAAAAAAAAGTATTTATTATTTTCGGCAGGCTGCGCCCTGACTTTTACAGCCTGCGGAAGATTCCGAAGATTTTGCGGTTTTGGCTGACAGGGGAAGTACTTCAAGTGTGACGCTCAGATTTTCTTTAAATTTTGCACACACATCGGGTATGGACTAAATATCAATTCCTGAAAGTTTTAGCTCGCGCTTTGCGGGCGCCGCCGAGATATTGAACGATTTTTGCCGCCGAGAGAGCACGCTCAACGTGGAGAGCGGTCAGAGAGAAAACCGCTTTTTGGCCATAACTTTGGCAGTTCCGTGCGGAAAAATTTGATTTTTTGTAGAAACATTATTCTTTACGGTTGAAATAGGCATGAAACTTTTCGTGCCGAAATTCGGCAAAAAGTCCCAAATTTTCGCCGACTTTCGATCTAAAAATCTCGGTTGTTTCTGCAAAGCGCGAGCTAGGATTCCCGCATATATCTTAGAAAAAATTATTCTAAATTTGTGCCAAGTTTCATCAAAATCTGAGCGTCACACTTCAAGTACTTCCCTTGTGAATTCAAACGATAGAATCTGGAAATACCAATGGAAATAGAGCCTAGAGAGCTGATTTTCATCAATTACCTCAACATTGACGTATACAATTGACGTAATTTGCTAAACAAACTGTTTATTTTGCTGAAACTTTGTTGAAAACGGACAAAAATGTGCTTGAAAATACCGAATTACACATATTTATTCATTCTATTTTCCAAGCTCATCCAAGAACTTGATTAAGAATTAATGGAATTGGTTCTTTTTTGCATATTAACCTGCCTTTTCCAAATCATCCAATTTTTGGTTGACTCCAGTTGCTTCCATGGGAATAACCAACAATAATTGTTGCTGTTTAAGGCCAAAATCCTTGAACAAATGTCGCAGACTGATTATTATAAATGTTAGTAGCATTTTCATAAAGTGCCTGGATTTTTGCGCCTTTGCAGCCATTCATTCGACATTGGTACTGGCATCCTTCATTTTGAGCCCTTCACTGTCGGGAAAATAATGAGCAAAATATCAATGTCACGTGGCTGAAGTGGAAAGCAATTTGAACTTTCCAAGACTCAATTCATTTTCTCCATTTTCGAAGCAATTTTCGATGCGACAGAGTGCTCATTATTTTTCCGACAGACTGATGGATCAACATCTTGAAGTTTGTCTTGCATTTCAACTATCATCTACATGTTTCTTAAAAATTTTCCACGCAATAAATTTTCCAATTTATCAGCACTTCAGCCACTTCAGCGACTCACTTTCGTTATCGCAAAACGCAACAAAAATCCGGACTGACTGTTGGATGTAAGGCGTTGCCCGAAACCCCATAAATCATCGCCGGGTCAGCCGGGATTTGGCGCTCTCTCGGCGCACTCAAAGTCAACAAGAGATGCAGCAGAAAAAAGAGTCGAAAACGTATTTCCCCCGACGACCACATGGGATCTTTTTGCGATCAACAAGACCAAATGATCTTTCGGAATTTTAATCGATATCGACATGCGATATAGGTTTGGAAACAGAATGTAACAAACATCGGCGGTCTGGATAAACGTCCGGAAACTACGGTAAAGTGAAGGAACATATATGCATGTCTCTCTGATTTACAAGAGACAAAAAAAACTTTTTCATTAGGGCAATGTTACCACAAAAATCAACTTTTTTCCGGGCGAAACGGAGATATGGCAAAAAAGTTCGAAAAATGTGACAATTTTTTTGCGAATTTTGGCTTGAAATGTTTCATACCTATTTCTACTGTAGAGCGCAATGTCTCCACAAAAATCGATTTTTTCCGCAAGAAATTGGCAAACATATGGCCAAAAACTTTTTTTTTCTGTTCTCACTGACCGGTCTCCGCGTTTCACGTACTCTCTTGGTCGCAAAGGCCGTTGAATATCTCGGCTGCCCCTGCAAATAGCGGGTTAAAATTTGCAAGCATTGGTAAGTCGCCTATACCCTAAGCATGTGCAAAATTTAAGGAAAATCTGGGCGTCGCACATGGGACCATTATCTCGTCAAATTTTGGAGATCGCCTCCGAAAAAAATGTGAAGTTCCTGGCTTTAAATTTCTTGAACCCGTAAAGAAATTTCGGTATTCGGTGCGGAAACGCTATGTCCAGTTACCGAAGATACAAAAGCCCTTATCCGAGGTACCCAAACCTTGGTCCGGCAGCAATTTTTTTCAATTTTTTTTTGCATTTTTTGCCTTTTCTATCTTTGGGGAAGAACTTGATGTGCAATGCTCAGATTTTCTTCAAATTTTAAATCGATATTTTTAGGTCAGAAGTTGAAAAAATGTAACACTTTTCTTGCGATTTTTGGCGTGAAAAGTAGGATGCATATTTCTACTGTAAAGCATAATGTTTCCACGAAAAAAACAATTTTTTCCCTAGATAAAATTGTAAGAGATATTGCCCAATTTCTTGTCTCTAAACTCTTCCCCTCGCGTTGTGCAAAATCTCGTGCTTCTCCGCTGAAGTAAGGCTGAGAAATCGGTGATTACGTGTTTACTTTCTCCACTTTTCCAAAACGCCTTGTGCGCTACAATATTTCTTCAAACTTTTTTGTGTGACCGCTGTAAAGAGCATAAACAACAATCGAATGCTCCACGTTTTTGTGACCATTAATGCTTTTTACTGCCGTCAGATCGGAAGTTTTCCGATCTAGTCTACTCTATCAAGTAGAAGCGGAATTCCTTTTTAGAACGTTGTGTTTGTGGAGAAAGGCGCTAAGCCGGCAACGCGTATCCATCAAGGCTTCGTAAACTATAATCCAAGCGGCGCTGTTGCTTCGGGATACGCCGGCTCCGACTCGGGCATGACACAAACCACGCCAGAGATTTCGAGATTAAGAGCGATACGGTAGAATCTCCTGGAGATTGATTCTCCTGAATTCCACCGTATTGAGCGTCCATTGAATCTATAAGTTTTGAAGGAAAAATAATGTGGATTGGTAGCGGAAAAACATAGGGACAGAAATGGCATGGAGAGAAAACCGTCTTACAAGGGATCGGCAAAACCGCGCATCCTGGTTTTTTCTTGGAACATATACCATTGAAAGAGCGTAAAAAACTGGTCTAGGATCACCTTTTATTAGCTGCTATTTTTGCTCTACGCCCTTGCTAGCGAGCATTTTTTAAAAAATCCCAGTTGGATTTCATGACTCTACATCACGATGGCTACTATCAGTTTGTAGGGAAAGTAATGAGCATCTGTCGCATCAAAAATCGCACCGCCGCCGAGAAAATGAATTGTGTCGCGACAAAATCAAATTGATTCACACTTCAGCGACGCCATCGGTGAAGCCAAAATGTGCTCATTGTTTTCCCGGCAAAGTGATACTAGTCCGGCCAAAAAGTCGCATTTTTTCGCGGCATGCATTGTGAGAAGAAAGTTATACAGGATGAACTTTGCACAGTGAAATTTTTTTTGTATGGTGCAATATGCTTTTCTGGGCTGTCGCTAACCTTTTGCAAAAAAACAAAAATCACTCCATCGACTATACGAACGGGCTAGTAGAATAGAAGACCCTTTTCATCTCGATCTACTCCTAGTTCGTGTCAAAAAGTGCAATGTTCCCGATCATGTTCGTGTACTGATCTTTTCGTCGCCATGCCATCGATTTTCCGCAATTTCCAACGAGAATCTCAAAGACCTCGAGAGTGATTCCCACTCTCTCTTGATTATAAATCAGCATCGATCATCCCGAGGGTTTTTTCATAACAACCCCCAACCCAGTGCAAGCAGCGTGCGGTGCGCATTGACCGCGGCCGGCTACGCGTATGTTCTGTGACGCTTCGCGGCGCGATGATCGACTATTCTCGCTGGTAGGCGAAAAAAAAGTATCGTAGATCCCGTTTTGTGGGTGCCGGAACTTAGGTTGCGAGTGTTGAAAAAACGTTGCAAATTCCGATTTTTGATTTCCTAAAAATGGAGGGATTGACGCGATTTCGTTGCAACCGTAACCTACTTCCCGTTTCGGAAGCTACGCTTTTGAAGGGATCAAACTTGATGTAGGTAATTAATCGTATTACCGTATAATTGTTGGATTTTTGAACTCAAGGTAAAAAAAAATAAAAATTTTTTTTTCTGTGACATTACAGTGTCAGTAATATCAGTATATATTTCCGTAAAGTGGATAGACATTTTTTTTCTTTCGCACAGTGCATTTTGGACTTTTTCGGCTCTTGTCGCCAACGCACAGTGCATTTTTCCCTCTTTGCACGGTGCAAGCCACAAAAAGCCGTTGCACTGTGCATTTCACCTTTTTTTGGTTTTGCACTGTGCGGCAAAATATCGCTGCGACAAAAGCGAGTTTCAACTACGTCGCTCCGTCGCACAGTGCAAATGGTTTTTTTTTGAGGTTTGCACAGTGCAAGTTGCTGGCGACAACTGAAACTTCCTTATGTTGCAACGATATTTCGCCGCACAGTGCAAAAATCAAAAACAGGTGAAATGCACGGTGCAGGTTGTGCGTTGCTCTGTGTACGGTGTGGAGCGGGACGAAATGTGAAAAATAAAAAATGGAAGTCTCAGCAAAGTGTGTAGCCTACGGTTTAATGACCGGTACATCCACTTTCTGTTTTTACGGCGTGGGAAATGAAATATCAGGAAAGTTTCTTTATGCCCTATCGCAAAAAAACTCGGTCAAATTGCAAACAGTAAAATATTATAATTGTTAGCAATTCAGCAGACGAAACCGGAATTTTTTTCCGTCATTATGAATACGGTAGACAAGGATTTTTTCTCCCGACTGGCCGACAGTAAAATTGCAAATAGAAATGAAACTTTTTTTATCTACTAGTCCGTTCGGAAAGTTGCTGAAATAACTTTTAGAATTTGCACATTGCAAAAAACAGAATCCGAGGGCAGCCCAAAGAAGCCATTTGCACGGGGCGAAGACCAATAAATTGCACAGTGCAAAGTGAGATGTTTTTTTCTCACAGTGAATGTCGAAAAATCATTCCAGCAACTTTCCGGACGAACTTTCAGTTTGTCGGGAAAATAATGTGGATTTGTCGCGCCTTGGAATCGCCCACCATCGCGTTGCGACACCCAGTCGGGGCTGGAGATTTGGTGCGCGACTACGGCTGTGATCCACATTATTTTCCCGACGGACTGATGTCATAAAAATGTTTTTTCTTCTCCGTATAATTACACGGTAACTTGTGACATTCTAGCCTTACCATTTCCACCAAGATACTGTCCAATAAATGAAAACCAAAAAAACGAAGCCATAAAATTCCAACCGTTTTCGCTACAAAACACTGCAGCTACAAGGGCGTTGAAAGACGCAAAAAAAAATCACGCAGATCGGCGCCTTGATGGATTGCCGATCACCCGGTTAAAGCCAATCAAAAGACATGCAAAGAACCGTCCGGCAAACCTCAACGTTCTCCGTTCCGGGACCGTAACTTTGAAAAGTCGCCTCACCGCCACGACCTTCACGGAACGTTTCGCCATTGCAACGGGTCCGACAACGTGATCGACTTGAGGACCCAAGAACAGTCATTAATAACTCTGCGGGACGCGGTGTGTAAAGAGGTTGGTGTGGCAAGGGACAAATCAAGTGCATTTATTTCTCAAGCAAATATTGATGTTAAGTCAATTTATTTATATTACAATTCCAGTATCATCAGTCGGGAAAGTAATGAGCAGTCTGTCGGATTGAAAATGGCATCGCTGAGAAAATGAATTGTGTCGCGACGAAATCGAATTGTTTTTCACCTCAGCGACATGATGGGTGCAGCGAAATTGTGCTCATTATTTTCCCGACAAATCTACCAATTGTCTATTAGTCTGTCGGGAAAATAATGTGGATTCGTCGAGCCTTAGGAACGCTCATCATCATTTGCGAACGGCTCCCTTGCGTTGGGGTTTCATGGATTGGACCCGCGTGCTTTACGTTAGTATGTCATCACATCTTCGTCAATGTCGCAATTGGCTCTCACAGCTACTATTCCTTGATAGTTATATGTTGCAGTTGGGTTGCTTCTGAATCAGTGTTCATCTCGAACCTCTGAAATTTTTAAGATTATTAGGAAGAAAAAATAACGGACAAGCAGCAAACGCGAACATACCCGAAAATCACTTGCAATTTCAAAACTTTTCCGGGGGATATTTTACCGGTTTCTTCGAAATACCCGACATAGGATTGGGACTGTTAAAAAAATCAGAGATAATTATCAGGGCGCAAAAACATAAGAAAAGGAATACTTTGCGATACAGCAAAAACACGAATGGCCCAACATATTGCAATAGGGTATAGAAAATACACACATACTACAATAAGGTATAGCAAAGAACACAATACACCGAAGTTAAACCAAAAGTCGTTTTGTCGGGAAAAAATAAGTATTGAGATCTATAGCTTTAGCTATCAGTTTGTTGGAAAAATAATGGGCACAATGTCGCTGCGCCCATCGTGTTGCTAAGGCATAAAAAACTGATTTTGCCGCGACAAAATTGATTTTTCGGCGGCAATACGGATACGGTTTTCGATGCGACAGAGTGCTCATTATTTTCCCGACAGACTTATATAGAGCGGAAAAATCTAAAAGTTTAAAGAACCGGGTACGGTATTTTCCCGATGAATAAATCTCCTATCAATCATCGGCAGCCAAGTTTTTTCCTTTTACGCAACAACGGTAACCACCAACCTGCCGTTTCATCAAATTCCACGCAACCCGGATCTGGTGTGATGTTCGGGATAAGAGAGCAAAAAAAGGCACCGAAACAACGAAACATCTCTCTGGTCACAGCGCCGGCGCAAGACTTACAGTAGGGCGGGGGAGAAACCCGTCTCCGGAAACCCGTCCGCAACGTCAACAGTTTTCGTGCGCTACGTATGAACGCAATCCGTCAAAAGTGTTTCCAGCAACATGCCCACATGGCGGCGCGGGCGCTTGCTTCAGCCCACAAACGCGTGTGCAAGACGAACTCGATGAATTTTGTTGGGGAAGACGGCACGAAAAGACAGAATTGTGTCTTGTTGTGTTAGGATGTTGAGTAGTTTCTACCCAGTTATGACAAAGTTTTCATCGTGCACTTGTTAGTGTTGGGTCTTCGAGGGATCTGTCTATGTTTTAGTTGTGGAAAAAAAGACTTCCTTTTCCAGCGGCTACAACCAAGGAAATCGGAAGGCATTTATTTCTAGCTTGCGCCTAAGAGAGTAGCGCTTTCAAAAAATCAACTTTTTTCGCGCCAAACTGCCAAAAGTATGGCCAAAAAATCGTTTTTCTACCCGCCCGCTTTCCACGTTTTGCGTTTTCTCTCGGCAGCCAAAATCGTTGAATATGTTGACTGCCTTTGTAAAATGCAAGCAAAAATTTTAAGGAGTTTATAGTATGTGTCTTATACCAAACGTGTGTAAAAAACCTAAAGAAAATCTCCGTGTGGCACGCGGTCAACTTTCCTAATCAAACACCCCTTCTTTTTTTAAGGTAATTGAGTTTAATAACTGACACGCCCGATTTGATGCTGTGTCCGTATGTCGGGAAAATAACGTGGACTTGACGCGCCTTGGAGTCGCCCGCCATCCCTTTGCAACGGCTGCGACAAGGCGAGAAATTTTGCAGCGACAAGTCCATATTATCTTCCCGACAGACAAATATTTTTCAACCATTGAGGTTTCTTATGACTAGAGGTGGCAATCGGGCTGGGCCGGCCAGGCCCGGCCCGGCCGGGCCCGGTGATTGGGCCGGGCCGGGCCGGGCCTGAGCAGATTTGAAAAAGCCCTGGGCCGGCCTTACCGCTTCGGCCCGCGGGCCGGGCCGACAGTTTCGGCCCGGCCCGGCCCGGAAGGTAGATAAATAAAAATTTTTTAATGCTAAACCAGCAAAATAAAGCACAAATGCTTTGTAGAATGGATGGAAATTAGATTAAACCTTTTTTGACTTATACGCTGTTTTACTACCTTCTAAAATTATGTATAGTATGTATATGTAACTTATTTATTATGTATATAGAAAATCCTACCCAAATATGCAAGGGTGGGGCAAAAATCTTAGATTTTTTTATGATAAATTTAAAAATTTCACTGTAATTTTGATTCCTTGATGTAAATGAAAGTGTTTAAACAGTTTTTGGTTAACCATGTAGCCTTATAACGTCCATATTTTTATATAGCTAACTTCCTATAGGATTAAAAAATTCAACACAATCCTACTTTTTGGCTAGGTTTTAGCTACCTGTACGGATGTTCCAGTCATCCGACTACACTTTTTAATGTCACGCATACACACGTAAAAACCTTCTGGAAAGCATAAGAACTTCCAGTAGAAGTGCAAAGACTTTTATCCAACTTTTTTGTATTAGCGGGCCAAACCGGGCCGGGCCGGGCCGGCCTGGGCTTCCACCGGGCCGGGCCGGGCCTGAGCAAATTTGAAAAAGCCCTGGGCCGGCTTGGTCACTTCGGCCCGCGGGCCGGGCCGCAAAAATCGGCCCGGCCCGATTGCCACCTCTACTTATGACCTTGAACCCTATTTCCCTTGCCAGTGCCCTATTCATAACAAAGTCAATATTTGAAACCACGTTCCCGAATTGACTTCCTTGTTATTATCACAAGAGTTATGACCCCGATAAAACCGGATAAACCGGATGACTTCAAGTTTCTGCACGTTTCGCTCCGGTTAGGATTGCTTCCTGTACCAGGCGGGCCAAAGTCTTGATATTTTAAGCCGGCCGGGCCGTGCGCGAATTTGTGGCTAGTCCTGTTTTTTGCACTGATATTGTTTTTTAGAGCAATTTCTACCTAATTTTTGCAACAGCGTAACCTCCTCTGCATAGCAAAAACATTCTTTAAAAAAATTGATTTTTAGGACCTGTGTGAGTCGCTGTGCACGGCAACCCGAAATAGAAGAAAGCATAATACTTTCCTTTTCTTTTCAGCACACCATGACGTTTACATGGCGGCTACTTTTAGTAGCCTGCCTTTCGCTGGCAACCGAATGCAAAACTTCCGAAGAAGCGCCAAACAAAAACTTTAAGCGCGTGGAAGGCACGAATTCGTACGAACTAAGTGTGAAAGACGACGATATGATGCAAATGTATCAGAAGTGGATGGACACTGGAATGAGCTCGTTGTTCAGTGCAATCGCCAATAAAAAGTACGGAAAGTTGACAGGGAAATAACTCAAATGCGAAGCTTAGATTTTGATAAAGCTTGGCACAAATTTAGATTAGTTTTTCCAAGACGTATGGAAGCCTTCCAGCTCGCGGTTTGCAGAAACGACCGAAATTTTTAACACGAAAAATGACATTTTTTTTGCAAATTTTGGCATGAAAAGTTCCATGCTTATTTCAACCGTAGTGGTCAACGTTTCCACAAAAAATAGTTTCTTCATTCAAGAAACTGGCAAAGATATGGCCTAAAAGTCGGTTTTCTCTGACCATTCTCCGCATTTTACGTACTTTCTTGGCCGCAAAGGTCGTTTAATATCTCGGTTGCGTACGCAAAGCGTGAGATAAAATTTCCAGGAATTGATGAGGTCGCGAAGGTCAACTATAACCCAAAATCAGCCTTTTATGATACAACAAAACATACAACAAAACCTTTGTGTAACGAACAGATTTTTTTGGAGCCTAGCGATTCGTTCAAAGAACCTCTCTATAACGAACAATTTTAGAGGTTGCGAAAGTCAATTTTAAGAAAACATGAACCTTTCTACAACGAAACCTTTCTATAACGAACAAAATTTTTCGGGTCCTAGCGATTTATTGCACCGACCTTTTGAGATACTTACAACGAAAACCTCCCTATAACGAACAATTTCAGAGGTTGCAAAAGTCAGTTTCAGGCCAAAATAAGCCTTTACACAACGAAGGCTTTCTATAACAAAAAAAATTTTTTGGTTTCTAGCATGGGTTTTCTCAAGAAACCACTTTAAAAACGTAATTTCACACCCCTGTTTCAGACTAAAAAAGCATCGAAAGTCGATAGCCACAAAGTTCGGGGAATGCTCAACGTCCGCCGACGATCTCATAAAGCACGCCAAGTGCTTGAAACAACTGCTGAACCACAAATTCGACACTCCAAAACCGAAAAAATTCAATCGCTTCAATCGCTATCGCCAACACAGAGTTGGCGACGAGGACGAGGAAAGTGGTTTCAAGCAACAACTGGATGAAAACACAGTGAGAAGCAAGAGGGAGATCAAGTCCGCCAAGGGATACAGGATGAAGGGAAGCAAGGTGGTGATGACACCGATGATGCAGGTAAATAAAGACATAACAATTGCAAAGGTTGAAAAAATAAAGGTTACTATGGCTCGACGGTTTTTGCAAACCGAACAACGATTCAGCCCGCAGAATCGGCGTTCTTGAATGATTAAGATTTTTTATCGAATTTTGACGTGAAAAGTTTCATAGTTACTGAAACGCATGATGTTTCCACAAAAAAATTAAAATAAGCTTTTCCATGCGCAACTGCCAAAGATACAGCTAAAAAGCGTTTTTACCTCTGCCCATACTCTCTCTTTCGCCCACTCTCTCAAATGACAGAATTTGGCCAAAAACTATTTTCTCTGACCGATCTCCATGTTTGGCCAATATCTCAGCTGTCCACCCAAATCGTGAGTTAAGCTTTTCAGAAACTGATATTTAGCCTATATCCAACTTGTGCGCAAAACACAGTAAAAAAAAATGCTCGTTGCACTTCGGATAATTTCTTGTAAATTCCTCTCAGCAAAAACGTCCTTTCACAAACTGGCTTACAAAAAACTTTGCAATTTCAGATGCACTAAAATTCGCCTCAAAAGTCTACAGCATATTTGAACCCTTTTTATCGCCAACTTACTTTTTTTTAGATAGCAAAAAGCATTTACGACTCGGTGAAGCAGGCGTCCAACAAGACCGAGCTCCCCAAATGGCAAAACACCATCGAAAGCCTCAAAACCAACGGCAAAGCGCTGAAGAAGAAGCGCAAAGACATTGAGGACACTAGCGATGAGAGTCTGGCCACTATGGGGCTGCAGGGTCTGAAGCGGCAGGTCAACCGCAATGACATCCAGTTCGAAGGCGAGTTGGAGGACATCCAAAAAGACCCCGCCAAACTCAAGCGACTCATGGCCGAAATCAAGAAGAAGAAGGGAAACACCCCGGAGGCAAAGGTCATGGACATTGTGCGCAGTGCGATGGAGATGGGCTACAATATCGCGGGGCAGAACACGTCGAGATTCTACAATAGCACGATGAGAATTGCGTCGCCCAAATTTTTGGAGCTCTTCCCGGATAGTGGAAATGATACGGTAGGTAGAAAAGTGGTTGTAATCAAACTATCAGTCCGTCGGGAAAATAACGACCACTCTGTCGAATCGAAAATCGCATCGCCGCCGAAAAAATGAATCGTGTTGCGATGAAATCAAGTTGCTTTTCACACGCGATTGGAACAGCGAGAGTGCGCTCATTATTTTTCCGACAGACTAATACTATCGAAATTGGATGTCTGTCGGGAAAATAATATGAGAGAAAAAAGGTAATTTTAAACCCTGCGGGTTCTTGCCTTTTTGCGCTGCCTCTATACAAAATAAAAAATATCTTCGTTATGGAAAGCTTCGTTGTATAGAGGCTTTTTCGACGAAAAAGTGCCTCTAGGAATGCCTGTAAGTGTTCGCTAGAGACAGGTTTTGTTACACAGGAATAAGCCTAAGGTGCCAATATAAATTTGCTTTCAGGTGAACCTAATATCCCCATCGTTATTCGCTCTTCACGAAAGCGACGATCCAATTGAGAATCTGACAAGTATTCCCAATTTGCTCAAAGGGTTTGGCCTTCAAGAGCACCAACTGTGGCTTGATGTCATCATGGAAGCGGCTGGGGTCAATGATAAATCGGAGGACATCGAAAAGGCAGGCATTTTTTCATAAACTTAGTCTGAGCATTTGTCCAAAAAACAGTGAAATGCACGGTGCAAAATGGTCTTTTTTGTGCAAATGCGCGACGCGACAAATGCCCATGCACTTTATGAAAATACTGATCAAAACCCGACAGAAATCAAGCGTAAATGTTTTTACAAACGGAATTAAAAGTGCAAAACCACCCTTTCCTTTAAAAAAGACACGAATCTTAAAAGTGAAAACAAAAAAAATCACCGACGTTTTCTTGGGTTTTCGGGTTTCTGCTCTGATGTTTGAGCGGCGAACCGGCGGCGCGCGGCGTGCAGGCTCCGGAATGATGATTGATCTGCGTCTCGCGACGTTTTTTAAAAACCCCACCGTCAACTGTTGATCTTTCAGGAGCTCAAGGAGGCCGGCAAGAACCAAACCGCGCAAATGGTGGACATGATGAAGGAGATGGTGGACGAAAACAATGTCCCATTGTACCCGACCGAGCAGAACGCCACCGAATGGGGCGAGTCGCAGGCGGTCTTTGACTTCTGGACCAAAGTGCGCGATTCCTACACGAAGGATCAGTTGCGCGAACTCAATCACACCGGCTATGCAATTTTGAACAAGGAACAGATTACGCTGCTGTACGGGCCCGAGTCCAGACTCTACAATAAGACCAAATATGAGCGGCTGATGAGTATGAATGAGGAGGAGATTCATGAGGAAATGGAGAACCAAATTCAAATGATGGCAGAGATGGAGAGCTTTAAGCTCCGCAAAAAAGACGTCGTTTTGTCAGCAACATTGTTCACGTGGGTCGTACTCAACCCCACCACAACATCACAGCCCTTTATTTTGGCCCCACTGCTTTTCGACCCGATTATCCTGTCGCCCTCGATCTACGGCGCTGTAATCTTAACGCCTTGGGTGTTTGTCCCGTTCGTCTTGTCCCCTCGTGTTTTGGGTTGCATTATCCTAGCCCCATGGCTGTTCTCCCCTCTAATTCTAACTCCCATCGCACTCCATCCTGCTATTCTGTCGCCCGGCCTTTTCAATCCCCTAATCTTGTCGCCTCTAGTACTGGTACCCTTCATTTTGTCGCCTCAAGTTTTCACACCAATCATCTTGAGTCCATTGTGTTTGGACCCGGTAATTTTGAATCCGCTAGTCGGATCCCCTCTAATTTTATCGCCTTTTGTCCTAACTCCCACCATTTTGTCGCCGCATTTCCTCGGAGGACTGATTATGAGTCCTTACGTGCTCTCACCTGTCTTGTTATCACCGTTAACGGCCTTTGTGGCCTTGTTGTCTCCTAGTTGGCTTAGCTAGGCCAAGTTGAGTCTGCATGTAACATCTTGGGACAGGTCCGTCCTAGTCACTCTAAAACCTCAAGTCTTGGTATAGTGGAACCTTTTTATAACACTCCTAGTCTTACTGAATTTACCGGTAAGGACTTTTGGCACGCCCCTTCTATTTCGGTCAGTTTTATGGCCTTGGGTCTGGCCACTAATTACAAAAAATTGTCCCAGACTAATCGTCCTAGAAAGGTTCCCCCTTACTCTACTCACCTGCAATTAATTCAAACTTCTAACATTCCTCGATAGCCGGCCATGTGCAACATTACCGTATAATAATTGTAATAAACCATCCACCCTCTCAACCGATATCGCTAAACACGCGGCATCACCGTTGTCCTCCACACAGAAGTGATGACGAAGAGGCTTTGCGTTTTAGATTTCGCCGCCGATCCTCCCCTTCCCGACGAAACCTTGATGCCGGGAGTTTGTGCCCAGGTCAACGACCATCGGTGGGTTACGCACAAACGGCGGAGTCGAAAGCGCCCTTCAAAAGTTGAACGCGCTGGTTCCGGATCTCGTTAGCGAATCAGCAACGGGGCTTCATTGTTTCAGGTTCCCGTGGAGGCATGGCTTACTCGTGTCGCAGGGGCGGAGAAAGCGACAAAAACACACGGCGCGGGCGAGGCAATATCGTATGCCTTGAATTTAGCGTGTGGTTTGTGGGCAGAAGGGGGCGACCAAGTCTCAATGGTTGAAAAAACATTAAGACGGAAATCCTTTCAAACGGATAACCAAAATCAATTGCACTCGGTGGCAGTGTTTGTTACACACCGAAGAGGTTGTGGTTTTTGCCTGCGGCATTCTTCAGCTTTTTAGTGTCGGATGTAACGTATCGTACTGGGGGTACGATTTGTGGGATGATTTGTGACGTAAGGTTCCGTGTTGCCACCGGCTTCAAAACCGGAACTTGAAACCGGCTTGGCCTATTGTTTTGAGCAATGCCAACTCAACGAAACACCCCGTCGAATTTTAATCCATCTTCAAGCCCAGAGAATTGTATTTTTTCAGCTACTCGGTTCCATGCTGCTGCTCGCTCTTGCAGCATGCCTTGTCGCCGTTACGGTAGGCAAGGAAACGGTAGACCTAAAAGTTGCGACTGGGGAATTGAAACGAGTGGAAGGAACAAATTCGTATGAACTCGGCGTAAAGGACGACGACATGCTCCAAATGTATCAGAAGTGGATGGACACTGGAATGAGTTCGTTGATGAGCGCCGTTGCGAACAAAAAGTAGGCAAGACTCCCATGGGAACACTTGCAATTACTTGTAGACTAAAGAGGCACCGAAAATCCACAGCCGACAAGTTTGGAGAATGCTCGTCCAAAGCAGATGACGTCATAAAGCATGCAAAATGTCTGAAGAAGCTGTTCAACCACAAGTTTGAGACACGGAAGCCGAAGAAAATCAACCGCTTTGATCGCTATCGACAGCACAGGAATGGTGAGGAGATAGAAGAAAAGAGCAGCTTCCGACAGCAATGGGACGATAATGTTGTCAGAAGAAAGAGAAGCGTAAAATCAGCAAGCGGCTATAAGATAAAGAAGAATAAAGTCATAATGACACCGATGATGCAGGTAAGACGAAACCTAGTCCATCAGAAAAGAAATATTGCTAATGCTTTTGCAGGTGGCCTGATGCAGGTGACACTATCAGTCTGTCGGGAAAATACCGTGGATTTGTCGCTGAAAAATAATTGCAATTGCGCACAAAATCCACAGCCGCAGCGTCACAAAGCAATAATCGACGATTTTAAAGCGAGACGAATCCACATTATTTTCCCGACTGACTGATTACAAGGTTGTTGCTCAAGGTTCGACCCCCGTATTTACCTTAAAATTTTGCATATAAGCACCTTGTATGGAGTCATTTTACCAACCGTCCGCAATACGTTTTACAAGACCTCCCTCTCAATTAAAACTCTTTTCAGATAGCAAAAAGCATCTACGAGTCGATCAAACACTCGACGAACAAAACAGACCTCCCCAAATGGCAAGACACAATAGAAAACATCAAAAACAACGGCTTAGCTTTGAAGAAAAAGAAGAAAGAACTTGAAGATAAAAGCGACGAAAGCCTTGACGCTATGGGCTTGCAAGGAGTAAAACATCAGCTTGACAAAGATGCCATAGATTTTGACGGGGACTTGGAGGACATTCAAAAAGACCCAGTCAAATTTAAGAAACTTATGGCAGAGATAAAGAAAAAGAAAGGAAATACGCCGGAGTCAAAGATCATGGATCTGGTGAGGAGCGGCATGGAGATGGGCTACAAGATGGCTGGAAAGGACACATCGAAATTTTACAACAGCTCAATGAAAATTGCCTCGCCAAAATTTTTCGAGCTGTTTCCGGAAAAGGACAATGATACGGTAAGCCGACGACTAAAAAATCAGCACTGCAAAAACGGAATGCAGTGCAGTGAAGAAAACCATTACAAAGGAGTTCTCGGTTACCCTCTTTGTAAAACGTTTGTATCTTATTGGCTCTTTAGGGACATTCTTCCAAAACCGGACCTTTCTTTGCGAACGGGAAAACTCTCTTGGTCGGAAATAGAATGGGTTAATTTTCGAGCGAGAGAGCATTTTTCTCTCTCTTCTTATTCAGAAAATATGACACGAAGTGTTACAAGCGATCAGAATTCATGCTAGACCGATAACTCGCGCTTTGCAGAAACGACCGAGATTTTCAGTTTAACTTGCGCTTCAAACGGGTGGTTTTTAAGACTTGAATACTTGATTAGTCAATTTTAGAACTCAAAATCTCGCTTAATTCTGTAAAACGCGAGCTAGGAATTGTGCACATGCCCAGGAAATTGACTTATGTTATCCTTGGAAAACATTGCTCCAAACCCCAACAATTTTAGATAAACCTGATATCCCCTTCCTTATTCGCGCTTCATGACAGCGATGATCCAGTTGAGAATTTGACAAGTATTCCTAATATGATGAGAGCATTTGGCCTTGAAGAGCATCAGGTCTTCCTTGACATTATCATGGAAGTGGCTGGTGTCAATGAGAAGTCCGAGGACATCGAAAAGGTAATCCTGGGAAACTCAAGATCAATAACTTGCAAATCAAATAATTACAGCAGCTGAAAGAAACGAGTAAGAACCAAACCGAGCGAATGTATGACGCGATGAAAAACATGGTGGATGAAAATAACGTCCCATTATACCCGACCGAGCAAAATGCAACTGCAATGGGACACTCGCCTGAGAAGTTTGAGTTCTGGCAGAAACTACGCGATTCCTACACTAAGGATCAGCTGAGGGAGATGAATCATACCGGTTATGCTGTGTTGAACAAACAGCAAATTACTGCACTTTATGGGCCACAGTCCCATTTGTACAACGAGACCAAATACAATCTGCTGATGAGCATGACTGAAGAGGAGGTTCATGAGGAAATGGAGAAGCAAATAGAAATGATGGCCGAAATGGAGAGCTTCAAGCTGCGCAAAAAAGACATCGTTTTAGCCCCAACACTGTTCACATGGGTGGTACTGAACGCCCCGTTGGCATCTCAGCCCTTCATTCTGTCCCCGCTGCTGTTCGACCCGATTATCCTGTCGCCCTCAATCTGGGGCGCTGTAATTTTAACCCCCTGGGTATTTGTTCCCTTCGTCTTGTCCCCTCGTCTTCTGGGTTGCATCATTCTGTCGCCTTGGTTGTTCTCTCCCATTATCTTGACACCTATCGCGCTCCATCCCGCTATTCTGTCTCCCGGCCTTTTCAATCCTCTAATCCTGTCGCCTACTGTCATGGTGCCCTTCATTTTGTCGCCCCAAGTCTTTACGCCCATCATTCTTAGTCCGCTTTGCATGGATCCGCTCATCCTGAATCCTTTGGTCGGATCCCCGCTGATCTTGTCACCTTTTGTCCTAACCCCTATTATATTATCACCTCAGTTCCTCGGAGGTCTTATTATGAGCCCCTACGCGCTCTCGCCAGTTATTCTGTCGCCTTTAGCGGCTTTCGTGGCCTTGCTATCTCCCAGTTGGCTGAGTTAGGAGGATCGCCCTATTCTTTCAAGAGCCTCAGTTCCTGCCGTTGTGCAATAATAATGTCATGTGTGCCAAGGCCACATATAAATATATTCAAATATAATAAAGGTATTAAAGAGTTTTGTGTCGTTGCCCAAATCAGTTCGACAAGTGTTTACTATAATGTTTACTAAACATCAAGCCCGTTATGACGACGGATTCCCATGATCATTAGCAACGCTAATAACTGCTTAACAAAAACTATTTTTTCCCTCTCCCAACATCTTCCCTATGGTACTTACCTGCAATTTGGACAAGCATCGCTGGTCTTGATTTACCGTATGGTGCGGTAATAACTGTAATTCTCTTCAATGTTGGAATCTTCGTTTCTTTTCAGCGCCGAAGCGAGACTGATGGCAAAACGCTAAATATCAGTTTGTCGGGAAAATAATGAGCGACACGATCGTGCGCCGATGGTGTCGCTGAAGTGAAAAGCAACTTGACCTTGCCGCGAATCAATTTATTTTCTCAATTGCGATGGGATTTTTGGTGCGACAGGGTGCGCATTATCTTCCCGACATACTAATACAGGGTGCGGCAATTTTTCGGCCGGATTTTAATTGGCCATAACTTTTTTAGTTTTTGGGCAAATGTTACAATTCTTTTTCTCCGTCAATCCATAGACAACCCCATTTTGTTTAATGCTAAATATGTTATACCCATTTATTAGACTACAGTAAAAATTCAATACAAAGAAAAAGCTCTTGTTTTCATAGCTGACAATGGAATTACCCCTAGTGCGACTCTCAGATTTTCTTTAAATTTTGCACATGGGCCGGACATAGGCCACACATCAATTCCTGAAAGTTTCAGCCCGCACCTTTCCGGGGCGACCAAGATATTCAACGATTCTTTGCGGTCAGGAGGGTACATGAATGGTCACACAGAAAAACTTTTTGGCTATATTCTCGCTAGTTTTGTGCGGAGATAGCTGATTTTTTGTGGACAAGGTATCCTCCATGGCATGAACAGGCATGAAACTTTTTACGACAAAATTCGTAAAAAAAGTCATTTTTTCTGGCGATTTTCACACACGCCGAAAAAGCAGAGAAAACGACCGAAAGGCCAATAACTATGAACAAGGTCCCTGTATAACATATTTGGTATTGAACAAAATGGGGTTGCCTGAGGATTCAGGGAAAAAAGAATTTTAACATTCGGATAAAAACTAAAAAAGTTATAGCCAATTCAAATCCGGCCGAAAAATTGCCGCACTTTTTAGCTTTACATAAGGACCGAAATTTTCGCATTCGGCTTGGGTAAGAAAAGGAAATCACGGTGACGGCCGCGACAAATCGAATCATAATACGGCTTTCCTGAGGATTAGGCCCTTTTTGCCCTCCCGACCAGATAGCCAATGAGTTGAAATATCAGTCAAACTTTTTAATGGCTAGCCTAATATAAAAATTTCCGCGGTTTTTTGCACGTTCACCTTTTTTGGCATTGCGTTGCGCATCTTGAAAATCGCTGTGACACAAGTTTGTCTCGACCGCGCCGCCGCGTTTCGCTGAAGAATTTGCACAATGAAAACGGGGTTTTTCAAAAATAGAAAAAAAGTTAAAAGGGAAAAACTTCATAATATGTATTATCGTCGTCGTTCTTTGGGTTTTCGACTTTCTGTTTTGTGTTTGAATGATAGACTGATGACGAAAAAATGATCCGCGACACAAAGGCTTCGGAATGACGATGGTTCTCCCACGTCAAGAAGACATAAGGCAGCGTCAAGCAATGGAAATTTCTTGGCATTCTGTTTCAGGCCGAGAATGATTTTTTTTGTCCCAAATATAAGCTGGTACATGATTTTTTTGCTCCAATTATAACCTGGGAGGTAAGGTGGAATGATGTTAGTGCATACGCAAAAAGTCCTGGGAATTTCCAAAGTGCCGTTTTGTGGCATCACGCAAAAAAATCGGCCGTCTTCTATCTGTTGCAGGCCTAAACTGACAACGGATAAATTTTTTTTGTGGTCTCGCCGACTTCTCTAACAATAAGGGTTTGCCTTGTCCTTGTTCAAATGTGCTGCACACTCCAGTTTTATACAATATTTAGCCTATCATCCATAAAATACGTCATTGAGACGAATTTTTTGGCTCTCCGAAAAGCGAAACTGGATTAACCGTTGACATGCCGGTCTCAAACCCTATGCTCATCAATTATATCTAAACTCTAGAGAATTCACGCGCTCAGGAGACAGCACTAATTTTTAACAATATCACGTAAACCTTTATACATGTTCCTGTCTAGTCTATAGTGCTTTCAATAAACAAATAAAAAAATATTATAAATATTTACCTGCAACCCAAACTACTGCCATTCCTCGAGAGCCGGCCATAAAGCAAGATTACCGTATAGCATTTTGTGACAAGTCATCAAATCTCTGCAGCGCCCTTAATATTTCTGAGAGAATCGGCGCAGCGCTAAAGGCAATAATGATTTCGCACCATAGACTTTCTTGCCGGGTCCACCCTTTCCCGGAGAACCTTGTGCATGGAGTTTGTGCTGCGCAGGCGATGATAGACAAAGCAGGCCTCGAAAGCGCCCTTCTAGTCGAACGCTGTGATTCCGGAAACAGAGAACGAATCAGCAATGGGCTTTGCTGTTTCAAGCTCAAGGGGCATGACTTACTCGTGCCGCCGGGGCGGGTAAAACGCCAAAACCACACGGCAACGGCAATGCAATACAGTATCTCGTGGGCTGGACGTGTTGTTTATGGAGAGAGGGGGCGAAAAGTTGTCTGAAACATTCAGAGATCCTGTGAAACGGGAAACCACAAAATTCGTCCGGTTGGAGTGTTTGTCTAAGATTGAAGAAGTTGTGGTTTTTGACATGCGGATTTCGGCAGGTTTCTAGTGTCTGATGTGGTGTATCATGGTGGGGGTTCGACTCGTTGAATATAATATATCAGTCTTTCGGGAAAATTGTGGGCGCAACGTCGCTACACCGATCTGAAGTGAAAAGCAGCTTGATTTTGTTGCCACACAATTAATTTCCTCGGCTGCGATGCGAGTTTCGATGCAACAGAGCTCACTATTTTCCCGATATGCTGATACATCTGTTAGGCACGTGCTTTTCAACTATAGATATTCTATCAAAATGCAGTCAATTTTCCAGCTTCACAAACCCATCTTTCAGAAAATCGTCATTACATGCTGCGGAGAATTTTAGCCGCATATTTGGTCGTAGTTGCGGTATGCAAAAACACAGTAGACCCGAAAGTGTCGGCGGAGAAATTAAAACGTGTTGAAGGAACAAATTCGTATGAACTCGATGTAAAAGACGACGACATGATGGTGATGTATCAGAAATGGATGGACACTGGAATGAGTTCGTTACTAAGCGCCATCGCTAATAAGAAGTAGGTCAACGATGATCTTGAAATGTGATTTTAGACTAAAGAAACATCGAAAATCAACCTCCGATAAATTTGGAGAGTGCTCCTCAAAAGCAGATGACGTCATAAAGCAGGCAAAATGTTTGAAGAAACTTTTGAAACACAAATTTGACACGCCAAAGCCCAAAAAAATCAACCGCTTTGATCGGTATCGACCCCATAAAATTGGTGAAGAGATGGAAGAAAGCGGTTTCACACAACAATTGGATGATAATACAGTCAGAAAAAAACGAGACGTCAAATCAGCAAGTGGATACAAGATAAAGAAGAATAAGGTCGTGATGACACCGATGATGCAGGTAAGAAGAAAGATCTGTCTGAATAACAATGCTTTCAGATAGCAGAAAGCATCTACGATTCAATAAAACGCTCGTCGAACAAAACAGAACTCCCCAAATGGCAAGACACGATAGAAAACATCAGAAACAACGGCCAAGCTTTGAAGAAAAAGAAGAAAGAACTTGAAGATAAAAGTGATGAAAGTCTGGACGCTCTGGGCTTGCAAGGAGTCAAGCATCACCTCAACAACGAGGACATAGACTTTGACGGAGATTTGGAAGACATTCAGAAAGATCCGATCAAGTTTAAGAAATTGATGGCCGACATAAAGAAAAAGAAAGGAAATACACCAGAGTCAAAGGCCATGGATATTGTGAGGAGCGCCATGGAGCTGGGCTACAAGCTGGCTGGAAAGGACACATCGAAATTTTACAACAGCTCAATGAAAATTGCCTCACCTAAGTTTTTCGAGCTATTTCCGGAAAAGGACAATGATACGGTAAGCCGACGACTAATAAAACAGCGCTGCAAAAACGGAATGCAGTGCAGTGGGCAAAAACATTACAAAGGAGTTCTGGGTTATCGTCTTCGTAAAACGTTTGTATCTTATTGGCTCTTTTGGACATTCATCTAAAACCGGACCTTCCTTTGCGAACGGGGAAACTCTCTTTGTCGGAAATAAAATGGGTTAATTTTCGAGCAAGAGAGAGAGCACTTTTCTCTGTCGATATGAGGCTCACCTAATAACTTTTAGGTCAGCCTGATATCGCCTTCCTTGTTCGCTCTTCATGAAAGCGATGATCCAATCGAGAATCTGACGAGTATTCCCAATATTATGAAAGCATTTGGCCTTCAAGAACAGCAAATTTTCCTTGATATCATTATGGAAGCGGCTGGTGTCAACGAAAAATCGGAAGACATTAAAAAGGTAATTCTGGGAAACTCCAGATCAGTAACTTAGAAATCAACCGATTATAGCAGCTGAAAGAAACAAGTAAAAATCAAACCGAGCAAATGTATGATGCGATGAAGAATATGGTGGATGAAAACAACGTCCCATTGTATCCGACGGAACAAAATGCTACTGCAATGGGACAATCGCCGGAGATGTTCGAGTTCTGGCAGAAACTACGCGATTCCTACACTAAAGATCAACTAAGGGAGCTGAATCATACCGGCTACGCTGTGCTGAGCAAACAGCAGATTACTGCACTCTATGGGCCGCAATCTCATTTGTACAACGAGACCAAATACAATCTGCTGATGAGCATGACTGAAGAGGAGGTTCACGAGGAAATGGAGAAGCAAATAGAAATGATGGCCGAGATGGAGAGCTTCAAACTCCGTAAAAAGGATATCGTTTTAGCACCAACACTGTTCACATGGGTGGTACTGAACGCCCCGTTGGCATCTCAGCCCTTCATTCTGTCCCCGCTGCTGTTCGACCCGATTATCCTATCGCCCTCAATCTGGGGCGCTATAATTTTGACGCCTTGGGTGTTCGTCCCCTTCGTCTTGTCCCCTCGTGTTTTGGGTTGCATCATTCTGTCCCCATGGTTATTCTCTCCTCTCATCTTGACACCTATCGCACTCCATCCGGCTATCCTTTCCCCCGGCGTGTTCAATCCCCTAATCCTATCGCCGCTAGTGATGGTCCCTTTCATTTTGTCGCCTCAAGTTTTTACCCCAATCATCCTGGCGCCCCTTTGCATGGACCCGATTATCTTGAATCCATTGGTCGGATCCCCGTTAATTTTGTCTCCTTTTGTCCTAACACCAACTATATTATCACCTCACGTCCTCGGGGGTCTCATTCTCAGCCCATACGCGCTCTCGCCGGTTATCCTATCGCCTTTAGTGGCGTTTGTGGCCTTCCTATCTCCCAGCTGGCTAAGTTAGGAGGATTACTACCCTGTTCTTTCAAGAACCTTAGCTCCCTCTTTTTAATAATGTGATGTGCGCCAAGACCACATATATCTGTGCTAATGATGTCATGTGTGACATTTCGTTATACCCCGTATATCTATATATATTCCATAATAATAAGAATTAATAAAGCGTTGTTTTTTCTGGTCGTGTGTAAAGTGCTTGGACATTCGTCCTCTCGCGTACAGTTTCTTTTCGCACGGTGCAACCTCAAAAAAGACATTTCACCGTGCAAATTCTCGGCAAAGGTGCGGCGTCGCCTTTGGAAAATTCGCTTCCAACGCACGGTGCGAAACCAAAGAAGTGAAATACTCGGTGAAAATTTGGTTTTTTTTTTGCGCGGACCACGACAAATTTCCATTCCATTTATGAAAAAAATAAGTCTGTCGGGAAAGTATTGAACACAATACCGCTATGCCAATCGCACTGCTAAATTGAAAAGAAATTTTATTTTGACACAGCACAATTCATTTTTTCGGTGGTGATGCGATTTTTGGTTCAAGGGTGCGCTCCTTATTTTCCGACATACTGATTCTAACAGTTGGCTAATTAGTCTTCCCGCAAAATAAAATTTACACCCGCCCTTTCAGCACCTCAAATCACTTACTTTTTCGAACAACAAGGCCATATTTGTCACTTCTTTGTGTCCACTCGCTTGTTACATCGCAAGAACAATAAAGAAGTTCGATGTCCTTGACAATTTGATGGTGGAGACGCAAAATAAAAGCGGCGCATTTAGTTTATCTAGTCAATAAACCGAGGTATAATAGAATACAGAAATCTCGCGGATATCTTCTTTCTTCAAACAGGATCTTACAAGCGTGGTAGTGAGCTGTTTTTCGCGATCGAAAAATGATCTATCACAAAAATAATTACAAAAAGAGGAAGATTTCAGTCAACAAAACCGGAGTTTGAAGATAAAGTATATTAAAAAAGTTACATTAAACTAGAAATACTAGATGTGGATATGGCCCCAAAAATTTGAAAAAATAAAAAAACTTCCAAAAATTGTCAATGTTTCCGTCAGTTTGATCAAATAAATCGACACAAGACAATACAACACTCGCGGTTTGTATGATAAAAAAGAAATCTGTCGGAAGCGAGTTACCGAACCGGATCAGCCATGAACAGTTGACGTCGCTGCATCCAGCTGGATCACGGAGCACGTTTTTATTACTTTTGATATGGTTTTGTAATCTTTGGTCGGTCGTTAGTGCGCTCAAAATTTCATTTCCGCACTAGTTCGAGCATGGTAAGAAATTTATGGCTATTTTTTGTGTCGCTATCGCTGCTGGTGGCGGAGAAACGCCCTCAAATTTCGAACGATGGATTGAAACGTGTGGAGGGGACAAACTCCTACAAACTTCAAATGCACGACGATGACATGTTGCGGGTGTATCAAAAATGGTTGGACACGGGCATAAGCTCTTTGTTTAGTGCGATTGCCAACAAAAAGTAAGACGGACTTTATGCTAACAATCTGTCGGGAAAATAATAAGCACTCTGTCGTATCGAAAATCGCATCGCCGCAGAGAAAATGAATTGTGTCGCAGCAAAGCCAAATTGCTTTTCACTTCAGACACACGGTCGGCGCAGCGACACTGGGCTCATTATTTTCCCGACAGGCTGATAGTATGTTCATAAAGTTCGCGGAAATTTTGTGCTGTACAGGGTGGGCCTTTCCCATTGTTCAATTTTAGGCTCAAGAAGCACCGAAAATCGGTCGCCGACCGCTTCGCCGAATGCTCTTCTGGCGCGGATGAGGTCATAAAACATGCCAAGTGCTTGAAGAAGCTGATGAAGAACCAATTTGAGTCTCCGCGACCGAAGAAAGTCAACCGATTTAATCGATATCGAAAGAACGGCGAAGAGGAGCACGGAGGCTTCAAGCAAGAGGTCGATGAGGACTTTGTTCGACGGAAAAGAGGTGTCAAAAGTGCGAAAGGCTACAAAATAAATGGCAGCAAAGGGGTAATGAACCCGATGATGCAGGTAGGCCAACAAAATTTTTGAATTCCGCGTTTTAGGTAGCCAAAAGCATCTACGACTCGCTGAAGGATGCCGCGAACAAGACAGAGCTTCCCAAATGGCAAGACACCATCGAGAGCCTGAAGATCAACGGCCGAGCGCTGAAGAAGAAGACCAAGCTGCTGGAGGACACCAGCGACGAAAGTTTGTCCGCGATGGGCTTGGAAGGCGTGAAGAGGCAGATGAACAAGGAAGACTTCGACCTCGACGCAATAGAAGAGATTCAGAAGGACCCGGAGAAATTGAAGGCATTCTTGAAGGAAATAAAAAAGAAGAAAGGCAACAAACCAGAGGCCAAGATCATGGATATCGTGAGAAGCGCCATGGAGATGGGCTACAACATTGCTGGACAGGACACGTCCAAATTCTACAACAGCACGATGAGAATTGCCTCGCCAAAATTTTTGGAGCTTTTTCCGGAGAGTGAAAATGATACGGTAGGGTGAATAAAGCATCAAATTTTTAGTTTTAGATAAAATTGATTTCGCCATCTTTATTTGCTCTTCATGAAAGCGATGATCCGATTGAGAACCTGACCAGCATTCCGAATCTCTTGAAGAGATTTGGGTTGCAGGAACATCAACTCTTTCTGGATATTATCATGGAAGCGGCTGGAGTCAACGAGAGGTCCGAGGATATTATACAGGTATGTTAGTATTCTCTAGACATGGTTGAAGGCTGGCCTTTTGCAAATTTGGGGACTCCGGCCCAGACCCCGTCAAAGTTGACGCGGGCCCTTAAAAAATTTCGAGCCTCGACCCAACCCCAGTAAAGTTGGCCCGGAATTTCCGAAGCCTGACCCGTCCCCCTGGTACAGTGGGGGCTCTGATCCAGTGCCAAAAAACGTTCCATTTTGCATCCAGGACGCATCAAAAAATGTGGCAAAATACCTCCCTCTCCAAGTGAAAAAACTCCGATTTTAAAAGCGCGCCCGCCCTTTTGTGAGAAAAAAAGGAGCGCCCTTCAAAACGAAGTTTTTTTCACGTGTATTTTTGGCCATAACTTTGTCCAAGCATAAATTAGGCAGCTAATTTTTTCTTCCTTATACACAACTTTCCACGCTCTTTCAAATGATATATGTTTCGTTAAGATTAAAGGTTGCAACTGTTTGCCGATCCCTTGTTAGAGAGGGAAGCATTTTGCCACATTTTTGATACTTCCCGGGTGCAAAATAGCACGTTTTTGCCACTGGATCAGGTTCCTCACTGCAGAAGCCTGTGCTGTTGATGCCTTAACTACTGATTTCAGCGGCTTAAAGATGTTAGCAAAAACGAAACCCAGCAAATGTTTGACGTTATGAAGGAAATGCTCGACGACAACAACGTTCCCTTGTATCCAACACCCCAAAACGCGACCGCGATGGGCGAATCGCCAGAGATGTTTGACTTCTGGAAGAAATTGCGCGATTCGTACAGCAAAGACCAGCTGCGCGAGCTGAACCACACCGGCTACGCGGTGATGAACAAAGAGCAGATCACCGCGCTCTACGGGCCAAAGTCTCATCTCTACAATGAGACGAAATACGAGCTGTTGATGCGACTTAACGAAGAGGAGATTCACCAGGAGATGGAGAAAGAGATTGAGGCGATGGCCGAGATGGAGAGCTTCAAACTGCGACAAAAAGATGTTGTTTTGTCGCCCGTCCTCTTCACCTGGGTGGTCTTGGACACCGTGGCCACCTCACAGCCATACATCTTGTCGCCACTGTTGTTCGACCCGATTATTTTGTCGCCCAACTACTTTGGCGCCGTGATTGTGACGCCTTGGGTGTTTGTGCCTCACGTATTGTCCCCTCGTGTGCTGGGCTGTATTATACTGGCGCCGTGGGTGTTCTCCCCGCTTATACTGACCCCGATCGCTCTGCATCCGGCCATCCTGTCGCCGGGCGTGTTCGATCCCTTGATCTTGTCGCCATTGGTATTAACGCCGTTCATTTTGTCGCCTCAAGTCTTTACGCCCATCATTCTGAGTCCGCTCTGCATGGACCCGAACATTTTGAACCCGTTGGTCGGATCGCCGTTGATTTTGTCGCCCTTTGTTTTGACGCCCATCATTTTGTCGCCGCATTTCCTGGGCGGCTTGATTCTGAGTCCGTACGCGCTCTCGCCTGTAATATTTTCGCCATTGACGGCATTCGCGGCGGTGTTGTCGCCCAGTTATTTGAGTTAGCCAACCACAAGGCATAATAATAATAAATATTAATTATAAAGTAATTGCCAAATAACAGTCCATATTTTTATAACCAAGTTCCTTGTTCATTCAGTTTATAGTTTATTATGTTTGATCCAAAAGTAATCCCGATACAACACGAACAGAAACAGCCATTGCGAGACGGAGCAGGTCAGTAAAAACAATGCTGTAAGTTGAAGTTCGCCAGAAGTGTTTCCAGCGAAATATCGACTGACCTGATCACTTCCGGCCTCAACGAACAATGCAATAGCAACATACGTATAGAAGAAGGGGACCAGTAAGTCTGCGACAACGTTAGGTATCAGCAGAAAACGAATGCGCCGCCATGAGCCAATATATGTGATGATGTAGGCGATACAACAAACGGTTGGCGCTATTGCGGTCAAGTAGTCACCGTAGTAGATGTAGGAGACGATGAAGATGTATCTGAATATTGAAAGTGCTTTTATACGGTTAACTCAATGGACAACGAATTGTAAGCGGGCCAAAAACTTGTTCATTATAGAAATTTTTTAATGTGCGGAGGTTCACTTTCCCCGCAAAACTTTCTCTTGCAACTTATGAAGATTTTACTGCTAACAAATGGTTTAGTTGTACAGAGCCTCATATATTATTAAATACTATTAAAACGGTGACTTACTGTAGAATCTGTGCGTACACATGCAATAGAAGACAGATGTATTGTAGGGCAGCGATGAATTTACGAAATGTGCCGTTCTAAAAAATGACTGAGAAAGCATAAACGTTTAGTATTAGGGTGTCCCATAAGTCTTGCAAATTTTTGGGTTTAAGAACTAACGCTTTATTTCGAGGGCCTAGAGAACTGTACTGCTTAATGTTTGGTACTGTTAGAACTACCGTCTCTTACACTTGTTAACAGCATAAAAATTTTAACTAAACACGGACCCTCCGGGCAAATACTCGACGTTCTTTAATATCATCCAGTTTTGGGAAGGGTTAGGAAAACGATTCCGTTCTTTGGTAAGTGAGGCTGAACCCTTGCAACCACACTTTCTAATAAATCTACTGAGTACTCTGTTTCTAAATAAGCGGCGCTTTCCACTGAATTAGATCTTATGAAGCTGTCCTGTAGGTTTCTTGTATCAGGCGCCATGGAGAATATCACGATGTATATACTTTTGCGTATAACATTTTTTGAGGGTGGTTTCTCAGGTCGCGCCGCTACCACAATCAAAATAGCATTACATTTATGCGTTTTAAGCACGGATCCGTTGGCTACCTTGTTCTGAATTATCGCTAACCCAAGAAAATTTGAAAAAATGAGGTGCATTTACTCAACAGCAAAAAAGTTGGCATGGATACAAACAACATTGTAGTGCAGTGTGTTCTAAACAGTGACATATGTATTTTATCTTAGCAAAAGGATTTTGTGATACGGGTGCTAGGAGCTGAAAAAACACTCAATTTTATAATTCTTCCGTAAATTTTAAAAATAATCGGGAAAATTTTGAATTTTGTATATCTCAAAGCAAAAAACTGATACAGGCGGTAATTACAGCTGCGTTATGTTCACAAGCAAGCGTAGATTACACACGATGCGCAGCTACGGCCAGAACGTTCTACCTTCGAAATACTAGGTCAGAAAAACATGAGTGCAACAGTTTTCATGTTGGCTAAACCACCACAAAAGTACCCATGCCTGTATCCCAACACGGACTAGAATAAGATCCAAAGCTCTCATGCGTCCTATTTTCACGTTTAGTGGGCCAACCGATCAATTTTTACAAAGCATATATCCAGTTTAAAATCAGCAGGCAAAATTTTTCTTAATGTCTAGTACAATATCGGGGTAGTGTGGGTAGCAGGTGACCTTATGTGGCCTTGTCAAATACGATTTAGAAGCACTTTATCTGAGCTTCAAACCAGTACATCGAACATACTCCGTGATGCGTTTCAAAGCTTACAAGAATTCGCACAAGTCGACGACCCAAAAATTTGCAAGACTTATGGGACACCCTAATAAAAATCATCAAATGTCATTTTTGGTGTAACCTGCTTTTTTCTCCAATTTATCGATTGGCTGACACAAGTGCTCCAAGAAATCTTCGACCCTTGACATCCTCCCCTGAAAATCGGAAAATTTAACTCAAGTTTAACATGTAACGTCTAAATATTCAACGCGGTTGAATATTTAGGCGAAACGCATAAGAGATGTCTTTGCCACTTCCCTGCGGAAAAAAAGATTTTTTTGTGAAAGCATTAACTTTTACGGTTGAAATATAGGCATTAAACTTTTCAAGCAAATTTCAGTACAGAAAAGTGTCAGATTTTCGCCAACTTCAAAACTAAAAATCACGATTTTTTCATCCGAAAACTATTATAGAGATCTGGCTTGCACCTTATTGTTAAAGAAATTATTGCAAGCTTTTATTTACCAACTTTTCCTCATAAGAGTATGCGGAATTGTACCACATCAACATCATATCCCCCAACAACAGTGAAGTTCCAAAACCTCATATTTACAATACCCTCCGTTTATAACGTAAAAAAAACAGCTGTTATTCAAAAATCTAGTAAAAAAGCCAAATTTCGAATAAAAGAAGAGCAAAAATCCTTCGTCTCGAAAACCGCTTCTTATCAGTAATGTTTGCCCGCATACACGTAAAATATGGCTTCACGCCGAGCGGAATAGCAAGCAGTGCTTGAGAAATTTGCAGGAAAGGTCTTTAGCCTTGAGAGATGCCATTCTTGAAGCGCTTACGACTTTTTTGAGCCTTTATTAGAGGTTATTGACAAAACATCGTTTGTTTGTTGACATGTTTGAAATTTTGCAGGAAAATTACTGATACACGTGTAGATTGGGTCTGTTTTCGGAGATTTTCAGATCAAAATTTGGCAAGGTGTTGCAATTGTTTGTGACGTTTGAAATGCATAGTTTCATACATATTCCTATCATAAAATATGGAAATATATATGAAGTATATCCACATATATAATATATACGTTTCCCTAAAAACTAATTTTTTCCATGCGAAACTGCCAAAAATATGGCTAAAATGTGTGTTTCTCTGTGACCGCTCTCCGCGTTTTGCGGGCTCTCTCGTCGATTGTTAAATATCTCGGCTGCCGCTGGAAATTGTGAGATAAAAATTTCAGGAATTGATATGCGGCCTACGTCCATTAATTATCCAACACGTAAAGAAAATCTGAGCGTCGCACTTTGAACCATGCCTTGTTAAAAAACTCGGTCACTTTTTACATTTGGCTTTCCGATCATTTACTTCCTTCGAGCACAAAGTTCTAAATTCAATTCTTATATGTAATACAAGTCGTCTGTGTCGAGTGCATTCCTAATATTGTTTGTCCTTTCGGATGACGTCCTTTCCACCTTTTGATTACACAACTTTGTCTTCGCAGCTGTAAAATCACAATAAACGCAAGATGTCGTTTTTCATGTCCTCCTTTATCCCGATTATGCAGGACACAGTTGTGCTTAATAATTGCGTCCATTTGAATAAACAGTTGCTGTATAAATTTGCTTACATCTTTTTGCTGTCGGTTTCAGTCTGGACTTTTCGAGGGTTTCCAGATCAAAAAGAGTTTGGATGAGTTGTTGAAAATTTTAATTGTAATTGACAAGGTTCTTGTTGATGGGTCTTGTCTCATGCTTATTTCTACGGTAGAGGGTTAGGGTTTCACAAAATATTGCTTTCTTCCGCTTGAAACTGGCAAAGGGATGGCCAAAAAATGGTTTTGTCTATGACCGTTTTCCGCGTATCGCCTACTTTCCTAGGCAAAATTGAATACCTCGACGGATTAATATGTGGTCTAGATACAAAGTGTGAACAAAGAGAGAAAAAATGTGAGCGTCGCACTTCTATACCCGCAAAGCGCGAGTTAAAATTTTTGGGCGTATAGCCTACTAGGCGCGCCATAAAGTCCGCAGATTTTTTTGCCGACGTCGCAGCGCGACGTAAAGAAAGTGGACGTCGCTAGTGCAAAAACGGGAAGTCGCAGCGGCCCGTGCGAGAAAAAGAGAAGAACGAGAAAAAGAGAAGAGAAAAATTGTATAATATTATCTGTCTGTCGAGAAAATAACGTGGATTCGCCGCGCTTTAGAAGCGCCTCTCATCGGTTTGCGACATGCGGCTGCGGCTGGCCCGACAGGTTTATATAACAAATAGTTTTTTTGTGCGATTCTTTTTACAGAGATTTTCACTGTTATGTTATGTAAATTTTGACACGATATATCAACCGTGAAATTCAATAGTTTTATTCAAATATCCGGCGAGGAACGAGGGAATATCTGTTTACATTTTAGTTCTAAAAAAATTTCGCCCAATGTTTGTTTAGGCAACATTCCGTTTGAGAGTTATTCAACGTACAGTTTTTCATCTTTTTTTTCATTTTTTCTTTAATTTTGGAATTTATTAGACTTTTTTAATTTTTATTTCCTTATACTCAATGAGCTCTGTCTGACGTCATTTTTCGGTCGTATCTTTGCGGTGGGGCAGTAGTAGATACCCAAAAAAAGGTTGTAGGAAGTGCGTACGAGTCTTGGCGAATGGTTGGCGGACAATCGGCGAAGGCTCGGCGGAGACTTGGCGAAGACTTGCAATATGACAACTGAAGCTATCCTAGGATCCGATCAATATTATTATTTCTACTAATTACAACTGTTGCTGACCCGAAAAGTTATAGCGCCCCTTGAACCTTCCAATCCACCCTTTGAGCTTTTTGAACTCCTCTGTTTTCAACGTCACCAACATAAACCCTTCCTATCCACCGTTTGTGCACGGGAATTCCGCGTGTTCACGGGTGCATTCGTTAAAAATTCCCTTTTTGGAAACAACATGTTACCCAAACCCAAAAAAGTGCATTCACCTAATAAAAACACTCCAAAATAAGGTGGTTTTTGATGCTTAAACCCAACAATGGGCATTTGAAATTCTTTTCACCGGCCTCTTGTGGTCGTCCTTTCAAATTGAGCCCAACAATGGGGCAATTATTTTATTTAATATAATGTGTTCGTTTGGTTCGCGCCGTAATATTACGGCGGAAACGGGGTTTTCAGGTGGGAATTATGGTAAGACAGGCTTACAGTTCGACATGCCAAAGATGACAATGAATTTTTAATAGAGTTTTTTCAATGTTTTATTGGCACCACGAATTTTCGGGTCAGCGACGGTTCCGGTCGGCGATACTATGGATTGCGTCGGTGTATGCATGGGGGAGGCTTGGAGAAGGCGCAATTGTTAGAAATAATAAGAGTAATTTGGGTCCAAATTTTTGTTTCATAACCTTTTATATCATAAAATCATACGGTAGAAGTAGACTTAGGGTAAGGAAATCTATTTAGTAAAACCTAAAATTAGAAAAGATGCACATATTGCAAGTCTTCGCCAAGTCACCGCCGAGCCTCCGCCGACGCGTCGAGCTAAAACATGGCTTTATCCTCCCTCACCGCTCTCCGCGTTTTGCGTACTCTCTCCGCCGAAAATACCGTTGAAGATCTAGGCTCTCCCTGGAAAGCGGGAGCTAAAACTTTCAGGGATTGATAAGTGATCTTATGCCAGAAGCGTGCGCAAAATTTAAAGAAAATCTGAGCGTCGCATCTGGTTTACTTCAAGTTACTACTCTGGCCGGGCTGATCCCTTCGGTAGCGAATTCCGGGTCGTGATTTTCCCAAAAAAATCAATGAATTACTCATTCGGGATCATAGGATAAGGTTCTTTTTGTTTTCTGTATTTTGCTCCTAGAAGTTACTTACTGTTAGTCCTTTTCTTTTGTCATTTGCCAACTTTTTTGTCGCCCATTGTCTCAACGCCTTTAAAGATTCGATACATTTTTCTTTTTCTCACTTATCTGTTTCGTTGCAAAGTACATAACACAAGATCCTTTTGTCGGTTTTTTGTCACAAGTCACGACCATTTGCAAAATATTTTAGAGTATTACACAGTATTACGGAATTTTTCCTGATTAAAAACTGCAACAAAAATTTGAATGTTGACGCGTCGCTAAAGTGGAAAGCAATTTGATTTTGCCGCGAGCGACACAATTCATTTTCTTGGCGGCAATGTTTTCGATTCGGCAGGGTCCTAATTAATTTCCCGACAGACTGACACATTTTGATCTCACTTTTACGGCTGGGAAGACGAAATGTCACATTTTTTTCGTGTTCCCACGCTCTGAAAACAAAATTTTTTGTCTTACCACGCTCTGAAAAAAATAAAAATAACTTTAGAACTATTCATGATGCACTATTTCACAATCTAATGGGTTATTTTGAACTATTCCAAATTAGGTTATGCGACCATGGAGAGCAAAAATTCCGTGACATTTCGTCTTCCAAGTCATAAAACTTGGAATGTAAATAAAACAAGAAATTTTTAGTTATAGAGAGGTTTTGTTGTATGGGAGTTTTTTCTACAAAGGTTCTACTATATCAGTCTGTCTGGAAAATAATGTGGATTCGTCGCGAAATTGCCCATCATCACTTAACGACGGCTAGCTGGCGATTTGTGTGCGACTGGCGAAGAAGCAAGGGATTTTGCTGCAACAAATCCATATTATTTTCCCAACAGACTGATAGTTTTTTTTGATGCCTTTCAATTGAAATTACAGTTTTTTATTTGACATATTGCTAACGTAAGTTTTTCCATCGAAACTTTCGGTTAAGAAATCAAACATTAGGAAACGTGTAATTCACGGGAAAACTGAGCCAATTATTCCAGCCGAATGCGCAAATCGAAGGGAATGCGTTTTTTGTAAAAGTTGTCTGCTACGTTTCGACTGACTTTTGATTTGTATTGATTAACGCCTCAGGCTGGAAGATCACACATTTTTTGCTTCCATAGTTAGTCTTGCAGTATTTTTGAGCGATTTTATCTCGAATTTTGCCATTGCTTTGGGATGATACTTTGGAAGTCCCTCCGTATTTTACCTCACACTTCCGAGTACTATATTATCAATGGAAAAATTGTATTGATTCTCGGAAATATAAATTTCTTTGAAACCGGGAAAAGGCCAGGGCCTGAAAATCAAAAAAATTAGCCAAGGCCTGGGCCGGAAATTTTTGAAAATCCCAAAGCAGACTATGCCTATGGCGGGTCCACACTTTGGCAACCACTTTCCGGGCAGCTAGTGGTTGCCGCAGGAGCCGCGGCGCACAAGCTTCTGCTTTTTGCACTATGCAATGGGCTTCTTTTGGCTGTCGCTCGCATGCTGACTTTTTTCGCACAATGCACGCGCAAAAAAATCATTTCAGCACTTTCCGGAGAGACTGATATAATCTTTTTTCGTTATTCTTTCACTTATGAATCCCCTTGTTCTCTAAAACTTTTAACCATGACCGTAAACTGCCACTCCTTTTCTAGTTTGTGCAACACCAGTCGTTCCCAGCTACCAAAGCCCGTCTTTTACTCCGGCCGCACCCGCTCTTATCATGTTGATAAGAGCGCGTATAATACTCTCGTTTACCGGCTATTTGCCGAGTAAACAGCGCACATTCGAGGGTCAGAGAAGGCTGCGCACTCTCGTTTAGGTGATGCAGGCGAACTCAATTTTAATAAATAATCTTTGTGCACTTTTACGATGAAAGCAAGCTATATATGTGTGTTCAAATAGGCAAGGGGTGTGGCCAATTTTGAAGGACGTGGGCAGAACTGCTGAAAAAATTAGTTTTTATCAATAGGCTTTTGCTGGCTGCGCTCTCTCGTGCGGGTCAACGCAAACTTTTTTGTGATAGGGAAGAGTTGCAAATCATTTTCCTATGTTTACAGTTTCGTCGTGTTTTTGATATAGCGCTAAATATTTTCTTTGAGACAAGTAGTATTATGTCGGGGCTAGTTGGCTAGTTCGTAGCTGCCCGCAAAGTGGTTGCCCGCAAATGCGGGCCCAACTTTGAAGAATTTGAAAGCGTGAACTTGCGGTTCAGACGTTTATAGAGTCCCGTTAATGACCACTGGCAACTTGCCCGCACGATATCCCAATTCCTACGCTATCCTTACCCCATTTTTTCTGTAATTTTCCCGTCTTCAAGGCTCATTCCCATCGCTTCCCCGCACTTCTGATTTTCGATTTACAAATTACAACCAATCTCAACCTTCTCTGACATATTCACACTTGTGTTTTGCCGATATTCCTTCGGCCAGGTCCGACTGCATTGTTTCGGGTTTCGAAAAGAAAGAAATTCCTTTTTCCGGAATTTCCTCTCCGCACCAAACTTCTTTGCCAATGACGTCATTCCAGCGGGGTGACAGAGGCTCTTTTTTTGAATTTTAATACCTGGGAACTCAATACTGGCTGCAAGGACGGGAGGACAGGGGTTGGGTTTCTTCCCATTTTTTCCCCGCTTCTCGCTCCTCCACATTTTTTTCGAGGGTTCGGAAAAAGAGGTTTCACTATAATTTCTATCATACTGGCCACATATGATTTCTTAAAAATCTTAGCTTGCGTTTTGCAGGGGGCAGCCGAGAGAACAAACGACTTTTGCGGCCTAGAGAGTACGCGAAACGCGGAGAGCGCTCAGAGAAAAAACATTTTTTGCCATATCTCTGCCAGCTTCACCCGGAAAAAGTTTTTTGTTGTGGGAACACGGTACTCTATGGTAGATTTATGTATGATACTTCACTTGACAAAATTTGCAAAAAAATTGCGAATTTCTTGCCAACTTCCGGGCAAAAAAATCTCATTTATTCCTTGTAAAGTCCAAGCTGGGAAGCGCTCATGTCTCTAGGACAAAAATAGTATAAATTTGTCCCTATTTTTATCAAAATTGAGCCCTGACTTTGAGTTTTCCCTGTAAATTTTACTTTTTCAAGATGCTTTTGATTTTTTGAACTTTTACAAAAAAGGCTAAAAATGTAGTTTTATTCTTGTATAAGGCCCATTTTTTGATTTTTATATTTGTGTGAAACACTTTACAGCCGCTTGCCAATCCTATTTGGAGCATAGGAAGTAACTTATATATGGTAAAATACAAAAATTTGTTAGGGTTTGGTTGTAATCTTAATTCTTGGACAGAAACTATTAACAAGGGATGTGTACGACGCTCAGATTTTGATCAAAATTGGCACAAGTTTGGATTAGTTTTTAGGGTCATCTTTTTTATTTATGATTTTTTAGGCCGCGTTTTTCCCAGTGAAGTCCAAAAAATCTTATATGTACGGCTGAATAAATAGTTTTTCTCATTAATTTCCGTATTAGGGTTAAATTGGTGACTCATGGGTTATTTGTAGCGTTGCAAAAATTTTTATGGCCTTGACTCATTCTTACCAAAATTCAGAGGTGCAAATAGAAAAGCTTTGGTCAAAATTAACTTTCACACAAAAAAACCTTGCTTTAACATTTTTTTCTTTTTTTTTGAAAACTCTGGCAAAATGCTTTACTGTACCCCCTCTTATATTATAACACAATAAGAATGTTGAATTTTGTTATTTTTGTCAAAATGTCATCATCCGAGCCCCACTTGCGTTGTTTGCCACATAGAATAGATTGAATACATGTAATGTTTGTGAAAGGAAGTTACCATGAAAGGCGATCTTTATTTTGTAGTATTCTATTCTAAAATTCTCTCAATCATTGTATACAATGTATATATTTTTATAAAGTGTACGACGCGAGCTATGTTGCTGCGGCAAATCCACATTGTAATATTGGTTCACATTATTTTCTCGACAAACTGATTTTAGTCTGTCGGGAAAATAATGAGCACTCTATCGCATTGAAAATCGCGTTGCCGCCGAGAACATGAATTGTGTTGCGACAAAATCAAATTGCTTTTCAGTTCAGCAACGCGATTGGCGCAGTGCTCATTATTTTCCCGACAAGCCAATAGTACTTTCACAGTACTTTTCAAGCAAAGACAATTACAAGCCGGACGAATCATCAGGTCCAATTCTGAATTACTTTTGCGCCCAGTTCCCGCCGTTGTGTGCCCAAATTAGGCCTGTTAATGGAGCCAGTCTCCCGCAGGACGCATTTTTGCGTTTTCCCATGACTTTTTTGACGTGAGCAGGAGTTTAAAACCCCCACTTTTTCGCCGCAAATTATATGCACTCGAGAGCCGGCGTCGGAGTGGCGCTCCGCTCCACCTTTGTCAGCCTGATTTGCGGCCTCTAATGAGGTGTGGTTGGGGCGAAGAAGAAGTGAAACTCGTGATTGATGAGCGAGGGGCGGGCATTGAATGTGTTTCAAGTGTTTCAGGTGATTTATTGCGGGTTAAGTCGGAAATTATTATGTGCCTTTGCGAGGGAAGTGCTCCAAGCGCGACGCTCAGATTCTTGTTAAATTTGGCATACGACTTGGGCATAGGTTTCATGTCATTTCTTGAGAATTCTAGCTTGTCGCTTGCTGGGAGAGCCGAAATATTCAACGATCATTGCGGTTGAAAGAGTAGGCGAAACGCGGAGTGCGGACAGTGAAAAAAATTACTTTTTGGCGATATCTTTGCTAGTTTTGCGTGAAAAAGAAATTTCTGTGCAAAAAATGACCTTCTACGATAGAGATCGGAATGAAACTTTTGACGCAAAAATTGAAAAAATAGCCACATTTTTGCCAAAATTTCGAGCTAAATATCCCTTTTACGCGAAATTTCTCTCCCGCGTTCTGCAGAAACAATCGGGACTTTCAGAGGCGTAGGTGACAAAAAAAAAGATTCACTTTTTCCCTTGCCACACTATCAGAGATAAGGCCAAAAACTATTTTTTTCTCTGACCGCTCTCTGCGTTTCGCGTACTCTCTCGCCGTGGGGACCGTTAAAATAGCTCTGCCGCTGTTGCAAAGCGCGAGCTAAGATTTTCAAGCATTGAGGCTTGGCCGATTCAGAAAAAATCTGAATGTCGCATCTTGAACCAGTCTGTGCCAAGTCTCACCAAACTAGACGACAAAAAAGTCTACTTTGTAGTTCAAATTTCGGGGAGATAGAGCCGCCGGAAGTCGCGGAAAGAACGTTTTTTGCATTACCGTTATTTACTTTTTGGAAATGGCCAATCGAAAAGAACTTTGTGCCACACTAACTGCACTTATTTTACACCGAGCAGACGGGGGTTTAAAAAGCCTCCCTAGCATGCCAAAATCGCTGTAAAAGCTTTTTTTTACTCTATGTAATCCTAATCCGTTCAGCCGGGAAAATAATAAACACATTGTTACTGTGCCAATTGCGTCGCTGTAATGAAAAGCAATTTGATTTTTGTCGCGATACAATTAATTTTCTCCTCGGCAATGCGATTTTCGATGCGGCAGAGTGCTCACTATTTCCCCGACAGACTGATAGCAATTTCTAAAAAAATTCAGCTCTTTCTCGGTCATTTCCAAATTCGAAGTCTTTGATTTGCAGCCACTGCGCTTCAATTGTACGGATTCGTGCAACGGCAATTTGCAGGGCGACCTTTTTTCCTTTGCTCTTCTGTTGTTCTTTACGAGAGCTCCCGACGGAAATTTCTTGGTGAGAGGGGGGATAATAACGGATCGTTAACGGGGCTGTTGCTTGCGCGCGAGCTTTACGGGTCCATTAAATTAGTAATGGCAACAACTTTGATTAATTATATAAAAGGGATATGAACAAATCGCATGGAACCGAAAGATTTTTTAATCGTTGTAGAAGGGTTTCGTTGTTCGGAGATTAATCTTGGCCCGACTTTTGACTCTTGCGGTGTTTGAAATTATCTTTTGCGACTTCCTTACTAGTCGTTACGAAAAGTGCGTAGACTTTTTGTCGCGGGCCGACCGTGCACAAAACCGTTTTTTGCGGCGTGCATTTGAACTTTTGCAGCGTGCAAGTGCAATATCGCAGCAACGCAAGATTTCTCAACGGAGCGGGCGCGAATTTTTGTAGGCAAAAAAATTAAAAATTGCACGGTGCAAAATGTTTCGAAAAAGATAGTGTCGCGCAACCATGCACTGTGCGTTGCAAAAAAGGCTGAAAGAAGTCTACGCACTTTCTGCAACCAGTAGTACGACGGTTTTTTTCAAAATTCCATAGATTTTTCATCGCGGGAGCGCACCGTACAAAACCCGTCTTTTCGCACTGTGCATTGGAAATTTTGCACTGTGCAACCGAAGAGCCGCTTGCACGATGCAACAAAAAGCCATTTCAAATGCGTCGCTGCGACATTTCTAAATGATCTCGTGCAATGGATGAAAATGCACAGTGCAAAATTTTTTGAAAAGCCCGCACTGTGCGGAAAAATTTCAAAAGGCACGTTGCGACGTGAAAAAAGTCTATGTTCTTGAAGAAGCATATTAAATAGAATTTACAAATGAATATCACATATCCAAAAAAGGCGTCTGGTGGTCTTGGCTCACCAAACGCTACGATGATTAGTCGATGAGGCCTTAAAGTGCACTTACGATTTCGGTTGGGTATCGTTGCGCGGGTAACCGGATATTTTCGAGGGGATTATGTTTTCTGCTATCTATTTTTAGCGTTTTTCTACGTTTTTACCTGCTTTTGAAAAAAAAATTTTGGGGGAAAATTGAGATTTTCCGAAAATTGATTTTTTAAAGATTTAAAAATTTTAATTGAAAAAATCGCGATGATAAAATAATCTAGAAGGTCCAAAAATAAGTTTCTGCTTATTTTTACAGATTTTTTTCGCATCGACAAATAATTTTTTCCATAGTGCGCGGCAGAACTTGAAAAAATCTAAATTTAAAAAAATTTCCCATAGCCCTTTGCCGTTACAGCTCGTCTAGCCGAAATTCAATCCATTCCGGTGACGTTCCCAGTACATCGCCATGTCCCAAAAATCTCTCGTTTCTCTCTCGACGCTCGGTTCTCTTTCGTCGCAAAGTGTTCTTCCACGCATTTCGAGGGTTTCGAACACGAAAAAATTGGAGAAAAAGGACTTTCTTAAGGTGCGGAGGGGGTGGAAAGAATTGAATGGGGGAGCGGAGAGGATGTTGCGGAGAGTAATTTCACGCTCGCCAAATTTTGTTGCAACGAATTTTTTGGTGGGAAAAGGTTGTTTTTTGTCGTGAGAGGCTCCCAAATTTGCTGACTCGGCAAGTTTGTCAGGTTAGAGGGTCCGATTTCGCATCAACTTTGTACTAATAGGCTTTTTCAAAAGTGCATAGACTTTTTGTCATGGTCACGCCGTGCAAAAAATCCCTTTTTGCGGCCAGCATTTGATCTTTTGCACCGTGCAAATGCAATATCGCAGCGACGCAAAGTTTTCTCAATTGAGACGGCGCCATTTTGGGCGTGCGAAAAAATTGCAAAGTGCGAAATGTTTCGAAAAGGTTAGCGTCGCGCAACATGCACGGTGCAGTGAGAAAAAAGGCTGAAAAGAGTCTGCGGGCACTACGATTTTTTGGACAGCGATAGGTCGGGTCAACGATACTATGGATCGCCTCGATTCGTCGTTAAATTCTTGAAGGAGGCTAGGAGAAGCTTATTTAGTAGAAATAATAAGATTGATCGGGTCCTAGAATAGGTTATGACCTATTTTGAGGTATTTTACATACACTTACAGCAATATAATTTTACATTTACACTTTATTTCTAATCAAGTCCAAGATGTTTCAACCAAAAAAATCAAAAAAAAAATCTTTTCTTTTTTGTTTTGTTTTTATAATATTTTCAATTTTTTTTTGGTTCTTCAAGCGTTTCTGTGCCCATTGCACTTACAATAACACTATACTACACCTCTCAATTTACAAATCGTCCTTCCGGCTAAATAGAATTTTTTCTGTGATCGCTCTCCGCATTTTGCATACTCTCTTGGCCAATTATTGAATATATCTCTGCTGGCCCGTCAAAGCGTGAGCTAAAATTTGTAGTATTTGCTATGTGGCCTATGCCCGGTGAGTGTGCAAAATTTAATGAAGAGCTGAGCGTGACAAGGTAGCTGCTAGCTAAAAAATTTTGCTCTTCTGGTAACCAATTTTTTTTGTAGGGAATTGAAGTGTAATTTTACAATCACATTTTATTTCGAGTCAAGTCCAAATTTTTCAAGCAAAATACCAAATTTTTTTTTTGTTTTTTTTTCACCAAAAATTCTATTTTTTTATTTTTTTTGTCTTCTAAATTTATAATGAACCCATTTGACACGCCTACATTTATTATTTACAAGTGTAAAAGTCCATTTCCACATTTTGATCCATTTCTGGCCACAACTTTTTACGTGGTCTTTGGGCGTTTGGCCTGAAAATTTTAAATTTTTCCCGAGTTTCCTCGTGTTTCGCTCCGTTCTAAACAAACATTTGGACCGGAAGCCCCAAGTTCTGAAGGAATTTTGCTGCTGTGGGCTTTACGAAAAGGTATGAAAAGCGGGCTTCAAAGCACGTGCGGCGGGAGTTTCAGCCTCTTGGGGTTTGTTTTTGTCAAGTTTTTTGATTGAATTTTGCGGTTTCCTTGATTCTTTTGATGTCTAAAAGCTTGGTTTGTTAATTTTGAAGATTTTCAGCCATTTTTCGAACCGTCGTATTTTAATGTTTAAATCGATTTTTTGTGTTTATTTTTGTGCGTAATTGAGGGTTATTCTAAACGTGATATTTCATGACGTTTTGCATTAATTTTGCAATTTCAGATGCGTCAAAAATTAACTTTGAGGCATTTTGGAGCAGCTCTACACTTTTTTCACTATGGTAGAAATAAATATTATCAGTCTGTCGGGAAAATAACGAGCACAATGTTGCGGCGAAAATCGCATCGCTAGTGCGGCGATGCGGCTTACGATGCGATAGAGTTCTCATTATTTTTCCGACAAACTGATATCGCGTTTTGCAGAAACGCCAGATATTTTTAGATCGAAAGTTGGCAACTGTTCAGTTCGAAAAGTTGCGGCGGTGATTTCAGCGTCATCCCTGTGAAAATTGGGCAATCTATAGCATTTCGCATCGTACAATAGGCTAAAAACTTAAGGTGCAGTCTGTCGCCTGCACCCTGAGTTTTCTGCACAGCGCAAACGCCAAAAATCACTCCAGCGGCTTTGCGAACGGACTAATATCAGTCTGTCATGAAAATAATGGGTATTCTGTCGCATCGAAAATCGCATCGCCGTCGAGGCAACTGTTCGAATTGTGTCGGAAAAATCAAATTTCTTTTCAGTTCAGCGACGCGATGGGCACGGCGAACTGCGAACAGAGCACTCATTATTTTCCCGACAGGTTGATGGAAATTGAGTACTCATTATTTTCCCGACAGATTGATAGACCTCCGGTTTGTTGGACGGAGGTCTATCAATCTGTCTTGAAAATAATGTGGCTCATCGCGTCTTGGAATCGCCCATTAACGCTTTCTGACGGCTCGCCGAAGCTTCTTGATGGAGATGGCCATCAAGAAAGATAGATTGTGTCGCGGCAAAATCAAATCGCTTTTCACTTCAGCGACGAGGATTGGCGCAGCGACAAAGTGCTCATGTTTTCCCGACAAACTGATAATATAACACATATTGCCTCTGCCTTGATTTCTCATCAAATTCATCGCCTCTGTTTCCCCGTTTCCCCACCTCTCTCCCATTACAGTCCAACTGTTCAGAGCGATCCCTGCATTTTCTTCGAGCGATTCCCCGTCGAACGACTCCGTTTCCGTCGCGATCTCCCCCCAAAAAAAATCCGCGAAAAACGCCGGGAGTTGCGACCACCGCAATGGAAGAGAGAAAAAGTGGGAATTAACAAAAGGTGTTCAATTCTCCCCATCCCGTCCACAGCCGTCTTTTGTACATGTTGCGCAATCCAATTATCCGCCGCGCAACCCGAGAAAAGAGAGGGGAGAAGGAGCAGGCTGGATGGATGGTTTTCGTTGTGGAATGACTTGCAACGAACTGTCTTTTTGGGTGTTAAAATTAGTGGCGCGCTTTTAAATATTTATTTCCAAACTCAAATTTGGGGTTTTTGATGATTTTATGAGTTTGCCGGGAAAAATGAAGTCGACTTTCACTTCAGCCATGCGATTGGTGCAGCGACATTTTGCTCATTATTTTTCCGATAGACTGTTATAAGTTTTTTGCCCATATCTGATGGAGTACCCCTCCGATTTGCCTGGAATTTTGTATGCGTGCTCTAAATAGTCTACCTTTGTAATCGTCAAATTAAATAGGGGCTAAAATTTTTTAGGAAATAGATTTTGACTCTTTAATGTTTTTTCCTTATATAGGAGTTTCTCGAAGTGCGACGTTCAAATTTTTTTAAAATTTTGCACACATGTCTGGCATGGCCCACATACCAATTTCTGAAAATTTTAGCTCGCGCTTTGCAGGCACATGCCTGCTTCTATAAGCCTGTCGGGAAGATAATATGTGTTTTCACGGACTCAATCTCCAGCCGCAGGTAGCTGTCAGCGAGGATGGGCGATTCCAAGGCCCGACGAATCCACATTATTTTCCCGACAGGCTGCTGTGGCTGCCGTTTCCATGCGTATATCTTCACATAATCCTAGAAAACTCCAGTCCAAATTTTTTTATATCATCTCAATTTTGGCCTATAATTTTTACTTTGACTTTTGTAAAACTTTGTACCGCGTATAACCTGAGTTACAGTTCTATTGACTTCACACTTCGTACGAGTGGTACGCAAAGAGCAACAAATCTAATAGTTCTCAAATTTGTATCAAGTTGTTATTGAGTAATTGAACGTGAACTTTTGCTCCGTTTTACACGGAAAGTGTCACAAGTGCAACCTTCTGATTTCCTTTTAATTCTGCACACAGTTTGGATGTAGGCCACGTATCAATTGTTAAAAAATTGAGCTTGTGATTTGTAGAAGCAGCCGAGATATTCACCGGTCTTTGAGGCCGAGAGAGCACAGAAATTGCTGAGAGCGGTCAGAGAAAAAACATTTTTTGGCTAGATCTTTGTCCATTTCGTGCTGTGAAAATTTATTTTTCTAAGCAACATTTACTTCTACGCTTAAAATAGGCATGAAACTTAATGCCAAGATTCGTAAAAAATGGCACATTTACGCCAACTTTCGACCTAAAAATCTCTATTGTTTCTGTAAATCATGAGCTGTAAGTGTCTGCTCATTATTTTCTCGACAGAGTGATAGTAGTCTCGCATATGTCTTTAGACTTTTTTCTTTCTTTCTGGTCCCATTTGAACTACCGAAAAAGCGATTAAAACCCGTCATTGAAAGTCTGACTAATCCAGTATCGGATTTAGCATTTGCATAGAAATGTCGTTTTCGAAAATTTTTACCTCATCGTCTGCCCAAACCGTAAAAGGGTTGTAAAAAGCGGCATTTCCATAATATTCCGTGGCTCATTTTGTGTGCAAGAGTCTTGGAAAAAACAGTTTCTGGAAAGGGTTGTTTCAAGACCAATGTCTCGCGTCCAATATTAGTATTAGGTAATTTACCGAAAACATCCGCTATAACCTCAACTTACCTCATTGTTTCTCGTCCACGTGTAACGGGATTTTCCCAGGGTCCATTCCCATAAAGCCATTCGTTCAGTAAATAACACCGTTCAAACTTTTATGAGCACTATGTTCATCGTGTTGTTTGCCCTCGAGCAACATTAGGGGTGTAGCTGGGAATTGTACTAAGGTTTTGACTCCTGGAGGCGATTACCGTAAAACATCACACTTACTATCATATATCTTTCATACATTATATTTATGTACTCGTCTAATGAGTGATGTTTTTTGATGCCTTGCGGTTTTCTGTTCCTCATTGGGGAGATTTTCCACGGTTTTATGTTGTTTTATGATATCTTATGAGTTCCGGGGTGGGTTTAGTCACACTGATTTGGCTTTCAGATGGCTTATTTTTTAATAATTAGTAAAAAGGCGGCACTAAAGTAGTTGTAGTATAATAGTAATAAAAATAATTGTGATTAGATTAATGCTAATTTATGAGTATACAAGGCGAAGGTTGTAGTTTTAGAATTGTTGACCAGCAGATTGTAGTTAACAATTGTTGTTCGTACTGCCGTTGAAAGTGTTTTCTGTGCACTATACTGCCTTGTTTCAGTGCACTAGTCCGTTCGCAAAGTTGCTGGAGAGATTTTGCGCGTCCGCACTGTGCAGAAACGGTCAGGGTGCGAGCGACAGCCCGAAAAAGTTTCTTGCACGCAAACAACAAGAAATTGCAGTGCGAATTAAACTTTTGTTTTTGCATAATGCATGTCGCAAAAATTACTGCAGCGGCTTTACGGACGGACTAGTGGTAAACCCCTACCCTCAGGCGACCTCCCCACCTGAGTTTTCGGTAGCCGTTACAAAGTGCAGTCTGTACAGTTTACACATTCCTTTATAGTTTGTTAGATCGCCAATATGCGGCATTTTGAAGTACGCCTTGTTACACATAATAAGTAGGCTTTCGGGCTACAAATCGTAGTTGTTTCTGTACTTCAAGTCCTTTGGCGTACGTTCTTTTTGCCTCCTTAATGAACGGCCCGTGCCAAGTCCTTTGTACGCTCTGCTTGTTGAACCGTGTTCAAGAATTTTTAATTTTTGACGTTTTACGAATGACAATGAACGACTTCCGCTTGTTGGACAATTGTTTGAGTCAGAAAAGGGATTTTTTCACGTCAACTCCCGCTCTCACACCTGAGCAAGGCGGTTGGCAAGGGAAGGGTCTCAAGCGAGCTGAGAATTTCCTTAAATTTTCGCGTTCGCGTTGCTCATAGGCCGCATGTCAATTAATGAAATTTTTGGCTCTTTTTTGTCTCTATATCTGCCAGTTTTCTGTAAAACAAATTTGGCTAAATTTGCGCCAAGTTTCATCAAGATCTGAGCGTCACACACGGGGTACCTCCAATAATTTGCGTTTCGTTAAACTTATCTTTCTTATCTCTTACGCGATTAGGTTTGGAATTTTTTCAAAAAAATTTACATGTAAGTATAAGTCGTGCCATAATCCCTTGGCACCGATCAGCACACTAATTTATTGAATTCATCCACCGCTTTCAAACTTATAGGAGTTGGATTTCAAAAAATTGGTTTCTGAACCTTTAAAGATCTCTGGTTATCCTTGTAACTACGTTAGAGTTTCCTGTAAAAACAAACGTAGGTTGTTTTCTAGACATTCCGGCAGAATCTCCGCGGTTCTTCCAGCTGCCCGCGAAGTTGTTTCCCCGAACTGTGAACCCGCCGAATTTTTTCGTGGCGTCGGCGGTAAATTAAAAAATCTCAACTGTATGCACAAAAATCGACTGAATTTTTGAGCCCAGTTAATAATGGCAATTTTCCGGAACCTGGCCAAAAACATTTCCCCTTCAACCAACTGTTTCCTGATGTCTTAGCCGCTCCAAAAGCCTTTGAATGGGCCGGTTCTTGGTCCCAACCCTGTTATTCGATACGACGCCAAAAAAGCCGGGCCGAGCAAACTTTTGTTTCAAGGATTTCAGCTGGTTATTGCGTAAGCGTACATAATATTTGTGGGGTTTACACTCGTATCTAATTTATAGGACTCATTGTGCTGCGTTTCCATAATAAACCTGGCACAAGCTATGTGCTCAGAATTTTTTATGGGCACATGCGAAAAAATGAGGAAGTGTTTTTTAAAAGTGCGACGTTCAAATTTTAGTATAATTTGGCCCCAAAAAAAGAAAAAAAGTGCAATTTTTTTCGGATACGCGATTCGACCGAGTATTCATTATCTTCCCGACAGACTGATACCAATTCCTAAAAACTTCAGCTCTTTCGGTCATTTCTAAATTCGAGGTCTTTACTGCCATTGCGCTTCATACCCACCATGCCGAGGTGCACGTAAATCCAGCGCATTTCCTGAACCGTTTCGAAACTTCGTATCGTTTTCATTGATGTAAAAAAGAGACGAAATGTTGCGAAATTGTCGGCACGTTTCTGTTGATTTTTCACTTTTTCTTTGACGCGCAGTATGTTGGGAAAACAATGTGGACTAGCGATTTGATTTTGGATGCGACAGGGATTTGCCTGTGAAATCTTGCGGCGACGCAGCTGAAAAGTTTCGCCGCGGTGGTTTTTCAACTGCACAGTACGAAAAGCCTGCGACAAAAAGTCTACGCACTTTTGAGAAAACGTAATATTAGTCTGTCGGGAAAATAGCACTTTGTCGCATCAAAAAAATTCTGCGAAAACGAATTGTCCCGCGGCAAAATCAAATTGCTTTTCACTTCAGCGACTTGATCGGCGAAGCGACAGGATGCTCATTATTTTCCCGACAGACAAGTATGACGAATATTTTTTCGCCTTGCTCGTGAAAAAAATATGCAGGGGTCCCATTGAACTTGCTCTTAATAATAGCAATCATTACTTAAAATAGCCCAGTAACTCTCAATTATTTCCCCCCAGGGCGCCTTGAGGACTCCAATTTTTGTCGGGAGATCTCGTGGCTTTCTCAGGGCCTCGGTTACCATGAGCTTGTCAAACAAACAATCTCCCCGTTTTTCTTCGAGTTGCATTGTTAGTGGAGTTGTTGGTTCCGTTTTTACCTCCTCTTTCTCTTTTTTTCACATTCCGCCGCGGAAAAAACGGAGAAAAGTCGGGGGTTTAACCAAATTATCTTTTGTTTTGTTCAAAACTATATTGCCAGAGGCGTATTTGACCGAAGTGACTTTTGGGGAGAGGTGGTCTGAGGGGAGATTTTTGGATCCACTTTCAGTCTGTCGGGAAAATAATGAGCACAATGTACAGAGGCGTTGTTTGTCGGGAAAATAATGGGCGCAACGTTGCTGCTTCAAGCACGTGGCTGAAGTGAAAAGCAAGCTTATTTTGATGCGATTTCCGTTGCGACAGAGTGCTCATTATTTTCCCGACAGACTGGTGTTGGTCCACATTATTTTCCCGACGGAATTTTTTTTGTCCATATCTGACGGGCTATGGGGGCTGCCTTCCCGATTTCCCTGTGCTTTTAAAAAATTTTTTCCTCACAGTATCTTTGCCAGTTTAGCGGGGAAGAAATTGATTTTTTGCGCAAAAAATGAGCTTCTACGGTCGTAATAGGCACGAAACTTTCATGCCTAAATTGGAGAAAATTTTGCCACGTTTTTGCCAAAATTTCGAGCCAAATTCTCCCTTATTTTTGTGGAAAAATCAACCTCTACGGTAGAAAAAAGTATGAAATTTTTCCTGTCAAAAGTGCGAAAGAATGTTAAGATTTTCTCCTACGTTCAGTGTAAAAATCTTGGTCGTTATATAGGAGTTTTGAAACATGTTTTAAAAAAAATCCCAGCCCGAGTTTTTCCGAGTTGTATTAAAATCTGAGGTTGTATTTTGAACAGTTCCCCTGTATATTGGTCTCAAATATCATCAAAATCCAAAATCCAAGATTTTTTTTTCAATTTCCCTTTTCTTTTTTTTTCATGCACTTACAAAAGGCGAGAGAAAAAGTCGACGGAGAGGTCTGTAGCAGCCCCAGAAGCGCCTGTTTAATTAGCTGAAGGTGCAGTCATGTCTACGACGACCACTAAACAAACATTTCGATCCTGATCTCTCATCGGATATCGGGAAGTACGAAGAGAATCCAAAAAGAAAAAATTCTCGTGTTCTGTAATTTCTACAGGGATTTTGTAAAGTTTTTTTCAGCCTGTCGGGAAAATAATGAGCACAATGTGTCGCTGAAGTGAAGAGCATTTTGCTTTTTCCGCGACACAATTCATTTTTTTTTCAACGGCGATGCGATTTCGATGAGATAAAGTGCTCATTATTTTCCCGACAGACTGATTCTATGCTTTTCAAAAATGTTTGGACGGGCTTGCGGGAATTTTCAAAAAATTTTTTTGATTTTTTTAAGTTAATTTTTTTTTCATTTTTGAATATCTAAATTTCGAATTTTTGCACTTTTTTAAAAAGCACTTCCATTTTTTCTCCCGTTTTCTTGCACTTTTCAACTTCCTTTTTTAACTTTCTTTGTCCAAAAATACTTGTTTCATTACCTTTTTCGAGCCCCTCGATCTTAGAGTCCTTTAAAAAATTCTTTTCATCTCTCCCTTGTATATTATATCCATACCGTATTGCTCAAATCTCTAGTGCAAGGGGGTTTCTCCCAATTCTTGGATATTGGTATTTTTCCTTTCAAAATATTACATTTTTTGCGTGATGTGTCTTAACTTTTAATCTGGCTAATCCAGGTAAAAGAAAAAGAAAAGTTACTGGTACTGTGGACGCACTTAGAAATTACTTTATTTCCTTCATTTTTTCTCGAATTTTACGCTTTTTTAAAAGTTCGCGGACTTTTTGTTGCGAAGTTTTTTGCACTGTGCAGTTGATCTTTTGCACTGTGCAGACGCGATATTAGCATTTTCATAAAGTTCATGGACATTTGGTCTATTTCGCACAGTGCATTTTGAATCTTTTCCACCCTTGTCGCCAACGCACAGTGCAAACCTCAAAAAATCCGCTTGCACTGTGCAACTTCTTCAGCAAAAGAAACGATAAATTTTTCAATTACAAAAGAATGAACGGTGCAAAATGAATATTTTTTTTGTGAACGGTGCACTTTATAAAAAAGTTTCCATGCACTTTACGAAAGCACTAATATTAGTGATTTCAGAAAGTGCGTAGACTTTTTTTCACGCAAATATTTTTTATGTGTTTTGATCGGGCAATACTTTTTTATAAATTTTAATCTCTATTTTGCAATGTTTTCGCAGCTAATGCACTTTTAGTGTTATATATATACCTTGGTTTTGGGTTTGTGCTTGTTTTGTGGGGATGGATTGGCTTATATAGTCATTGTTCTCACACGAAATTGACTTGTTAGGAAGACAATACTGTTCTCTGCCGATTTTTGTCGCACAAAGCCAGTTCGCGGTGGAGAATTGGGACATGTGCAAAGACGTCTCAAGATTTTTTGGCACGCCAATTTCATAAAGTGCATGGACATTTAAATTTTCATAAAGTGCTGTGCATTTTTTTTGTCCTTAAAGTTTTTATCGATGTATGTATATCTTGCATATGTGTGGCCTTTTTGGAGGATGTCTGAAGAAAACCGCTGTGAGATAACTATCGTATGGGGCTTTTTATTTTAAATTAAAACATGGAATTTAACTTTTTTTTCATGAAAAACACGTACATCCGTATTTTACAGAATTCTTTGATGTTTTTTCTATTCGTAATATCGCGTTTGTCACAACATATGCGCTTCTTACCATTTTCTAAATGTATACATAATAAACCCGTTTTTTGCAGCCTTCAAAATTGAAATAATCAGCCCCGCGTCCATCCAACTCGGCCACCAACAGCTCGCCCAGTTCTGGCCCCATCTCGACGCGACTTCAACGACGAGTGCCTTATTGCAACCGCAGGCGGGCCCGGTGCGGGCGGCCGGTCCTCAAACCCCGCTGAACTTCTCTATCATGTCCCCCATCGCCAAAGATTATCCGCTGACGTTGAAGATGAGCGACGAGGACGCTAATTTAATCCGTCCGGACATTGTGCTCGACTCCAGCTCGAGTTCGGCGCCTTTTTCGGGTCGGAAACGACCGAGTAGTGGGTCGGACGAGTACCAGAGCTCCTCCGCGACACCCGTCTTCCATGGCGATGACCGTGAAGAGCGGAATTTTGATCAAAATACTCATCAGACGCGGTTTTTCGATCAAAATATCTTGGAAAATAGAGAAAATTGGATGGACGATTGTCCGAGAACCCCCTGCAGCGCCGGCTATCCCACCGACTACGGGAATGTGCAGGTAAAACAGGAGCGAAACAGTCCCGAAAGCTACCAGAACCCGCGCAGCGACACCCCCAATGACCCCAATTACTCGCCCCGTAATCCGCCGGCAGATGGCGCCGACTTCGGCCAAACCTTCGAGCCGCTCAAACCCGAGCCCCACACCTCATCGCCGCGGGGCTTTTCCGGCTATATGACCAGCTATTACGGCGAGCAGCCCTCGAGTTCGGCGAGCTTTGAGGCGACCTCTTCGAATTTCGAACAATTCGAGGACTACGGGTACGCCAGCACCTTGAAGTTTGAGGACTTTTCGACGCCGCCCCTCAAAAGCGATGAGAATCAGGTCGACTTTTACATGAACTTGAGCGCTGTGAAGGAGGAGAGCGGGGAGATTGAGGAGGAGGAGGATGATGAGGATGCACCGTCCTCCTCGTACATGTATGGGGAGGGGAAAGTCTGCACTGTTTGTGGCTACAAATGCCCTCATAAAAACTATGGGGTGTATTGCTGTAATGCTTGGTAAGTGTGGGCATAAGTTTTTAAAAATTTTTTAAAAATATGTGCAGATTTATGGCATTTATGCAAATTTTTGAAAATTATGCAAATTTCGCAACATTTTGAAAAATATGCGAATTTGAATAGTATGTCGGTTTTTAAGCTTTTTTGAGCTATTTTAAGCAAGAATAAAAAGAATTGGCACAAAAGAAAAATTTTTAAAATTATGCAGAATTAATGAAGTTTGGTGGAAATTTTACCTAGGCCGTACTGAGACTAGTCACTTGATTTTAGATTTTCTTTTAGCCGGCATCATCAAACAAAGGGCTTTTTAATTTTGAAAAATCTCGTTTTTTTTTTGATTTTTTTCGGTCAAAGCCCGACAAATTCCCATTCGACTGTGCGTTTAATAAAATATGTCTTTTTTCAGCGCCGCTTTCTTCCGCCGCACAATCAAACAGAGCCGATCCTACGTGTGCGTGAAGGGCCGAAAATGCCGCGTGGATTTCGGTGGCCACAAAAGGACCTGTCGCTATTGCCGCTTCAAACGCTGCGTAATGGCTGGAATGAGTATTGATTGTAAGTTTTTCAGAGAAAGGAGCAATTGTGTAAAGAAGTTTTTGGCGATTTTTTAAAGTTTTGTTTTCTTTGCTAAAAAATAAACTTTTCACCTTTAGGCCTAAAATATGCAAATTTCTCCATTAATTCTCGAATTTTCAGACGTGATGACGCGCGCCGACGACTTTATGATCGACTCCGCTCCGGACAACGACATCATCAAGCAGATCTCGAGCTGGTTCACCTCCACCTTCGTGAACCGTTTCCGCTCGTTCGAGAAGTCGTTCAGCAACGGGCAGGGCAAGGTGGCGCGCGGCGAGGGCACCCTGAACAACACGTTGCACTCAATGTTTGTCGAGTTCGACGTAATGCGCACCTACCTGAACACCACCGGCCTGAGGCGTTACATCAAGGAGAAGGACGAGGTGGTGCTGACGAAGCGCCTCTTCTACAAGTGGCTCTTCGTGCAGTGCGTGTTCAACACGCTGCGGCACGGCGGCCACCGGCAGAACCGCGTCTACATGGTCGATGACAGCTCGCTGCCGCTCGAGGCCAAGTTCCACGAGCAGTACGTGATGTCGATCCCGACGATCAAGAACCCGAAGATTGTGGCGGCAAGTCATTATAACTTGATTCAGCAGGGAATGGACGATGTCTGGATGTTCCATCATGCCAATGTTGATGGGAACGACTTTGCCATCTTCAATCATCTGATTTGCCTGAGGACTAGTGAGTTTTTGACTTGGATTTTGGGATTTAGAGCGGAGGTTTTGAAACGAATTTTTTGATGACTTAAAATTTATATAAAATCATTTACAGTCCGAGAAATGTACCCGCAAAACAAGGAGATCCAAACGGAGATGAACTCCCTCTTCAAGGCGTCCCATCAGTACTACAAGTCGGTCTTTAAGGACTTCCCCACGAGAATGGGCAATCTTGTGCTGTTGATGAATGAATCGGAGGTAAGAAAATGGGGGAAATAGCGGAAATATCAGTCTGTCGGAAAAATAATGAGCAATGTGTGCTCCGATAGCTAGTGAAAATCAATTTGATTTTTCCGCGACACAATTTATTTTTTTATGCGGCGATGCCATTTTCGATACGACAGAATGCTCATTATTTGGATGATTTTGGATTACAATTGACGATTGGTACAATTTTCTAAATGCAGCGAAACTTATGTGCAACAAACCGCAACGGTCCCAAAAATATTTTCCGCTATAGACGGGTTTTGTTGTACAGAAGTTTTTCTCAGCCCAAAGTCGACAATTGGGACCTCTGAAATAATTAGTTATAAAGGGGCTTCGTTGTATGCGGTTTTTTTTTGTGGAAAGATTCAACTATATCAATCTGTCGGGAAAATAATGTGGATTTGTCGCGTTTTGAAAATGCCCATCCTCGCTTTGTGACGGTTAGCCACGTGGTTATTTGGTGTGCGGCTGTGAGGACGAGAGGCATTTTGCTGCGAAAAACCCAAATTATTTTCCCAACAAACTGATATCAGTCTGTCGGGAAAATAGTGAGCGTAGTATCTGATCGTGTCGCTGAATTAAAAAGCAATTAGCGACACAATTCATTTTCTCGACGGCAATGCGATTTTCGATGCGACATTATGCTCATTATTTTCCCGACAGACTGATATACAAGGTTGAGGAGGTACCCCAAGGACAAGTCTTCAATCCTTTGCAAATTTTGATGACTCATTAGTCCTTTGAACACTAAAAAATGTTATCCATTTCAGGTGTTCACCCTCAAGTTCAAAGAGTGGGTTGTTCTGATGACATTGTCGGGAGTCCGCTCCGCCCTGCAGCAGATCGAAGACCATTGGGTGGCACATGGTAATTACAACGTCTGCGACGTGTCGCTCAGCTACATGAAACGCCAATGAGCTCGCCATCCGATCGATAATCAACTTAGGTTTTACATTTGTTTCACCCATCCAGGTTACTGTTTCTTTCTCTGCGTCAATTTTGTTTTGAGTATTGTAAATAACTACAAATTTCTTCTATTTAAACAATAATTTAGGACAAATTAAGATTGCCAATCGTATTTTTGAAGCGTTTACAACTTTTTGCGACATTTAAATTTGCTTGTTGTTCGGAATACGCGGTTGTACATAACTTATTTTATTCGTCTCTAAAAAACGCCATCTCTGCTACAAATATGGCGGTTAAATTGTAATTTTTTTCTTGATAACAGTGATTCAATACTGTCTAATTTAACTAAAATTGATTTTGAATTGTTTATTGATCTCAGCGCAGCAATAAATTTTTGGAAATACGAACAAATTTTGATGATTGATCGCCGAATTTTTATCTAAAAACATGCAACTTGAACTGTTTGTTCTCCCGTTTCGTAAACGAATACTAGACGGAGGATGTGTAAAACGTGACAGGGTTGACGATAGCTTATCGGTGAAAAAGTTTAGCGATCCGCATAGCATCATGTAGGAGGGAAATGAAGAAAAGTTTCAGACCAAGTGACCAAGATCAGCAACGACCAAAATCGCGGGGAATTGCGATTGAATTCGTGGCGATTTAGATGATAAATATACGTGGTTATGTTTCACATGTAGTCGACAAGGTTTTGACAAAAAAATCGAGGCTTTCCGACCGGCAGCCTCAAAGATTTTGCGAGAAAAGATCAATTTCAGGCATTTTTTAAACGTCGATTTTGCCGCCTACAAAAAAAAATCCTCCCGCTGTCTGCTTGAAAGTTTATTCCAATTGCAAAACCCTGCAACATGCTCGATCTTAATATCCGGGCGCCAATCTGGCTGGAGGACAATGATCGCAGGTTCCTGGAGCACCTGGTTGACCCGCCTTGCCTGGCGGACCCGATGGTCCACTGGGTCCGGGAGGGCCTTTTTGTCCCTTCTCGCCGGGTGGACCGGTTGGGCCTGGCTCGCCGTCTTTGCCGGGTGGACCGGCGCGTCCCGGTGACCCTGGAGGGCCTGGTCTTCCGGGCTGGCCTGGAGGTCCGGGCTGTTGCGCTTCGCCGGGAATGAGTTGGCCCGGCTCTCCGGGTGGGCCTCGTTGACCGGGCTGGCCCGGTTGACCATTTTGGCCTTGAGGTCCTGGAGGGCCGGCGGGGCCTTCTTTGCCGTCCTCGCCGTCTGAAAAACAGTTTTTTAGCCCATAAATCCCATAAAAATGCTCCAAACTCCCTAAAGAACCAAACAAGCTCACTTCTTCCAGGTGCCCCTGGCTGTCCATCGTTTCCTGGTGGGCCAGGTGGCCCGGGCTGTCCAGTCGGCGCTTGACAAGGGCATTGCGGTGGAATTGGCAACAATCGATCGTGAAGTTCAGCATCAGGCCCTGGAGGACCTGGTTCTCCCGGTCCTTCACCTGGAGAACCGTCTTTTCCTGGTGGTCCGGGTGGACCATCTGGGCCGGGCGGGCCTTGCTGACAGGTGCAGCAAACGTCGTCCGCGGCTTGCCGAGCCACACGCTTCAGGAGGAAGGCGGCGGGAGCGGCGGAGGAGTCTTCTTCGGGCTCGAAGCCAACTTCCAGCATCTCGTTCCAGAGGTCGCGGGAACGGGAACGGCAGTATTCAACTTCTCCCTAAAGAATGATAAAAGTCGAGGATTTAGGAAGACCCAAGGCTGAATTTTACAGCTCATCTTCAATTTCAAGACCTTGTGATTGCCTATGATCAAGAACAGCAAAGAAAAATCTCAAAGAATGCCACCAAATCTTGAAAAAATCTCAATTCTCCACCGCATCTTACCTGAATAGATGCCTGAAGAGTCTGAACGTAATGGAAGACCAATGGGAACGTGATCAGACACGTGGCAATGGCTACGGTGCTGAAAACCACAGCAGCGAATGCCACGGACCTCAGCGAGCCCTTCTCCTGCTTCTCCGAGTACATGGCTGAAAAGAACGACGTGTTTGAGTAAGTGGGAGACTTGCGCGACCGTTTACGCGCAACAGTGGGTCATTTGCGAAATGAGAATAATCGGGAGTTAGGAGGGGCGACCCGAATGAGTTCTGGAAGGAAGGGAAGGACAGGGAGAAGTTACGGAACGCAGGAAATGGGTTCTGGTCACGGTTTCATGTCACAAAAGCTCTCAGAAACAGAACGTTTCTACTAGGCCGTTCGTAAAGTCGTTGGAGAGATTTTTGGTGCTTGCATTGTGCAGAAAAAGTTAGGGTTGAGCGACACCCCAAAAAAAGTTTATTGGATAGTGCACAGTGAATTTTAGTTTTCTCACAGCGCACATTGCAAAAATCACTCCAGCGGCTCGGACAGCTAAAAAGAGACGATGAGATTTAGTCACAATCGTTTGAGTTCCTATTTGTAATATCAGTCCGTTGGCAAAACAATGTGGATTTTTCGCAGGAAAATGTTTTGCCTAGTCGGAATCGCCTACCAAATCTCCAGCTACGGCTAGCCGTCGCAAAGCGATGACGGGAGACTTCAAAGCAAAAAAAATCCACATTATTTTCCCGACAAATGAATAAAAGAAATGTCAGGGGTAAAATGGATTGCGCGGGTTTCCAAGAAAGGTCCACATGACCAAACAGCGAGCGCTACAAGATTGGGACGGTCAAAATTAAGTCAGCCAGGAGATGGTGGGCAGCAAGCATCCGGTTTCTGTAGGACTTTACCGGTGTTTTTGTAGAGTCACTGGAGTGATTTTGGCGACGTGCACTGTGCAAAAAGCCGTATTAGCGACAGTCAAAATGCGATCGTTGCACGGTGCAAACGCAGGAAATTGCACATTGTGCTTTCGATTTCTCACAGTGAATGTTGTAAAAATCACTCTAGCGACTTTGTGAACAGAGCAGAAAGATTCCAAAGCAAAGCCCAGTCTTCTTGCCGACCCTCTCGCATTGGTATGATCATTTTCCGTCAATCAGCTCTGATATCAGTCGGGTGATAAAATAATTTCAATTCGTCACTGGAAAACCTCGTGCCATTCCTTAAACCACCCACCGAAAATAATCGACTTCCTCAACAACCAACCCACTATCCAGTTAGCGACGAACGCCCTCCAAACCAGCCTAATCTGCTCACCAAAATGGATCGCACCGAAGACTGAAGGGGATCCGGCTTTTATACAACGATTTTCCAATCGGAAAACAAAAAAACGAACTGTCGATGAAAAGGAAGACGTGATCAACAGGAATTATCAAGGAGAAAAAGAATGGAGGAAGTGGGGGATGGGAGAAATTTATGACATCAAGGTGACAGGAAGCGGAATAGAGCCTAATTCTGAGGGTAAGAACAAAAATGGAAGTATTATAATTTGAGGGTGATAATGTAATGCAGGTATGTTCATTGTCATATTAGCATTTTCATAGAGTGAATGGGCATTTTTTCTCTTTTGCACAGCAACCTTTTCCACGCTTGTCGCCAACGCACAGTGCGTTTTTCTCTTTTCGCACAGTGCTAGCAAACGTAGATATTGCAAAATGAGAAAAAGAGTTTGATACTTTGAAGATTACTCATTCTAATTATACAAAAATTGTCACCATGCACTTTGTAACAGCCGAGAAAATCGCATTCGAAAAAGTGAAAATTTCAAATTTAAATGCAATGAAAATGCACTTTCTAGTTGACTACTGAAGAAAAAAAAGATGCTATCGTGTAGAGAAGTTTGAGTACTTCCTTATACGTATATTTTTTTGCGTTGTTTTCTAACAGTTTTAGAGTTACCGTGCAAAAACACCTTTTTTTGCACTTTTTCCGACTTATCTGCACTTTAAATGCAAAAATGCAAAATCTTCCGAGCAATTATCATTCTGGGCATCCTTGTAGATATACATGCCAAATTTCAAATTTCTACGACGCTCCAGTCTCCTGTTATATCGATATAATTACGAAACCTTGACAACTTAAGTTCCCGAAGAAAAACATAGAAAGCTTGCTGTTTTTACTGTAGGATAGCCTTATTTCTCCCTAAAATGTTTTTTGCCAACTCCTGGAATGTTACTCGTACAGTTTATGAGACAGCTTCATATCATCATGAAAAATGTTGATTTCATACACAAGCGCAGCTTTTTCTATTCCCGTTAATGCAGTCCAAACGCAAGCTAATACCTTCAAATTCACAAATAGAGTACATATAACGACTTTTTATCGAAAATGTCGCAAAATTTATATTTCAAGGCGCGCTAACAAGTTGTCAAGGTTTCGTAATTATATCGATATAACAGGAGACTGGAGCGTCGTAGAAATTTGAAATTTGGCATGTATATCTACAAGGATGCCCAGAATGATAATTGCTTGGAAGATTTTGCATTTTTGCATTTAAAGTGCAGATAAGTCGGAAAAAGTGCAAAAAAAGGTGTTTTTGCACGGTAACTCTAAAACTGTTAGAAAACAACGCAAAAAAATATACGTATAAGGAAGTACTCAAACTTCTCTACACGATAGCATCTTTTTTTTCTTCAGTAGTCAACTAGAAAGTGCATTTTCATTGCATTTAAATTTGAAATTTTCACTTTTTCGAATGCGATTTTCTCGGGGGTTACAAAGTGCATGGTGACAATTTTTGTATAATTAGAATGAGTAATCTTCAAAGTATCAAACTCTTTTTCTCATTTTGCAATATCTGCGTTTGCTAGCCGGCAACACAAAAAAATGCATACCCCTCTCTCGATTTTTCAATTTTTTTTCGACACCGATCGGCGGCGAAAAAAGTTCGGAATGCTGTGCACCCATAAATTTCATCGCAGCTTATTCCAAGCTGTTTTTTCTTCAAGAAAGTTTTTACTCCTTTTTTGATCGGCTTGATTCAGCCAAGACAATGGAGAATATTCGAATACGACGCAATTTTCCGATTGTTCTCATCCGTTTTTGGTGTGACCGTTTCTCCGTGAAGGAGTTCTCTTCCCGTCGGATCAATTATAACATTACAGATCGAAGAGCAAGTGGAAGAAGGGGATGACGTTTGGGTCGACTACAAATCACGCCTAATTTTTGAGGCTCTTTACATGTAGTGTTGAGAGTGTTGGAAAGTTGTGAAAAAGCGGGACTCGCTGCCCGGATTTTAAAGAGCCAAAGGAACTATCAGTCTGTCGGGAAAATAACGAGCACATGTCGCTGCACCATGCGTGTCGCTGAAGTAAAAAGCAATTGATTTTGCCGCGGCGCAATTCAATTTTTCAGCAGCGAGGCGATTTTCGATGCGACTGAGTGCTCATTATTTTCCAGACAGCCAGATTTTCATAAAACGTAACACAAATTCTTCATCAAACTAATCATAAATTCCCTGTCCGCCGTCCGCAGTTTGCGTGCTCTCTCGGCCGCAAAGATTATTGAATATTTCGGATGTGCCAGAAAAAGACGAACAAAAATTTTCAGGAAGTGATACATGGCCTAAAGAAGATGTATCAGTCTGTCGGGAAAATAACGGCGGATCGCCGCGCCTCGGAATCGCCCATCATCGCTTTGCCGCAGCTGGAGATTTGGTGCGCGATAGCGGTGAGGCAAGACTTTTTGATGCGACAATCCGCCGTTATTTTCCCGACAGACTGATATTATGTTTAAAATTTGAAAAAAATCCGAGCGTGGCACTCGAAAACTTCCTATGTTAAAACAATATTTTCTCATTGTAAAATACGCCCTCAGCCAAAAGGCTCGTTATATTTCTCCGACGATTCACGGCCAAAAGATCGGCGAATTTTTTCCTCCACATTTCTCGAAGCACCATGTACAGAGGCTTACATTAAACATCTATTTATTCCGGCAAACAAAAATTCAGACCGGCATTACAACATTTTTTTTGGGGAAGCCCCAAAACCGACCGTCCATTTGTTTGTGCAAATAATCAAAGTAGATCTCCGTCGATTCCTCTCGTTTCATTCGGATCTCCCTGATCTCCGAGCGGCCTTCGAACTCGTCGACTTTTTTGATGTACCTTGCCATTGACATTACAATCGTTAGTTGCATTACCTGCATATAGAAACGTTGAAAATATTTGTGGGAAACTAAGCGTAAATATTAGTTTTTTTTTCATAAAGTTTAGAGACTTGTCGGCGCTTGTCGAGAGACCCATTTTTCACAGCAAATTTCACCTTTGTCCCTTCAAAACCGTTACCTTCTTAATCCTCGCTACAACTCACATTATGAATATAAATGATCATGATGATGACATTGACTCGATCTTGCACCCTCAATTGCAATATCCGCGCGAGAATGCTCAACAAGAGGTAGATTGTGTAAAAAGTTGAGTGCACCATTGTCACCGGGAACACCAGCTTCCCGGTCAGGTAGTTTTCCTGCATCTGATAGCTGCGTCCCAACGAGTACTGCCCGACAATTCTGAAGAGAAAGCTATGAATCGAAACAGTGGCGCATACATTTCGCTGCGCCCGGTGTTATTCACATGGCGGAGAAGGAAGTCGCCGGCAGTGGTGATCAGTTCGACGGGCAGGAGGAAGAGCCACAGGTAAAACATCCGCTCGGCGTTTTGCGGGGTCATTGTGATACAATAGGGCATGATCATTTTGTAGGTGGTCGACAAATTGTGGTCGTAGTTAAGGAGAAAGGTGAGGATCCACTGAAACAAGCGTGGAATCTAGGATTTTTTTCTGTGAGTTATCAGTTTGTCGGGAAAATAATGAGCAATCTGTCGTATCGAAAATTGCATACTCGAGAAAATGAATTGTGTTGGGGCAAAATCAAATTGCTTTGCGCTTCAGCGACGTCGGTGCAGCGACATTGTGTTCATTATTTTCCCAACAGACCGATATATGTATACAACACTCGTGGCAAAGAGTTCACCTCCCCCCATCCCTCCGACACGATTTTACTTACCACCGCTGCACACAGCACCACTCCAGTTGAGCAGCCCATTCTTTCGTAACTTTCCTTACAAAAACTGGCAAACACTCTCTCCAAAAGCATCGCCACATGAAACAGTGACATTGTGGAGACCATCCAGATTAACGGCCACTTTAGCAGAACGCTCAACCAAACCGTATAGACGTTCTCACAGTGGCCAGTGTAAATGAAACTTCGAAAAAATGCAAAAAGGTTGGATACAACGCCAGTGGAAAATTCGATGAAGATTGAGATGCCGATATTGTAGAGGAGGATCTGAAATAAATTTTTAGTCAGAACGATGTAGAAGGGCTGTGAAAAAAGTAGAATACTCACCTGAAAGTTCTTGTGAACTGCGAAACAACTGGGCCGCTTTGTAATGCGAAGAAGTAAATAGAGGCCATACATTGAAATGCCGGCAGTTAGAAGTTCCGTAAACCTGAGCGCAACGTTATTTGAAAACCGTGAGCTCTCTTCACATACGTCGGAAGGTATCATTCTAAACGAAAGCAAGCGTTACACCCTGGAACCTCTTCAGCGGTCTGTTCTATGCACGAGCTCTCGCACAGCGATATCTACCCGTAACGTAAAGTTATATCGAATTTGAACACCGCTACCTCCAGCCGTTTCTGAGAGCCGAGACAATCGACCAATCAGTTTGCCAAAATTTCCCGTATAGTTCTCCCTTCCGAAAAGAAAGCGAAACGAATGGTCCGGTACCTTTACCTTTTCAAATTTGAATCCGGTCCGAAATTGTCAAAAATTTATGAGAATTTTGAAGTAATTTACAAGTACAACTTTCCAGATTTGACGCATGCTTTACGTAAATGTCAACATTACGATTCAAACATCAACCACTCAAATTTCATCGCCAAAAATAGGGAGTTCTACTTCACCAGTAAATTTACTAAATTTCAGTGAAAGTTTAATAAATTAATTACAAGTTCGGAGCCTTGAGGATTAGAACCTGAGAAAGAAAAGGCCTGGAAGCGCATCTTCCGGCCACCGGATTAAGGGGCGGGGAAGGAGAAGAGGTGGTACCGCCCTCAGGCCGGGATTGAAGGAAAAGGTGGTAAGGGTGACCAAGGTATCTTTCTCTGATTTTTTTTACATATTATAGTGATCCTCCAGCCGACCTCCCCACACCAATAATTTTTGGTCAGCCACAGTGACGGACCTGATCCAGTGGCAAAAAACGTGCCATTTTGCATTCGGGAAGTAACGAAAAATGTGGCAAGATGTCCAAGTGAAAAGACTTCGTTTTGAAAGGCGCGCCTTTTCCTTCACAAAAAGAGCGGGCGCGCTTTCGAAATCGGAGTTTTTTCACTTGGAGAGGGAGGGATTTTGCGACATTTTCTTGATACTTCCCGGATGCAAAATGGCACGTTTTTTGCCCAATAAATATTCCTCGATCGTCTAATTCGTTTATAACTGGGTCAGGTCCGCCACTGCGCGACCATGACAAGGGAAGCCCCATCTTTCGCAGAGCCATCCATACTGGTGGTCTGGTGGATGCTGAACTCCAGTGAGAACTATTCGAAGTACAATAATTTAGTCAAGCTTGTTGGTCGATTATTTCGGCTCCCAGAGGCTGATGGAGGGAGCCGCAGGCCGTACCGCAATTTTCAGACCGGCCTCAAAGCCGTATCTAATTACATTACATCAAAGAAAAACAAAATTATGGCCTCCAACCAGCGATAGAAACGAATGTAGACCTGTTTACCGAAGCTGCTACAACATGGAGCTACAAATACGAGACTGCTGGCATTTGAATATTTTAAGAATTGTGGAAGGCTTCGCTGAAAAGGAGGTTGCATAAAAAACATTGCGAAATTGCTATGGACCGCGGATCTTTAATCGTAGTTACTTCCGTGACGGCTACAAAACAATCTTTTCAAAATAAAGTGTCAAAATAACAGTGCAGCTTCATTAACAGCAGGTGCAAAAAACATGATGATTGACACCTTCGTAAAGTGACAGATATTTGCATTTGCTATGTTTTTAGGAGAGCAGAAAAAAGGTGAAGAACAAATCCCAAAACCTTAAAGGGCCTCACCAACTACATTTGAATCGCATTTTTACGGCTTGGAGGTGCGCCTCGCCAAAAGTTGCGAAAATCCCGCGAAAAAAATTAATACAAAAAATAATTGAGAATTTTTTCTTGTTCGAGCTCGAACAAGAAGAATTGAAGTTTGTTTATGTTCCAAAGCTGGGAACAAGGCTGTTTGGTCGTGCGGATCCTCCCAACACCCATTCCGATGTTCTTGGGGAAAGGCTGATGTAAGTTTTTTTTGATTTCGGCTTGGTTCTTCACATTTAGGTAGGATTAAACGAACTTGTGCAATATTTCTCCTGAGGAGCAGGTATTAGACTCAAGGTTTCTCTGAAGTCCATTTCTTGCCTTGTTCGAGCTGTTTTTATCCATTCAGAGGTATTTTATATTGTATATAAATACCCCAGCTTTGGAACATGAACAAACTTCAATTCTTCTTGTTCGAGCTCGAACAAGAAAAAATTCTCAATTATTTTTTGTATTAATTTTTTTCGCGGGATTTTCGCAACTTTTGGCGAGGCGCACCTCCAAGCCGTAAAAATGCGATTCAAATGTAGTTGGTGAGGCCCTTTAAGGACTTGAAAAGTTCAATTTAAAGTCCAAGGTCATAAAGTTCAAGTTCATATGCCAAGTTCAAAATCAAGCACAATAAGGTAAAACTGTACCTGGCAATCATGGCTTTTTAGGACGAACGCAAAAGTTTCAAAGAATTCACTTGTTTTTCAAATTTTGCAGTCAGGAATTTCCGGCGAAAATTCAACGTTTTTCAAGTGGTCAACTAATTTCTGGCAGGACTAGCAAGAAAATAACCATTATTCTCCCTGACCATTCTCTCCCATAAAGCACCGAAGTCAGAAATTATCTTTCTAAGTAATTTATATTTGCCCGCGTCTAGACACTTACATTGACCATGATTGGGTGCATTTGTTTCCAACGCCTTAGTGCTAAAGTTTGCCAATAAGCTCATTACTATTAATATTTTCATAAAGTGCATTGACATTTGATAAATCCCATTCACTTTATGAGAATGTTAATATCAGTCTGGCGGGAAAATAATGAGCACTCTGTCGCATCGAAAATCGCATGGCCGCTGAGAAAATGAGTTGTGTCGCGACAAAGTCAAGTTGCCTTTCACTTCAGCGACGCGATTGGCACAGCGACATTGTGCTCATTATTTTCCCGACAGACGGATAGACCGTCGGTTTAGATGCGGCATGTTATACGATGAAAATTTTTTTCAAATTGAGAAAAATTAGGTTTCATCGTATAATATGTCACGCCTAATTTTTTCAATCTTTTAATGGGGGAGTGTTCGAAAAAGGGAGAGTTCGCATTTGAGGGGAGTTCAGCAAGTTTGCCTGCAACGGGGATTTGGTACGCGATAGCGACGAGACGAGACATTTGGCTGCAACGATCCGCCGTTATTTTCGAGGCAGACTGATGGAATGACGGGCCGGCTCGACGGCCTTGTCTATGCGCATATGGAATACCTCTAAATTTTAATACATTCCCAGACAAAAGTCTCGCTGACTCTAATAGTCATCATTTTTGTTACTGAGGGTCTAACGAAATTCCCTGGTATCGATGAAAACAGATTATGTTTGGAATTACATTAGCGCCAGCCGAAATTTTGTTACCTGCCGTTTAGAATTAGGAAATAAGACGAAGGCTACGATTCTGCTTTAAATTTTTTTGTAATGTGGTAATGCCTAGTGACGGGCTTTTGTCTATGCAAAAAATAAATTTATAAATGGCAGCGACCTTTTTCATAGATCCCTTTACAGGGCATGAGCGTTGGTTTGCAGATACAATTGGCAAATGAAGTACAAAACCTTGAGTCCAACTTTCCAAGGTCTAAAAAAGCATCAGGTTCATGTTTATGCAGGGACTTAGCTATGGGTGTGGACGGGGAGATGGTACCCCCAGGCCAGGGTCAAAACAAGAGGGGTTATTATTACCCTGGGGAGACCAGGGTAATATTGAAGCTACGCGAATATGTCATTCTTATTGACTCCTACCCCCCGCCAGACGACGTCCCCTTTCAGATCACGAAAGGATTAGTATTAGGCCTTCCGGAAAGTCGCCAGACTAAAGTCGACAACGCGCACGGTGGAAAAACAAAAGTTCACCTTGCACCGTGCAATAGGCTTTTTTCCGACTGTCGCTCGCACCCTTTCCGGAAGGACCTGTACTCCCATGGGTTCAAGTCGGAAGAATTCGTAAGCCAAGTTCAAGATAAGTTCAGTAAGTTAAAACATTTACTTCTTTGCACACAATGTTCAACACTGTACGACAATGCTACACCTCAGGCATTTGAGATATCATGTTTTCAGCTGTTTTGCAAGAAACTGCAATGTTCCACGGTCTTCGAAAAAATGCTTCAAAAAGTCGGTATTGCCGACGAACAGGGCTTTGGTAGTTCAGCCCCCCACAAAAGGTAGTTCAAACCCCCCCCCCCTAATTAGCTAAAATCGCCGTACCTACACCTTTAACTATCCCAAACAACATATTTATTAGTCCGTGAGGAATATAATGAACACCCTGCCGCTGCACCGAACGTGTCGCTGAAGTGGAAAGCGATTTGAATTTTTCCGCGAGACAATCCACTTTTCGGCGAAACGGTTTTCGATGCAACAGAGGGCTGATTATTTTCTCGACAGACTAATATCTTTCGCTTGCGATGCAAAAAAATTGTAGTCAAGTTCCCGCAGTGAAGCAATGGTCCGAATATTTTTCCATTTTGCAACCAAAAAAGAAGAATCTACGGCTGTCCGCAAACGTATCAGTCTGACGTGGATAGGGCATTATTTATGTCAACAAAAAATGTTGTTGACATCATCAACACGGGTTGAACTACGATACAAGTCGACTCAAGGCTGGAAGGCAACTTGTATCTTGAAAAAGTTTGTTTTCCGCATCTGTATGGTTAGTACATTGACGCAACTGAATGCTCATCACATATGTCGTCAAAGCTGTCTTATGGATAAAACTTTATTCGTTCCATCAAGGTGTTTCACGAAATGTGGCGGAAAGGAATGGCTGATTTCTTGGCGGTCGACCAATAAATTAGTTTTCCGACAGACGGAGAAGTCACTGCGCCGATTTCGTCGCTGAATTGTAAAGCAATGCGATTTTGGCGCGACACAATTCATTTTCTCGGCAGTGATGCCATTTTCGATGCGACAGGGTGGCACTGCATTTTGCCCGAGCACAAAATTTACGTACTCTATGGAAATAGTAGCACTCACAGTTTTCAATCTTAAGTCCACCTAGCAGTACAGCTTCATAAAGTACGTAAACACAAAATTTACGTACTCTACAGTAATACTACTACTCACAGATTCCAGTATTTAAAACCTCAATCTACCGCCGTCGCGCGGCCAAGAAATCAGCGATTACTTTCCTCCACATTCCTTGCAACACCTTGTTGATATAATATATACAGAAAATAACAGATATACAGAAACATCTCCTAAAACAACGTCAACATCTTGTCTATTGCAGATTCTCGTCCTCGGAGCCGACCACATCGCCGCGGCCCGAGGATCCGCTGAAGATGGCGTTCCTGTAGGCGGGGATCAGGATCAGCACCGATATACAGTTCAAGGCGGAGAGGAGTTGCATCGTGAACCGAACCACACAGCTCACGTTCCTGAAGCCGGTACCCATCGCCAGCAGGGCAGTCGCGAATATTATGGGGATAAAGTAGACCAGCAAGGGGTAGAGTGCCTGAAAATAGACAAACTATATTGTAAGTCTATGCAAATTCGTCTTCAACGAACTGCTGATGATGTGTAACATTGTTAGTGTTCGAAGAATTGAACCTACTTGTAGAATCATCACCTTGACAACGTATCTTTGCACTTTTCGCGTCGAACTGACCAGCTTCAAACCGAGCCGTTGTCGCATTTTCTGCACAATTCGAATCCCGCAGAAAATAATCACGCCGTACTCGGCGAGGAAGAGCAGTTCGATGGAGAAGATGACCAGGTAGAACATGGGTTGTTTCTAAAGCAGAAGATATACCTTCCAAAGCCAATGTAAAACGCCTACACACCCCTAAAAGGGCAAGTTCAACTATTTTTGAACCTCACGCTTGAGAAACCAAATTTGGAAAAGCTGTTCTATGCCCTGTGGTGAAATTAAAAGGGCAGGAAGTTTTGCATGAAAAGTTTCGCACCTATTTTTACCGCGAATGACAATGTTTCCAAAAAAATGATTTTCTCACAAAAAAATTTCATATTTCCGGTCAAAAAGCGTTTCTCTCCTTGACGTTGAATACCTCAAAAAAGCAGAAAAAACATCTACACTGCCTATAAATAGCCTAGTACCACGCTGTTTCAAAAGTCCGTAGACTTTTTTGTTGCCGGGCCGCACCGTGCAAAAACCCGCATTTTGCACCGTGCACCTGAAATTTTGCACTGTGCGACTGAAATATCGCGCGATAAAATCAATTTGCTACCGAGTCGTTGAGGCGTCCCTGAAGCGGTTTTTTTCTCGCGATTGAAAAAATGCACAGTGCAAAATGTTTGAAAATCCTGCACTGTGCGAAAAGATGGCAAAATGCACAGTGCGCAAAAAAGTCTGTTAGAATTTTCATAAAGTGCATGGATTTTTACATTGTGCATTTTCGCTGTGCAATTGTCTCAAATTTCGCGGCGGCATAAAGCCAAGAACAGCTTGCGTTGCAGCGATTTTGTTTGAAAAATCAAATGAACCGTACAGTGGATCGTTTTTCTTGCAAACTCCATGCACTTTATGAAAATACTAATATTCAGTTTTGAGTGAAAAAAAACATGTATAGTGTACCCAATGTTTCTTCAAAATTTATAGGAAATCTAAGCGTCGCACTTGGGATACTTCCTTTGAAATGAACTACATTCTTTTGCTAGTGTGTCGGAAAAATAATCAGCACTCTGCCGCTGCGCCAATCGCATCGCTGAAGTGAAAAGAAATTTCATTTTGGCGCGACACAATTCATTTTCTCGGCGGCCATGCGATTTTCGTTGCGACAGATTGCTTATTATTTTCCCGACAGACTAGTAGATCATGCATACAGAGTATTCTCGCTCATGCTTACAAGAACTGGATTATTTTCACTTTTTTTCTTACCTGGTCAATCACGAGATGTCTCGGCACCAGGCTTCCCATCGGCAACTCCTTTGACACCTCTTCCACACTTTCTGCGGTCTGATCGTAGCCGCCAAAGGAGAAGTTTAAGCCGGCCACAAAGATGTACACCATGATCACCATGTAGACGGCGGTGTACTTTGTCTTGGACCACGCGTCCTCCTTGCACAACATTCGATACCGGTAGTAGAAGTGGACCGCGTTGCAGGCCGCGATCGCCAACGCCATCACTCCCTGCAGCATGATCAGCAGGCGCAGCGAAAACGTGGAGATCCGCTGCATCCACGGGTTCTCGATGAGGATGTACAGCTTGTAGTTGACTGATATGGAGCTCTGAAAAAAAGTTGGGTATCTTGTATTTTCATAAAGTCCGCAGAATTTTCGGCCTTTTTTTTGCACCGCACAGTGCAAATCTCCAGTTCAAATGCACGCTGCAAAAAGGGGTTTTGTGCACGGTGCGAGCTACAAAAAAAGTCTACGTACTTTTGAAAAGTCGTAATATATTTTTCATAAAGTGCATAGACATTTGTCGCGCCCCGGACCGTGCAAAAAGAATTCCCATCTTGCACCGTGCACTTCTTCGATGTTTTTTTGTATTTTACATAGTGCGAAATAACGCTTCGTGGCGCCAGGAATTTCCGGTAGAAAAAGTTCAAAATGCACTGTGCAAAAACGATGAAGTATCCATGCACTTTATGAAAAAACTAGTAATATTATTATTATTATGTAATATTATCATTTTTCACACACTGCACCGTGCAAAAACACCCCCATTTGCACCGTGCATACATTTTTTGCGCTGTGAATTTGAAATAACGCTGCGACGCGCCTTTTTTATCTTTTTTTGTTTTTTGTTTCAACTGCGTCGCCAATGCTTTGCTCAGAAAATTGCACAGTGCAAACGGTTTTTTTTGAGGTTGCACTGTGCGAAAAGAGGAAAGAGGAAAATGCACTGTGTATTGGCGACAAGCGTGGGAAAAAGTTCAAAATGCACTGTGTGAAAGCCAAAAAATGTTCATGCACTTTATGAACAAGTTACCAGTCAAAAATAAAATAATGAGCACATTATCGCTGAGCCGATCCGCGTCGCTGTAGTGAAAAGCAATTTGATTTTCCCGCGACAAAATTCACTTTCATGGCGGTGATGCGATTTTCGATGCGACAGGGCGCTCACTATTTTCCCGACAGACTGATAAAATCATTGAAACATCAGTGCAACAACCCCAACTTACCATTATAGGCACACTGAAGACGAGAGAGTACAGCATATCGACGACGGCGTTGAAGGCCATGATAAATGTGTATTCCAGTTTTCGGTTATGTTTGTACATGTGATAGGATATGTAGATTACGGCTGAGCAAAGGCACGAGGAGATTATGGTAATGAGGATCGAGCACACTGCATACACTTTGTTTAGGACCATCTGAAAGTGTCCGGCGTGGTTGTAAAAGTCTGACGAAAGCAATGGTCCAAGTATTGGCAAAAAATCAAAAATTATATCACGCAAAATTTTACGAATTACCTTTTGGCGCAAAAAGTCTTGAGACGAGTAAAAATGAGTTAAAATTATCTCAAAAAAATAGAATTACCGCTGAAAAGGACACCACCAAAGTACGCTAGTTAAGACCGTAGAATTTGTCGACGCGTTTTGTCGCCCGCAACGCAGCAACTTCCCGTATTTGCACTAGCGACAAGCACTTTTATGTGAGCTTACCTCGCGACGCACGGCAAACCGAAATAGAAAAAAATGTCTCTCTCCCACTTTTGAGTTTTGTCCAAACAAAGTGTCACAACTGACAAAAACAATAAAATAATTTCGAGTAAAATATTTTTCCGTCGAAAAACCACACGAAAAATTCTGTTGTGACATTTCGTGTGAATTTGGCCGATACTGGGTGTGCGAAGTGCCGAAACGAGGAGGCAAACACCCGGGGTTGCCGGGCGACGTCGCCGACAAATTCTACGTACTTTATAGTGCGACCAGTACCGATCCCTTCGTAGAGTCGCTGAAGTGATTTTTGACGGTTGCGCAGTGCAATAAAACTCGGGGTGCGAGGGACAGCCAAAAAAAGTCTATTGCACCGTGCAAAAAACATAAAACTGCACACTGATTTCAGTCCGGCGACTTTCCGGAAGGCCTAATACTAATCCTTTCGTGATTTTTCCAGCATGCACTATGGAAAAAACAAAAGTTCATTTTCCACTCTACAATTTTTTGGAACTGGAACGGTGTAATAGACTATCAGTCTATCGGAAAAATAACGGCGGATCGCTGCATCAAAACGTCTCGCCTCACCGCTATCGCGCGCCAAATCTCCAGCTTCGGCAGCCGTCGCAAAGCGATGATGGGCGAGTCCGAAGCGCGACGATCCGCCGTTATTTTCCCGACAGACTGATACTTTGGCCTGTTGCTCGCACCGTGACTTTTTTGCATAGTGCAGATGCGAAAAAATTGGTCCGACGACTTTCGGATGGGCTGAAATGCCGGTCCGACACCATCCCCATGTCACTCCAGCGACTTTACGAACGGACTAGCACGAATCGCGCTATAAAGTCCTGACACATTTACACAGTGCGTTTTTCTTCCTCTTTCGCGCCTGTCGTGGCAATTCCCCGTTTTTGCACTAGCGACATGCACTTTCCGGCGAGCGCACCCCATGACGTTCGCGAAAAAATTCTATGGACTTTATGGCGCGACTAGCAGTACTAGGCGAGCCGAAAGGTGTTGACATGTTTTCGCAAAGTGCGGGCACATGAATTTGACGTTGCGGCGAGGTGTCGCGCGACTAAAGTTTGGCGACGTGCGAAAAAAGAGTGCACTGTGCTTTGTTCGCCCTTTTCAAAACAATGTTTTTGCACTGTGCGGGATCGCAGTGCACCAAAAAAATTGATTCGCTCCGCGCAACAAACTTTATGCACCACGGCTTACTGTCCAGACATGTCAAGACTTTTTGGCTCGCCAAGTACAAATCCTACCGTGATTTTTGCAGCATGCACTGTGAAAAAAAACAAAAGTTCATTTTGCACCGTGCACTACGACTTTTTGGGCTGTCGCTCGCACCTTGCTTTTTCTTGCATAATGCTGGAGCCAAGAATCACTCCAGCAACTCTACGAGCGGACTAGCATAGCATCGGCTCCAACTTTCGGCCACATTTCTTGACCCACCCCGTGGAAGAAGTATTTACAAACATACTTTCGGGGGTTGACTCTACTAAAAAAACAAATGGGTTGTAAAAGAAGGCCCGAGAACAGATTTGCGTCGAACACGGCGCCCGTCAACATAATAAAGGAAATTAGCCGGGAGCGCACGCCTCCGTCGAATTATGTAAAAAGACGGAAGAAAAACGTTTGTTTTCAATCTATAGTACACCGCCGGAGGCAAAAATTAATGTTTTGTTGAAACGGAATTTTTTAGTATTTTCCACAAACGTGTTAAATGAGCCCCGCCGTCAACACGTTGTCCGCATGCGTAATGCCAAAAAGACGTCGGGCCGGCCCCGATTCTTCCGGCCCGCTGAGATTTCGAAAAGGTAGGGAAATGGTGGCTAAATTAACACGGGTTGGACAGAATTTGTATTTGTAATGTATTATACAAACCATGAACAGGACATTTCCGTCTCTTTCCTTCATTCTAAGTATGTGCTAATACAATTTTTTGTCCTCTAAGCCCGGCAGGTTATGAAATTTGGGGCGTTGCGAATGTCCTTGATATAAAAAAAATCAAAAACTTTTTATCCAAATTCAGAGGCGAAGCCGTTGCAGCTAGCCATAATTTGCATCGTAAATTTTTATGAGTACTCTAGGAAACACTCCAAATCATAATACAAGCGATTCTTATTTACTATTAGTTACTATATTTCTAAAAAACGGAGTCTTCACTACGCACTTTTTAGAGAGGGAAAATAGTGAGCGCTAGGATTGTTAGTCTGACAGAATTTTTCAAAATGATGTCAAAGCAAACCCAAGCTATGCAAAAGTACGAGGTGGGCTATGTAAGCGCCCAAATCAAGCTGTAAGCCTCATCCAAGCATAAGCCTGAACAAACAAAGGAAACACCTACATGTGTGACGCTCAATTTCCTTTAAATTTCGCACACATGGCATGGGCCATATATAAATGCCTGAAAGTTTTAGCTCGCGCTTTGCAGGCGCCGCCGAGATATTAACCGATCTCTTCGGCCGAGAAAGCTCGTGAAATGCGGAGAGCGGTCAGGGAGAAGAATACTTTTAAGTCATCTTTGGCAGTCTTATGCGGAAAAATTGATTTTTTTCTGCAAACATTACCCTTTACGGTACAAATAAGCACTAAACGTTTCGTGTCAAAACTCGCCCAAAAAAAACGACACATTTTTGCTGACTTTAACAAATCTGGGTCGTGGATTCTTGCACATGTCCTTGTAACAACAAAGACACATTTGCGCCAAGTTTCAACAAAATCTGAGCGTCGCACTTGGAGTACGTCCCCCGAAAATTTAAAATTCGGATATGCGAAGCTTTCACACGCAAGTTTAATATACATTTGCTATGACGAATATTAGTTGTAAAAAAATTTACTGCTAATTTCATCGGTCGTTAGTGCCTAAAAAATTCAAATTCTTACAAAGCAAAATGTGGAAATTAAAATGACTGAACAACAGAACAATTTATGACAAAAATTACCGCAATTTGACAACATGTCTGACAAGTTGACGGCCTTACAACCCTGATTGGTTCTAAAGCCTGCCCAAATATGTAGTAGCGGACCCACAGTTGCGGCAATCATCTTGCGGGAAGCTAGAAGAGCTACGGAGACTCTGCAGGCATGTTTGGAAGTCAGCCAACATTTTTTTAGAATAGGCAATTCAAACGATGAATTTGGCAGTTGGATGTTGCGAATTAAATTTCCAGGTGCATAAGTGGCTTGAATAACTACCATAAGGTTAAACACGCATTTTTACAGGTTCAGAAAGTATTTTTTTGAAGCCAAACTCTCATAGCTTTGAAAGTGGTGGATGGATTTAATAGATTTGTACTTATCTGCACCACGGAGTCGTAAATGCAAAATTTCTATAATACTACGCAGATTACGGTAGAAAATTTGAATTCTAATCGGGAAACTAGGATGAACGCAGAGTGGTTGCCCGTAAGAGTCGCAACGCACGTCAAAAAATTCTTTTCAAAAAATTCGTTCAGAAAAGTGAAAAAACAAAGAATCTCGGATCATTCATTTTTTGCGAAGTGCCACAGAATATCGAGTTCGAAAAATTACTCTTCTCTTCGAAAAAAAAAATTTTCGAAAACAAACTTTTATTCTGGGACAGTTTTCCTTTATGACTCAATAATTCGGCGACATTTCATCAAAAATCAATGATCCGAGATTCCTTGTTTTTTCACTTTTTTTGACTTGTGACGCCCTAAATAGCATGAGTAAGCGCGAAGCTTGGAAAAACATCAAAAAAGTGAGGGAAAAAATAAATAAAATTTAACTTTTTGCGGATGGATTTTTTACTGTACGGCCGCCGCTCCGCTTCCAATTTTTTCTCCGCGTACCCGGCCCGAAAGGATTCAAATTGGCTTCACCCGACAGAATAAGCCGTGCCTCCAAAAGTTGCAAGGCTTTCTCCAAAGACATCTTGTGTTTTACAAACTGCCCACAAATGGCATGTGCAGTAAACCGTTCAAAAGCAAACTGAAATGTAGTCTGGGGCCGGCTTTATATATAAACTCGTCAAATCGGCTAAAGGCCCACTTAGTTAATCTGTCAGACGCGCCCTTTAGGCATTGGCCGACTCTCGAGAGTACAGGCCAATTATTTCAGCCTTACAGTAAATAAATAAGTCTATTAGTGCTGAAAGCTTGCCCTATATTCAACTCGTGCTCGGTATAGGACAAGTGTGACTTGAAATATCAGTCTGCGGGGAAAATAATGCGCACTCTGTCGCATCAAAAATCGCATTGTCACCGAGAAAGTGAATTGTGTACCGAAAAATCAAATATCTTTCTAGCCTCCAAAAGCAAAACCACGAAGCATGTACCATATACGTATACGCGCCGTTGGACCAATGATAGTTTGTATGTACGTACAAGCAAAAAAATAAAAATAGTGAGCGAGAAACGAGTAGAATTTTAATTTTCGAATTTCGAAGAATTCCTAATAAGGTATAAACCAAATAAAACTAAATTTAGATATGATTATTTACAGAGCGGCGTCCAGATTTTGATGAAACTTGCTACGAATTTAGATTATGTTTTTCGAAACATGCGACACGCCTAGCTCGCAAATTTTATCCAATTTTTTCAGAGAAGCCCTTTTGATTCAAGTATGTTGGTGAATACAAGACGAAATGTCACACATTTTCTTGCCATCTCTCGTCGTTAAGCGGAACTGGTAATAGTCATTTCGCGTGCGGCCGCAAAGATTGTTGCATTTCTCGGCCGTGCTTACAAAGCGCAAACTAGAAATTCCAGAGATTGTTATGTGGCCTATGCCCGACGCGCCACAAAGCAGGAAGGTTTCTCATCGAAATATTTGCAGCAAATTTTAAACGATGAAAGCAGAACATAAAAAAATTGCAAGGCTTCAAAATAATCACTCTCATTTTTTTACCAGTCGACCAAGTAATTGATCAAAAACTATCAGCCTGTCGGGAAAATAATGAGCACTCCGTCGCGTCGAAAATCGCATCGCCGCCGAGAGAATGAATTGTGTCGCGGCCAAATCAAATCGCTTTTCATTTCATCAACGCGATTGGTCCGTTGACATTGTGTTCATTATATTCCCGACAGACCGATATCAGGCTTACAAAGCAAAAAGAAGAAGCTTTTAAAGCGATCTTGAATTTATGTGCTCATGCTGATAAACATGCTCATAATGTATTTCAAAACCCCATCTATGAAAAACATCGACATTGTGCCCACTGCCTTCCCGGCAGACTGATAGTAATTTCCGATTTGTCGCTTGCGACATAAATCCAATTTGAGAAGGAACTTACTCTTCCCGGGCTTGCGACATGCGTGCAAAATCTCAAAAAGAAAAAAACCCAAGCGTAGCACTTGGACTCTCGCTTGTTATTCAATGTCGGCAGAATATTCAATGCACAGTAGGTGCGAACGAAGGCGCCCGCTTAAAGATGCGCAATTTTCCACGCCCTGAATCCGGCATCAGGGCCGGACGCATAGCCAATCTGCCATTAGGCGGGTGAAACAAGTACACTAAAAGAGTTGGGCCTTGTTACATGCCCAACATATATCCGGCGCGGTGTGGTGGCGGGGGGAATAAAAACTTTAAAAGGGCAAAGAAAAAGTCGTACGCCGGGACGAGACCAGGTTGGTGGTGGGTGTCAACACCCCATCTATTACTGTATATAACCGCGAGTACAACCCGTTCCTCATCGGGATTCAGGCGGCGGTTTGTCGGCGCGGACACGTACACACACCCATCTTCAACATACATACATACGTACGCGGGTTGCGGATAATTTGGACACGTCTAATTGGGGAAGAAGGGAAATATTGTTTTGAGGAGATGGCCGCGCTCCCCCAGGAATATTTATCATATAAATGGCGAAGGGCTCACCTCAACCGAACAGAGCGCGGATTAGACGGTTCGTGCTCCTTTGCTCCTCTCTCCTTTTTTATGACGTTTTTTGTCTCGGCCGACGATTAAATTAAAATTTTTTGAACTTTAAAGCCGTCGCGAAAGGACTCCTGAACCTGCGAGCCTCATTAGTTCCCATTATCACACAAGGGATTACTTATTCACAAAGAGGGATTAATGTCACAAGTTTGTTTACATTGGCAAACTCCAGGCGAAAAGTGGGTCTACATGGAGCGAAATTAATCCTTTCATTAAAGGCGACTGCCGTTAACGTCTTCCAAGGCCTACAGGCCCTCGGCTAAGCAGCTTTGTCGCTATGCACTTCGAGGAATGTCTGGGAGATCATATACCGATATGCTTACGAAACAACCCGTAAATACGGCGAGACCGAATTGACGAGAAGCTTCAGGGATTAACGCGTTCGAAACACTGATATTAGTATCTTCATTATAAAGTGCATGGAAATTTCTGCTCTTTCGCACAGTGCATCTGGAATTTCTTCCCACGCTTGTCGCCAACGCACAGTACATTTTTCTCTTTTCGCACATTGAAATCTTCAAAAAAGCCGTTTGCACTGTGCAACTTCTTCAGAAAACCGCGGCGGCGCGGCCGAGAAAAGCTTACGTCGCAGCGATATTTCAAATGCACAGCGCAAAAACTGAAAACATTGAAATGCACAGTGCAAATGTAATAAGTGTTTTTTGTGCATGGCTGAAGAATTTGTACAGTGCAAAATGAGTAAATCGCACTGTGCGTTACGGACAAGGGTGAGAAAAGGTCCAATGTGCACTGTGCGGAAGATAACAAATGTTTATGAACTTTATTTTATGAAGCCAATAAAGTCTACAAGATGCGCAGACCATAGACTATTACAGCTTTTCGTCGTAAGCTTTTCGCACAGTGCGAGAAGAGAAAAATGCACTGTGCGGTGGCGATAAGCGTGGGAAGATATTCCACTATGCGAAAGAGAAAAAAATGTCCATGCACTTTATTGAGAAGACACTATTATAAGATCAGTGTTTCGAATGCGTTAATCCCTGAAGCCCTTCGTCTTGTGGAGTTCCATTCAATTCACCAAGCCATTTCGCTTACCTCATTCCGACATTGGCCAAGCACGCAGTTCAAAATAGAACAACCAAACGAAGTGTAACAAATATAGTAGAAAAAGAGATAAAATTATTGTGAAAAGCGATGGTCATTTTACAGGGAAACTGCGACACTCAGACTTCGGTGAAGTTTGGCATGAATTTAAATCTACTTGTATAATATTATCAATCTGTCGGTAAAATACTAAGCTCTCTCATTGTCGCTAGAGAAAGGAAGCGGGGGATTGCCTGAGTTGCCATGCTTGGTCTCTTGGCCCGCTTCCGTTTTTCAAAATTGTCAGACCCTTAAAAGCCGGCCCCAATGCACCCAAAGCTCCACTCGGCTCTGCTCCAATTTTTTTTCTTTTTTTTCACCCAATTAATATTTCCTTTCAAGCCACATTTTTTTCTCATTTTGAGCCGCCAAAACTAGGTCGACACCACGCCCTGCCCTTTTAGGGCGTGGTTTTGAAACCGGGCCTTCTTTTATGAAGTTTGCCAAAGCCATGTCTGGAACCGGATAAACACGCACTAACCGTCGTTTTCCAATACACTTAGACGTGTTTATTTGTATCCTCAACCGCGAACAACAGTCGTGTTCCAATGTACATATATGTCAACAAAAAAGTGCTTTTCACTTCAGTGACGCGATATGCGTAACCACGTTGTGCTCATTACTTTCCCGACAGACTGACAAAAAGGCGTACTTCAAGAAAGACGTCTAGGTCTCTGAGATCATCGTCAACGCTGTCTCGAGATGACGGTTGTGTAGAAACGCTCTGCGGTATGAAGGCAGCATCGTCAAGACTGACAGCGAGTTGAGGGCGGGGAGCAGTTGGATTGAGGTCGCCCCCATATAGCTAACGTCGTTAATTTGCCCTCCAAAGCCTACCATCGAGGTCAGATACATGATCGGTATGAAGTACAATATGAGGGGGTAGGCAGCCTGAAATATACATGTATAATATTTACAAGTACAGAATGTTAATAGAGGGCGATAATTTTTGCAAGTTCACTTACCTGCAGCATCATCACGATTATCACGTATTTTTGCGCTCGTCTCGTTGAGCTAGCGGTGGCTCCAACCTTCTCTCGCATTTTCAGAATGATTCGGACACCACAGAAGATGATTATTCCGTACTCGACGGTGAAAATGATTTGGCAGTTGACAACGCACAACATGAACAAAGGATCGTCCTAAAAATCAAGCAGAGTCCTTCAATAATCAATCTTCAGTATTGCATCATTTTGTCGGGAAAATAACGAGCACTCTGCCGCAACGAAAATCGCATCGCCGCCGAAGAAATGAATTGTCTCGCGGAAAAATCAAATTGCTTTTCATTTCAGCCGCGTGATAGACGCAGCGACATTGTGCTCATTATTTTCCCGACAGACCGACGCGTGTATTTTGCGTGTTCTAATTTGATGCACTACCAGTGAGCGCTATTTATATTTTCACAAAGTGCATGGACAATTTTTCTCTTTTGCACAGTGCATTTTGAATTTGTTCCCACGTTTGTCGCCAACGCACAGTGCGTTTTTTCTCATGCAAAAAATCGAGGATTTTTGTGCCCCCTTTATAAAAATACTCATCATCACACGTCAAAAAAATTCTTTCAGAAAATTGAAAAAATAAGGAATCTCGGATCAGTGATTTTTTGCGAACTGCCACAGAATTATCGAGTCCGAAAAGTAATTTTTATCGAAAAAGAGCTTTTTCTCTGGGAAAGTGACTCAAAATTTCGGCGAAATTTTGTCAAAAATCAAACATTTCTTGTTTTTTCATTTTTTTGAAGTGTATCACCCCTCCAAACTCACCTGCCGTGTCACAAAATGTCGTGGTGCGGGTCGTCCCTGCATCTCTTCCAAGCTCCTCCGGCTCTCCGCCGTGTCTGCGGTCCCCGAGAAGTGGAAAACGACTCCATTTATGGTCAGATATGATAGAGCCGCCAAATACAGGAAAAAGTACTTTCGCTTTGACCACAACACATCCTTGCATATCATGCAATAGCGGTAGTAGAAATGGACGGTGTTGCAGGGAGCAATGGCCAGTGTCATCAGAGACACAAGGAAGATCGCGACGTGCAAGAAGAAGGGATGCATGTCCTGGAGGAGAGGATTCTCCACCGTCAGAAAGAACTGGTCGTGAGTTGCGATACCACACTGAAATGGGGTGGCTGTAAAGATATCACATCATGCCAAGAAAGGGTCTGTTAACAGGGTACGGCAATTTTGCAGCCACTACAAATACTTGACAATTGGCCAAAAACTAAAAACAGTTTTAGCCATTTCAAATTGAGCTGTAAAACTGCCACACCCGGAAGATAAACCAAGCTTTCACCTACCGTTGCCACAATCCCCAGCGCCAACGAATACACAATGTCGACTAGCGCGTTAAACCCCATAATCCACGTATACTCTCGTCGCCGATTCACGCTGTATATCCGATATGAGAGGTAAATGACAAGAAGGCACAGGAGAACGGATATCGTCATAATGATGAGTGAGCAAAATGCATAAATATCTTGGTATGCCATGGCTGCAACTGAAATTTAACGCACTTGAATCTTGACTAGATAAGCGTGTGCTTCAAAACACGGCTATAGATTTCATTGGATTGTAAATATAATATTATAATAGCAATTGCGTTCTACCTGTCAATATTAGTTGAGAAATAAAGTAACAATACGTATTGAAATTTTTGTATGAGCACGCGTTGCCATCAAAGGCACAATACGAGCGTCGTCGATAGCCAGACATGGTAGGAGGCGGGCTTTGGAAATTTTGAAAAGAACTGGGGCCGGGCCCGACCTTTTGGGGCCTGGCCGGGGGCTAAAGAATTTCTCGAGTCCTTGGGGCCGGCCCCTTTTCAGAGAAAGAATTCATGAGCTTTAATGAACAAATCATTGAAACCACGGTAATTGAAGATGGTAGATTGAGACCGTTGGATTTACCATGCCTGACAAGGGCATAGCTAGAGGGAGGGGGTAAGAGGTAACCCCAGGCCGGGCCGAAAGAAGAAAAACTGTGAAGGGGGGCAAGGTAAATTTCGCGGCTCGCGGAGCGACGAAAATGTGTCACATGGTGCCCTCTCTCCCAGCCGACCTCCACCTTGAATTTTGGCTCCGCCACCTGAATTTTGGCTCCGCCCATTGATTAGAATTCGGCGCGACCAAGATATTCAACTTTTGAATTACAATAAAAAGTCATAAAAACTAAGATTCTTGTCGGAAAAGTATACGAAACACCAGAGAACTTAGGTTACCAACGAAAATAAATTCCAACAACTCGATAATCGGCACAGTGTATACTTAACAGATTTGATTACCGACTCCGTAGCTTTCGAAGTGCACGTTGGCCACATTATTGGCATGTCTGTAAGCTATGGTTTGCCAAAAATGATATGAAAGTTCACCTTGACGTGTAATCATCGGTTCGTATGGTATAGTTTGAAGTCATTTCGGCGGCATGCACTGTGAGAAAAGAACGGTTCTATTTGCACTGTGCAATTTCCTGCTTTACGCACTTTTGAAAAAGCGTAATACTATCAATCTGTCGAGAAAATAACAGATTTTGCAATGAGGAATTTCAGCCGAAAATTCAACGTTCCTGCAAGTGGTCAACTAATTTCTGGCAGGACTAGCAAGAAAATAGCCATTTTCTCCCGGACCACTCTCCCCCATAAAGGACCTCTGTCAGAAATTATCTTTCTAAGTAATTTATATTTGCCCGCGTCTAGACACTTACATTGACCATGATTGGGTGCATTTGTTTCCAACGCTTTAGAGCTAAAGTTTGCTAATAAGCTCATTACTATTATTATTTTCATAAAGTGCATTGGCATTTGATAAACCCCATTCACTCTATGAAAATTTTAATATCAGTCTGTCGGGAAAATAACGACCACTCTGTCACATCGAAAATCACATTGCCGCCGAAAAAATGATTTTTGTTGCGGCAAAATCAAATTGCTGTTCACTTCAGCGACCTGATTGGCGCACCGACATTATGCTCATTATTTTCCCGACGGACTGAAAAAAGGTTGCTTCCCAATGAAACCGACAGACCCATATAATATTATTTTTTGTTGTTAAACAAAGGAAGACTTACACAGACATCACAACAAAAACACCATAAGGAGACGAGGAAAAGGGCACTGAAGAAGTAATAGGCGTCTGTTTTGATCTACTAACAATAAGGCACCACCGGAATTGGCGAGCATCCTCAAGGCTCATTTAACACACCTCCTCGCCGAAAACATGGTCCACATCAAAAAAATTCTTTCAGAAAATTGAAAAAATTTTCTCACAAAAGAAAGCTCCAAAAAATGGCCTAGAAATACCGTAAGTTTGCATTGTTTCAACGGCTCTAGGAAGGAACCTAGTTGACAAACCAGCTCCTCAAGTGACTTGGTCCTTCCATGGGGACCACACGTCAAAGAAGAAGTGAAAAAACAAGAATCTCGGATCATTGATTTTTTGCGAAATGCCACATAATTATCGAGGTAGAAAAATTATTTTTCTCTTGGAAAAAAAATTTTTCTCGGAAAAAAAACTTTTTCTCTGGAAAAGTTTTCTTTTGTGACTCGATAATTCAGAGACATTTCGTCAAAAATCAATGACCCGAGATTCTTGTTTTTTTCACTTTTTCTTTGACGTGTGGTCCCCATGGGAGGACCAAGTCACTTGAGGAGCTGGTTTGTCAACTAGATTCCTTCCTAGAGCCGTTGAAACAAGCAAACTTACAGTATTTCTAGGCCATTTTTTGGTGCTTTCTCTTGTGAGAAAAAATTCTTACAAGAGCAGTTGTTTATTTACTAGCCCGTTCGCAAAATTTCTGGAGTGATTTGGGCGACATGAACTGTGTGGAAGAAGGCAGGGTACGATACAACCGAAAAGAACTAATTGCACGGTGCGAGAAAACCCCATATTTTCCAACCTTTTCGACAAGAAGAATTCGACATGAATGACAGAAAAAACAGGTGTGTTTGTCATTGTGCACTCTAGTTTTGTTCTACCGACTCAATTAAAAACTAAATTATTCATAAACGGCGAATTCGGTTTATTCAAATTAAGCCAAACCAGAAGTTTTGTTTTTAAGGGTGCACAGTAATCTTTGAAAAAAGGAGTGTTATTCGAAGGACAAACAACAAAAGAATGTAAACAAACTGATTATGCCAAACCAGGAAGATGCGCGCTCGGGAAGGGAAGTGCTGAAAACAAGCGACGATGACTTCACAGGGAGGTCGAGTTGGAAACCTAAGAACACGGCCAAGGGGCCGGACTAATGGCAGCTCCAGGACCGAAACCGGACCCGATAAAGGTTCGGCTTGGCCTGGCCACAAAACAGATTTGGCCCAACCTTTCTCCAGAAAATTGTTCCCGGCCGTCACCAAAAAAGTTTGGCCACAAAGAATTGTCACGAGTTACATGTGTAACAAAGGTCCCATTTCTAGACCTTATGTAAAGATCCCAATCGCAAATAGTACTACACAAAACAATTTGACGAAGTCGGCCCGGCGAGCTCAGCGGAGACTTGGCGGAGACTTACAATATGTCCACTTTTTCAAATTTTAGCTATTACTAACGTTAGTTTTCTTTACCCTAAGGTATTATGACATATACAAGACAAAAATTTGCGGGCAAAAAACAAAGGTCCGCAACTTTTATTTATGTAGATATTATTGATGAGAATACATGTAAAATTCCTCAAAGCAGGTGTTAAGCCAGCCTGGGACCCGATCAATCTTATTCTTTCTTGTAACTAAGCCTTCTCTTAGCCTTCCCCATGCGTACAACGACGAACCGATGTGATCCATTGTATCGTTGACCCAAACTGTCGCTGGCCCGAAGAGTCATAGCGCTATCGTAACAACTCTGATCAATTTCGAAACTACCGAAAAAAGTTTTTTTCTGCAAACAAATATAAAGAGGTTTCGAAATGAAAAAGATTGCTCTTTTTTACTGTTTTTTAGTTCTCTTCAACTGCTTTTTGTATCACAACTTTATTATTTCTATTTGCAAAAGGAAACTTTAGACTGATAAAACTTTTTTATTTGTTAACTATCTTTTAATTTTTTTATACTATTTATAATTAAACATGAATTTAAAACTGTTTTTACTGGTCTTGGTAGTAAAGGTAAGTTCTACTCTTAAATAGACACGGCTTTGGGGCCGGCCCGGCCACCGCCATAGGCTCCTGAAAACGTTATCGCCCGAATGTCATGTCTACCCTTGACAATATATGAATCACGATTATGTTTCCATTATATAGGTCTACGGCGGAGACATTCCAATCAACGACAAATTTGGACATGACGAAAAAGGGACATTCTTCATTGCTAATGTCGACAACTTTGATGCGAACAGTACACGCACCTTTTTTCATGTAAGTTAAACAAGTACAAAAAAGAATCCGATTTCTCAATTTTCGCGACAAAATCAAATTGCGTTTCAATTCAGCGACGCGGCGGCATTGTGCTCATAATTTTCCCGACAGATTGTTAAATATGTATAGCATATAGGACACAAAACAAAACGGGAGTTTCTGAGGTTTTAGGTAAAACAAGGACCTTGACTTTTGGCCTCGAACCTAAAAAGTTATGGCCAATTCAAATTCGACCGCTTAATTGTCGCGCCCAGCACATTTATGACTAAAAATATGTAACAACTTGAGTGCCCTAAAATAACGCGATTTATTTTTAGTACTACAACCAAACGCACTATGGAGCCTCCGAATTGAACATTCTGCATATCCTCTCGGAAAGCATGAACGAAGTAGAAGGCCAGGACCCAAATCGGCATTTGCCAGTCGAAGATTATATCCGGAATCTTCCGAAAGACCCCAATCCTCTGTATCCGAGGCTAAGCGACGATCTCCACAAGGAATTTGACGCTAACATATATGAAATAGAACACCGGTATTACCATCAGAGCTACCCGGTTCAGTAAGGGCTTCTGATTTGAGTGTGACAAGTGCGACGCACAGATTTTGGCTAAATTTAGCGCCCATCCAAGACTATGCCTCATATTAATTACTGGATATCTTAGCTGCGAGTTGCAGGCGCAGAGAAGATCTTTGCGCCCGAGAGACCACGCAAAACGGGGAGAGCACGCTCTATTGCGGCCAAAAGAAAACTAAAGTTCCGGTCAGCGACATTTTGAGTAAGTGATATTTTGGATCGCGTCAGTTTGTCGTTGTACGCACGGGAGAGGCTAGCAGAAGGCTTAGTTTGTATAAATAACAAGATTGACCGGGTCCCAGGATTGCTTATCACCTTTTTTGAGGTACGTTGCATGTACTCGCATCAATAATGTCTGGACAAAAGTTAGGCATCTTCGTTGTTTCGAAATTTTTCTCTTTTACTTGTTACTATAACTCAGGGCAGATAAGAAGACTAACGTTAGTAATAGCTAAGATTAGAAAAAGTGGACGTATTGTAAGTTTTCGCTAAGTCTCCGCCGATCCTTTGTCGAGCGTCCGCCGATCATCCAATGGCTTTGCCAGGCCCCTTAGGCGCTTTCTACAACCTTCTTGGGGTATCCAGCTAGCTCATGGACGAAGTCAAAAGACTTCTCGGTTCCCCCATCTGTGACGAAAACCCAAGTTGAAGAGTGCCCTCTATCTGGAAGCTGTTTTAGGTACCCGGTTACAAAAGACGACTTCAAATACATGTCGACGCAGCAAGCCCTAGAAGATTACCGCCACTTCATCTTGGAGATGAATAAAAAGCTGGATACTCAGGCACCCAAATGGCTGATTTTGGGAGGATCGTATGCAGGTAGCTTGAGCTTGCTATTCATCTAGTAACACCCGTTGCTCTTTCCAGGAATGCTGACTATCTGGTTTCGGCAGCGTTTCCCTGAGCTGTCAATCGGTGCCATTAGCTCCGCCGGCCCTGTGAATGTAGTGTTAAACTTTACGGGTGAGAATTGACGGCTTTACGTTAACTCATGTTTATATCAGGTTACATGCAGCTGGCTCAGCATGGCTACGAAAAGCGCAATCCCGAATGCGCCAAACACCTCAAAGCTGCTTTCGCTGAGCTTAAATCTCTTCTGAATGATGTAAAATCCGAGCGCTTATTCGAACTCTACCCAAATCTAACCCATTATGATCTTAACAACAAAAGAGAGCGGCATCTATTCGCTTACGAGATTGTAATGGACGCATACGGGCAAATTCAAATTGATGTGGATGGAATCGTAAGCGGATATTACTATGGTATTTTCATAAAGTGCATAGACTTGTTTCGTGGCTTCAGTGCATTTTTTCTTTCTAGTGCAAGTTTTTCAACGTCTCCACTCCCAATCCGCTTGAGGAGTTGGCCAGTCGTTTTATTGGGCTCGCCGACCCAATCGAAGACAAAGCTTGGGGCTCGTGGATGTGGCAAGTTTGCAACGAGCTCGGACTCTTCTATTCCCCAGACTTTGAAGGCAGCTACGTCAGTGGAATCTACGACGTCAAGGTGGTCTTCCAGCAGTACGTTGATTTAGCAACAGCGGGGTCCATTGTGCGACGCCCAGATTTTGATGAAACTTGACGCAAGCTTATAGGATTTTCTCCAAGACAAATGGCAGACTCCTAGCTCGCGCTTTGCAGGAACCACCGGAATTTTTAGGTCAAAGCTCGGGTTAAATATGAGAAGATTTTACAAATTTTGGCATAAATATTATAATTGCAGGCCTTTTTCTACCGTAGAGATAAAAATTTCCACAAAAAAAAAAGCAAAATTTTCCGCATGAAACTGGCAGAGATATGGCCAAGAATCAGACTCTTTAACCTGCAACGCGCGAGCTAGGAGCCTCACATGTGCTTTAGAAAAAAATTATATACTTTTCTGCCAAGTTTCATCAAAATCTGAGCGTTGCACTTTGACTGCTTCCCCGATAAATTCTACCCTGTTATCGGTCTGTCGGGAAAATACTGGCGGTAGTAGCAAGTTTTTTTGCTTCATCAAAAAAAGGGCGCAGTCGCATCAAATTTCCAACTACGGCTAGCCGTCAAAAAGCGATGACGGACGATTCCAACCGCGACGAATCCACATTATTTCCCCGACAGACTGATAAGGACTCGTCGAGGAAAATCGAATCACTCCCATACCGTAATTTAGACTCTGTTCAAGCCATTTTGGACCCGAATTCACTTACGAGCAAATCGGAGCCAACGTGCGGAAAACCCGCGAATATTACGAACAGGATCAGCCGTATAACGGAACGAACATTGTCGTCACCAACGCCGAGTACGATCCTTTCAGTGTGCTCGGCTTAACGAGCGCGCTGGATGAATCGGTCAGCTTCATCACCATCCGAAATGGCTCTCATTGCTTCGACTTTCGAAGAGGAAGTCTGTCTGATGTGGTGGCGGCTCGACACATCTACAAAGAGAACATTAGGCGATGGATGAAGACGGAAGATGCTGCAAAAATTAAAGTTAATTTAATTTTGGCATTCATTATCGCTTTTTTGCTATTGTAAAGTGTGGAATAAAGGGGGTTTTTCGAATTTTTATCCGTCTGTCGGGAAAATAATGTGGATTTGTAGCGCTTTGAAATTACCAATCACCGGTTTGCGATGGCTGGAGACTTGGTGCGCGACTGCGACTTCAGTCTTGAGACATAAGTCTTTGAGACATAAAAAAATTTTTGCTGCGACAAATCCACATTATTTTCCCGACAGAGAAATACAAGTTCAACGGCATAAATCCACCCCCGCGATACGGTGAATTCTTCAAAAAAGGTTTAAAAAAACTTGCCATTCCAAGAAGGACAGCAGTTTGGTTCCACCGCATTTCTTCCTCTTCCTGTTTACAAGAAAAGAAGAGTCGACGTGACAAAATAAAAAAAGTTGACATTGGTCAATAAGACAGTAAATTAATTACATGCACTTTCGAGGAATTCAACTTGACTTTTGACACAAGAAACACTTTCATCTTTGACCTGAAGGTTAAATCAGCGACAAAAGGAAATTAAAGATATTGAATGATCTTTGCATATCTTTGCCAGTTTCGTGTGGAAAAAGTATCTTGGTAAAACACTACACACAAGTATATATTAGGTTGATTCAAAAGTTTTTCCACATGTCTTTAAAAAATTTTTAAAAATTTAGACCAAAGCCAGTGGGCCTGATATATATCTTGTTAGAAAGAGGGCTGTTTGTAGATTATAGTAGATTAATAACTTTTTACAACTTAGCAATTTGTAGTAGTAGCGCCGTGTTAAACCTTAACTACTCGAAGGTAGAAAAAGTAAACCGCCGGCGTTACGTCTAGAGTGACTGTATCTTCTTAATATTCTAGAATATGGTATGCCTGTATGTAATCTCTATGGCATCGAGGACAATTTGCTATAGGGCTAGTCGAAAAATTTTTAGTGCGAAAAATCAAAAATTAGGGTCTGGCAAAAGTAGACCCTGTAGACGCAGCTATTAGAAGCACTGAGAGATAACGCTTTCTGTTATTGTAGTGTATGAGTAGCACTACAACGCCAATGCTAAACATTCGCGCTAGCTTTAGCTATGCGGCAGAAAAATCGAATCTTTCTAATCTACCAATATTTTACGAAATTTAGGGGATTTTTACAAAAACGTTTTCTGTTCATTACTCTCGCCCGGTATCCTAGTTATTTAATAAATAATTGATCCTACTTAACATACACTATCAGTTGCTAGACGCGCTAAGCTGAAGGTCCTCTTGCCATACCAGTAAAAAAATTACAAAAATCGTCTAAAAGTGCAGTTTATGCTGCTTTTCTACCTTATAAGGCAATTTCAGTTGGTGACTTTTTGAATGTATTATCAGCATACTGTCTTTGTACAACCTGAATGGCAGCCGAGTCAAAAAAGTCTAACCCCTTTCAAAAAATTTTTAAAAATCTGCTTTTGATCGGTAGCTCGGCTCTTCGGCCAACTTTATGGGATGCTACAAAAAACGTCAGTGTAGATATAAGTAGAGCAATAAATTCAGAAGAAACTACAGCCATCCCCAGTACGAATAACCCAAAACCGGAGACTTTTTAGTGGGCTGGAAAATTGCTAGGGCCCGGGATATTCACCATGACGCAAACGGAGAAATTTTTAGTATTTTTGAAATATTCTGAAAGGAAGCTTGTAGAAAATAAAATGCTACGAATCAAAAATTTTGCAATGGTCTGCCCCATACATCTATGCTTTCAGTTTTAACGTACATTCAATCAGGCTCCAGAAATTTTATTTTGAAAAGTCTCAAAAAAATGTGGAAAAACTTTTGAATCAACCTAATATATAAAAAATGGCAAGAAAAGTGTCCCATTTTTGCCAACTTTCGACCTAAAAAACGCGGTCGTTTCTGCAATGGGGGATCTTTCCGTCTGCCGGGAAAATAATGAGCCTTCTGTCGCATCGAAAATCTCATCGATGCCGAGAAACTGCAGTGTGTCGCGGCAAAATCAAATTTCCTTTTACTTCAGCGACACGATCGATTTTGGCTCGTGACTCATTTTTTGCCATTTGACATGATTTGCAAAAACGCTGGATGATCGTCATTTTATAGCTTACAAAATTTTGTTTATGCAAATTTCAACCAATACTCTAAATCCTTGGGAATTTTGTCTATGTACGCAACACAGCGTTCTGTACTTTTTTGGAATGATTCCGACACCGATTTTTCCGAATTTTTCTAAAATAGCCCGCATTTACGCGGGTGTCGCGAGGGAATACTGTAAGATTGACGTGCAAAATTTGCAGTGCTTGTAGAGTAAAGAAAGATCTTTCCAACGATACAACTTACGTAAATTAATATGGAAAAAGAAATTTGTAATCAACGCTGAAAAATGACCGACTTTGGATTTTCGGCGCTAAAGATTGCCCTTAGGCAGATCTTTTAGAAGAAGTGGATGGTACCACCTTATGCAGAATTTAATTCTCTACAACATATCCAAAAATTACGAAATTTTACTGCTTTTCCGTCGAATTATGCCTCAAAAATGCAATTTTTGCACTAGTTTTACCAATATTTTTAAAATATTTGCACTTTAAGGGCATTATTACAAAAACAGAGTCGTACATATTGAAGCTTGCATGCTAACTGACCGTACTGTTTAATTTTACCCTGTCATGTTTCTCCATCTTCAAGAACAACAGAGCTAAAGTTTGGTGTTTGGACCCAGCATAAAAATGCCCTAAGGGCGAATTTCAAAAATGCGATAGTGCCACTGAACATAGAATTTTTTGTACTACAGGTACGCCGAATTTGACGAAAAAATCAACGTCGGGAGTTTCCGGAATAGTTTGAAACATCGGTGGCCTCATGAACACATTTACGCGTTCATGATGTTGCATGGATTTCTTGGAGCAGTGACAGAAGAAGGAAATGAATCGTTGCCTTTTGAGCATGGCTGTTTGAACGCTTATTTTACGTCCAGTGGCACTATGGCATCTTTGAAATTCGCCCTTAGGGCATTTTTATGCTGGGTCCAAGCACCAAACTTTAGCTCCGTTGTTCTTGAAGATGGAGAAACATGACAGGGTAAAATTAAACAGAACGGTCAGTTAGCATGCAAGCTTCAATATGTACGACTCTGTTTTTGTAATAATGCCCTTAAAGTGCAAATATTTTTAAAATATTGGTAAAACAAGTGCAAAAATTGCATTTTTGAGGCATAATTCGACGGAAAAGCAGTAAAATTTCGTAATTTTTGGATGTGTTGTAGAGAATTAAATTCTGCATAAGGTGGTACCATCCACTTCTTCTAAAAGATCTGCCTAAGGGCAATCTTTAGCGCCGAAAATCCAAAGTCGGTCATTTTTCAGCGTTGATTACAAATTTCTTTTTCCATATTAATTTACGTAAGTTGTATCGTTGGAAAGATCTTTCTTTACTCTACAAGCACTGCAAATTTTGCACGTCAATCTTACAGTATTCCCTCGCGACACCCGCGTAAATGCGGGCTATTTTAGAAAAATTCGGAAAAATCGGTGTCGGAATCATTCCAAAAAAGTACAGAACGCTGTGCGCAAGATCAACCAATCTTCCCACTTCTCCAGTTTGCCAACCGCCGACCGGTCTATCCGCCCCACTTCGGAACGATGGAAACGCTGCTCTATTGCTTGTTTATTGTAGGTCCTCCTGAACACCTTTTTGATCTCTTTTTTTCAGCCGATTATCCCGACGATTCTTCCATTCGCGCTCTTCGCATGTATTCGTCGCAAGGTGCTGCCGCCCGTCTCACGACACAAAACTCCACGATCCGGGTTGGCCAAATCCGCCGAATCCTACGAGGATCGGATCATACCGGAGACGGTGGTGCCGGTAAGCGGGAAATTACGGTGTTTTTCTTGGGCAAATTTTTTTTGGCCGCTTCTTGGGAGATTTTTTTTGGCCGTTTTTTTGGAAAATTTTTTTCTCATAAAAAAGTATTTGTATGATTTGAAAGTTTTCACCTTTTCAGGCCTCTCAAAACAACGTGGAAACCAACGAAACCGACGTGGAGTTCAACCTGGAATCCTCGCTCTTCGCTGGGAACGCGTCAAGCGCGAAGAAGAGTCAAAAAACAAAAAAGAAGAAGGATAATGATGAGGTTTCGCTGTGATTCCGTTGGATATTTGCAATAAATTCTGTATACTAGACTGCTGAAATCTTTATTTATTCGAATTTTATTAATTTACATTTTTTTTGTTACAAGAAAAGTGCTTCTATGGGGTCAATATTCTATTCAAATTTCACGAAATTAAAGTACAAAAACATGAAGATGATATCAATTTTATAACTATTGAGGCCGCTCCGACTTCCATGGGTCCTCCGGATGACCGGCCATGAAGTCCATGAGGAAGAAGCGACTGCCCTGCGGCTGAGAGTTGAGGGTCTTAACCTCGTCGACGGTCAATTCGAAGTCAAAGATTTGGGCATTTTCTTGGATCCTTTTCGGCGTCACACTCTTCGGAATCACGGCAATATTGTTCTGGAGAAGGTGGCGAAGCAAGATCTGAGCGGGGCTCTTGTTGTACTTCTTGGCCAACTTCAGAACTTCTTGGTTTGCCATCGGCTGCTCAGCCACTGGCCATTCCATAAGCCTGTTACAACAAAATTACACGGTGTTATGATATCAGTCTGCCGAGAAAATAATGAACACTCTGTCGTATCGAAAATGGCATTGCCGCCGAGAAAAATAATTGTTTCGCGGCAAAATCAAATTGCTTTCAGCTACGGAAACGGCGCAGCGACATTGTGTTTATTATTTTTCGGACAGACCGATAACATATCTGATATCAATCTGTCGGGAAAATAATGTGGATTTGTCGCTGCAAAGCTTCTCGTCTCGTCGCGTCAAAAATTCCGGCAGCGGCCGGCCGCCGCGAAGCGATGGACCCGCGATTTCAAAGACGAATCCACATTATCTTCGCAGCAGACTGATAATATCTTCTTACCGTCCATTCGGGAGGACGAAATTCAACCGTCCAGGAGATCCGATTGGAGCATACGCGGTGACCGCGATGCTATGCTTCTTACAGAACTCAACATGCGTCTTCTGTTGGAAATAAAGATGAAGTTCGACTTGTGAGCTGTGAACAGCAACATCACTCGACTTGAGAATCCGCTCAATCTGCTCTTCGTTGAAATTGGAGACTCCAACCGCCCTCGTCAGGCCTTGTTTGTAGACGCCGGCGATCCCCTGCCAGGTGTCCTCAACGGTCACAGATCGATCTTGTTCGGTCATTTCAGGCTAAAACATGTACCATAGCTATCTTATACAGCTTTAAAAGTTTTTGTGAACACAATGCAACAAAAAAGTTACGTTAAAAGTGACAGGCTGATGGATGAGGTAGAGGTCAACGTAGTCGGTTTTCAGCTTCTTCAGGGAGTCTTTCAGCGCGCCCTCAACATGTTCTGGACGGTTGTGAGAGCACCACAACTAAATATGAAGAAGGTAATTTATATTCATTTAACAGGGGAAGTTCTCCGATGGAAGTCTTCCCTTGTATAAGCCTTACTTTGGAGGTGATGAAAACATCTTGTCTCTGTAGCTTCCCGGCTTGGAAATATTCCTGAAGTGCACCCCCAATCTCCTCTTCGTTCTGGTACATGGCAGCCGTGTCTATGTGCTTGTAGCCGGCATCCAGAGCCAATTTCACTGCAGCACCAACCTCGCCGGCGTTGGACTGAAATTCGAAGAGTTTTGTTTTGTATTGTTTATGAGGACCCTCAAACAATAATGAAAATTTCGTGGGTTTGATTGACGAAAGTAGTATCAGTCTGTCGGGAAAATAATGGTCACAACGTCGTTGTGCCGATCGCTGAAGCGAAAGCAATTTGATTTCCCGCGGCACAGTCCATTTATTCGGCGGCAATGTGATTTTCGACGCCACAGGGCCCGCAATATTTTCCCGACAGACCGATAGTATTTTCGTAAATTGCACAAAATTCTACGGTCTTTATGGCACGACTGATATCATTCTGTCGGAGAAATAATGTGGATAAGGCCTTGAAATCGCACGTTATTGGTTTGCGATAGTCAGCCGCAGCGTCTGTGCGGGGCGGGCGCACACTTACGGGCAACCACTTTGCGGGCGTCCAGTTTGCGGGCAAATCTTTTGCGGGCAGCCACTTTGCGGGCAGCCGACATTTGCGGCCAGCACCGGAATTTGCGGGCAGGCTGGGACATTTGCGGGCAGGGTCGACAGTTGCGGGCAGCCTGGAACATTTGCGGGCAGCCGACATTTGCGGGCAACCGGCACTTGAGGATAACAAGGTGGAGGTGGAAAAATTACTTCGATATTTTGGAAATTTTCCGACATTTGCGGGCAGGCAATACTTGCGGGAAACCGACATTTGCGGGCTACAGTTCCAAAAGTTCCTATACCGTCTGTGTGATTGTTTTTTCCTGTTTTCCGCAAATGTCGGCTGCCCGCAAGTGTCGGCTGCCCGCAAATGTCAGCAAATTTCCAAAATATCGCAGTAATATTTCCACCTTCACCCTGTAACCCTCAGGTGCCGGTTGCCCGCAAATGTCGGCTGCCCGCAAGTGTCGGTTGCCCGCAAAAAATTTGCCGGCAAACTGGTTGCCCGCAAAGTGGTTGCCCGCAAGTGTCGCGACGCCCTGTGCGGAACTGTGACGAGACATTTTGTTGCGACAAATTCACATTATTTTCCCGACAAACTGGTATAAAATAAAACACTCGCCTGCCACGATCCCAGGCCCAAGCTGGGCATCTTGAGCCCATTGCTGAGCGTTACAAAAGCTTTGGAGGTCATTCTCGAAGTGTAATGAATGCTCGAAACAAGGTGAATGGGTCAAGCCTGTGATAATAACTGCACAAAGACAACTGTTTATCAATTGAAATTTAGCCCAACCTTCTTTTGTTTTACCCCGTTTTTAGGTTGCTATCTCAATGTTGATGCTTGAAATTTAACGGAGACATGTTATCTTTTCAAGCGGTTTATGAATAGAAAAAAAATTAAAGATCCTGTGTTTATAGTTGTTTTTTCATCTGATAACTCTAATCAATGTTCAAATTGCCCATAAGTTCAAGAAAACTTATCAGTCTGACACGGAAGTAATCAGCATTTGTCGCATCGAAAATAGCATCGTCGTCGAGAAAATGAATCGTGTCGAAAAGAAAATCAAATTCTTTTTCACTTCAGCGACGCAAGTGGCGCAGCGACATTGTCAGTTCAAAAGCAAGCCTAAGAATTGTATATTTGCAACGTGGCTTTTCATCGCTATGAGCTTACCGTTCTCTGATTGAACACGCGCTGTTCTCTCATTTCCGAGAACTACGGTTGAAAGGAAAGGAATACAACAAGCTCCAAGTCAGAAGTCAGAAACAAACAGAAAATAAGCTTAACCCATTCCATTGATCAGCCCATAACTGCACAAAGATCTTACACGCAGAGCAATCAAACTTCCTTCAATGACCAAAACAAGCAACAACGCATCGAACAAATTTGACGCAAGACCTGCTCTCCATCTCACAACAGAGAGTTTGACGATCCGGGTTGGCCAAGTCCACAGAGTCTTATGAGGACCGAATTATGGCAGAGAGACTACGGTGCTTTAATGGCTTGTTTATGATTTTTGCTCATTAATTCATGTATGTACTTTTCCTCTATAAGACTGTCTGGAAAGTCATGAGCACAATATCGCATCCAAAATTGCATTGCCGATGGGAAAATGGAGTGTTACCCACTTCGCGAGTGGGACACTTCGCGTGAGTCGCATATCCCACTTCGCGTGCACGCGAAATGGGTTTCACGCGAAGTGGGTAGTCAGCATAGTTCTTAGTACCCACTTCGCGTGACTTGCCAAAAATTGCTGGGGCCCACTTCGCGTGTAGATTTTTTTATTCGTTGCCCACTTTGCGTGAGATTTGGTTTTCATTGGAATTCACGCGAAGTGTCTCCGGCAAATTTTAATCAACAGGACACTTCGCGTGTACCGTATTTCGTTGGTTTGCCTGATTTTGGCATTCTGTTTTTGCAGGAATTGTCGCCTTTAGAGTGGTAGGAAAGACTTTTCACGGTCAGTCCTGAGGTTTTTATGAAAAACTGAACCAGAATGATGTATAAAACATAAAAATCGGCATAGTTTGGCATGTTTTATACATTTTTGACACTAAAATAAGGTAAAATGATTTTTTAGTTTTAAATCTAGAGCATGCAGTAAGACTAACTTGGCTTCCTGATGTCCGTCATGGTCCAAGCTTCGCTTAGAACCTATAAAACCCGCCGTTTCACTTCCTCCATACACTCGGTTTTGCAGAATAACATCAAGTTATCATGAATAATATAATTTTACTCCTGGAATTATTTTTGTTGCATACTGCCGTGTTTGAAAGATGGATTTCTTCCCAAAAGGTCTGTCTGACATGTTAAAAGTCTTTACAGGCCCCTTACACGTAAGTTGAAGATTTTGACTCTTAAAAAAACAAAAAATCATCAAAAATCAAAGAAATGTACGAAAGTCCTTGCCATAACGTTCAAATCTTCAATTTTTGTGTATTATCTGAATTGTTGGTATGTTTACAACGTTTTGTTACCATTTTTCCCTCCGACTTAGCTTTGGGAGGAAAAACATCGTCATGGATAATATCGGGATCATATACTAAAATCGCTTGGAAATCAGTTTTGATGTGTCACAAACACTATAAATAATATATATTCTTGTTCCTCAGATTATGCTGCACATTTTGGAGTCAAAATTGGATTTACCAATTTTTTACCGTATAACACTTACTACGGTAAAATTTCGTACAATAATCGGGTAGATCTGAAATCTTGCGTGGAAATGTCTACCTATATGCTAGACAATGCTGCCAAATTTCATCCAGATCCACCCAGTAGTTTCTGAGTTATAAACAATTTTATTATTCAAAAAGAGGTTTTTTCAACCTTCAAAATCGCGTTTTCAACCTTACAGTAACTACTGGGCACATTTTCTAAACCTTATCTCAGCTCAACTTTGATCAATTTTCGATTTTTAAAAAGTAATTGAAGTAATTCGGACACTGCGAACCACGTGGCAATACTTATTTTTTGTTCCGGCAGCTTTAAAGTATCGAAAAACACAATGCCAAAAATTGCCAAAATTGCGCGAAATTTGAATTTACATTGCATTTTTTGCAATTTTAAAACATTTCCAGCTTTTCCAACCCTTCAAGCGCCACCACCATAAAAATTATATTTTTCCTGCCATTTTGAAGCACTTTTAATCAATTTCAATTTAGGTGGCATTTCAAGACTGGACATGTGGAATATACCGCTAAGTTGGTATGGGAAAAATATGCAAATCATTTGAAGTGACCTTTTAAATGTTTGTTTAGCTGCTGAGAGCGTCCAACAGCCGTACTTCGGGAAACCATTCAAATTTTGCGCGATTTTGGCAATTTTTGGCATTGTGTTTTTCGATACTTTAAAGCTGCCGGAACAAAAAATAAGTATTGCCACGTGGTTCGCAGTGTCCGAATTACTTCAATTACTTTTTAAAAATCGAAAATTGATCAAAGTTGAGCTGAGATAAGGTTTAGAAAATGTGCCCAGTAGTTACTGTAAGGTTGAAAACGCGATTTTGAAGGTTGAAAAAACCTCTTTTTGAATAATAAAATTGTTTATAACTCAGAAACTACTGGGTGGATCTGGATGAAATTTGGCAGCATTGTCTAGCATATAGGTAGACATTTCCACGCAAGATTTCAGATCTACCCGATTATTGTACGAAATTTTACCGTAGTAAGTGTTATACGGTAAAAAATTGGTAAATCCAATTTTGACTCCAAAATGTGCAGCATAATCTGAGGAACAAGAATATATATTATTTATAGTGTTTGTGACACATCAAAACTGATTTCCAAGCGATTTTAGTATATGATCCCGATATTATCCATGACGATGTTGTTCCTCCCAAAGCTAAGTCGGAGGGAAAAATGGTAACAAAACGTTGTAAACATACCAACAATTCAGATAATACACAAAAATTGAAGATTTGAACGTTATGGCAAGGACTTTCGTACATTTCTTTGATTTTTGATGATTTTTTGTTTTTTTAAGAGTCAAAATCTTCAACTTACGTGTAAGGGGCCTGTAAAGACTTTTAACATGTCAGACAGACCTTTTGGGAAGAAATCCATCTTTCAAACACGGCAGTATGCAACAAAAATAATTCCAGGAGTAAAATTATATTATTCATGATAACTTGATGTTATTCTGCAAAACCGAGTGTATGGAGGAAGTGAAACGGCGGGTTTTATAGGTTCTAAGCGAAGCTTGGACCATGACGGACATCAGGAAGCCAAGTTAGTCTTACTGCATGCTCTAGATTTAAAACTAAAAAATCATTTTACCTTATTTTAGTGTCAAAAATGTATAAAACATGCCAAACTATGCCGATTTTTATGTTTTATACATCATTCTGGTTCAGTTTTTCATAAAAACCCCAGGACTGACCGTGAAAAGTCTTTCCTACCACTCTAAAGGCGACAATTTCAGCAAAAACAGAATGCCAAAATCAGGCAAACCAACGAAATACGGTACACGCGAAGTGTCCTGTTGATTAAAATTTGCCGGAGACACTTCGCGTGAATTCCAATGAAAATCCAAATCTCACGCGAAGTGGGCAACGAATAAAAAAATCTACACGCGAAGTGGGCCCCAGCAATTTTTGGCAAGTCACGCGAAGTGGGTACTAAGAACTATGCTGACTACCCACTTCGCGTGAAACCCATTTCGCGTGCACGCGAAGTGGGATATGCGACTCACGCGAAGTGTCCCACTCGCGAAGTGGGCTTCCCCCGGGAAAATGAATTGCGCCGCGAAAAAATCAAATTGCTTTTCACTTCAGCGACTTATTGCGTTCACTTAACACAACTTCGTTTCTCGCCGGCGATGCGATTTTCGATGCAACAGAGTGTTTATTATTTACATGCTGATATATTTGCAATAATTCTTTATACTACACTGCTGGAATTTTTGTTTACTCGAATTTCATTTATTATTTTTCCCGACTTTTTGTTGATTCTTTGTTAGCAGAGTGCCAATTATGAGGGGTCGATTCGTAATTACAGAATTGCCAAAGCTTGCATGGGAAAAAGAAAATTTCACCTTGCGTTAAAAGCGACAAATCTTGCCTTTTTGCAAGTTTTGGCTTTCCTTCTCCCACTTATGAATTTGAAAATCAAATTTTGGTAAAATCAGTTGCACAGTAAACATGTAGATTTTCGAGGCAGCCAACAACAAAATTTTTAAAACAAGACTTTCCGGGCACTCTTTCCCTCCCATTTTCTCTAATTTTGCTCCAAACTTTCATGTATAATTGATAGACCCCTTCATCAACGTTGGCCGCCAAACATTTCCCAGCGGTCACTTTAACCATCCCCCACTTGGTCCATTTTTTGGCGCAGACTTTTCACGGAAAAACTGCAATTAACTCTTGGGGGGACCGGAAACCGCGGCCATCCGAAGCCCTGCGCGCGCGCCTTAACAAACGCACACAAAACTAGCGGAAGCGGTGTGAGGAGCGACGCATAATTTTTGCATGTGCGCGGCGTGAGATTGTCGGTTGGTTGAGACAAAAGAAATACGAGGAGAGGCGGAACGTCTCGGAGAAGAGGGCAGATAGCAGTCTGTCGGGAAAATAATGAGACATATCGCTGTGCCAATCGTGTCACTGAACTGAAAATCAATTCGATTTTGCGTCGACACACCTCATTTTTCTCGACGGCGTTGCGATTTTCGATGCGAAGGAGTGATCATTATTTTTCCGACGACTGAAACTGCACGATAGAGGTAAGATAAAGGCGTTTGGGTTGCTTACTGTAGGTTCATTTTTGGGTGGTTTGTTAAATGCTCATAGTAAAATCCAGTGACTATCGGTCTGTCGGGAAAATAATGTGGATTTGTCGGGTCTTGGAATTGCCCATCATCGCTTTTTGGCCGCCAGCCGAGGCTGCAAATTTTGTGCGCGGCATCGACAAGGCGAGAAAATTTGCTGCGAAAAATCCTCATTATTTTCCCGACTGACTGATATCATTCGGGTTTTCAAATTCTACCTGTATTTATAGCGTTATATAGTTGATGTCATGTGTACAAGCTCCTGTAATTTTTTAACGATACATAATTTGCGGTGCAAAAAATCAGCACAGTGAAGGCTTCCAGTGGACGTATCCTTTAGTTCGCGTTTTCCAGGCGCAGATTTGTACTGTTGTCGCAGTTTTTGTGATGACACAATATTCAGAGGACTCGTTTGAAGGTATGGCGTAAGATCCAGCGATGATTTTGCTACCGTTGGAATCGTTGTATCACAGGGCATTATTTGGAGTAATAAAAAGGATGTAAAAGTACGCAATTTTTTCGAGCAAATTAATGAAAACCTTCCTCAATTTTGAAAATTATCATGAAAAAGACGACAACATTCCCGCTCTTGTGTTTCCAAAACCGCAAACCACGTTTCGAACCGCGCCTTTTAGACGCATTTCTTGGAAATCAGACTTGAAGAAGTCCAAAAAAAACTTTGCCTCCAGCCCGACTTGAATCCCATATGCCTCGTTTACATATGCAAATTGGCGTCCGCTAAGCCCTTACATTCATTTTGCGCATCAAATTCAAGCGCGCCAACCCAAAAGAGACATAACGTTATAAATTTTGGAGGAATTAGTGCAAGGAGCGACCGAGATTATTGCGCATTGCAATTGCGGGTTTCTACGTGGGACACCGATTTTTTTGGGGGGAATATGAGAGAATTTTTGCATTTTTTGCCTTGATTTTTTTGAATCCATTTTTTTTGCCTTACAAAATGACTTATTGAATACTATGGTATCAGGCTGTCGGGAGAACTCTGTCGCATCGAAAATCGTATCGCCGATGAGAAAAATAATTGCGTCGTGGCAAAATAAAATTGCTTTTTACTTTAGCGATGCGATTGGTGCACCCTATTTTGCTCATTATTTTCACGACAGACCGATAATCACAAAATTTTACTATGAGCATGAATCAAACTCCCCTAATTTGAACCTGCTATACCCCAAACGCTTCTATCTTCTTTCCATTGCAGAGTATCAGTTATTTTCCCTGTCGGATTTTTTTGGCCCACCAAGTACAGTTTATAACCATAACGTGTTTTGTTTTGAAAAAAAATAACAAGATTTGTCCAAAAATGTGGGGAAAACACACGGAAACCCACCAAAAAACCCTCTTCCGTTGTGTTCGCAAAATCTTTGAAGGAAAAGTTTTCTGAGGGGCTAAGCTGATAATCTCCAGCAAGACTGGCGGGCGTAATCTCACATTGAGCCAAGTTTTGGGGGATCGTGGACAGTGGAAATTGTAAAGAGTTTAATTGGAATGGTCACGGTTTGCAGACCAACATTTGGACAATGAACTGGAATGGTCAAAAAAAATTATTCCGTGAAATTGTTTGCAATAGAGAGGTTTTGGTATGTAGCAGTTGTTCGTAGTATGTATTTTTCATTTTTTAATAACAGTATGTCTAGATAATAATGTGGATTTCTCGCAGCAAAATTTCTCGCCTTTTGCCCTGTTAAAACTTTTTAGGACTTAGGACACCCTGAATTTGGAAAAATAGCCATAACGCCCGAGTATTGAAACCAAATGGGATCAAACCTTGTGTAGCTCATTTCTAAAGGTTGGTTAATACCTGTGTGAAATTTCATGACATTTGGGAAAGAACCGTCCGAAGTATGATCAAAAAAATGGGGTGGAATCAAACACCTGGGAGGCACTGTACAGTGACAGACCCGAAAGATTGGCAAAAAAACGTACCATTTTGCATCCGGGAAGCATCAAAAATGTGGCAAAATGCTTCCGTCTCCAAGTGAAAACACTTCTTTTTGAAACGCGCGTTTTTGAAATCGGAGTTTTTTCGCTTGGAGAGGGAAGCATTTTGCCACATTTTTGCTACTTCCCGGATGCGAAATGTTACGCCTTTTGCCACTGGACCACTGTATATCAAAACATCAAATTTTACCATTCCTCTCCAATTCTACTGCCTTTCTCCCTACAAAAACTTCGAAGCTTTGAAATCAATCCAGATTTTTACTGCTGGATCTCCTCTTTCCATCTCCGCGGACGTCCAATCTCATTCAATTTTGTTAGTTTTATATGCACTTTGAGGCGCGTCGTTGCCCATTTCAAAATCTTCTCCATGTCAAATCCCGTTAACCTCGTTAGCATAAGACGAGGGCTGCAACACAAAAAAATATAACGGCTCCGGCGCTTGTTCCTCCATTCTTTTGCAATTGCGGCGAAATATTTTAATTCATTAATCTTTGAGGAGTAATATACGATTTTTGAGGGCATTTGAGCTCATTTCCATTGTAATCAGAAATTAGTGCAAGGAAATGTAAGGGAGCGGGAGATAAATTCGTCAAAGTAGTCCTTCGTAAAGTCGCTGGAATGGTTGAAACTGAAATGAAATGCATTGCTTTTTAGGTGTGTTGTGCTATCAGCGGTCTGTCAGTCTGTCGGGAAAATAATGAGCACTCTGTCGCATCAAAAATCCCAAAGAATGATTCAAAAAACGCCATTACACAGCTTCTGGACCTGGTCCTTTCGGAAAGTCACCGGAGTGCGATATGCACTGTGCGAAAACAAAAGTTTGCTTTGCTGCGCCACGATTCATTTCGGCGGCGGCGGTGTGATTTTCGATGCGACAGAGTGCTCGTTATTTTCCCGACGGACTGATAACTCGTCCGTAAAGTCATATAGCGATTTAAGCGGCTTTTTTTGGACTGCAAAATTTCAGTTGGCAGTTGCAGTTCGATGCGAAAAGGCCGAAAAATGTCTACGCACTTTCAGGAATGATTAGTACAGTATGCGTCATAATTATAACCGCACTTTAAAAATGAGTGTAACTTTTGTGATTGTGAATAGAAATGTGTGATATTTGGCACCAATGTGCATCAGTGTACTAGCAATGATGTCCCAAAAAATTATTTTGAAGAGTTTCCGCATTTTAGAGAAAAGCTCGAAAAACCAAAATTATGATACTTTTCGGTGTCGCAAAATTATAACCGCATTTGCGAATTTGGGGTACTACCCTAATAAAAACACAGGATATCAATAACTGATGTTTAGTTACGCTCCCTGAGGCCTCAATAACGCCCATCACACGACCCGAAACCCTCTGGGCAAATTTTTTTGGCGCATACTGACCCATCTTGTCCCTGAATCGGAAAACGGCAGATTTTCGCTTAGTTACGGTAGAATACCGCTAGTTGCAGCGATGTAATCAACGGGTGAGGAGGCCCCACAAGTTTCCTATCGGATTTAAACCCAGGGAATATGCGAGTGAGTCTATGGTGGCAAATGCCTTGCTGTCAAAGGGACTGGTATGTCGACCTGCTATGGTGGACGTGGGCATTCTCCAACAAAAGTATAGCCAGATTGCCAGTACGGTACCAGATGTTCGCCTAAGACTTCGTAGTACTCGAAGTTATTCATTTGAGTTGCTGTGGCCGCGGACGGAAGGCCTACGGCTTTCTTGAAGGCGCCCGAAGTCATCAACGGGCGGCCTCTATAATTACGACACGAGAAGCGACGCGATACGTTTTTAATGTCATGCCTTTGGTATGTAAAACCGTCAGGGCATCGTGTCACTACGCAATCCACAAAGAATATGGTATTGCAACGGTCTAACGTCAGTTTCAGCGACCTTCCACTAATCAGCCTCTGTTGTGAATGTCTCCTTGGCAAATTTCGGCTGTGGATTGCCGTAAACCGGGGTCAGCTGGGGTCACAGCTTCACATGATACCTTCTGATGACGTCGCTGTGTTTTCCGACCTTCATCACGGTGCTTCCGCTACTAATGAAGCTCAGTTCTTGATTTAAGTGAACCCCAGAGATGGCGGAGTTAGAAGTCCGGCGGATTATTTCTCTTCAACCAGAAGCAGTGGTCAACTTTTGTCTGCCATAACATTTAGATTTGTTAAAGGCTTCCGTGACGACCAGGAAATTCCGGACAACTTGAGCCCAACGGTCTAACTGAGCGAAAATCTGCCGTTTTCCGATTAAGGGACAAGATGGGTCAGTATGCGCCAAAAAATTTTGCCCAGAGGGTTTCGGGTCGTGTGATGGGAGTTATTGAGGCCTCAGGGAGCGTAACTAAACATCAGTTATTGATATCCTGTGTTTTTCTTAGGGTAGTACCCCAAATTCGCAAATGCGGTTATAATTTTGCGACACCGAAAAGTATCATAATTTTGGTTTTTCGAGCTTTTCTCTAAAATGCGGAAACTCTTCAAAATAATTTTTTGGGACATCATTGCTAGTACACTGATGCACATTGGTGCCAAATATCACACATTTCTATTCACAATCACAAAAGTTACACTCATTTTTAAAGTGCGGTTATAATTATGACGCATACTGTAGGAGTACCAGCCCGTTCGCAAGGCAGCTGGAATGATTTTGGTATTCCAAATTTTTTATTTGTTATAACAACTTTTTCCACATAACAGCTCTCCAATTTGTTTCAAAATTATCCCGCGCGCCCCTAAAAACAACTTCCTCCTCCATTAACTTTGCAGGTCCAAAAAAGATTGCCAAGTTTAGGCGGCGTTTTTCCCCACCCCACGAAGCTCGCTCTCGGCTCATTTGGCGGATTTGAAAGTGCGAAAAGCAACGGGGTAAAGTGGCATTCTTCAGGCGGATCAAATTCTTATGCCAAAGAGTTTTGGGTGGCAAATTGAGCTTATTTTAAAGCCGCAAATTTGAATATCCGCAAAATTAATGAAGGATTTATGAGGGGGGAGGGGGATTAAAGAGGTGGGGAATATAAAAAAATATTATTTTATGAATTTCTTTGTTTTTTTTATTTTTACCGTGGTTCTTGTAAAAGTAGCGGGTAAAATTTTAAAAACCTGGGGTAAAATACGTTGCATGTTATTAGAATTTTAGAAAAACTGTTTTTTACCGTAAAACCTCTGTATAACTTATTTTTTATATAGCCACCCAACAAAACCTCTGTATTACAAACAACTCCAAAGGTCCCCATGTTTCAATTTTACTTCAAGCCGGACCTCCTTGCAATGAAACCTCTCCGTAGCAAATATTTTTTGGGCCTTTTCTTTTTTGTAAATTTTGCACACGTCCCAGGAAGTTTTATCCTCCGCTTTCGAGGAGCAGGCGAAGCGTTGACCCATCTTTGCGGCCGAAAAAGAACGCGAAACTCGGAGAACGGTCCAAGAGAGAACCATTATTTTGCCATATTTTAAAAGCTCCATATAACAAAGCCTCTCTATAATCGCCTGAGATTTCATACATTAAACCCTTCCTATAGCAAACATTTTTTTTTATTTTTTGTAATTCCTTACGTAGCATTTCATGAAATTTCCAAAATCTCCGTTTTTCACAATTTTTCAAAACCATCCAGTAGACATAGCACTGGCCGAAAATTGCGGCCTTTCCGGGAAATCCGAAAATTTCCAGGGAGGCAAGTTTTATCTCACGTGTCTTTGATCAACTTTGTACCAACTTTTACATCCCTCCTCCTCATTTTATCCTCTACTTTATACTCCCTGCAAATCACCTTGTATTGGCCGGGCATGTTGGATCGCATCTCTCATTACCTTTCCCTCCCCCTTGACTCCAACTTGCGTAACAAAAAGGTGCTTCGAGACGAGAGAGGATACCAATTTTAAGGATGGACACATCTGGTGTTTTGTTTGGATTGGCGAAGAATGGGAGGGAAATCAAATTCGAGAAAGAGGTGATTGAGGAATCGGGAAAGGGAAAGGTGAACCCCCCTCGTCTTCAGGATGTGGGTCAGATGGGGAAGCGGACATTTTGGGATGATTTAGCGACGGTTATTTTACAAAGGAAAAGTGCGACGCTCAGATTTTGATAAAACTTGGCACAAATTAAAGTCAATTTGTATATTCAGTCCGTCGGGAAAATAATGAGCACTATCGAAAATCGCATCGCCGCCGAGAAAATGAACTGTCTCGCTACAAAATCAAATTGCTTTTTAATTCAGCGACGCGATCGACATTTTGCTAATTTTTTTCTCGACGGACAGCCTAAGGAGCAAGCGACAGCCGAAATAAAGCTTTTCACGGTGCAAAAAGCGACAAATTGCACAGTGTAAAGTGCACTTCTTTTGCACTGTGCATGCCGCCAAGTTTAGTCCGAAATCACTTCAGCAATTATGCAAACGGGCTGTCAGCTTGTCGGGAAAATAATGAGCACTCTTTCGCATTGAAGATCGCATTGCCGCCGAGAAAATGAATTGCGTAGCGGAAAAGTAAAAGTTCTTTTCACTTTAGCGACACGATTGGCGCCGCGACATTGTGCTCATTATTTTCCCGACACACTGATAAAAAGCGCCTATTTTTAGCCACCACTTCCTTCCTACACTTATTTTCCCAGACAACCTCAGGTCTTTGATTAATTTTTACATTCCAAGACCGTTCCAGCCCTCCGGCAAAACACAAGAATAATCTTACCGGAAGTCCCGTCGAATGTTATTTTATTCATTGGACGTTTTTTGGAGGGGAAAAAGTCGAGCGGAAACCCGAGAAATTATGTTTTCTTGCCCAAACTCGCCGCGTGTTTTGCCTTGTACACATCATGGTTGACTACGTTGGGTTCGTTTACAGTTTCGAGGTGGGGTTTTCGGTGTTCGGAATCGACTTTGAAAAGACTTGGTCAAGACGCATTGACATTTCCGCACAAATAATTTCAAAGACCAAGAACAGCTTCGTTATAGAAGGATTTCGTTGTGCGGAGGTTTATTTACGGGTTTTAACTTTTTGGAGATCATCTTACAGGGGCTCCACTGTAATATCAGTCTGTCGGAAAAATAATGAGCGCATTGCCGCTGCGCTGGTCGTGTCGCTGAAGTGAAAAGCAACTTTATTTTGCAGCGGCACAATTCATTTCCTCGACGGCGATGCGACTTTCGATGCGTCAAAATGCTCAACATTTTCCCGAGATTCAAAGAACGCATCAAATTGCATCCTGCAGGCAATTGGTTGCATCCCTTCTCTGGTCGAAGAGAGCTGTTTCTTTGAGTAGACGGCCCTTTTGGAGGGAAGAAAAGAAGCTATATATCAGTATCATTTGTGTCGCTACAACCTCCTTGAATTTTGCAGCCGAAATAGACCACTGACATAGACATCAAGCCTGCATCTGAAGTCATTTTCTTCCATCAACCAAAACAAACTTTCTCCCCATCAATTTTAATTGACTCATCCGCGCGTCTGCTTCCTCGAACATCGAGTTCGAAGGAGTTTACTTTGATTTGCCATCATTTGTTTTTTTATGGCCATTCCAACCGATTGACTCATTCGAAATGGCGTCGATCGCTTCTGGTTTTATGTGAAGGCTCGGAAATACATATTTGTTTGGATTGAGTGATTCAGGAAAGAGGTATCATATTGTAATGCCTTTAGCAAAGGTATGGGGGATTACATTCGTCTCGGATTAAAGCGCATAAAATCTCGAGAATATCTAGCAGTTTTCAGTTTGTCTGAAAAATAATGAGAATTCTGTTGCATCGAAAATTTTCGCGGAAGTGAATCGTGCCGCGGCACGATTCTGTAGTACAGTGACGGGCCTGATCCAGTGGCAAAAAACGTACCATTTTGCTTCCGGGAAGCATTAAAAATATGGCAAAATGGTTTCCTCTCCAAGTGAAAAACTTCGTTTTGAAGGGCGTGCCTTTTCCCTCACAGAAAGAGTTGGCGCGCTTTTGAAATTCGAGCTTTTTCACCTGGGCAGGGAATCATTTTGCCACGTTTTTGATACTTCACGGATGCAAAATGGTACCTTTTGCCACTAGATCAGGTCCCATACTGTATTTAAAAAAAAAACGTTTTTTAAACTTTTTCTTACGAAGTTGGAAAAAATACGTCAAGAAAGCCGTTTTCTCTCTGACCGCTCCCATCTCGCGATCTTTGCTCGGCAGCAAAGATCGTTGAACGTATCGGCGGCGCTTGGGAAGCGCAAGCTAAGATTTTCAGTAATTTTTATATGGATTTAGAATGGCACGTGATTAAATTTTTAAGTAAATTTACCGGTAGATTTCTGAGCATATCGCATTCCAATTCCCGCACTTCCCGCTCCCCTCGACTTGACCCTTGCGCCGACACCTGCTTTTCCCCTTACCGCACTTGCGTAATCATTGATTTTATTGGCCAATCAAATAAATCCGCCTTTTCCAATAAAATGACCACCGATCCGGAGATATTTATTCGCCCCTCATTCATTTCCTTGGCCTTTTCATTTGGCCGGTGTCTGGTGGCTGAAGACTGATTGACAGCCGACAGTTCTTTTTTATTCTTCGCTTAGTTCCCTCCGCTCGCGCAGCCCGAAATTTTTCTGGATGAAAAATCAATTTTTAACCCTGTTGTACCTCTATTTTTACTGCCAAATCCTCGGCTTGGCAGATCGCATTGTACTTTGTTGTAGCCAGTTTTTACTGTACGGGAGTTTGTTATACAGTTTTCATAGCTTTGAAATCAAAAATGATGACAGAGTTATGTACAACGACCTGGTTTTTCCAAATTCTACAATTATGTCAGAGATTGGCCATATATCAGTTCGACTTGTAGCACTTACCCGATAAAAAAGATGTAGCCCTTATAGAAAGTTTTTGTTCTACACAGGTTTGTTTCGTTCCAAGAAAGAAAACTCCTGCGGCTGGTCAAATTGTTCATTATACAGAGCCTCCAACATATCCATGTAAATATTTCCCATTAATTTTACAAACTCGTCATGTATAATATACTAATATAATATACAAGTCCTAATTACGAATATTTTCTTTTCATTTTCCCCTTTCTTGACATGCCATATGTCTATATATTTTGCGGTAAAAAGGAAAAAGATGGGCGTATACGAAGGGACGGGTTCAAAGGCGGATTACAACCCCTTAATTATATAGCGCTTCTGTGCGGCGGACAAGTTTTATTGGGCATTCGGGGCCAAGGAACAGGTCGTAAAATGGTTGCCAACTCTTGAACTTTTGCTTTTGCCAATTTGAGCGTGCGGATTTTATGGGATCGGCGTTATATTGCGGTTTGAAGAGTGGAATTATTTTGTGTTTTTGTTGAAGTTTTCAATTCGTTGAAGAGAATGTGTTACGCTTTCATTTATGGGGAAGAATTTTATTCATTTTTTTTAAAATTTGCTATACATTTTGTTGGCTGTTTTTTTCAGCCGCGCCTACAATGGTCAAGCAAAAAACTTGTATCAAGCGTATTCCAAAAAATATGCGATAATCCTAGCTCGCTCCTTGCTGAAACAACTGAGATTTTTAGATCGAAAGCCGGCGAAAATTTAACAATTTTTGCTGAATTTCGGTATGAAAAGTTTCATACACATTTTTACAGTAGAGGGAACAAATATTTCCACAAAAAAATTGTCCGCACCTAATTGGCAAAAGTATGGCCAAAAAGTGTTTTCCTCTCTCACCGCTCTCCGCGTTTCGCGTGCTCCCTCTGCGACAAAGAACGTTCAATGTCTTGGCTGCATCTATTGTTGCTAAAACTTTCAGAAATTGAATGCCGACCTTTCCTGATAAGGTAAAAAATATATTCGGAATTTCCTCGGCCAAAATTGGCCAAATATTTTCCTTTGACTAAGTGCACATTTACTTTAGGCGTCCCCAAGGAAAAGACAGTTTCGTTCAAGAAGCTTCGAAAAAAGGAGCGGGTTTTGAACGCGGAATCAATAATTAGTTAGTGGTTTTTGTCTTTCCAAATTCTCTTTTTGAAAAGGTGTCACTTTTGAGGGCTGTCAATTGTCATGTTCGGAAACACACTCCGCTCTTCCGGGCCGGAAAATGTGCGACACGAGTGCATTTTATAGCAGTTTATGGCCTGGAATTACAGGCTGTACGATTGTAGGGGAAAAATTGGGGGAAAAACTCAAATTTGGGGGTTTTTTAGTTCGACTTTACATATTTATACGGCGGGTTTTGTATTCGTATTTTCAAAAAGTGCATGGGCATTTTTCGCGGCCCGCATCGCGGAAAAAACACCCCAAAAGAATGTGCATTTGCACCGTGCACTTCACTTTGTTTTGGGGTCGCAATGTGCATTTAAAATATCGCTGCGGCAGACACAAGTTCGTCCAAAATTTGCACAGTGCAAACGGTTTTTTTGGGGTTTGCACTGTGCAAAAAGAAACGCGCACTTTGCGTTTGCGACAAGTGTGGGAAAAGGTTCAAAATGCACTGTGCGAAAGTGAAGAACTGCTGAAAAAACACCGATTTCTTGCACCGTGCACTTCACTTTGCTTTGTTTTTGCACTGTGCATTTCAAATATCGCTGCGACAAAAGCAAGTTTGAAATTCGCCGCTGCGGCGGCGCCCGAAATTTGCACAGTGCAAACGGCTTTTTTTGCGGTTTGCACTGTGCGAAAAGAAACGTGCACTGTGCGTTTGCGACAAGTGTGGGAAAAGGTTCAAAATGCACTGTGCAAAAGCTAAAAAAATTCCATGCACTTCATGAAAACACTAGCAGTCTGTCGGGAAAATAATGACCACTTCGGAGCAATAGGCTACAATTTGGGCCCTGAAGTTTTTCCCCAGTGCTTGTCGTTAAGACCACTCCTGCGATTTTGCTGTCGCTCTATAAGGCTGTCGGAAAAATAATGAGCACTCTGTCGTATCTAAAATCGCATCGCTGCCGAGGAAATGAATTGTGTTGCGACAAAATCAAATTGCTTTTCATTTCACAGACTCTATTGGCGCAGCGGCACTGCGATCATTATTGTCCCGACAGACTGATATTGCTCTTCGATTTTTTTCAGATTTAGCCTGTCTTGTAGTGTGGGCAATTCATTATTTTGAAAATCTTTGACTTGCTTTTAAGAATCAGACGTTGTTTGGTCAGTTTCTAAATATACATATATTTTTTTATAAATTTCCATTTTACTTCCGAGTAAAACATGTTTTAATTGTTTACCCGCCTTTCCTTTCAATTTTTGGCATGACATTTAATTCTATTTTGTACTTGACACGACGAGAATGACAATTGTCCAAGAGAATTATGCAAAGAAAAAATTGAGTTTTTTCGGGTTGGCTGACACCTCAAGTAACTGACATTTATTTTTGAATTTTTAATTTTTAGTTCTTTTTTAGTTTTGATAAAAAAATGTAGAGTAAAAAATACTTACTCCGTAAATCTTCGAATGTTACCGTGCACTGTCTACACACTTTCCTGGACATCTTCTTATACTTTCTTTCCCGCGCCGTCATTGAAGAGTTTACCCCTTCGCCTCTTTGAGGGGCTTTCAATGGGGATTTTATCGGGAATTATTATTCGCATCCTTTTTTTATTCGAGCTGTTTTTTTCGTTGGCCCAAATTAGTACGGAAATAGAGATGGGGAAAGAAAGATTGGGGAAGTTGAAGGGCTTAAAATTTGATCAAAATTGTCCTGTCCAATTTGACAGGGAACAGGGGAAATCCTCAACGCGCGACGCTCATATTTCGAAGAAATTTGGGACAAATTTAGAATCATTTTTCCATCGATAGATGCAAGAATTCGGTCTCGACCTTTGTAGAAACGAGTGAAATTATTTTTTGTAATTCCACGATCGCAAAAAACCGTTGTACGTCGAATATTTCTGAAAAGCTCAAGTTAAAAATTTCTTAAATTGATATGAGGCCTATGCCCAAATGGTACGCAAAATATGTAAAATTACTTTGTTCGCGCCTGCACCCTTTTTTCGACAAGATTTTGCTGCGACAACCGGCCACTAATCTCCAGACTGACTGATATGCAAGCAACATTTTCACTAGCTAACTTTGCGTAAGCTAGAGAAAATTTTTTAATGCCGTTGAATATTTGGAGTAGTACCGTAAGAAATAAGCATTTCTAAAAAAGGCTTTTAAAAACGTTTTACTTTATAACTTTTATTTGTGAAAATTCCCAAAACAATCTCAAAAAATCTCTTCCGTTGACCCACTAAGCCTTTTTTTATTACTTAACCCGTTAGAAACAAAAATTTCCCCAAAATTTCCATCTCTCCAAAATTTTGGGTGGTTAATTCCGGATGAAAAACGACCCTGAGGGCCGCAAGATTCCTTTGAAATCACTTAAGTCTTTTTAGAGCGTAAATTTCGAAAAGCGGCAAAAAAGATTTTTTGTGCGAAAAGGACAAAGGATTAGCTGGTTTTTTACCAACAAACAATGGTGCTTCATAAGAAATTGGTGATTTATAGAGAGCAGCCATGTCAGCGGGACTTTCGTTCAGTGGTTTTTTTTGGAATTTCAAGAAAAGAAATATGTATTTTTAAGATTTTTGAGAGATAAATCTAGCTTTTTTTCTAATTTTTTCTTAATTTTCCAAAAAAAGATTTATTTTTTCTTTTGAATTTCAATTTAAAAAGTGAATTTTCCATCAAATCTTGGACAAAACAGTAGATTTCCTTCTGAATACCACTCAAAACGCTGACTTTTTTGGAATTTCAGTTGAAAAATTGATTGTTTTCTCGAAAGAAATAATTTCCACTAAAAAAGCAGGTATTGCCTAGGATTTCAATTTCATTTTTCTCCTCAATTTCTATCAAAACATTGATTTTTTGGAATTTGAATTTAAAAAATGACTTTTTCGTGCAAAATTTCCAACAGAAAATCAAATTTTTCTTGAAATTCCACAAAAATAAATGATTTTTTTAAAATTTTTCAAAATAAAAAAATTGATTTTTCTACGACTTTCCCTAAAAAACGATATTTTTCCCAAAATTCCGAGCAAAAAATTAATTTTTTCCCCCAAATTTCGGTCAAAAATCGTTATTCAAAACTCTAAAAAAAAATTGCATGCGGATCATTCGGGCTCAATTTTCGGCACTCTATAAATTTTTTGAAGGATATAAAATTTCAAATAAATTCCAAAACAGAACCAAAACTGGGGCCGCAAATATTGTCCATGATGTTTGAAATTTTACGCCGCGAAACTACGCACTTTTCTGGAGGGGAGGGAAATTTGGGCCGGAAAATGAAACACCCGTCGTTTGTGTTGTGTAGATGTAGTATTTGTAGTTTGCGCTCTGCAGGGGCAGTAGGATATTCAACGATCTTTCTGGCCGAGAGAGTGGGCGAAAGGCGGAGAACAGTCAGAGAGAAAAGCACTTTTTTGGCGATATCTTTGCCAGCTTTTCGGGGAAAAAAATGATTTTTTGTGGAAATACTAGTCCGTTCACAAAATTTCTGGGGTGCTTCCTACTGATACTTTATTAGTCTGTGGGGAAAATAATGAGCAATTTGACAGCTGGATGTTGCAAATTAGGTTTCCAGACGCATAAGATTCTTGAATAGTTACCATAGGGCTATGCAGGCATTTTGAAAGGTTCAGAAACAATTTTTTTGAAAACAAACTCCCATAACTTTGAAAGCGGTGGTTGAAAATTCAATAGACTTGTGTCACCTATCAGTACGAAGGAGTTGTCAACGCAAAAACTTTGTCATACTATGTAGATTACGGTAGAAAAATCGTGTTTCTATTTGGTTGGCTGCCAAGAATCGCAACGCCCCAAGTTCCATCCATATTTGATCTTTGAATATTTTCAATTTCCCTTATTTCCTCCCAGGCATTTTCCCCGCTCAATAGCCCTAATCGGTTTATTCACCTCGAAAAAAATCCCCTCCGTCCAAAAATACCATAACTATTGGACCGAATTTCTGCATTATCATAATAAATACCCAGCGGCATTTGTTTTGGCCCCGCGAAAACTTGCTTCCACTTGGCGCCGAAAAAGGTCAAAAATGCGAGTTAAACGTTTCCACCCCGCACAAAAAGGTCGTTATAAACGGCGTTTGTCTTTTTTCGGTTATTTTCACTGCTTTTTGCAGGGAAAATCCCGGCCCCAAAGTTTTTGGACCGCGAAAAGTGCCAATGGGGTTTTTGAAGGGATAATTGCGAAAAATGCGGTTTTTAGGGACTTTTACTGGAGACAACGGCTTCGAAAATTGGTGGGTCAAGTATTAGGGCGATGACTTTTTGGACGACTTACAATTTTTAGGCCAGAAATTACTGTAGTTTTAAGTGGCAATTTTTTTAAAATTTTTTCATTTTTTTGCAGAAATCAGTCAAATATGCAAACTTTAGGGAACGAAAAATTATCCAGGTGAGGCGTTCGGTCACCCAGCAAAGTTTTTGACGATTTGCCTGGGGGTTTTAGTCGTTTTTTCTCTAAAATTTAGGATTTTTTTGAAATTTTTTGACTTTTTTGCAGAAATCCGTCAAATATGCATATTTTATGGAAGGAAAAAAATATCAAGGTGGTGTATTCTCTAATCAGCAAAACTTTTTTATTATTTGCCTCAGGGATTTTGGTCATTTTTTCCCTAAAATTTGTGATTTTTTAGGGTTTTGGATATTTTTTTTTATTTTTGCAATTTTTGCAATAAAACTTTACTTTTTTTGCCGTTTTTTTGTTGATTACTTGTTTTGTAGTATTCCATGAGCTTGCGTTTACCCTTTGAGGAAATTATAATTTTGTAGATAAAAAAATTAATCAGTTTTTTGCTCATTTTTTTGTTTTTTTTCTTTCTTTACAAAAAAAATTTTACTTTAATTGCCGTAGTAAATACTAAGAATACCCGAAATGTATTTATCTTCCCTTAAACTTACCTAATTCTACATTTACAATCAAAAAATCTCCAAAAATCCCTCAATTCCCCAACGTTTTTACCGCTTATCCCCCGTCCTCCCACATCACACACTCTTCAAAATTGCATTCCTGGAGGCTTTTCCCCCTCCCTCCTTGCGGTCATTTCAATAATCGTCATACATTAAATTCCAGGCTATTTCGCGGGGCCCGCGAAAAAACTTGGAGATTTCCGTTTTGAGGCATTTTTTGCACTCTTCGAAACCCCGTCCGTCTTTGAGAGGGATTTTCCGGACATGCCGAATGAGCATTCACGGAAGCATTAGCGATGTTTTGGAGACATTGCGATATTATTCATGCAAATTCTGGCCTGTTCTTGGCCTTAATTTGATTATTATTGGAAATTTTTTGAAAATATATACTTTTTTCCGTCAAAAACCTCAAGAATTCCGTATTTTAAAACATTTTTGTCTTGCTGACAACAGAAATTTTATATCTTTCCTCCTTTTTTCTAATGATGTCATCAAAAACCCTTCGAAATTTTCGATTTACGACCAGTTGTTAGCAATTTTTCGGCACTTTACGGCCATATATCTTGTATGGCTTCTTTTTCGAAAAAATATTTTCGATTATTTTTGAAATCTTTATTTTTACCACGATTTTTATTCAATTTTGCCTTTTGTCACCCTCTCAATCTAATAAAGAGGGATCCCAAAGCATTTCGAAAATGTGGCCGCGTGGCGCAATGGATAACGCGTCGGTCTACGGAACCGAAGATTGTTGGTTCGAATCCTGCCGTGGTCGAAATTGTTTTTTGGGGGTTTTTAATAAATTTTGAAGAGGGATTACTATATTTTTAACATTTCTACTTCCGCAGTAATTATTTTCATCAAAGATTTGGCATTTTCAAAGCTTTTATTTGTTGATTTTTTCGATTTTTCTTTAGATTTTTTCAATTTTTTAATATTTGTACTGCTTTCAAGAATGAATGCATGTAGTATATACACATTATATGTTGTAAAAACATTTTAAATGCCTTTGACTAAAAGTTTTCCCAATATTTCTCCTTGCCTTTTTCTCCCAAAACGTAAAAAACACTCCATATATAATATTTTGCAAAAAAAATCTCCGCTTTGACCCACTCCTTATGCTTATAAATCGCTGAAGATCGCGCCGAATCCCCGAGGAAAACCATCTCGGATTTTCCCCAGAAAAAAGATTTGGCAAAACGGACTTGGCCTCAACTCGCGTTAAACCTTGGCCCTCCGTCTTCGGGGATCATGCGCACTCCCTAAACGCGTCGTTATCGGCGCCCGGAATCCGATGGCTTCTTTATTGACAGGAATGGTCCGCGAAGACTTCCAATAATTTTTTGGGGAGGATTATGAAAAACAAAAAAGTTTTTCTGGGATTTTTGGATAAACAGACACGGCTAATGGGCCGGGTTTTGTCGACGACCAGGTAGGCCCCGGCTTTTCCTCAAAGTTTCAAATTTTTGTCAAGTTTCAAAATTTGCCCTATGAGGCAGACCTTAAGGTACCAGCAGCCCCACTCCCGTAGATAAAAGTCGGATATAATGGACTTGCCTTTGGATGGGAACATAACAATTTTTTGTTTACCGAAGACGCGGGTTATTACTATTTTCTTATGCAATTTTAAGAGAAACAACCTTTTGTGGCCACATGTCAGCATATCGTAACAAAAAAATTTTGTTTTACTTATTATTTACATTGCTATTTCCATAAAGTGCATAGACATTTGCTCCACTAGTCCGTTCGTGAAGTCGCTGTAGTGATTTCGGCAACATGCATTGCGCAAAAACAGAAGTTCTCCTTGCACTGTGCAATTTCTTGCTTTTTGCACCGTGCAATAGGCTTTTTCGGCTGCCGCTTGAAATCTGAGTTTCTCTGAAGAGTGCAAAAGTCAAAAAAAAAAAAAAAAAAAAAAAAAAAAAAAAAAAAAAACTCTGGCGACTTCGCGAACGCACTAGTATTTTGCACAGTGCATTTCAAACTTTTTCTAACGCTTATCGCCAACGCACGGTGCATTTTTTCTCTTTTCTCACAGTGCAACCTAAAAAAATCCGTTTGCACTGTGCAAATTCCAGGCGCTGTCGCAGCGATATTTTGCACTGTACAAAAAAAAACAAAAAAAAAATTCAAATGGCAGTTTTTTTGCTCGGTTCTTCTTTTCTGCACCTTGTTCGAAGATTGACCATTGTGATTGCGAAAATTGTTTGTTACAACTTTAGACTATGTCGTTGTATACAGATAATTTTTTTAACACTCAAAATTCACCAATTTTTTTTATTTAATATAGAAATTTTTTCTTTCGGAATCACGAAAGAAGAACCACGTATTTTACCCATATTTGTTGTATAATAAATCCTTTACCTTTCCTCTATGTATACATATATATATATTAAAGCTCCTTGCAAACGGAGGGTTGTAAAACATCTTCCAACGTGCCTTTTTTTAAATTTTTTTCGTGTTTGAGAGCGGAAATAGTGTTTCTTAAACGGGGGATGATTTCACTTTTTACCCTTATAAGGAAAAAAAAATAATCTTATTGCCGCCCCGGGATTCCCCTCCGAAATAATCCAGTTATTTGTTATAAGTGCACCTTACAAAGTGTAATGCTTGGCCTCAATCTTAGTCGATTAAAACTGAATTTTTACGGCTGTCTTATTGTTGAGTTACGGTCAGTCATGGCTGGGAGGCCGGGCCAGGCTCAATTTTTTGGGGCCGGGTAGGGGTTCGAAGTTTTTCTAACAATTGTAGGATATTGTACAGGGTGGGCCACTCGAAACGGGTAAGTTTTGTCCTTGGATTTCTCCGCGGAGACTCCGCCGATTTTCCCGAAATTTAGATTTTTCTGTAGCTGAGACCCGCCATTTTTAACCGGTTGAATTTGAGAAAAATATATTTTGAATTGACCTTTCTGTGCCTTCCCAAAGTTTTGAAGAATTATTTTCGAGCCGAAACCGCTAAAACTTTGAAAATTTTTGGAATGATTTTCAATCGACTTTCTCGGACTTGGAAAATTTTTGGCTTTTTTTGGGGGAAATCGCGGAGTAAAAAGTTGCTAGTGCTCGCCTTAAACTTGTTTAAAGCAAGTTGAAAGCCAAAAGAGGGTTGTTTGTATTACCATTAAGGCACGAACATTCAAAAAAAAAAAAAAAAAAAATTCAAAAAGATTGCAAAAGTCCACACAATTGGCAACGAGCCCCCAGCTCCAAGTCATTGAAGCTTGGAGCCCAGCCCGATTAAAGATAGACGATGTTCACGATCTGCAATTCGAGCTGTTCACGACTCTCATGACTCTCAAAGCTCCTACAAGTTTGTGCTGCGAGAGGAAATGGGCATTTCGAACTCAGATAGAAATATTAATAATCAGGCCGTTAAATAAAATTGTTTTTACGACAATATTTTATGGTTATCTGAGGTAAAACTTAGAAAATTTCACCCAAAAACTCGAAAAAATGGCCAAGTTTTCGAAATCATTCCAAAAATTTTCCAAGTTTTAGCGGTTTCGGCCCGAAAATAATTCTTCGAAACTTTGGGAAGGCACAGAAAGGTCAATTCAAAATATATTTTTTTCAAATTCAACCGGTTAAAAATGGCGGGTCTCAGCTACAGAAAAATCTAAATTTCGGGAAAATCGGCGGAGTCTCCGCGGAGAAATCCAAGGAAAAAACTTACCCGTTTCGAGTGGCCCACCCTGTAGGATGTGTGAGAGATTTACAGATTGCGATTTGCAGAAAAGACCGGGATTTTTAGATCGAAAGTTGGGAAAAAAGTTTGGTATGAAAAGCAATCCTTATGCAAAAAAATAGATTTTTTAACGGAAAACTGGCAAAGATTAGGCCAAAAGTTGTTTTACTCTCTGACCTCTCTCCGCATTATGCCTACTCTCTTGACCGAAAAGATAGACGAAACTCCTAACTAAGTTCCAGCGCAAAAAAATGTTAATTTGTTTTTATTTTTTGCAAAAAAAATTCTAATAATAAATGCAAATTGCAAAAATTTCCATTTTTACTTTTTGATGTATTACGAATTTTAATAAGGCGACATGTTTACCGCCTACTCGTTTCATTAATTCTTGGCGCGTTTTTTTGGCCATTTTTGATATTTCTCTTTTTATATTATATTTGCGGGTAATTGTGAGATTGGATGGCTTTTTTTTATTTTATAACTTTCTAATTTAACTTTTTGTATTCGAGAATGATTGAAATTTTTGTATTTTTTTTATTTTCCAAGCCATTTTTTCTTTGAATTTTGAGATTTTTAAAATTTTTTTTATAAAATTTTTTCCAATTAAAAAATTTTTCCAGATTTCCGCCCTTTGGGAATCCCGTAAAGAATGATTTTTACAAAAGAATCGTCGAGAACCCAGTGAAACTGCCAATTTAAATAGCACTCGAATCCCGATGAAGACCCGCATTTGTTGTCTGCTCCGACTGTCCTTGGCGGTCTTGTTCCAGCTCTACCATTCCACAGCCGGATATTCTGGAGGTAAAATACGTTGTAGAATATAACACAAACAGTTTTTTAATTATTGAAAATTTCAAGTTAATGTGATACATGCCGACGAAAACTTTCCCCAATATGTATGTATACTTCCAGATGGGCCTCCTCAATTCCTCGTTCGCCCACAGTCTTCGCGGGTACCGGACGGGTCGACGTTGGTGCTGTTTTGCCGCGCTGCCGGTCAGCCGCTGCCTTCCGTTATGTGGCTCATGGATGGTCATACGATTGCGGAGAATCGGTAGGCATTTTTCATCCGTTCTTCGTATTTTCATAACATGAAAATGTTGTCGCGCTCCGCACCGTGCAGTAAAACCCCTTTTGCGCTAGCAATCCAGTGTTAGCAAAACAAAAATATCTACGCACTTTATGAAAATATGTCAGGAAAATAATGGGCCTCGCTGAAGTGAAAATCAGTTTGATTTTGTCGCGACACAATTTATAATATTTTCTACGCGGCGATGAAATTTTCCATGCGACAGAGTGCACATTATTTTCCCGACAGTGATACAAATAAAAATAAAGTAATATCTCAAGCCCAGCAACCCTTTAATATTTTCAGCTTCAAAATCAAAACCCTCCCCGACGCCCTGTCAATTCTCCGCATCGAAACGGTAAAGTTGTCCGACTCCAACAAGACGATCAGTTGCACTGCCGAAAACGGAATTGGCTCGCCCTTAAAGTCCGAAGCGTCGCTGGTCGTCTACCCCACCGACGGTCTGCCGCCCGGCTTCCCCATCATCGAAGCGCATCCGGTGATGAAGTCGGTGGAGAGCGGCCGAACCGCCCATCTGAGCTGCCGCGTGAGCGGAGAGCCAACGCCGAAGGTGCTGTGGCTGAAGAACTCGATTCCGGTGAATGTGAAGAACAACCCGCGCTACTCCGTCTCCACTATTGGCAATCCGGGCGCGTTGATGATTCAGAAGTCGCGCGAAGAGGACCAAGGCCGATACGAGTGTGTGGCGAGCAACGAGCGAGGAGTTGTTCATTCCAAGGCGGTGCATTTGTTTGTTAAAGGTGGGTTTTACTATTACGTAACGCTTTTGAGCTTTCTTTTATATTGAGTTGCGCAAAAAGAGGCACCTCAGTGCGTTACAGCGCAAGAGGCAGAATATCAGTCTGGTGGGAAAATAATGTGGATTCATCGCGGCTAAATGCCTGGTCTCGCTGCGTTAGCTCTCCATCCAGCTGTTATAAAACGATGTTGAAGATCTCAAGGCGAGAGAAACCCACATTCTTTTCCCGACAGTTGATAATGTTATAATACATATGTATATCAGTCTGTCGGGAAAATAATGAGCACATTGTCGCTGCGCAAGCGCGTCGCCGAAGTACAAAGCAATTTGATTTTGCCACGACACAATTCATATCTTCCGCGGCGATACGATTTTCAATGCGACCGGGTGTTCTTTATTTTCCCGACAGGCTGATAATATACTTGAGGCATTCATTATGTCATTTTGATAGAGATCATCTTCGGGGATCATTTTCGAGCCTCAGGCTTGGAACGCCGTTTTTTTAATTAAAAAGTTCTTGACATTTACCTAAAAGTGTAATTAAATACTTGGAACTGTGCCATGCCCGGATTAAGCTATTTATGTTTTTGAAAAACGAGTTCTCTGGCCTTTGTCACGAGATCGAAAAATTCATTATTCAAGGATAAAAAAAATTTTGTCGTTGTTCGCTTTGTATTTTCAATTTTTCAGAACGTCAAAACCCTCCCTACTTCTCGTTCAAACTCCCTCCAGTCCATCGTGTTCCGGCTGGCGGAGCTGTGAATCTGACCTGTGTCGCTGTCGGTTACCCCATGCCTCGAGTGTTCTGGCGTCGTCAGTCGGACGGCGAGATCCTGAACGACCCGCAAACCGCGCCAATCGGGAAGAACGTGCTCACAGTAACCGATGTGAGGGCTACGGAGAGCTACAAGTGCGTTGCGGTCAGTAAATTGGGCAGTATTGACGCGACAACGGTGGTGCAGCCGGATGGACGTAAGTTGTGGGCGAGGCACGACAAAAACCGCTTTGTTTTCAGCATTCATCCCAGTCCCACCGCCAGCAAATCTTCGTGTGGCGGACGTCAGCGACAGCGCTGTGAAAATCAAATGGGATCCGGTAGTGACTTCGGAAAAGATTGCCAAATTCATTGTTACATATCAAGTCAAGTAAGCGAGATATTGAATTTTCTCGCTTTTTTTAAGTCAGCTGAGCTGTTCTTTTCTTCAGATTCGACCCTCGAACTGCCGTGGACAAGCCCGTCTTTGACCTTACCTCGAATCAAGCCCTCATTGAAAACCTTGTGCCTTTTAAGGTAAGTTATTTCAAAACGGCGAAGAAAAACATCGTATTTTACAATGCACTGTAATTTTTGATTCTTGCAAGTACGATTCAACTCTTTTCAGCATTACGAATTCACCGTGAAAGCGGTGACGGTCAGTGGACGTCAAAGCGACCCTTCGGCGCCCATCGAGGCTCACACCGCCAAGCAACCGGCGGAGTCGGCGCCGTCGGAAGTCAGGGTTAGGCCGCTGACGGATAAAGGCTCCATTTTGGTGGAGTGGACAGCGCCCGATGAAGAGACCTATGGAACTATTACGGTAACTTTCTTGTATCATCATATGCCCTAAGTGCGGGGTGTTTTGAGAAATGCGGTGTCAGGTTCTATCTAAGATACCAAGCGCAAATACGACTGTACATAACAGTGTAGACAAATGATGGACATATTTATTGACCAAATCACAACCGCCGCACCGGGAAAAACCCAGGCAGAATAATTAACGCTGACTGATTAGAAGATTTCCATTACTTTTATACCAATTTCATGGGAATATACAAATTCTCACGCAAAGTAGTCACAATGGAGGTATTTTGAACGAATGTCCCATTTTTTCCAAGTTTCGAACTAACTGCTTCTACAAAGCGCAGGCTAGGATTCCCGACAAAAGCCTGGTCTACACTTGTACCTATTTTCATCGCAATCTGTGCGTCGCACTTGGGGTACTCCGCCTGTTAAAACGATTACGTTGATCACAAACTTCTGAACGATTTATGTTCCTTTCAGGGTTACAAAGTAAGCTACAATGACATTTCCGAGACCGCACCGGAAGACAAATGGAAACAGGTAAAAATTATTATACAGGGTGCGGCAATTTTTCGGCCGGATTTGAATTGGCTATAACTTTTTTAGTTTTTATCCGAACGTTAAAATTCTTTTTTTCCCTGAATCCTCAGACAACCCCATTTTGTTTAATACCAAATATGTTACATATACAGGGACCTAGTTCATAGTTATTGGCATTTCGGTCGTTTTCTATGCTTTTTCGGCGTGTGCGAAAATCGCCAGAAAAAATGACTTTTTTTACGAATTTTGTCGTAAAAAGTTTCATGCCGGTTCATGCCATGGAGAATACCGTTTCCACAAAAAATCAGCTATCTCCGCACAAAACTAGCGAAGATATAGCCAAAAAGTTTTTCTGTGTGACCATTCATGTGCCCTCCTGACCGCAAAGAATCGTTGAATATCTTGGTCGCCCCTGAAAGGTGCGGGCTGAAACTTTCAGGAATTGATGTGTGGCCTATGTCCGGCCCATGTGCAAAATTTAAAATAAATCTGAGAGTCGCACTAGGGGTAATTCCATTGTCAGCTATGAAAATTAGAGCTTTTTCTTTGTCTCGAATTTTTACTGTAGTCTAATGAACTGGTATAACATATTTGGTATTAAACAAAATGGGGTTGTCTATGGATTCAGGGAAAAAAAGAATTTTAACATTTGCCCAAAAAGTAAAAAAGTTATGGCCAATTAAAATCCGGCCGAAAAATTGCCGCACCCTGTACATAAAGGTGGTCATATAAGATCTCGGAATTTTTTTTTCCCAAATCGCGATTTTCGGTTTGAAAAAAAGTCGACGCCCAAACCGAAAAATTGGCGTCGACTTATTTTTTTCTCGGCACCGAATTTTGAAATTCGGTAAATTTTTCTAAGTTTTTCGAAATCAGTGCACAAAGTCTTAAGTCTGCACCGAAGACTTAAGTGCTTAAGTCAGCACCGCATTTCGGAATTCGGTGCTGCAAAAATTAAGTTGACGCCAATTTTTCGATTTGGGCGTCGACTTTTTTGTGCACCGAAAATCGCGATTTGGGAAAAAAAATTCCGAGATCTTATATGACCACCTTTACATAAAATGTTTTTTCATTTCGTGTCTTCTTGGTACGCCCTATTTTACACCCGATTTTAGAAAGACATTGGCACCCGTGATACGGCCACCACAATTTCTGGGCTTGACCTTGCCAAAGAGCACTATGTGCGGGTCAAGACGATTAACGCCCGAGGCACCTCGCCATGGTCGAATGTGGCGAAGATTGTGGTCAAACCGGATAATGGTGGGTTTAATTTGAAAGTATTTATGAACAAATTAAGCAAATTGCAAATTAGCCAGTCAAATATTTTTTTTGCCAAAATGCTGAAATATTTTATTTGACATTTTTTTCTTTCGTACGTTTGAATCAAATTTTGAAAATTTGACTTTTCAGATTTTTTGAAATTTGCGTATTCAATTTTTTACGAGAATGTTAAATCTGACTGGTTCTTATCTTCAAATACAACTTGTGTGTTGAAATTTTCAAAATTTACGTACTCAAACTTATTAAAATTGACTTACATACCTCAAACATGCTTTTTCACCATCATTTATTGAAGCTAACATCAAAAAAATCAATATCTGAAATTTTTTAAATTTTCATATTCAAATTTTCTGTATTTACATATTAAAACTTATTAAAAATAACTAAAAAACCTGTTCGTAATCGGGCTTGCAGCATTTCCAAAAAAAATTTTAATAAATTTTTTAATTGCAAATTTTCAAGAATTTATTTTTCATTTTTTTGAAATTTGCATGTTCAAATTCTCGAAATTTTCATATTCAAACCTATCAAAAATAACTTTTAAATCCGAAATCGTGCGTGTTCACCATGATTTTGCTGGCAACATTCCAAACCCCCAACCATTTGTAGCTTTTTCTCCGGCCTTTGGGGATTGCCTTTGAGCCGTCCACTTTTTTGGCATTTAAAATCGTTAAACTCAGCGGAAGCACTGCCTTAGGGGAATTAAAACCGAAAAAAACGGACGGAGAAAACATTGGTTGAGTAAAGAATCGCCTCAAGTTCTTTTGAGGGTTTCCGGGTTAAGCTGTCTTCCGCCGGGAAGGTTATTTGAATATTGAGAAAAGTTTAGGGCTAAAAAAGTGTCTTTGTGAAAAAATAGGGACGTAAATTTAGGTTCAAACGGGCTTAGATGTGCGCTAGATGTAACTATAGAGACGTGATGGACCTATCATTGTTAGCTTGCAAGCTTGTAACTCATGTATCAAAACTTTTTTGAAATCTTTTTATTTGTGGCTTACTTTAGATGTACTGTAGCATTTTCCAAGTGGGACGCTCAGATTTTGTTTCGATTTTGAGCCCGCATTGGGAACTGACAATATATCGAGTGTTGAAAATTTTAGCTTGTGTTTTGCAGAGGTAGCCGAGATATTCTACAATTAGGCTGAAAGGGTACGCAAAACGCGGAGGGCGGTCAGAGAAAAAACATTTTTAGGCCATATTTTTGCCAGTTTCACGCAGAAAAAATTGATTTTTTGTGGAAACACTACCCCTGTCGTAGAAATACGCCTCAAATTTTTCATGCCAAAATTCGCAAAAAAAGTGTCGCATTTTTTTCAACTTTCAGCCTAAAACTCTCGGCCGTTCAAAGCGCGAGCTAGGAGTCTCGCATATGTTTTAGAAAAAAATATTCTTAATTTGCACCAAGTTTCATCAAAATCTATGCGTCGCACATGGGCCCTGTTAGCCTTGAGAGGTTGCAAAATTCTGCAGTTTTTCCAGAAGGCTTGGCAACAATTCTCCAAGCACCTCTTGAACTTTTCTCCCCTTCCTTGGCAGGTCTTGTAATCCGATATCGCCCGAAGCTCCTTTTGAGGAAACGCCACGTACATGGCCATTATATTCCGTTAGAGGCAGGAGAAATGGAGAGTGGTCAAGGTTTATTTGGAAATATCGTTTTTGGGGTACCCTTTCTACTAATTTATCATTTTTTGTGTTAAAAAAAGCTTTTTACCTTTAGAAATACTATTTGAAATCGTAATTCGCTATATATACGACCAAAATTTTGTATGCAATTAATCGGATATAGCGGGAATTCCCATTAAATGGACATGTAAATACTAATCGGTGTGAGTTTTGGCTGTTCCCACGGGGGCTTGTGGACGCATGGAATAGCAGTATAGCAGTAATGAGGCAATAGTTCTTCGTCCTTTTTGGGCTTGCAGATTGTAAATATTATATTGTTTTGAGTGCTTGAAATTGAGTTCACGTCTTTACGATTTCACAAGGAATTGCTACAAGGTACCCCAAGTTCGAAGCTGACATTTTCTATAGATTTTGAGCATCTATTGGGCATAAACCATATATGGATTGCTGAAAAAATGCTCTCTGAAGGTACAGCCGAGATCTTCAACGAGATTTGTGGCCGAAAGAGTGCGCGAAACGCGAAGAATGGTCAGAGAAAAACACTTTTTTGGCTATATCTTTGTCAGTTTTGTGCGGAAAAAAAATTATTCTTTGTTGAAAGATTGCTCTTTACGGTAGAAATAGGCATGAAACTTTTCATAGCAAAACTTGCAAAATAAATTTCACATTTTTCTCAAATTTTCGATCAAAAAATCTCGATCGTTTCTGCAAAGCGCGAAGTAAGAGTTCCTCATCTCCTTCAGAAAAAAATTATTCAAAATTTTGGCCAAGTTTCATCAAGATCTCTGAGTACATCGCCTGTCAAAAAAATCGAAAAACTCATTTTTCTCCTAAGCACCCCTAAAAATGTCGGTTTTTGAGTAATTTGCATACCGCCAGTTGGCCATCGCCCTCTCTGTCGAAGTTTATTAATCTGCTTGGGCCGCGTTTCGGCCCTTTATGATCCCAAATGTCAGCTTTTTACACAAAAAGTGCCGTAATTCTTGGGGTTGCGCACAAAGAAAGATTGGGCCGCGAAAAACGGAGGCAAAATCGGCGCCTGTTGCGCAACTGGAACTGCGCATTCAGAGGAAGAAAAGCAATTTATTTTCTTTCGGCCGCGTTTACGTTTTGAAAGGCGCTGCTTTTGAGGGGAGGAGGAATCTTGAAGGGTTTTTTGGAGGGAGTCGGCGGGGGAATTTTGGAAATTTGCATGAATTTAAATATTCGTTTACGTGAGAGAAAAATATTTTGCAGAAGCAGATTTTTTGGTTGTTTTTGAAGGGTTCTAGGCCGATTTTTTAAAGTTTTCTAAGTTTAAAAATGTTCATAATTTTGAATACATTAGGGCTTGCTAAACTATTTTTTTTGCTTTTTTGAAAAGAATGCATATATTTTTTGCACTGTGCGTTTGCGACAAGCCTGAGAAAAAGTTCAAAATGCCCTATGCAAAAAGCGAAAAAAATGTCCATACACTTTATGAAAATACTACGACAAGATACTACTCGCGGCAAAAAATCGCTGGAATTTTCTGCGACTTTGCACTGTGCATTTTGTGCGATAATTCGAAAAAAATTTTGCACCGTGCATCCGGCCCAAAAAGTGAGTTTGCACTGTGCAATTTTGCTTTGTTTTGCACTGCGTCGCGCGCGATTCAATTTTTCGCCGCAGCAAATCATTTCTTCGGAGTGCGGCAGAATTTGGAAGCCACAAAAAATTCCAGGGTCTCTTTGCCGTATGTATCATATCAGTCTGTCGGAAAAATAATAAACACATTGTTGCTGCGCCGATTGCGTCGCTGAAGTAAAAAACAATTTTATTTTGCCATTAAAGAATTTTTCTCGGTGGCGATGCGATTTTCAATGCTACAGATCGCTCATTTTTTTCCGACAAACAGAAACCCAAATATCTCCAAATTCATCCGCATTTTTGCTCTTACTTTTTGTATTGTGCGTTAGCCTCATCTACCGTCATCATCGCCCCCATTCAACGTCATTTGGCAACAATCCTTCAAATCCTCTTGATTCCACGCCTTTCTGGCCCCACTTTGCGAACGTATTCTAATCCGCCGGCATTGTTAAGCATGTTTGCCCAACAATCCTTGGATTCGCCTCCCTTTCTTCGCTCCTCTCGCCTTGGGGGTTTGCGAAAAATGCCACCAGCGCCAATTAAAGTTGTGCCGACGTTTTATGCAGCCCTTGACAGCAGGGCCGCTCCATTTAGGGCCTCGTTTTTTAATTTCAATTTCGGCTTTACGGTCAACAGAGAATTTGCATATTTGCGGGAAGTAGATGTGTAAATAGTAGTGGGAGTTATACATAGTTCGGTTTTGAAATATGTCAGGATTAGTGGCCATTTTGCGGCCACAATCTAAAGCATTGGTACTAATAGAAGCGATGTATGGTATGTCGCTAAATTGTAGAAACATTGTAATCTGTTCGATTCAGATTTTGATGGCACTTAGCAGAAGTTCAAGTATGGAGATTTTCAGGTCAAATATTGGCAAAGATCTTATATTTTTTTTTTGCAAATTTTGACGCGAAAAGCTTCACGCTTATTTCTGCTATAATGATTCATGGCCAAAAACTGTTTTTGTTTCTCTGATCGCTCTCTGTATTTTGTGTGCTCTCTCGCCTGCAAAGATCGGTGAATATCTGGGTTGTCTCTGCAAAGCGCGAGCTAAAATTCTTAGGGACTCTCGCTTGCACCACGTCAAATTTACTGTTTACTATGTGCAATAACTCTCCTCCCCGCAAAAACAATTCCCCGTTTCTCCGCATTCCCCACTCAATTACCAGTTCCGGCTATTTGCATAACAAGGGAAGGGAATTTAAAATCCTCGAATTTCCGTAACCGAGCCGCTCTTCAGTCTGTGTTCGCCAAGGCCATATGGCCGGGCAATCTGTCGACACCGAGACGCCAGTATTTTATGGGCATCGAGTGGATGTTGAGGGGTGTTTTGGGAAGAATTGCTGATCAGAATATGATTTTAGAGGGAGCAGTTTAGTAATTTGTAATTTTTTTTGTCTTTTTTTGGAGAAACCGTTAAAGAAAGTGTCAAAGCTGCCATCAGTCTGTTGGGAAAATAATGAGCACAATGTCGCTGCGAGAATCGTTTCGTTGAAGTGAAAAAATGATGTTGTTGAGGTATGAGTCATTTTCCCGGTGGCGTTGCGATTTTCCATGCGACAGAGTTCACAGAGTTGCAATAAGAAATAAGGGCTTTGAAGAATGTTGACGATGTAGTATTCTGTAATTTATATACATATATTTGTCTAATTATGATCATCTTGGATGTTGCCAACTCAAAATTCTGTGACATTTTGTCCTGCAAGCCGAAAAAGGGAGATTCAAATGTAAAATATCAGTCTGTCGGGAAAATAATGAGCACTCTGTCGCATCGGAAATCGCATCGCCGCCGAGAAAATTAATTGTGTCGCGGCAAAATCAAATTACTTTTTACTTGTGATTTTCCGCGTTTGTCGCAGCGGCATTGTGCTTATTATTTTTCACAACAGATAGTTTCTTTGGTCCTTCAAAGATTCCTTGAAAAATTAAGAAATTGTCTTTCAATGTCGTATTTTACCTTCGAAATCGTTACTCCGCTTTCATCATGCCTTCAAATCCATCCACTCTTCTACTCGACTAATATTTCATCGCCATATACGGAGTTTTGAGGGCCCGTAAAAACTAATCCAGTCCCAGTGCGCAAAAATGGACAAACAATCCCCCAACGGCACCCTCTCATTTCGGGTGTTTGGGGTTTGCATTTCCTCGGGCTATTAAGGCAGAAAAAAAGAGAAGACGAAAGAGTTGCGGATTGGGCGGCAGAAAGTTTTGGATTAGGGACCGCGCAAGTGGATTTAATTAAGGGTGTAGGAGTTTTGGGGGAGTTGTATTAGAGGCAATTTTGAGGGTGGACTTGAATTTTTGGGTGACTAGAGGGACATACGACGGAATTTTTCATGGAATATTTGTCCTGACAAAGTTTTCTTGATGCATGTGGCCCTCGGATGTGATACGGGAATGTAATTTTTTGCAAAAATATTTTCTATTGCGATTTTTTAAAAGAGCGTGGAGACTTTGTCGTGGGTTGCACCGTGCACAGAACCCATTTTTTCCTTGTGCATTTGACCTTTTGCACCGAGCAAATGCAATATCGCAGCGACGCAACATTTTCTCGACGGAGCCGCCGCGATTTTTTAGAAATTGCAGAGTTCAAAACGTTTCGAAAAGAATCGTGTTGCGCAACATGCACTGTGCGAAAAAGGCCGAAACAGGTCTACGCACTCACTGGATCGACTACAGTAGGGGGACCTGATCCAGTGGCAAAAAACGTACCATTTTGCATCCGTGAATTGTCAAAAAAGTGGCAAAATGCTTCCCTGCCGAGGTGAAAAACCTCGCATTTCAAAAGCGCGCCCGGGTTTTTTTATTGAACGAAAGTGCATTTTGCATCCGGGAGTATCAGAAATTCAGCAAAATACCTCCCTCTCCAAGTGAAAAACTCCGATTTCTTAAGCGCGCCCACTCTTTTTGTGAGAGGAAGGGCGCGCCCTTCAAAACGGAGTTCTTTTTAGTTGGAGAGGCAGGCATTTTGCCATATTTTTGATACTTCTTGGACGCAAAATGGCACCTTTCTTGCTTCACTGCAGTAGGAGTACCAGTTCGTTGGCAAAGTTGCTGAAGTGATTTCGGCGGCATATGCTGTGCAAAAACAAAAGCTCACTTTGCACGGTGCAATTTCTTGCGTTTTGCACCGTGCAATAAGCTTAATTGGGCCGTCGCTTGCACTCTGCCTTTTTCTGAAAACGTCAAAGATCACTATAGCGGCTTTACGAATAGACTACATATTTCAGAGGCTCCATTTGCATTTTTCAACTTGAAACTTTCGCTTCTCCAAACCCAAGACCTTTCAAATTTGCGGGAACATGCTTCAAACCGCCTCGGTTTGACCTTCCATCATACAGTCCACTCTCTTCATTACATAACGAGCCCACCGCCTTGTCCCGCTCCCGACGGTTTGGCGGTGCGCGATTAATCAAGACGCAGTGACTTGGAAGGTCCGGCACCCGTCTTCTTCGCTCGAACGGAGGCCGTTAAGAACTCGCGAAGACTCATTTTGTGGACCTTCTCCTTTCTTCTCCCGGGACGCGCCGATCCATGTTCGGCGGAAGTGCGCAAAACATTTTCCGCTGAGATTTCCCCCTTTCGTTTGCCTTCGCGAACACTCGCCGGTAATGAGTGGAGTTTATTTGGATGCAAGAAGTTCTGAGGGGCACTTGGCTTTGGAATTTTTTTGTTTGCGTGGTGAACAATGTTGTTTTTCGAGTTTTGCGGGCTTTTTATCAGTCTGTCGGGAAAATAGTTAGCACTCTGTCGCATCGAAAATCGGATCGCCACAGGGAAAATTAATTGTATAGAGGCAAAATCAAATTCTTTATCACTTCAGCAACGTGATCGACTCAACGATAATGTGATCATTACTTTCCCTAAAGGCTGATACGTTGTTTTAGGCGATGTGGAGGTAGATACGGTGATTTATTGGCAACTAATAGCTAAATTAAGAGGAAAGTTGTGCTTCTGTGCCCAGTATAATCCATAAATGGTATTTTTTCACGGATCTACTTTGGACATACCGATTTTTTTTTGAAGTTTTTTTTGAAAACAGCTGAAAATGCGAGTTTCTCTCAAAAAAGTTGAAAACATGATATTTCAAATGTTAGAACTGCAGTGTTGTCGCCCTGGCACATCGCTCCAAAAAAATCGCAGCGAAGTTAGTGCAAAAACTTTAAAATGTGCAAAATGATGTTTTTGGGTCAAATGCCTCTATGTATAATTTTCCTTGTAAAAATTTAATTTTCGAGGCACCACAACTTCGTCTGTAAAGAAATTTTAAAGAACTGAAGCAATTTTAGGGGAAAAGTAAAGTTTTCTTCATTTTCCGGCAACCTTATACATAGCGACTGATAAAAAATCAGGTCACAATAAAATAAATATTGACAACTCGAATGTGAGCGTCTTCCGAACTTTGCGTCTCCAAAAAATCTTCTTTTTCCTTAATTTTTCTTGATTTTCCCCAAACACCACGCAAGCCTTCCCTTCGATCAGATTGTATGCTAATTTATCATGTCATATTTCTCCCATTCTCTTTTCGTATTTCCCCCATCAACCAGCCTGCGAGAACACCTTTGACAGGTGTCTGGGTGAATATTATTTTTGCGGGACAATAAAAAAACGAGGGGTTTTTCGGCCAGCGCAATGGGCATTACCTCCAGGGATCTTCGTGTTGCTTGGCGGGCTCGATTTCGAGAGCAAGCGCACTTGAAATCGTATCTTGAGGCGAGGGTTTGAGTGAGCTGGACATTGTTTTTTGTGGGCAACAAGCGATTTTCGGATCTGCAGGAGGTTTTTTGGGGATTCCGTTACTTTTTGTTGCTATTAGTTGGTCGGGAAAATACTGTGGATTTATGGCAGCAAAATGTCTCGTCTTGTCGCAGCCCAGACCTCCAGCCAGGTACAGAAGCTTATTTTTTTGCTCTGTAAGCCTGATATCAGTCTGTCGAGAAAATAATGAGTCCAATGTCGATGAGGCTGTCGCGTCGCTGAAGTAATTGCTTTTGCTGCGACACAATTCATTTTCTCTGCTGCGATGCTATTTTAGATGCAGTAGAGTGCTCATTATTTTCCCGACATACTGATACGTCACGCTGTCAGGAAAGAAGTAAGAATAGTCTAAATGTTGCCTGAAAAGGTTGCCTCGAAAAGCAATAGTTTCCGTTTGATTTTGGTCTTTTGGGAAAATCAGATGGAATCGTGGCGGTTTGGAGCTCCTCATCGCTTTGCAACGGCTTCTCAACAACTCATGGCCAAAAAATTGGCTGTTACTTTGCTTAGTATCAATCTGTCGGGAAAATAATGTAGATTTGTCGCAGTAAAATTTCTCGCCACATCGCAGTCGCTCTGGGATTCCCAGCCGCCACCATCCGTCGCAAAGCATTATGGGCGATTCCAAGACAAGTCCACATTATTTTCCCGACAGACTGATATTCATGAAAACCCCTTTAAACCGCTTTTTTCCACCTTATCCTCGGCTCCCCGGTCTCCGCTCAGCCCACACATGATCGGTTACGCAAAAAAGAGGCGAATTCACGGTCGAGAGCGCACATTAGCGCTGACCGCCGGCTACTCCATAAGACCCTCGGAATCCCTGTAACTCCAAACTTTCTTTTTTTTTCTTGGCCCTTTTTCTCCACCCTCCAATTTCGCGGGAGGAGTGCATTTGGGACATCTGGAGGTAACTGCCGGAGAGTTGTTAGTGGACTAAAACAATTGGGTTTTGGAGGGCTCGGTTTCGTTTAGTTTTATGGACTGGAAAAGGGGCTGTGAAGACTGGGGTTCAGTAAGATGTTCGACGCGATTTTGGGGCTAAAAATAGATTTTTTTGGCATTTTAACTATGGAAAATTTGGCCGAAAATAGATAAAATTGTAAAATACGAGAAGCTTGTTTCGTTTTGTTTAGATTTCTGATAAAAATATTTCCAAAAACAAATTTTAATGACTGTAGGATACAATAAAACCTCTGTGCGGCAAAACACTGTATAAACAACCCCCTTTCAAAATGCCCAAAGCTAAATTCTAGGCCAAAATGAACAGCCAAAACTTTGATGAGTTTGTCGGAAAAATAATGTGGATTTGTCGCTGCTAAAATTCTGGCTTAGAACCTGAGGGTCACGTAGAGATATCATAGAAGTTTTTTGAGAGTTTTTTTTGTGATTTTATCGGTTTGTCGGGAAAATAATATGGATTTTCGGCAGTGACGTTGCTCCGTATCATTTTTTTGTTTTTTTTTACAGTGCTAATTTGACTAAAAAATTTTTTTTGAATTTTTAGGAGGTAAAACAATATCCTTTTTACATAATAATCAAATTTTTCCTCAAAAAAAATATTTTTTTACTTCAAATTTCCCCTCAAAAAATCCCAAAATTCTCCCTCCAAAAAACCCGCTCAATGTCCACTTGACTTTTCCGGGCCAAGTCTCCGCTCGCTTGATACCTTTTTTCGATTTTCGGCGCTTTTTAATCCGCGCGAGGAAGGCGAGAAAAAAGGAAAACGGATCGGTCACTAATTCCACTTGACATGTAAGCGGTGGTGCAAAAAAACGACGGCTCCAAAAGCGCATTTTGACGAGTTTTTACGAGAGTTTTCGAGCTTTGACATGACTTTGAGATTTTTATTTTTTTTTACTTTTTACGTGCTATATAAAGTAATTTAAAAATTTTTGGGAAAATACGATACATTTTTTTTAAAATTTTGTAAAAAAAGTTAACAAAATAAAATTTCTAATCAATTTTACCATTAAAAAAGGTTTTAATAATTATCGTATTTTACAAAAAAAAATTAAAAAATAACTTACGCCCATTTTTTCCAATTTTCCCCGATTTTTTTCCCATTCTTTATAATGAATTTGAATTTAACCCGATTATGAAATGGATAAATCATTTTTCGTCCTTCTTTGTTTCTCTCCGCTCTCTCGATTCTTGATTGTCTTTTGTTTTTACGATGATTCGATCAGATCTCCTGCTGTTTTCGCCAATGTCATCAGCGGGTTTTTTGGAGGTGGAGGAAAAAGGAAGCAGGGGAAAATGAAAGGAGTTAGAGTACTTTAGTTGGGTATAGAATCTAAATATAGTGAAATATCATCTTTTTTTGGGTTAAAAATAGGAAAAAATCAAAAATTTTTTTTTTTCATTTTTGATTTGTAAATTTAAGTTTTTACTAGATGTGATGTGAACAATGCTTATTCAAAAAAACAGCCTTTTCCTGTTCAAATTCGAAAAGTTATAGGCAAAAATCTTCTCCATCCCGTATCTCTCCTCTCGTTATAAAACCCGTTTAATATCTTGGCTCCCCTTGTAAAAATAGAGCTAATCTTTTCAACACGTATTCTACATCCTCTTTAAAGCAATATATCCAAAATTTGAAGAAAATTGAACAGCCAAAAAATCTCAAAATCCACTTGACCCTATCATCACATTTGGATATTAGCCGATTCGCGGCCATTTGCCATGCCTCATAAATCTGTCAGTTGTGGAACTCGTTCCGGAAGCCGTTCGCTTCGCCCATTACTTATTCCTCGCCCATCAATATTCCTTGCATAACTCGGAAATGGAGCGCGTTTCTGGAGGGGAGAGTGGATGACATTTTTTAGCGATTTTCTCCGTTTTTTGATGGAATTTTGGGATTTTTTGCATTTAAAACTCGTCCAAATTATAGTTGACGCTATTCTTGAGACTTTACAAACCCTTAAAAATTCATTTTTTCATCGAAAAATTTCGATTTTCCCATCGAAAAGTCCGAGTTTTGCCCTAAAACCATATTTTTCCAATTTTTTCCACTTAAAAATCAAAAAATCCCATTTCATCGAACAAAAAACTTTTTTTTTCCTCAACAACATCTTTTGCAGTATTTATGCGTTCCATGCGTCTTGTGCGTAAACATTAAAAGCCTTGAAACGAGCTGAAACCGGCTCAACTCTGAATACGATCCGAATGCAAATAGCTTCACCGTTAAGCGGCTTCGAAAAAACGTCTAACCATTTTTTGGAAGTTTCTAGTATTGGCATTTGAATGGTCTGCAAGCCATGGTTTATTGAGTTTTGGGAGTTACAGTATGGCGAAAATTGATACCTTTGAGAAAATTTATTTTTTTCGGGATTTTTTGCTAAAAAAGTTTGTTTTTAGCTGCTGCAAAGGGTTTTTGTGGATAGTAGATAACATAGGATTTATTGCAGTACCATATGCTTGTTTGTGTTTGCAGTTATCGTCTCTAAAATATCATATTTAAAGGTTTTTTGCGAGAAATTCCAATTTTCCGCGGTCTTCCAAAAAAACTTTAAAAAATCGCTATTTTCGACGTAGAGCCCTAACAAAAATACCATGTATGTAATCAACAGGACACTGTGCCTTCCCAGAAGCACAATATGCCCTACAATTTAGCCATTAATTACATCAAATCACCGTATCTTCCTCCATCTCGCCTAAAACCAGATATCAGTCTGTCGGGAAAATAATGAACACTCTGTCGCAGCGAATATCGCATCGCCGACAAGAAAAATGAATTTTATCGCGAAAAAATCAAAATTTTTTCTCTTTAACGACGCCACAGCGACATTGCGCTCACTATTTTCCCGACAAACCAAAATCTCCTCGCCAAACCGCTTCTGCCCTCCTTCCGGTTCGATTTACAGCCCTTTAATTAGCTTGTATATCTCGGAGGTTACGTCCACACCCCACCTTTATTCTGCTTCCTCTCGCTTTCAATACAGGGTACCCTTTCCCAGGCCCGCTTCGCGTTCGACAACCCAGGTAAACGCACTCTGACCCCGCATGCAAAGAACCGTCGCCCTCGATGGCATTTCTGCCCATTCTCTGGCCGTTCCGCAATCGCTGCGGAGAGAGGGCGCGCGATGGAGAGAGCGGCGAGAGAGGGCGGGGGAAAAGCGAGCGATGAGCAAGATGCGCAGAAATCGGCGCTCTGCGGTTTTTTTTGTGGCACTGGCTTCGTTCGTCCGACCTTCTTTTCGCCTTATGAGTGATTTTTGCCAGAGTTCTGAGAGCGTGAGGAGGCGGATTGCAGAAAGTTTCGGGTATGGCAAGAGGGGATTTTTGATATTTTTAATAATTTTTGGCTTGAAATAGACTCTATATTCATTTTCGTCTATTAATTTGAATTTTTCTCGCTCTTTTCACCGATTTTTTTGCAGAACAAATATGAAATTTTCCGTAATTTTTTTTAGATTTTTTGAAATTTTCACCCCAAAAATACTTGCTTAGTATTTCGTCATGCTCTTTCCATTGTCTAAAACCATTTCCTTTCCTCTTGAATGGTTTATTAGGGATCTCGAGTTCAAGGCCGGGTCAGAAATTATACCTCTTGTCTTTACTGGGTGAAAAAGTCAAAAATTCCCCATTTTTCGTCGTTTTCTCGATAAAATTGGATTTTTCGAGATTTTACTAGGATACATGCACGAAAACAATGACTGTCAATTATTGTATGACACTTGGTTTTCTCTCAAATTTGCATATTTCCCTTCAAAATTCAAATTTTTCTCAGATTTCTTCGATTTTCCCCAGTTTTTATTAAACAACTCCCCTCAAATTTTTTTATTTTCCCTCAAAAATTCATAACATCCATAATGCTCCTCATATTGGATTCCCATCAGCTTCTCGGAGGTCCATTTCTTTGTTTTTTATGACTCATTGAAGCCACCTTGAAGATGCTTCGGCTCCGAAATTAACTGTTCAGATCCTTATCATTCTACTTTAAGGCGCTTAGAAAAACAAAAAAATTGTATTTAGTTTCAGTTTCCTTCCCGAAATTTCTAATTCTTCACTAATTTTCGATAATTAAATTTTTTGAATATTCAAATTTTTGGGTTTAAAAATCTGCATAATAATTTTTTTTGCTCTGTAGATTTTTTCACCTATGTACTTGATATTCGACATAATTTTAATAATTTTTCCGTGTTACTAAATTTGAGTATTCTAATTTTTGTAATTTTTTAAAATTTAGATAATCGAAAAAATGGGTTTTGGAACCAATTTCCTCTCTTTTTTCGTTGTTTGTCCCACGGAAAGAATGGAAAAACGAGATTAAGAATTAGATTTTGGGGACAATAGGCATAGAAAATGATGCCAAAATAACAAAAAGACTGAATATTGGCTATTCCAGTAAAATTTCCGGGTTGCGGAAGGGACACACTCTTAGCTGGTTAGATAAGGCCTTTATTTGTATTATAAATGGAAATGCGTATTTTACAATTTTTGATCGCTCATTGCACGGTGCCAAAAAGCAAGAAATTGCATAGGGCAAAGTGAACTTTTGTTTCCGTCATCGAAATCACTCCAGCGACCTTGAGAACGGACTAGTATGCTCTGGGTAGGCCTCACGGTAACTCCTAAAAATTTCAGCCTCTGCGATCTAGTCGCGGCTCATATCAGTCTGTCGGAAAAATAACGGCGGATCGTCGCATCAAAATGTCTCGTCTCGCCGCTGTCGCGCACCAAATCCCAAGCCGCGGCTTGCAGTCGCAAAGCGATGATGGGCGATTCGGAGGCGCGACGATCCGCCGTTTTTTCCCGACAGACCGATATATTATGCAATCTTTCAGCTCAAAAAGGGGTGATTTCAACGACTTGCACTGTGCAGAAAATAAAAGTTTTTCCACTCTGCAATTTGTCGCTTTTGCACCGTGCAATAGGCTTTTTTGAGCTGTCGCTGATTTTTTTGCGCTATGCATACGATAAAGCTCGTAGCGACGGAAATTGTATAGCAAACGGAATTGCATAGGCCTCAAATCAACTCCAAAAAATTAGCTCCAAAAAGCGTTCTTTCTTTACTTTTCCAAATCTCCTAATACGACTCTATCACTCCCCTCGTAACCTCCCTTCTTCGTCCATTAACAGCTCCCTGTTCCGACATCTAAAACCCGCTCCTTCCGTCACTTCATTTATCACCGAGATAAATAGCCGCCATTATCCGCAAATCCATCATTTTTTCGAGAATTTCGACCGAAAAAATTCGGGGGGAAATTCGCCGGCCTTGAAGCGCAGCTTATAAGGCTCGCGATCAAGGTCGCGAACCGCTGAGAAACTGAAATTCCTCCCTGATGACGGCCGTATTTAAACATTTTTAACGACTTTCCAGCCTTTTTTGAGACGTTTCTTGTAGCGCGTTGGGGACGGTTGGGAAAAATGAATCAGGGTTGGAATGTGGGGGATCACGTTGAATTTTGCAGAGGATTTTCGGCGTATTTTATCGGTTTGTCGGGAAAATAATATGGATTTTTTGGCAATTCTTTTTTTTCGTATCACTCTGTCGGGAAAATAATGTGGATTTGTCGCAGCAAAAATCTCTGAGACAACCTCGTAGTACCTGAACTTTCACCACAATTTTATGCTATTATTTCCGTATTAAGACGGATTTCTCCCCACGCTGCAGCCGTTTTCTGCGGGAATGAAAAATATTAGAGCCGGGAGATTTTTTTTGATTCATTTCCACGATTTTTTGGACCCCAAAAATGGCCCATTGGGAGGTTGGGTAAAAGGGGAGAAAAAATGCTTTTTTCGCGAGATTTGGACGGGTTTTCCTGGGCTCGGATTCGTAATATAATGGAAGCTGAAAATAAGTGCTGGTTGTCGCGGAACGCAGGCTGGTTTTCAACTAAGTTTTGCGACAAATTTTGAAAATTTTATTTTTGTTTGAAAATGATTTTTAGGGCATTTTAAAACATTAATTTTTTGTCGCGGATTTTGGTGGTAACTTCAACTAGATTTTGCGACAAATTTTGAAAATTTTATTTTTGTCTAAAAATAATTTTTATAGCATTTTAAACCAAAAATTTTTTGTCGCAGATTTCAGTAGTGACTTCAACCAAATTTTGCGACAAATTTCGAAACTTTTATTTTTGTCTAAAAATCATTTTTGTGACATTTTACACCAAAATTTTTTTGTCGCATATCATAGTTGAAATTTACACTACCATCCGCGACATCCCCAACCTCAAATCCCCTCGCTTTCTTCGCAGCTGACCTCAAAAAATGCTTTTGACGATTTATGATGTGTATGATAATTAATTATCTAGTTCGTATTCATGAGAAAAGCGTTTCCATTCGATCGGAGGACTGGAGGTTTTGCGACGGAAAAAGTTTGTTTTCGCTTAATTCGAGCCGAGAGATGAGGCGAATTAAACCATCTTTTCGATGGGCTTTGGTTACCACAAGTTTACGAAACTTTGGATTTTTATTTTGTCTTGCACTGTGCGGATCGATTTTTAAGGTCGTTTTTTGACTGCACTGTGCAAAAAATACAATTTATTTTTTGCACGGTGCAAATTTGAGAATTTTTTTACTGCACTGTGCGGTTTTTAAGGGTAATTTTTTGGCTGCACGGTGCAAAATTTTAGTGTGAAAATTTTGCACGGTGCAAGGAAAAAAAAGATTTTTTCGATTGCACGGTGCGATAAAAATTCTTTTGTTATATTGCACTGCGCAAGAAATCCAATTTACTTTTTGCACGGTGCAAATTTTAGAAATTTTTTACTGCACTGTGAGGTCATTAACAGTAATTTTTAGGCTGCACAGTGCGAAATTTCAGTGTTAAAGTTTTGCACAGTGCAGTGGAAAGGGACTTTTCGTTTGCACGGTGCAAAAAATTACGTTAAATTTTTGCGCGGTGCAGATTTTAAAAAACTTTTTTGAATGAGCTTTGCTAAAATTAAAAAAAAAATTGCATTTTGCCAAAATTAAAATTTTTGTGGTTTATTCTCACAAATTTTTCCATCGACCACAAAATCGACCAAATTTTTCTTTATTATTTTTGCACGGTGCGGACATTTTTCTTTCAATTTTCTGCACCGTGCAACCTCCAAAATCCTCCATAAAATTCCGCACAGTGCAGTTTACCCTCCAAAATCCTCATATCCCAACATTCGTAAAGTTGTCTCCCACGGCTATAAAGCTCATCCTTTCCCATTTTAATTATTTTTAATTCCGCAAAAAATTGGATCAGCCCGTCGAGAATGAGTTTTTTATTTATTCTTCACCCCAACTTTCCATCTCGTTTTGTGCATTAGATGCTGTTCGTTTTCCCGGAAATTATGGGTTTTCGAGCGCACATTAAATCGGCACCAAGGGTCACTAAATAAATAGAAGCGGGGAATTTGCGTCGCGTTTTCATGAACTGCGGTTATCAGAGGGCGAGTTGGTTCGTAATAGTGTTTATTTTGGTCTGCCACCTTTCGATATTCGATATTATTTTGTATATTTTTGAAGCAAAGGGAGGATTTTTTGACCAAAAGTTAATGGCAACCTGAAATTCTCCATGATTGATATGTGGCTTTGTGCATGCAAAATTAAAGATAATTCTAAGCCTCTTACGATAAGCGTTTTTGTTTAAAATGGCCGTGTTACAATCCTAAATGATCATTGTAAAATACGGCGTCAACATGTTTGTTTTTGGAACAAGTTTTTTCATTTTTTTTTTTGACTGAAGAAGACCCTCTGTATAACGAAATCTCGTTCAACGAAGCTTTTATATCAGTTGGTCAAGAAAATAATGAACACTGTGTCGCTACGCAAATCGTGTCGCTGAAGTGGAACACAATTTGGTCTTTCCCCGACAAAATTCATTTTCTCGGCGGCGATACGATTTTCAATGCGGCAGAGGGCTCATTATTTTCCCGACACACTGTTATAACAACAAAGTCTCAAATTAAAGGGAATTTTAGGCCAAAATAAACTTCAAAACAACAAAACCTTTGTATTCCAAACTCATTTTCCTCCTATTCCTTGCAAAGACCTTTGACTGCACTTGCAAAACATTCCCAACCGTTTTTTCGCCGCTGCACTCAACTATTTCCACATTCGAATATTGACTTTGGCTTGGGGACCTCCCGGTTGAATGGGGTTGAAATTTCGCAGAAAAAACGCCAAATTTTCCATAATAAAAGAAACGGCCCGACGGGAAAAGAGGATTTCGTGAATTTTTTCGGGAAAGAATTACTTTCACTTCTAGTGTGGCAACCGGATATTTTATTGTCCCGAGCGTCGAACGGCTTCAAATATTTTTCACCTCAAGGGGAGTTGAGGTGAAAAATTGGGATTTTTAGAAAAAAAAATCCTTTTTCTTGCACTGTACGCATCGATTTTTAAGGATGCTTTTCCACTGCACTGTGCAGAAAAATAATAGTAAAATTTTGCACGGTGCAAAAAAAAAGATTTATTTTCTTTGCACGGTGCAGATTTTGGAAAACTTGTGTTTTGAATGCGCCGTACTCAAATTAGAAAAAAAAATTTTGATTGTGCAGAAATTAAAAAAAAATTTTTGGGCAGTGCGGTTTACTCTCCAGAAACCTCATATCCCCTTCAATCGTGCCAGAAGTTAATATTTTTTTGCATTGTTTTGAACTTCCTGCTAGATTTTGCCTCAATCTATACATGTATTCAAACGTATTTTACCCTACTATCGAGATTCTTCAGACTCTTTTTTTACTCATCGTTGCCCATTTCTCCTCTCATTTCCTTTTCTTCTCCTTAAAAAAACACGATCACGCAATTCCATTGCTGACTTCTTAATGTCAACTTGATGTCACCGAAAAAAGAGACATCCAAAAAAAGTTTTGTTTTCATTCCACGGAATATTTGTCCATCGTAAAGTCGGGGTTTAATTTCTGCATTTGAATTTGATACTTTTGTGATTTTTTGTTTTTAAAAAGAATTTATAAAAAGGCCTTGTCGTATTTTAAAATTGAAATTTTTTTCGTCGCGAAAATAATTTTTTTTTCCTATTTTACTAAGCAATTTGTTGATCCAGAAATTTTTTCCAGCTCATGGAACATCAAGTTATCCCCATTAGCCCCTAAATTATATATTTATTATTCCCATTCATAAATTATATCGGATATAAATGCCAAGAGGCCGGATAAAGGCCCAAATATTCGGGATGCGGATATGGGCTTCAGTAGTGCTGCTAGTTATGAGCTTGCATTATGGTGAATCTGCAAAGCAAAGAGGTAAAAAATATTTTTTAAAAAGTGGAAAAGAAATTTTAACGCAAAAAAAATTGAATACAAAAGAAATATTTTTAGAGATAACATTTTTTTGGTTTTTTATAAGGAAAGTAGCGAAACAAAATTTTTGAAAGCATAGGATTTTTTTGAAAAGCAAAAAAATGAAGAAAAAATTATAAAGCATCAATAAATGTTTTTTTAAAAGTTTCTAGAAAGTCAAAAGCACAAAAAAATCAAAAAAAAACTTTTTTGAAAGGCAAAAACCAAATATATTTTTTTCTTTTAATTTTTAATTCAAATTATTTTAGTTCCCTCACCTCCATTGGACCTCCAAGTAGTCGCACTGAACGCCACAACGTTTAGAGTGGCTTGGAACAAGCCAGAGCACTCAAACGGACAGATTTTTGGCTACTACGTCTACCAAGATAAACTTGTGGACGGAGCGCCAACGCCGAACGGACGGAAAAAGAATGTGCTGTGGAATCAGAATGTGAGTTTTGTTTTTTGCTTTTTTTTTGCCTATTTTAGTGTTTTTACTTTCAGTAAAAAATCTGTACAACAAATTTGCAAAAAAAATTAAATTAATTTGTTATATATGTTTTTCGATGTACGAAGTTTTATTTTGGCCAAAATTTTGGCCCTATTGCCACAAAAAACATATTTCATCGTATAAAATGTCGACTTCTCATAACAATGAATTTTCAGGCAAACCACACGATAGTTTCTGACCTAGAGCCCAATTCCGAGTACATTATTAGAGTGAACGCCTTCAACGAAAATGGCGATGGAGAATTTGCGAATTCGGAGACATTCCGAACTGGGAGAAGTCGTAAGTTTTACTGTTAGAAAATTACGCGTTGACTGTTCACAACGTATTTTACAAATTACTTTCACGTCTAAAAATCAATGACAGCTTATTTTTAATACTACTCTGTTCGCAAAGTCGCAAAAAAATAAAAAATCAAGAAACTCATTTGTTATAAAGAGGTTTCGTTTTAAAAAAGTTCACTTTAGCCTAGAACAGCCTGTTTGAATCTCTAAAACCTGTCACTGTAGGCAGCCTTAGGATTTTTACCAAGGCTGATTTTACAAACTTTCCACAATATTCAAATTTACGGCCACTCCAACAATATCATATCACCTTTCAGCTCCTGAAGCCCCAAGGCCTCAATCCGTCTCGCTGATGGACGAAAATCCTCCGCTCCGAGCGAGAGTCGAATGGCTTCCAGCTCCTGATCGCGGAGACAACGCCAGAGCTCCAGTCAAAGATTATCTTGTTTGGTATCGCGCGACGGATAGCGATGGCTACTGGAAGAATGTGCGGGTCGCGGGAAGCGAGACCAGCGCCGTTTTGGAAGATTTGAGTGAGTTTTTTGGTTTGCTTTGGACGCAAGAACGTATTTTACAATAGATGAAGAGGGTTTTTGATGATTTTTGGAGCGATTTATATATTGTAACACAGATAAAGAAATTATAAAAAAAGTTCTTTTATAATTTTTAGAGCCATATAGATAATTTACTAAGGAGATGTTAACGTATTTTACAATAGCAGAAGAAGCTTTTTCTGATTTTTTAGACCCCCATATTGTCATTTTAAAGCCTCATGGCGCTACGTCAATGTTTGATTTTACATTTTCTTTAAATTAGAACTAAAAAAGAGAACCGCGAAGGAGGCGCAGTCGTATTTTAAACTTTTTTTTTGCCAATACGTTAGACATCTTTTGCAAAAATCTTTTTTTCCAGACATGGGAACAGAGTACGAGATTCGTTTGGCCGCCCAAAATGAGGACGGTCGCTCGGACAACGTCACAGAGCGTTTGAACACTCCCGTTGGCCGTCCATCAGCGCCTCCATTGAACATTCGATACTCGATCAGTGGAGACAAAGCCACATTCCAATGGGATCCGCCAATGGAAGAGTTCCAAAACGGGCCGATTACCGGTTACCATGCGGTTTTGGCGTGCTCCGATAATACTCCGCCAAGGCATCAGACTGTAAGTAAAGGTCATGATGAATATATTTCTTTGCGATTTTTTCGAGGTAAAATACGATAATTGAAGCGACATCGACCTCATTTTTATCTTTTCTATGTTCTATTACCTTTCAAGGACGTATTTGAAAAATTCCCGCTTAAATCTTCACTTGCAACAGAATGCCAAGATTTGCAAAAATCTCGCCAAAATTCAAAATTTCAGGCCAGAATTTTATATTGCGCGATTTCAGGTGACCCGACAGTGGTCTCAGTACACGATTGACTTGAAAAAGAGCTATGGCTTTCGCGTTGCAGCCTCAACTTCCAAGGGAGACGGCCCATTCGCAGATCAAATTCGAGTGCACCCCGCGGACGGAGGTTGGTTTACTTTTGAGCTGTTATTTTAATGTGTGCTGTGGTTAAAATTGGCAAATTTTGAGTTTACATGTGTTGGTTGGATGTAAAGTCCTTAAAAATCAGTGTTATTCCGAATGCCAAAGCGAAAGATGTTTTCGTAGTGAGACCTAAAAATAATAAAAGCTTAGGTAGACCACGGGTTAAAATTGTAAAATACGTAATTCGGAGGGTAATCAAATGTCTAGTTTGTAATATAATTCTGCAATCCCAAGAAAGTCATGTTTTCGTGGTGAGACAAAAAAATTTTTTTTTTTGTTTCTTTTTATACCAAAAGCATTCAAAAATTCACTTCCTCGTCACAAAAAAAGATTTGCAAAAAAAAACGTCCATAAAAATTCAACCAAATCCCATGCCACCATGATATCATCATCAACAACATCGAACAACCGCAGAAATCTATAAATATTAAAACGCCGCGAATCCCGGCGCACCGTCAAGGAGACGTCAATGTCATGGAAGAATGGGCAATTCTGTATCAACACTTGCGGGCGCTTCGCTTTCCCCGCACCGAAATGGAGACGTCGATTTGGTGGGGGGCCGCGGCGGGCGGCGGATAAAATTGCTCAAGTCAACTGAGGCTTGAAGAAAAGAAACCGACGGAAATTTTACTTTTTTTGGCGCCTCCGGCCACAAACTTTCCAAACACGACTGGTTGTTTTTTCCCCAAATTTTTCGGTTTGAGACGGGATACTGCGTTTGGAATGCAAGGTTTTTTTTGTCAACTTTGCTTTTTATGGCCTCCTGGAGCAGAAACGGTATGAAAACGGGCCATATTTGGACGTTTGCGGAGTCGTTGAAATGTTTTCGGCGACATGCACTGTGCAAAAATAAAATTTCACTTTGCACTGTGCAATTTGCTGCTTTTTGCACCGTGCAACAACTTTTTTGGACTGTCACTCGCCTCCTGATTTTCTGCACAGTGTGAATGCCAAAATTCATTTCAGCGACTGTAGGAATGTCCAAACGTCGCAATTTGGCCGCTTTCTTTGTAAAACATGTTGTTTGTCGGGCCCTTTTTTGTTTATAGAGTATACTATTGTCATGGGGATTCACAAGCGCCAAATGAATGTAGATTCTGGTCTATTACTCATTCTGACTTGTTTTTTTATAACGTTGGAGGCTATCAATGTACTCTAGTTGGGTGCAAGAGAGGTATACATACATAAAGTTTAATTAGGCCCGGAGTTTTTGGGATTACTTGCAAAAAAGAGATTTTCGTAAAAAGATAGCTCAACTAGTCGATTATTTTTTGAAATTTCGTCCAGTAAATCCTTACAGATCACTTATCAATCGCTGAAAACTCTAGCTTTAGATTTCCAGCAGCGACTGACATATTCAGCGATCTTTGTGCCATAGTCCACATATTGTCTTGCGCTGAAATTTTTTACGATCATCGCCCCCTTCTCAACGCTTTGAATATGATACCGGCACGTGCGGAATGCTCATACATTTTTCGCTCTCCACTTAAACGCGTCCCAAAAATTTGACGGCCAAATTCGGATCCGGTCATCCGAAAAGGCGCCGAAAACGACGGGTAATCCAATATCTGAAGGGGTTCAGGTTTTCTCCTATATACCGATTGTTGACTCACTTCTCTTGCTCCTAAAACGGTGCTAAGTCCTTTTTGGGTCGGTTTAATTAAAATTCAAAGGGTCTAGCTTAGGGGTTGAGTGGCTAATGTCTGATTTTTGAGACTTTTTGGTCGTCATTTGCGATTTTTTTATAACAATCTGTCGAGAAAATAAAGCAAATTTGAAGAAGCAAAATGCCTCACGGATCAAATTTTCAGTTGGCCGAGAAAGCTTGTCGTTGCACCCTGACTTTTTCTGCACAGTGCAAACACCAAAAATCACTCCAGCGACTTTGCGAAGGATCTAGCTTTAGGATATAATCTGCAACTCACCTTGCAATCCCCTTTCAAAGCTTTTTTAACCCGATTTTCTCCTTATTCCCTAGACTTTCCTTACATTATTGCGGCAAAATCCCCTTAGCTTGTCTAGTGAAGACGTTGGAGACAGTCATTAACAGCTCGTTGTAAAAATTTCGCAACGCATTCACTTATTTTGCTCTTCAAGCAAAAGATAAACCAGTCTGAGACGTTTCCTTTTAATGGCTTGATATTTGGCATGGCCTTTGTATTTATGGCTGTTTATAGGTTTTTTTAAATGTATTTGCGGCGGTATTTGTATCACTCTGAGGCTGCGACAAATCGACATTATTTTCCCGACAGGTTGATAACATAGCCTAAACAATTTTTCCTATCTCTAATCACCTCTTTTACTGTATAAATAAGCCCGTCATCGCTCCCAAAAGTGCTCAAGTCTTTCCGAATTTCCCCTTGTTACTCATCCAAAGGCAAAAAGTCATCATCGCCAACCTCGAAAAACTTGTAAATTCCACTTAAAGAGCTTGGCGTGCTGTAAGCGGAGGTCATTTTCATACATCCCCGCACTTGGCCGCTCCTCGTTTGAATTTTTAATCGCATGGATACGCGCCAAATTTTCCGCCGTTTCAATTCCCCTCCGCTCGAAGGTGTTTTGGACGCCGTTTTTTTTGTGTGCAAAAATAGTACTTTGCGATATTGGAGAGGTGGTTGTTATGATTGTAAAAAGTCGGGATTTGGATTTATTACATTGCTCTGAAAGATTAGAATTTTATGCACGGTGCAATGGAAAGTTGTTTTTTGCACCGTGCAGACGAAAAATTTTGTTGCACAGTGCGGAAAATTTTGTTTTAAAAAGCCGCATTTTTTGCACGGTGCAATGGAAGATTACATTTCTGCACTGTGCAGTCCGAAAAGTTTGTTGTAAAAGCTGATTTTTTTGCACTGTGCAGTCGGAAAAATTGATTGCACAGTACAACAAAAATTTTTGCGAATTTTTGGGTTTAAAGAGGATTTTTGAGATTTTTACAACTTTTTAAAAATTTCATTTTTTTGCACCGTGCGAGCAAAAAATTTCGTTGCACTGTGCACATTTTCCAAAAAAAAATTTTTCCAAAATTCTGATTTTTGCTATTTCTGAGCCGAAAAAATGACGCAATAGTCTCGTATTAGGTCTCCATATTTACCTGATATTTGTCGTTTGACCCTACATTTCTCTAGTTTCATCTCAAATTACCTAATGGAGCCTGAAATATGCGAGCAGGGTCTAAAATACGTCGGTTAAGTGCAAATTCTTTTTTCGAATACAAATCCTCCGAGCTCAGCGTTTCAAAACGCTGTCCTCATGAGGGCGGGGTATTTATCGGATCCACTCTCTAATTTGAGCTAATCTCTCTGGAGATTTTTCGGGGTGAAATTCTTTATTTTTTTTGACGAATATGGAAATTTCGCCTCACACTTGTCGGATTTCTCCCTTTTACTTGAGTGGCCGCTGAATATTTAATCGAATAAATGGATGTTGAGGCTATGTGCCACTTGAGGTCAATTGAGCGGGAATTTTGGGGAATTTTCATTGGGTTAGTGGGGATTTATATAGCTTTATGTGGTAGTGTAGGGCCCTATTTGAGTTTTTACAGCGGTTTCCGCGGGTATTTTATTACGTAACATCCGTATTTTATAGAAAACCCGAAAAAATCGAGAAAATTTGAAAAAATTGCTAAAAAATCTCAAATTTCCGCTTTTTTGTTATGTTTGCTAGATATATTTGGTATTATTAGACTCTGCATGATCTTATCTTTCAGTTTGTTTTACAAAAGCTTCGTGTAAAACGTCGTATTTTACCCCAAAGCCCAATTTTGCTACAATCACCGGCTTTTAGTCATTTAAAATTCAAAAAGTCTCATTTTGAATACCATAACAAACTATTATCATATGCAACACATGACGTGAATTTCCAGACAGTCATTTTTAAGGGAAACCCATAAATAAATAGAGCAAAAATAATTCCATAATTTTTTTGTTTTTCACTAAATGCAGGTGTGCCATCGGGAATTCCGTTATTTTTAGTGGGTAAAAACTGGCATTTGGATTATTAGCGGGTCTTATTTTATCTTTGTAAAGACATGTTGAATTTTTAGAGTCTTTTAGGCTAATGGAAGAGGTGCTCCAAGTGCGACGCTCAGATTTTGATTGGAACTTAGGAAAATTTTCATTTTTTGCTTCAAAAAATCGTTTTTTTTTTCATTCAGAACTGACAAAAAGTGGCCCAAAGTGGCCAAAAGTGGCAATTGTTGTTCGCTCTGAACGATCTCCACGTTTCGTGTACTCTCTCGGTCGCGAAGATCGCTCAATATCTCGGCTATCCCTGCAAATTTTCAAGAATTGATATGTGGCTGAAAATTGAAACAAAATCTTAGCGTCGCACTTCGACACCCTCATTTTGAAGTGCCATGTAAATTTCCCCTAAAATACGGCTCTAATTTTTGGTCTTCTCCCCTTTAAAAACCTCAAAAACCAGGAAGCCCTTTTTTCGACGACAAACTACAATGTCGACGTCGGTATTGTTGTTTTCCCCCAATTCTGCAGCCCATTATTAGTGGATTATCACCATTATTTTGGGGAAGTACTGAAAGCAAAAATGCAAGGGCAGGTTGTACTAGATTGATTAGATTAAATGTATTGGAAACGGCAAAATATTACTTTGCAAGCCTTTACAGAGTAATGAATTTAGTGGAATATTATACTTTATACTCTGTTTTTTTACTTCTAGGCCTGTTTATTTGCAAAAAATTGTGGGTTTCTTAAAATTTTTATAAAATATGCCATGATGACGTAAATTTTGTCGGCGTTTTGGGGTTTGTTTTTAGTAGATGTCTTCTAGAAAGCATAAGGGTCGTTTTAAAACATTTTACAACCTATTTCTACCTTATTTTAGTCTATAAATGACGAACCTTCCAAAAAATCCGTCATGATGACATTAATTTATTCTTGGGTTTGGGTATTAATTTTATCGTAGCTGTCTTCTAGAAGCCTTGGAGATTATTTTAAAAATTCTTTCAACCTATTTTTACCTTATTTTAGTCTATTAATGACAAATTTTACAAAAATTAACCAAAAAATTAAATTTGCGATTTTTTTTATGATTTTTGATTTTTTTGATGCCCACATCAACTTCAGCACCCTACAATTCAATTACACTCAATTTGGCTCCCGCATTTCAGCACTATAAAGTCCGCGACCTTATAATCACCATTTCCACCTGCTATTCTCCCCGCTTTACTTTCGTTCCAAAATTGCCCGACAAACGGTGTGCGTTGGCCGGGATTAGGTCCCAAAACGGATATGGGAGGACTTAGTTTCGCATAGCGTGTGTGGGATGTTCTGGTTTGGCGTTTAATTCCGTGTTTCGGCTAATTGATGGGGGGAGAGCTAAATTAAGCGGATTTGGGGAGAGTTTTCGTCGATTTTATGGCCGATTTTGCGGGAATCTCGGAAAATGCCGCTCAGTAAAGACAGCTATTATCTTTTCCAAAAATTCCAAGGTACGGCGGCAGCATATTATTCAAAAATGAATAAAAAAAATGGCAATATTTTGTCACATTTTTTGCCAGAAAAATACAAAAAAATCTTTTTGGGCCTCTCACTTGTTCTTTTACACTAGGAAGACCCCCTCGGATTAGCAATTTAATCTATGATGTTGATAATTTACTAATTGCCTCGCTAATTATTAGTTCCGCTAATAGTCCAAATACTTTTTTAATACCGCCACCGCAATAAAAAATAATTGAAATGCCAAAAAAACTCTTAAAATTGAGACCTCCCAAGCAAATTGTTGTCATTTTTTTATCATAAATTTGTAGTGTTTGCCTCATTTTGCCCCTACTTTCTACTTGTCTACACTAGTCTTTAATTTTTCAGACTTTCTTGGCATTTTCACATTGATTTTTGATGTAAAACCTTGTTATATCCGTCTGCCGGGAAAGTAATGTGGACTTGATGACGTAAAAACCGGTATTTTGTTGCCTAGAAATTTCAAAAAAGTGTTTCTCAACAATTTTCGTCCAAAACAACACCATTTCGCTGAATAATTCCAAAAAAAATCTCCAAAAATTGCAAGCTTCTCATCTATTATGCCCAAAGCCGCCCTAAATTCGGCCGCATTCGCGGTAAATATTTGCAGAGAAGGAGCGACAAATCCGGGAAGCGGCCAGAAAATAATGCATACTAATCGTCATTCGGATTATTTTTCATTAGAAAGCAGAGAACAATGCCAAAAACGTCTCGTCCCGAGGCGGTGAGTGGGAGTTATGTTCCTGAATAGCTGGAGAATCACTGTAGCGGGTCATGTTTTGATGTAGTCATGTTTTTTATTGCTTTTATGCGATAAAAAATATGACATTGACGCCGAGAAAATGAATTGCGTCGCGAAAAAGTCAAATTTTTTTTTCACTTTGGCATCGATCGGTGCAGCGACATTATGCTCATTATTTTCCCGACAAACTGAAAATATGGTTCAGGAGACCTTTGAAGCCAAAAACTACTGAGCATAACTTTTTGCAAAAAAGGCCTCTATATCAGTCTGTCGGGAAAATAATGTGGATTCGTCGCGCCTTGTTATCGTCCATCATCGTTTTTCCGGCCAGCTGGGAATTTGAAGCGGGACGAGGCGAGACATTTTATTTTGTCATTTACACATCATTTTCCCGACAGACTGATATACCAAGTTTTTACATCAAAAACTCGATATAAAAATGCCAAGAAAGTCTCAAAAATCAAAGACTAGTCCGTTCGCAAAGTCGCTAAAGCGTTTTTGGCGGCATGCACTGTGCAGAAAAGGTCAGGGTGCGAGCGACAGTTCAAAAAACCGATTGCACGATGCAAAAAATCGAAAATTGTATTGTCCAAATTTGGACTTTTTTCACGGAGTTTAAATTTAGTGGATCATATTTTGATGGAATTACACTTTTACCGCTTCTAATCTAGCCATCTTGTATAAGAATACCCAAAATAGTTACTTTGGGTGGGGCTTAGAATGTCTTTAAGTTAAAATTGCCCGGATTTGAGCTGCTTAAATTGCCCTTTTATTAATTCCACTATCATAATCAGCTACTAGGCCGCTTCGGCACGCACTTTACTTTTTTTAATAAATAGTTGTTTGAAGCTATTTTGTCGCCAAAAAAATCGTTTTTTTATCGTTAAACTCTGATCACCCTCTTTTTGGCCTTTTTTCTCCCGCCAAATCTCTTTGTTTCTTTGAATAAATTAAAATAATCGGACCTTCGATCATTTTTCGTCTAAAGTTCTCTTCTTTTTTTGCAAGAAATCTCTCCGATTTCTCCTTTTTTCCATCCCCAAAAAACGATGATTCTGGTGTTTGTCCCCAAATTTACGTCATTTTGCGGCCTTTCCAATCGAAAAAAGTAAAAAACTTTGTTCTAGCCGCACATTTAGGGCATTGGAATCCAATTCGCCGCTACTCTTTTGCTCGATTAAGATGGAATTTGTTTTTCGGCGGACCCAATTTTGTGTGTTCCGCAAAAAAGTTTGAAGTCAGAGCTTGGGCCGTAAAATTGGAAAGTAGTTTGGGTTGTTAGTGGTTTTTTCGGCGATATTGGAACTTTTTGGATATTTTAGGGTGATTTTTCAAGTTTTTAGGGACTTTGGCATACTGTAATTTTTGAATTGAGAGTTTGGGATTTTTTGAATTTTTCGATTTTTTTTGAGTGTCTTGATGTAGAAAAAGCTATTTATTTTTGGTTTTGTGAGCGATGCTGGGAATTTTAAGACATTTTAAGGGTGATTTTACAAGTTTTTGGGGTCCGCAATATACTGTAATTAATTGCAAGTTTGAAATTTTTGAATTGTTCGAATTTTTTTTTGAATGTTTAAATGTAAAAAAAGCGGTTAGTGGTTTTTTATGCCATATTGGGACTTTTTGGACCTTCTAAAAGTAATATTTCAAGTTGGGGGTACTGTAATTCTTAAATCAAAATTTTGAAATTTTCTGAATTTTCGCAATGTTTTTGGCCTACCTTGATTAACATCTAGATGTAATAAAACTTCTAAGCGCTTGTTTTACAAATTTTAGAATATCTTACAATGATCTTTGCAATGAACACTCATCCCTTTTTTGTCGTATCTCCAATCTTCCTCTTCTTTTGTCCACGGCTTCCTTTTCCTCCCTTTATCGACGTCTTCACATTCATATTCGAAAACGTAGGTGTAGTTGACATTTGGCAGACAAATCCCTGAATAATCACATTAACGTCAGGGCGCTTCCACTTTTGCAATTTCTCATCATTTATTTGTGGATTATGGAGGTCTCTGGTCCTTTCGATAGTCGGATTAAGGTGGATTCAGGGTCATGTATGCACTTACATGTTGTTGTATATAACTGGAGATGTGCCTGGAGAGATTATGAGCTATGTTTTGGATGGATAGTGAATGGGACATTGATTTATCGCCATTTCTTTAAAAACATGGGTTTTTGGGAGTTGGCTCGAAAAAACGTTTTTGTTATAGCGGATCGCCGTTGTATATATACTCAGTATACATCTCACACCTTCTAAAGACCTTCTAAAACCGCTGGCTAGCCACTCGATTCATTAAACAAAAATTTCCGGAAATTTCCTCCAATTCCGTTTCGACCCATCTTTGGTCATGTACAGGGTGCGGCAATTTTTCGGCCGGATTTGAATTGGCTATAACTTTTTTAGTTTTTATCCGAATGTTAAAATTCTTTTTTTCCCTGAATCCTCAGACAACCCCATTTTGTTTAATACCAAATATGTTACATATACAGGGACCTAGTTCATAGTTATTGGCATTTCGGTCGTTTTCTATGCTTTTTCGGCGTGTGTGAAAATCGCCAGAAAAAATGACTTTTTTTACGAATTTTGCCGTAAAAAGTTTCATGCCGGTTCATGCCATGGAGAATACCGTTTCCACAAAAAATCAGCTATCTCCGCACAAAACTAGCGAAGATATAGCCAAAACGTTTTTCTGTGTGACCACTCATGTGCCCTCCTGACCGCAAAGAATCGTTGAATATCTTGGTCGCCCCTGAAAGGTGCGGGCTGAAACTTTCAGGAATTGATGTGTGGCCTATGTCCGGCCCATGTGCAAAATTTAAAGTAAATCTGAGAGTAGCACTAGGGGTAATTCCATTGTCAGCTATGAAAATTAGAGCTTTTTCTTTGTCTCGAATTTTTACTGTGGTCTAATAAACTGGTATAACATATATGGTATTAAACAAAATGGGGTTGTCTATGGATTCAGGGAAAAAAAGAATTTTAACATTTGCCCAAAAAGTAAAAAAGTTATGGCCAATTAAAATCCGGCCGAAAAATTGCCGCACCCTGTATAATATAAAAATGAGCCGCAAACTGTCTACCTTACCTTTTAATATTCCAAATATTTCTTAACTCAGCCCCGACAGATGCTCTTAGACTTTGGTATTAAAGCTTACGTAATAAACTTAATCTGCCCTTAGCCTTTAAGGTGTTTCCTGCTTTCCGCCGGATTTCCAGGGCGTTAAGGGCGCTTTATTCAAAAAAACTTGGGCTAAGAGATATTTAAAGGCTCGATTATGAAGTCTTAATAGTAACCGGGGGTGTAGACTGTGCCATGGAGTTGTAAAATACCGAATACTTTGCTATTTTTTTTGGGCTATAGCTCGAAACTTGAAAACTCGGGGTATTTTTTGCGATTTTTTGAAAATCGTCGCGTTGTGCCGAATGAAAAATAACTTTTATTGTATTGTTAGAGCTTCCTCAGGTCCTATATGGAAAATCCATCAACCTGAACTTCGTTGGACGCACGTAGAATCGATCTCGACGCATAAATTTTCGAGTTTCATCAAAATTTTCGGCCTTTTCCCCCATTTTCTTCCATAAAATGCGTCATGGCGACGAATTCACGGCCCCCTTTACGGACGACCTCAACTCCACCCGTCGCACCACAACCCCAATGTCCAGCGACGAGAAGGAGCCCTTCGACGAGGGCCCCACCACCACCTCCACCGAGCCCACCACCACCTGGCTGGCGCCCGACCCCGCCGACCCCGAGTTCATCTGGCACTTCCCCAACGAACAGCCGATCGTGATCAGCCCCGAGCTCTGCAAACAGGGGATTCTGATGCGCTTCGAGGAGCTGGTCAATCAGCTGAGCACCGGGTGGAAATACCATGTCGCGAATACGGAGGGAATCAAAGACGCCTGGAGGCAGTTTGAGAAGTTCTACGAAAATGTCTGCAGCTACACTGGAGGTGGGTTTGGGGTTTTTTGGGGTGGAAAAATAATAAAAAAAAACTTTTTGAAAAATAAAAAAAATCAAACAAAAATTTATTTATAAAATTTTTTTTAAAATTCAATTTTTACCCCCTAAATCTATCTGCCTGTCGAAAAAATAACAAAAACGTTTTAAAAAAAATTCTGCGTGTTTTTAAAGTTCAAAAAATTTCTTTTTAAAAATTCAAATTTTTTTTTAAATTCAAAAAAATTTTAATTCGTAAAATACAAAAAAAGAAATCATCAAAAGTTTCTTGACCCTCTAAACCTACTGGTCACCACGAAAACATCCGTATTTTCGCTTATCAGGCATTCGGAAAACATGATTCATCTAAAAATTCAAATAAAAACACGGAAGAGTGCTATTCAGCTGATAACGAGAGCGGACGCAGCATTAGCGCACATTCAATGGGGCTTTTTGGGAGTCAAAACACCTTTTAAATCTTTAATTTCGTAATTTCAACAGCATTTTTAGACTTTTTTTTCAAAAATTTCTTCAAATTTCGATCAAAAAATCTGTTTTAATCCAAAAATCCCATTTCTCATTCCTCAATATGCAAATTTCGGCCATCTTTCATCCGCTTTTATCGCATTGCCATCAATATTTATCTTCACCATGACATCCCTTGTCCTTTTCCATTGGAATTCGGCCAAAAAACGACGTGGCCGCGCGAGAATTTGGGTGGCCCAAAGAGGGGCGGCAATTTGCATAAAGCCCGTGGGGAAATTTTATCGCCGCCACAGATTTACAAGTCCTTCGGAGCCGCCGTTGGGCCGTAAAAATTATGAGAGAAGTTGATGGGAAACGGGAGGGGCGTTATCAGCGAGTTTTGCGATTTTTCATTCGAAAAAGGAAAGTTTGATGCGTCAGCGCGGTACTCTGGCAAATTAGAGTAAGCGTAGAATAGGTCATGGATGAAAGCTCCTATCAGTCTGTCGGGAAAATAATGAGCACTCTGTGGAGAGCGACCAGAGAAGTTTTTTGCGCAATATGTTTTGATTCTGTCTTTGAACGATGTCGCAGGAATGTTTTTCGGGTCCGAGAACGGCCACGAAGTCTGCTGGAAACTTGTCGCGGATTGTAGATGAGATTTGACCTAAAATTTGCGACAAAAATTTTTTGTCGTATTTTGGTCTAAAAGTCATTTTTAGAGCGTTTTAGGACATAAAAATTTTGTCGCTAATCTTAGTGCAAGTTTACACTAAATTTTGCGACAAAAAATTTTTGTCGTTTTTTTCTCTGAAAACGATTTTCAGCGCGTTTTTGGACAAATTATTTTTGTCGCTAATCTTAGTGCAAGCTTACACTAAATTTTGCGACAAATTTTTTTGTCGTATTTTTGTCTAAAAGTAATTTTTCGGTTGTTTAAAAAAATTTTGTCGCTGATTTCAGTCCAAATTTTTTGTCCAAAAAGTCACAAAATCCTAAAATTTACCTCTCCAAAATCACTTTTATAACCCCTTCATTCAATCTCCCTTTCCTCCATATTCTTCCCAGGTCCCTCTTTCACCTCCATAACCGGAATTAGCCATGTTTTTCCCCGCTCTTCTTCCCCTCTCGCGTCTTCCAGAACTTGCACTGGAGGACGCGAAATTTGGCTTCAAATCGACCGTGCGAATGGGCTTTTGAGGAAAGCCACTGGCGCGTCAAACGCCTCTGGTCATTTATTCGCACGCGCCTGTCGTGGGAAACGTTTCTCTATGCAAATTAAATGGCAAATTAAATTTTTAAGCCATTTTTTGGCGATTTTTCAAAATTTTCGGGCAATTTGACCATTAACTTTTTTTTGAGGGAGCAGTAAATTAAAATTGGATGCGTTTTTCGAATATCTTTTATGATTTTTATTAAAAAAATTTTTTTCTTCGGAATGAAGCCAATCGCAGCCATTGTTCCGGAAATCTTGTTATTGCCGCCGCAGGCGGAAATCCAATTGAGTTTATTAAAAAAAAATTCTCCATGAAACACGTGAGATGTATTAATCTGTTTTTCAAGATTTTTTAGTAACAAATTTGTTCGTAACCGCAGTTTCAAATATTACACTAGACACTATTCCCCAAACTTTGATTTTTCCCATTTTCCTTGCGTTTGACCTAGAACAAAGCATCTATTTGGCCATATAAAGACGCATAAAGGCCTAGAAAAGGTTTTTACAGCGGAAACAATCCTGGTTTTATTATGATATACTACAAAATCTCATCAAAATTACGCATAACCGACCGAAAACGGTTATTTTTGGGAAATTATTGGAAATACCATCATAAATCAGACAAATGTTTTGGCTCTCGTCCGGGATTAGTAATACTTTTGCCTGCTTTATGTGGTCCTCGACGATAAATCGCGTGTTCTACAGGGCAATAAAAACACAAGCGGAAAACGCGGCCGTTTTCGGATTTTAAACCCGCAAAAATGCGTTGTTATTTTTGGCGGACTGAATAGACTATGGCTTTATTACGTTTACCATGTGTTAGTTTTCGTCTTGTGGGATCTATAGATGGATTATCATGTCGCTTTTCCATTGATGCTTTGATTTTTTGGCGATTCTTTGATTTTTATCCAATTTTGGGGACCTTTAAACAATTGCTTGTAATTTCTTGCCTAAGGGCAAGTTTGAAATTGCCAATTGAGTGGTGGATGAACATGCCTTTGGCTTCAAATTGATACTATTCACGCTTTTTGGCTTCGAATTTTGCGGAAGTTATAGCCTTTCAAACTTTTCCCGCAAAAAAATCCGTTCCTTCCGTTGCAGCGGCCACAAATTTAGCCAATTTGCATATCCCACCCTTAAGCCATATTTAGAAATACCAGCAGTTCTCTGGCAACGTCCAGTTTCCTCAAATTTTTCCTTCACCATCTCATAACATTCATTTTCTCATCAAGTTCTGGCCTAATCTCCAATTCACTAATCCCCAAATCTCCATAACAAGTTCCCCATGCTCATGGCGCGCAACGAACATGAATTCCGCCGGCCCCTTCGGCCATACGCACGCTCTCTTCGGGGGCCCCGACAGCAATTTTGCACGACCTTTTTTTGGCGTTGACTTTATCCTCTTTTGTGTTCTCTTTTCGGCCGGCCCTTTTTCGTTGTTCATGAAGGGCGGGGGATGAGAAAAGACGTTTGAACGGGCGGCTTGTACTTTGAGGAGGGACGAGATTACATGCTGACGTGTGGTACGCATACCTGCGCAGCAATCTGTAGTGTTTTTGGCCGGAGTTGAAGAGGATTTTCTTGAGATTTTTGAGATTTTTTGGCCAAAAAATTAGAATTTTGGGGAGTTTTGGTGGTCACAAGTTTTTAAAGCAATATTTGTGACTAGAAGCTGTTGGAAATGCCCTTTTATGGAGTGTTTACTTTTTATAACTATCCTCTGTAGGAGTAGCAAATTGCTGTTGGCATTTTCAGTCATATTACATTTCAAACCCCCCAGTTTTTTTGTCAAAAACATCTCTAATCCCTTAATTTTTCTCCGAAATTAGGGCTTCGCTCATTTATAGTAATAGTTATTGCCCAGAAAGCTAGTTATATCTGCATTTTATATATCATACAAGTCCTATCCAGCACAATCATTATGTTTTCCCCTCTAAAATTTATACATTGTACCTCATGATATTTGCATATCCTCCCGAATATCTCCAAAATCCCGCAGAATATTTTTATTTCCCCCTCGTACCCTTTTATCACGCCCCTGGCCTCCCAAAAGCAGTCATTAAAAACTTCTTCATGTTTAAATGCCCTCAGGATATTTGGCTGGCTGCACCCTTCAGGTAATGAAAATTTGCGGCCTTCAGGATTCTTTGGACTCTTTTTGGAGAAAATTTTTGCGAAATATGTTTTGATTCTGTCTTTGAGCGATGTCATGGAGATGTTTTTTGGACTGCAGAGCGACCAGGAAGTCTGCTGGAGGCTTGTCGCGGATTGTAGATAAGGTGTAGAGTAAATTTTGCGACAAAAAATTTTTGTCGTAATTTGGTCTGAAAATGAGTTTTAGAGCGTTTCAGGGGAGAAAAAATTTGTCGCAGGTTCTAGTGTAAGTTTACATTACATTTTGCGACAAAAAAAATTTTGCCAGATTTTGGTCTCAAAATGATTTTTACAACTTTTAAGGGCAAAAAAAATTGTCGCTAATCGTAGTGTAAGTTTACACTATATTTTGCGACAATTTTTTTTCCCAGATTTTGATCAAAAAATAATTTTTACAACTTTTTAGTCCAAAAAAAATTTGTCGCAATTTCTAACACAAAACTCTACTACCACCAGCGACAAACAACACTTTTATCGACAGTTTATAGTTCTTTGGGAAACCGAACGTTTTGGCGGCATTTCAAGCTTTTTTTGGGCGGAAATTAAAGTTGGACTTGTGTCTCCATTGTTGTCGCGGTGTCTGTGGGTGGGCCTGGGAGAAAAAAGCGAGCATGTCGAAAAAGTTTGGCGATATTTTTAGCCGACTATGGAGAGAATTTAATAACCTTAAGATGTTTGTTTTTGGAGTTCACTATGATGTCGGCTTCTTCCGGTGGGAAAGTTGGGAGGAAATTCGAGATTTCTTATGTTTTTTGGGGATTGTGATGTCTTTTGATATTTGTCCTACTAAATAGCGGCTTGAAGTCTTGTTTTTCGGAGCCAAAATTCTTGGAATCCAATATGTTTAAGAGTAAAAAAATTTTTTATTGCACAGTGCAATAAAGTTTTATTTTCCGCACTGTGCAAAATTTCATTTATTTCTGCACGGTGCAAAATTTTTCTATTCTTTGCACAGTGAAAGAATTCCATACTTTTTGGTTTTATACTTTTTGCACTGTGCAAAAAGTCATTTATTTTTGCACTATGCAAAATTTTACAAATTTCAAGCACGGTTTAAAATTTTAATATTTTTTGTACAGTGCAAAATTTCCTTTATTTTTGCACTGTGCAAATCCCCCTTCCTTCTGCACTGTGCAAAATTTCCAAATTTCCCGCACAGTGCAGTTTTGGAAAAAATCTCAAAATCCCCCGGAATAGCTCATGTAGCTCATATGCATCCAAAATTGCGAAGACTTGTAACCTATCTCTCACAGGTGCCCACCCCTCGTTTTCTCAGAATTCACGCTTGGCGTTCTCCCTCTTTTCCTAATTTCCCCTCTTAATGTCACATAACAGGGCGTCTTGAATGGACGTGTAATCATGTCGGGAGGGACAAAAATATGGTCTGTATTCAAAATTTGGGTCTTTTTTTAGGTTTTTAAAAGGGTATATGCACTTAAAATTACGAGTTTTTGCGGTTTTCAACCCAATTTTTTGGAATTATGCAATTTTTGCGATAAAAAAGATCTTTTTTGTCTTCAAAAATTATTTTTAGGCAATTTTTAGATCTTTATGCAAATTTCTGAACCAAATTTAAATTTGCATATTTTCCGAAAAATTTGCATATTTTCAAAAATTTGAGTAGAAAAATATAATTTTTGAATATAACCTTTCTTCTAAACCCATTTTTATTGAATTCTCTTTGAATTTTGATATTCGCTTTCAAGAGTTTTCTTATTGTCTTTTCTAATTTCGCGAGAACAAGTGTCGCTATTCAAATTTCGCCCCCGATAACCTTGCTCTGAATTGCATAACAAGGACGTCGCGGGGAGGATTTCAAATTAGTTTTTGAGCGTTTGGCTTAGCGATTCCTTGCTTTTACGCCGCATTTTGCCTCTGAACTTACCGAAAATTTTCAATTTGAAAGAAAATTCTCATATAGCGACCAACTACAATTTTACCCCAAATTTTTGATGTCTGAGCTAATCTCTGCTCTTCTCAGTTCATAATCGTGTGAAGACTACAATTCTTTGTTGGCTTCTTTCCGCCGCAAATTGTAAATGGAGTTATTGCGGTCCGAAGCGCTCATAATTTTGTTTTTTTCAATTCCTCCCCGTAATCGCCCTATAAATATGCTCATGAGATAACATGTTACTGCTGAATATTCAATGCAACTTTTTGAGGCCAAAGGCTCGCGCTAAAGTCACGTATTCTCCGCGAAGACGAGATTTTTTGCGGCCAATTGGCCAAAAAGAGCGAGATGCTGAGTCATCCGATATCTTCGATATATCGCCAATTATGGGGCTGATATCGGAGACACTCGGCCAATTACTTGTTAAGCGCTTGCTTGGCAACCCGCCGAAGGGCTTAAAGTGGCAGTGCCTTAGGGCATTTGGCTCCAAAAAACATTTAATTCGTTTTTTGGCGTGGGAAATTTTCGCGGATTATTGGCCGCCCCAAAACAAATGTTGTTTTACGTGAGTTAGGGCAAAGATTCTCGCTGGTCCCCCCGTAAGTTTGAGGCTATTCAGTTGTAGGTATGTCTATTACAAAGCCGTCTTTTAACGATGGCTTTCGACGCGATTGTTTGAATTTTTCGAATTTCCAAATTCCAGGACCCTTGGCTTCGAATAGTGCCCGCAGGGAATCGGATTACCTGGCGCGCTGAACAAGCTGAGGAAGCGAGTGCACGCCGCAAAAAAATTAGAATTTTATTTGCATAGGCGCGCGGACAAAGATACTTTAAGTGGGCCTAATCTTGGGTAATGTCTTCGTGTTTGCGGTCGGTTTGGATTAAAATTCATTCAATTTTTTTGTGTTTCGGATTTTCTAGAGGGCCTTTTGAGATAAGCGTGCGTTACTGGGTTCCCTCGTACTTTACAACCGGTCGAAAAATCATTTTTTTTCAATTTTGATGATTTCGCCTCCAATTTCCTCCCTTTTTTGGTCTCTAAACCATTTAAAAATCCACTAAATCTCCCCAAAAATGATCATGAAAGGCCGCGGCGGAACAGGCCCGTAAAATAATAAATGTCTTCCGCCGAAAAAACACCGATTTCCACCATGTTTTACCTCCACAATTTGTGATGCACGAAAACGGGCGCGCAACCCGTTTTTACGGCGTTTTCCTGCATTCAAAGGGGATTTGCCGAAACACGGAATTCGGGAATTTATTCCAAGCCCTTTCCGCTGGCTTTGTGACATTCTGCGTTCGAAATTAGCCTGAGGGGATTTTGGCTTTTGTCCGTTTTTTGAGCGGACTTCGGAGCTCATGGTTAAGGTTGCTTAGGGTTGATTTGTGAAGTTATTGTGTATTTTCTGCTGAATCTTCTATTATTACTTTGTGAAATACGCCGACTACTTCTGGGATGTTTAATTTGCCCGTGAAAATGTTACTCTGAAACCTGTAAATATCCATTTTGAAGGATAATATCACATCATGGTGGAGTGGAACGAAAATTACTGGCAACGAAACTACGAGCATCGAAATCGTTATATGAATGGTAACGTTTGGGAGCTTAGTAGGAATACTACCCCAAAAAAATATAAATTTTCAAATTCTTATGCAAATTCTTGCAACAAAATCGATATTATCTTACCCATCAAAATATGAACTGGCCAATGTTGCAAAAATCGAATTTCCCGCAAAAGTCCTAAGGGCAGGATGCAAAAAAGGTGTTTTGACAGCATCTGCAAGCCACTGGCTACAAAAGAAGTTGAAGACTTCTCATACTTTTGGCATAACTGAGCCACACCGCCTCAACTTTTGTCCAAAACCCCCCACTTCTTGACCTCGGGCCGAGGATGATTTTTTGTCATTAATGTTTTATGAGGCTCAAAACACAAAAGCCGTATAATCTTTTCCCTTCACGGACCACATTTTACAGCTTTTTCACATGCATTTTTGCCCGCAATAGTATCTTTTCCGGTGTTTTTTGGCCCGACCTTCCTTTTTCATCATTTTTCGACTAATTTTGGACAAAAAAGCTTGTTTTATGGTGTAGAATTGCAGTAGACATATTATAGATGACACCTTATCTCATGATTCTTCCGGAAATGGCGAGGCTTCAACAAAATTTTTATATTTTTTGACAATTTTTACCATTTTTTGTCACAAAACGTCTGGAAATTTGAAAATTGCAAAATTTTCGTTCAACTTGAACATTGTACGCGTTTCCACAACGCTCAATGTCCCCAATTTACCGCCTCCTACCATACACAAAGAAGGAAATACCCGATAAGAACCGCGCCGAGGAGTATTATGCGCTTCGGGGCCGCATGAATATAAAAGCGGGTCCGGGGATAATTGTTCGCCGCAAAAAATAGGTTTGAATGGGTTATGGAGGGCCGGATGAATGCTTCAGATTTGCGCCAGACCACCGCCGGCACATTGACGATGGTTCTGGAAGCGGAAAAGTTTATGGGTTCCGAGGGTTTGCGGGGATTTTGTTGGACTTGACATCTGATGACTAGTATAAGATAAACGGCCTGTTTGGGTGGGTTTTTTCGCGACGTCAGCAGCTATAAACTGTAACTTGACCCGTATTATGCCTAATACTTCATATTTTAACACCCAGAAACCACTGCTCCAAAAAATTTTATAGTTACGGCCAATTTATATTACACTTGACATTAGATGTCAAACTGGTCCAAAACAATGACTTATGCTTTTCATATGCTCTATAATATTTTTTAAATTACTGCTAGCATTGTCATTTTTCATTATCTAAAAGCTGAAATGCAGATGTGGACGTGAAAAGCTGTAAATTCCGTAAAAATGGCAACTTGGAGGCCAAAATACCAGCCTCCGTTATGGAAGACCGATGTAAACGATCGGTTGACGGCTCATAGAGAGCGTCAGAGTGTGTTGACCGCTGTGATGCAGTCGCTCCTACGTCAGGGTAACGGTATATACAAAAATATATATGAAAAAATATGAAAAATTTTAAAAAATTTTAAAAAATTAAAGGAAATTTGCCAATTTTAGCCATAATTCCTAAAAAAATGAGTGTTCCATGCATGGTTTTTGTGTTCTGCATCTAATTGTTGCATTTTCAGCTCTTGTCGGACCTCCTGCAAATGTCACAGTTCAAGCGCTCACCAACGATTCGGTCGTTGTTCAATGGGACTTTGACGAAGGCGCCAACGGCGGGCTTGCCGATGGATTTGTAGTGAAATACATTCATGAGCCCGGTCGGGAAGAACATTCGTCGCAGAATATGGACTTGTGGAAGCCGCAGAGTGTCATGGATCCGAAGGCGCGGCATTTGGAAGTCGGCAGATTAACGGCGCACAAGCCCTATGCATTTTGTGTGCTGGCGATTAAAAATAGTGTAAGTTCGTGGGGAAGTGGTCGATTTTGGAAATTTGGAAAAGTGTATGGGACATGTAAAGGTCTGAGAATATGCCCTTAGGGCTTATTTACAATTTCCCATTGATTTTTTTTTAGATGTTTTGAAGTTTTGGCAAAATTTTTGCCAAAAAATCTTTTTTTTTGATAAAAAATGAGAAAAATTAGTCGATTTTGGAAATTCCAAAGGTGTGTCTTGAACATATCAAGGTCTGAGAATATGCTCTTTTGCCTTATTCATTATTAGCGACGATTTTTTCAAGGTCTTTTGAAGTTCTTGCTAAATTTTTGGCAAAAAATCACTTTTATGCAAAAAGAGATTTTACTGGTAAAATGATGTCATATGATAAGCCCTAAAGGCCTTTGTTAAAGCGGCCATCGATTTTCCGGGATTTTTTTAAAAAAAAAAAATTTCTGTTTCAGCGGCTTGGCCCTTGTTCGGATCCGCCAACGACAATTGAGAAAATATTCCCCACCCGAGTCGTCCAAAATCTTCATGTTCAATACAAAACCTCTCAGTCGGTGGCGCTTCATTGGGATTTTGATTCAACGCTGACGCACAACACCAACCTCGGCTTCTACATCAAACAGTCCGGCACCAAGACGTATCGGACCCAATTCTTGAAGGAGGAGACGTTAACCGCCCCCGGCTTCGAGCGACGGATCTCGGGGACCGAACGGAACTTCCTGTGGTCCAATCTCCGGCCCTACATGAACTACACGTTCAAGGTGGGCGTCTACTCGCTGGACGACGGAAAGGTGTACTGGCCGCGCGAGCTGACTGTGCGCACGGATCCCACGGGCCCTCCGCTGGTCGATACGCCCACTTTTGTCGAGTCGAAGCAGTTGGGCACGGCGGAGTTGCGGATCCCTCCCGCGACCGAAGAGCACGGCCCTATAAGCCACTATTGGATAGTGATCATCCCCGGGAATTACAGTAAAGAAGATGTGTTGAATGTGGATCCACAACATTTGATTCAAGCGACAAATAGATGGCATCAGAATTTGCAGCCGAAGATCTCGGCGAAGTCCGCGAAACGACGCGACTTACGGAGCCTGGATGCGCGCGAAAACTCGGCGTGGGAGACTGAACTTACCGCCGATTCGGAAGTCCTCCGTTTCAACGAAGAGCTGGCGGTTTTGTTGCCCACAGAAGACTCTGGCGTCGACTCGGACTTTGAAATTGACGAGATTCTACAAGAAGAAGCGGAGAAGTCGAGGAAAAGAAAGTTGCCTATGCTTGGATGGGACGACGGGGAAGAGGAATATCCAAGAAAGACGAAGCGAGTGAAACGGATCGCTAAAAGACGACATCGAAGGCATGATAGGAAGCCCAGGGAGCCGATTGCAAGTCTGTCGGCGAGGAGCTTGCAAGGAGTCTACGTGACGGCACAGCTGAGCTCAATTCAAGTGGAGAACATGATGAGGGACAGTAAAACATTCACCATTGGTGATGGAAAGGTATGAGGGGGGATGGCAGATAGGTTGATGAGGCTGTCGGGAAAATAATGAGCACTTTGTCGCAGGGAAAATCGCATGGGCGATGAGAAAATGAAAAGTGTCGCGGCAAAGGCAAATTGCTTCTCACTTTAGCGACACGATTGGCGCAGTGCTCATCATTTTCCAGACAGACTGATAGGCCACTTATGAAGTACATTTTTTCTTCTAAGTTATCTAGAGCCCCTCTAATCATCACGAATTTCCAGGAATACGGTGGATTTTGGAATATGCCGCTCGGCACCGACGCCCAATACCGCGTAATGTCCCGCGCGTTCGCGGTCGACCAAAGCAACTCGCGCTACGAACGGCCCTTCGAGTACCGGGCGCCGATGCAGGAGCCGGCCAGCAAGCTGTTCACCGATTCCATGATCTCCGAACCCTTCAGCTCCAGGCCGGCGATGATTTCGCGGATCGCGAGCCGCACCTCCAACATCTTCTTCTTGGGCCCCGCCATTGCGCTCGTCTTCATCGTGTTGATCATCGGGATGTTGGTGGCGTGGTACTTGAAGTGCTCGAAGAAGGGATCGCCGGCGAGGAATTTCAGTCTGGGAAATGGCACCCTGACCAACAGACATGGCAGCATCACCAAGATTGCGCTTGGCTCCGACTTTGCGCAAATCAATGGGAATGGTGAGTTGTGGGGGAAGCTCGGAGGAATGGGTGTCAGTTTGTCGGGGAAGATGGGATTTTCGATGCAACAATATGCTCATTAATTTCCCGACAGACCCATTTAAATCCCATAAAATCCAAAAGTTTTTGTTAACTCCTTCAAACAACCTCTAAACAACTTTGCTTTCAGGAAACGGTCTTTACAACCCAACCGCCCGCCTAAACGAGACCTCCAAGCTCCTGAACGGCCATGCGAATGGCGGCGCCGACCTCAACGGTCACGCCAACGGTCATCTGAACTCCATGAACACCCTCAACAACCCCTACTCCACCGCGCCGCGCAACGCCAACTACCATCAGAACGACACGGCTCTCTTCGACATGTACGCTCCGAACGGTCATCAGCCCATCAGCATGTCGCAAAACAACCTGCATGATGGAGCAATGTTCACCGACAATATCTACGGTCATCATACCTTGCCGCCACATCATAGTATGGCCATGAGCGGGGGTTTCGGGCAGCCAATGAATCAACCCATCCCGTTGAGCGACTTCAGAAGTCATGTGGACCGTCTGAAGATGAACGGAAACGAAGGGTTCATCAAGGAGTTCGAGAGCATCGACACGGATCAGCACTTCACCTGGGACAACTCCAACTTGGAGGTGAACAAGCCGAAGAACCGCTACGCCAACGTGGTTGCGTACGACCACAGTAGGGTCATCCTGAAGACGGTGACGCGCTCCGCCACCGGCGGACCGCGCGCTCTCGGCCTGGACGCCGTGTACGACGAGGAGGAGGAGCCGGGTAGCGACTACATCAACGCCAACTACATCAACGGCTACTTCAAGGAGAAGGCGTACATTGCGACGCAGGGCCCGCTCCCGGAGACGTTCGCCGACTTCTGGCGAATGGTCTGGGAGCAGGAGAGCGCCGTGATCGTTATGTTGACCAAACTGGAGGAGAGGTCGCGCGTCAAATGCTCGCAGTATTGGCCCAGCAAGGGCTCCGCGATGTATGGGCATATACGAGTGACTTTGGTTGACACCAACGAACTCGCCCACTATACCATCCGAACCATGCGATTGGAGCATATGGCGGAGAAGCAGATCCGCGAGATCAAGCACGCGCAGTTCACGTCGTGGCCCGATCACGGGGTACCCGACCATCCCACACCGTTCTTGATGTTCCTGAAACGCGTCAGAACGCTGAACCCGCACAATGCCGGCCCGATCATCACGCATTGCAGCGCGGGAGTGGGCCGGACTGGCGCCTACATTGTGGTGGACTGCATGACCGAGCGCATTCACGCCGAGAACTCGGTCGACATCTACGGATGTGTGAAGGAGCTGCGAGCGCAACGAATGTACATGGTGCAGACGGACGAGCAGTATGTCTTTATTCATGATGCGGTGCTGGACGCGATTACGAGCGGATCGACGGAAATCCCGGCCTCCAAGTTCCAACAGCACATCAATACGCATATTCTGGGTGAGTGGTTTTGATTTTTTTGATGGCAGCTCTGCAAAATGGTAATTAGATTCTGTCATCAATCTGTCGGGAAAATAATGAGCATTGCAAGAATTGTGTCGACGGCAAATCTTGAAGTGCAGCTCAGCGTTGAAGGGGAGTCGGGGGACGTTTAGACCACCGATCGTTCGCAACAAGTACACACACGCAAACACAAGTTTCTTTTATTCACGTCAACGGGAACAACCGATTATCTTAAGAGCTAATTGGTGATAAAGTGTTCCTTTTATACAACTCCATTTATGCTAATTTCCGTGGGAATTTTGGAGACCTTTGAGGCTCCACGAAAGAGCATTGTAAGAATTGCGTCGAAGGAAAATGAAGTTGCTTTTTATTTTAGCGAGCGATTGGCACAGCGAGATTGTGCTCATTATTTTTCCGACAGACTTATAGCTGTCGGGACAGTTGTTGTCTCGGACAGTATGCAGCTAATGAAACTCCCTTGAACTTGTCTAAATCCTTTTTTCAGGCCAGAACAGCAGCCTTGACCGCGAGTTCGAGAGCCTCATGGCGCTCCAACCGCCGAACGCCTCCTTCCACGCCGCCTCCATGCCCTTCAACCTGCCCAAAAATCGGTCGCCCAATCAACTGCCCTACGACTCGAATCGAGTCCAACTGTCGCGTATCCGCGACGTCGAAGGCTCCGACTACATCAACGCGTCGTGGATCGACAGCTACCGCAAGCGCGGGCAATTCATCGCGGCGCAAGCGCCGATGCGCGACACCGTCATCGACTTTTGGCGCATGATCTGGGAGTGCGACGTGGGAATCGTGGTCTACTTGAACGGGATCCCCGACACGGTGCCGCCGCACGAACACGACAAGTACGCCGAGTATTGGCCGCAGACCTTCCACATGCTGCGTTACGATCAATATTTGGTGGAGAGCAAGAAGTTTGTCGAGTACGAGGCGTATGCGTTGAGGGAGTTTGAGGTCACGGACGATGTGGTGAGTTGGGAAGGTCGTGTATAGGATAATTGATGGTTTTAGACGAAGGAGACCAGGACGATACGACATATTCAGTACCTAAGATGGCCGGATAGGGATTTGCCGGAGACTGAAGCCAGCTTCAACCAGTATATTCAGTTGGTAAGTTCATGAGAAAATATAAAATTTAAAATGAATTTTTGCGTTTGTTGGGAAAATAATGTGGATTTTTTGCAAAAAAAAAACTCGTGTCATCGCAATCGCAGATCAACCAACCGCGGCTTCAACGCCGAGAGGTTTCAAGGCACAAACGAGTCCACATTATTTTCCCGACAAGCTGATAAAAATCAAGTTGACGCTAAAATTACGCTCAATTAATCCTCAATCCCTTCAGGTGAGCCAAACCCAACAACAGTTCGGTTATTCCGGCCCAATCCTTGTCCACTGCACCAATGGCGCGGCGCGAACCGGCGTCTTCATCGCCATGTCCATCATCATCGAGCGGATCGCCGCCGAAAGCGTTGTGGACGTCTTCACCACCGTGAAAATGTTGCGCGCCCAACGCCCCAACATGGTGGAGAGTCGGCGCGAGCTGGAGTTCATCTACATGGCCGCGCTGGACTACATGTCACAGTTATAGTCATCAAAATTGAAATGAAATCTTTTGTTTTGTTGAAACGGGTCGAAAATACGGGATAATTAGTGTCTAATTCTGTCGGAATTGCTTCCAAAATTCTTCCAATTATGTGCTAGCAATCTGCAATTGTATCATATTTTATTATCGATCTTTTGGAAAGGTATGAAACCTCTTCTTTTTAACTCCAATGTTACGGGTCTGTAAACAGGAATTCCATTTGTAAATCGCACCATAAGTTTACGTATTGTTTGTAGTTTTGTTTTCCATTTTGAGAAATAAACAAATTTCGAGTTTAAATTTTTGAAAGTCATTTTTAATGGAGTAATATTTGGGTGCTTATCTGTAGTTGCCAATACAAAATTTTTACCATATTACGTAGATTACGGTAGAAAAATTGGCTGCAGCAAATGTTTGTATCACAGACTTTCTAAACGGGATTTATAAAACGGGTGTCATTGTGACACATTTTCTGGACCCCCAAGGATTTACACGTCCCAAGCTGTACGTATGTTCGCAGATATTTATACACCGTTTAAAACTCGCCAGCGTTTGACCGGTTACATATTGCAGGATACGACTAATTGTACATATAGAGGTAGGGGAATGCAGTAAAAATGGGAAATACAATTGTAAAATGCAGACCACAACATGTGGAGAACACCTGATTGAAATGAACCGCCCATGAAGGTAGCATAACATAAAAAAGATGAGAAAAAAACGAAAAAACCATCTGAATCATCAAAAATACCAAAATAAAAGTACAAACTACCTAATGTGCTGTTTAAAGTCAGTCTACTCTACTTTAAACTTGACAACCATACTAAACACAACTCGAATCGACTTGTAAACAACGAAAAATATCGAAAAAACAACAAAAACTATTGGAAGATAGACATCAAGTCCATAGTATTGCAGTGTATTCAACTGTCGTGCCCTCAAGTCATGGATTTTCGCGATATCGAAGCGAATTGCGTGCTCGGTAAACTTTACAACGCGATCTCGCGCCGACGTCGGTTTGTTTTGCATCATCTCCTTCATGGCTGCGGCGTTGTCGCGAATTTTCTGATCGCTGAGGATTTTTCGAACTGCCGTGATTAGGCTTGTCGCGTCGAGCTGCTGTCGTCGTACCGTGGTGAGAATCCCGTGCATCTCGCCCATCATACAGTTGCGCTCCTGGTCGCCGAAGAGAGGGATGCAAACGGAGGGCACACCGTGAAAGGCGGTCTCGGAGACGGAGTTCAGGCCACCGTGTGTGATGAACCCGATAGTTTTTGGATGCGCTGAAAAGAAGGGGCATGAACACATCTGATTTTGCGAGTATTCATAGGGTCATGCACAGAATCGCTGCTACAGTAGGGGACCTGACCCAGTCGCAAAAAATGTACTATTTTGCATCCGAGAAGCATCGAAAATGTGGGAAAACGCTTCCCTCTCCAAGTGAAAAAAAACTTCGTTTTGAAGGTTGCGCACGTCAAACTGAGATAAGATAACACGCTCCGGTGAATGGATTGGCAATTCGCCAAAAAAAAAGACGCGAAAAAACTTTTTGTCGTGAATGAAATGGGGAGTTTTTGGGGCGAGAGAGTACGGTTTGCGCGTCTTTTCTCTGTCTTCTCTGTAAAATTAAGACGAGTGTATAAAACAGATAGCGAGGAGTCTATTCTGGTCACCGGACCATTACTTTCCCTCGCAAAAAAAGCGGGCTGGCTTGTGAAATCGGAGTTTTTTCACTTGGAGAGGGAGGCATTTTGCCACATTTTTGATACTTCCCGGATGCAAAATTGTGCGTGTTTGGCCACTGGATCAGGTCCCCTACTGTACAAACAATTTTGCCGTCCAAAAATTACCCAAAACCTCTTTCTGCGGCACCCATTTCTCCACAACCACATTGTCCATATGACGGAACAACGGGTCGTACCGATCGTTGTGCTTGAACAAGAATTTGATATCCGGGAATTGCGCAAAAGTCTCGGACAAGATCTCCTTTGTTTTGTTGGGCATTACCTCACCAGTTGCGACGGTGCCAAAAGAGACCAAAATTACGCCGCGGCGAGCCGATTTCAATACTTTTTTAAAGGGCTCAGGGATCTTGCCGGTATTGTGCTGGGTAATTCCACCAATGTAGACGACCTTCTGCGAGGTTGGCTGCTGATATTCGAGGTGCTCGTCGCCGTTGACGAAGGCGTAGGAGCTTTGGACAAATGCGGCCTGAAAATTGGAAATATCATCCTGTCGGGGAAATAATGAGCATTCAAAAGCGGCCTCTGTAGCGGACCATTTCAGAGCCCCCAAAAAATCAATCTTTGCTTACATTAACATCAAAGCTCCGTCCCAACGCCGCTCTGACCGCCTCTTTCACGGGCTGCTCAAAGATCCGATTGTAATAATAATAGCCAATGGGTCTCAACAAGAACGCCTTGGCCCTCTCCACATACGACATGTCGTTGTTGTTCAAAGCGGGAATGTACGCCGTGGTCATTCCGTGCCCCAGCAACTCCAGCGCCTGCGGGAAAATTGGTGCCGCGTACGCGGAGATGTACTTCTTGATGCCCAACACCTCGAAGAGCGCGTACGTGCAGGTGTCGAAGTGTTCGCCAATCGCCAGCTCGAAGCGCTCCTGCCGCAACCGATTGGTCAGGTTGGTGTCGCGCAATTGGTCTGAAAATTTGTCGCTGTTAGAAGAAAAGGCTCTCGAATGCGGCGATTAATCAAGCCACTTACGATAGCAGGCGGTCGCCAGGTTCTGCCCAATGTCTTGGTACATCTGAAAATAGAGGACATTAATGGCGGGTCGGGCAGGTGGTGGAAGACGGATTGTAATGGGGTTTGGGTTACAAAGCGCAACAAAATATTTTTTTGTGGTTTTGATGACTTTTTTCAACGCGAGAAAAGCGTAGACTTTAACGGTTTTTCTATCAGTCTGCCGGGAGAATATGTCACATTTTTATAAAATTTCGGGTATGAATTTTTGCCAAGTTCATCTATATACAGTGGACCTGATCCAGTGGCAAGAAACGTATAATTTTCCATCAGGGAAGTATCAAAAATGTGGCAAAATGCCTCCCTCTCCAACTAAAAAAACTCTTTTGAAATCGGCGCGCTTTTGAAATATCGGTGTTTTTTCACTTGGAGAGGGAAGCATTTTGCCACATTTTTGATACCTCCGGGGTGCAAGATGGGACGTTTTTGCGACTGGACCAGGTCCGCCACTGTATCTGATCTTCGCACTTGAGCTCATTTCCTATAAAGTTCATTCTGCTGTACAATACGCATCCCGCACAGGATCGTGTTGCGAAAAGCGCCTTTGTTTCCAACGGGGTAAATGTTTGCCTTCTACAAAGGAACGGCTTTTTTGGTCAGGGGAAGAATGGAAACTGGTGCCATTGGATGCGGTTTTTGACACATGATCCTGCCCGCGACTGTAAATAGTCACGTCTTTTAAAAATTAGCGAACTTTTCTTTTCACTGGTGGTAAATGACCCGCTGTCAAAAAAAAACAAACCCCTTACTTCCCCATTATGTTTGATGTTTAAAATTAGTCGCAGAAATACGACGTAGCTGAATACCCCATAAACTTCTATCGTATGTTTTGTTCAAGTACAAAACCTATCAATCCAAGCAGACCATGTGTCATAACACGCTGACAGCACGCTTATCTGCTCTAAAACACGCTTGGCCTTCAACGATGGAGTCACTGCTGATAAATAAATAATACAAAAAAGATATCAATGAAACGAAACCGAGAGCCAAATTTGAAATTTTTGTTTTCCTATCGGTCTGGCGGGAATGCACGACTTTTGAGCCATTATCCCAGGCAAAGCCACAGATAATATAAATTTTTAAGCCTCAAACCCCCGCTTACCATCCATTCCTTGTCGCTTTGTCCGCCGGTCTCCCAGAAGTTGGGGAACGGCTTCACGGGGTAGTCGCGTTTCCTCACCACGACCTTGGCATGCTCACACCCCACGTACTTGACCTGATCGTAAAACTCGTGCTGATAAAAGGTCACGTCATGGCCGGCTTCGGCGAGCGCATCCGCTATGCTCCGCATGAAGAGGACGTGCGATTGGCCGAAGCGCAAGGAATACACAAGGATCTTGTGCGAGGTGGAGGGTATAAATAGAGCGGCGAATAATAGTAACAGAGTAGTTTGATAGAACATGGTTGGTTTTGAGGTTAGTTTTGAAGGGGAAGCTGACTAATGATGATTTTATGGGAGATCAGAGAATATTTCAGAGAGATACAGTAAGATAAGTGGGTAGATTAAAGAGCTGACTGGTCAATTGAGTAGTTTACAGTGTAATGAAGACTGTACAGTCGCTTTATTTGAAGTGCTTACTGACGCAATTTCATAAAAGGCAAAAGATGACAAAAGACAACAATAAATCTAGGGTAATGCAAAGAAAGGTACAATGTACTGTTGGAAGATACGAACACCGCAAGACCAGTTCAAGTACCAACGACTACAAGAAGATGGCCAACAATAGCACGGATTCAATTAAACAGTCAACAATAGCACTGTTACGTCAAGGCAAACGCAACGAATACAGTAGGCTTGTTGTTTCGCAGGTAGCTTTGGTCTTTTGCTCGCACAAAAGTGAAATCACCCCGTCGCCCCTCCCCGACCTGCTGCCTTATATAGCAAAAAACACGGCGATTAGTTAGGGGGCAGTCCAAGGCGATTTTTCACACGCGTTTCGAACAAAACCCCAAAAAAGAATCACCTCGGCGAGGTTCGTCGACCAGAGAATGGGAGTTATACGAAATGAAATAGAACGCAAGATGGGGAGAGAGCAGAAAGAGCTTTGGTAGGATGACAAATCAGTGGGAATGAGGACGAAACTGTAAAAGGGCGGAGTGTGCCGCTAATGAAGTTTTATCGATTTTCAGTTACAATACTGATCAGTAAATGAAGAGCAAATATGGAGAAAGACGGCTAGTGGGTGTTTCGAATGCAGTCGGAAAGCTGCAGGCGACAAGTAACTAGAATAAAACGAATAAATATTTTTTTAAATTAAATGGCTAAATTTACAAATTATTAAAAAGGATGTTCAGAACTACAGCATTATACATATACCGAACGGGAAATATACTTGCTATCAGTCCGTCCGGGAAATAATGAGCACAATGGCGCTGCTCCAATCGGGTCGCTGAAGAAAGAAAGCAACTTGATTTTGCCGCGACGCACTTTCGATGCAACAGAGTGCTCATTATTTTTCCGACAGGCTGAAGATACCCGTTCGCAAGTTCGCTGGGGTGATTTCGGCGACCTGCACAGAAAAGTCATGGCGTAAGCGACATTTTTGTTTTTTTTGCGACACCCAAACGGGCCATACTGTACGGCAAAGGCGTAGCTAGAAAGGGCAGTGGTTGCCCTCCCACCCCGGGGTCAAAGGAAAAAATGGTAAGGGAGGACCAGGCGGCTGCACGCTGCAAAAGCAACAAATTGCACTGAGCTTTTGCTCTTTTCACAATGCACGTCGCAAAGTTGCCCAAATCACTCTAGCGCCTTTACGGACGAGTTATCAGTCTGTCGGGTAAATAGTGAGCACTCTCTCGCATCGAAAATCGCATCACCGCTGAGAAAATGAATTGCCTCGCGACAAAATCAAGTTGCTTTTCACTTCAGCGACGCGATCGCGCAGCAAAATTGTTCTCATTATTTTCCCGACAGATTGACAGACTGTTTACAAAAAAAACACATCTAAAAAGGCAATGGACTCATTTCAGCGCGTGTGCTACTTACCGTAAGCGTGGCTATTCCGTCGACGTTCGAAAAAAGCCTTGTTGGAATTTTTTCTTCCGTTCCCTTCGAAGCGGGGCGACGGAAACGCCGCCGGTGGGAGAAATGAAAAATGGTTGGGTTGCATTCTTGACCAAAAATTCGAACGCTCCGTCGAAAACGATGACAAATCGTTGCAGATTCGGGCGGCTTTCTGTTGTCGTTGCTTTTGTCGGGTCGTGTTTTTTTGCTGGATACAGTAGTTGCTTTGCATGGTTTTTGATCCTTTAACTATGTGTCTGCTGAAATGGTAGGATTACCTTGGCATTTATCGATGTGTAAATATATATGTATAGTGCTATTGTGAGGGGTTTATCAACTCCGTCTACGATTGGAAGGCAGCAGATCAAACGTAAAACGACAAAGTCGTTTAGGAAGTAGTGATAAGGGGAAACGCGTAATTTTTAAAGTTTGAAATGGCTGCGTTATCAGCTGACCAACGCAAAAATCATCGTGCAGCACCCCCTCAAACTAAAATATACATTGTGCAGGCGAATGTATTCTTCACTGGTACTAAGCCCTACCGGAAACTCGCCGGAGTGATTTTTTACGTTTGCGCTGTGCAGGAAAGATCAGGATGAGAGCGACAACCGATAAAGGTCTGTGGCGCGGGATTGTCAAAGTGCGGCGCTCAGATATTTATAGACTTGGGCACAAACTGTTGAGAGGTCCGGGGGACAACCACACGATAAGACGAGAAGCTCGAGTTCAAGTGATTTATTGAGTGAAAAGCGGCTCTTATATCGGGATATCCCACGTAGGAAAGTACAATCAAATTTGAATAATAAATGATGATTTGCGTGGGAATTCGGGCTCGAAGTTCGGTCGTCCCGCCTCATAAAAACGTAGCTTCAAGTCTTTCTACGACATTTGCAAAACTCTTAACATGCGCTTTTCAGAAACGACCGAGATTTTTCAGGCCGAAAGTTCACAAAACATACCAAATTTTTGCAAATTTTCCCACAAAGGTTTTTATTATAGTCCGGTTGCAAAGCTGCTGAATTGATTACGAATCTTAAAACTGTTGAAATTTAAGTTTCAACAGCGATCAAACCAACACAAAACACAAGCACAGCTCTGCCTGTAGTTAGTATAAGCATTATCGGGAGCAATGCGCGACCGGATTATCCGACAGATCGCTGTCGATGAGCAAGCCAGTCCGGGTTCTAAAGATACCCACGCTTTAGTGATCAAAAAGGGACCGATTCGAAACGAAAAAAGCAACAGAGACCAAAATGGAATAAAAATAAAACAAATACGGTACGTCACGGTTTAATACGTTTTTTAGAAAACGTAGTTTTCTGAGGTAGAAATAAAGCAGAAATTTTTGATTTCTGCGAAAAGAAACTCGACCAACTTTTCGACTAAAAATCTCAGCTGCTGTTGCCAGACGCTTGCTAGGACTTCATTTGTGCCTTACGGAGGAAGTGGGACAGCCGCATTTTCTTTAGATTTGGCGAGTATGCTGGACATAGGCCACATAAATTTTCGTCGATCTACCAAAATTTTAGCTTGCAATTTGCAGGCGCAGAGGAGTTATTCAACGATCTTTGCGGCGGAGAGAGTACGCGAAAAGCGGACTGCGGTCAGAGAAAAAAAAACGCCTTTAGTCATATCTCTGCTAGAAATTTGATTTTCTGGGGAAACATTACCCTCTATGGTAGAACTTTTCATGCCTAAATTTTGCAAAAAGTGCCAAAATTTCGCCGACTTTCGATCTAAAAATCTCCATGGTTTCTGCGATGCGGAAGCTGGAATCTCTCCTACAACTTTTGCAAGAATTAATCTAAATTTGCGTCAAGTTTCATTGAAAGCCGAGCGTCGCTCCGATGGGAAAAATCACTGTAATTTCTAGTCCGTTCCATGATTGATATTACCCATATTTCTTGTCAACAACTGCCTATCTTAAAATTTTATTGTTAGCGATTTTTAAAAGCGCAAATTTACGTTTCCCCATTTAACCGCGTTAATTTGTTGTCTCAAATCGAGTTGTTGTCGACTTCTACTGCTCTCTGCTTCATTGTAATTCCAAAAGGTTTTGGGGTGACGTGCGATCGGTCTCTTGATGTCACGATTTGTTTTGCGAACAAGGCTTTATCCACCGAGGAAACTATACATACTATAAAGTTGAATACGAGTATTTCTAGTGTGGGCCTGATGTTCATGTCAATAAAATTAGGGGGAAAAATGGAATTAGCGTTACCATCCCACGCTAATTGTAAGAAGTTTGAAGAATACCCTGTCGAAACGAGGAACAAAGATTTTTACATAATTATCAGTCTGTCGGGCAACGTCATAAAAATCTTATCGCCGCAGGAAAAATGAATTATATCGCGGCAAAATCAAATTGCTTTTCATTTTCAGCGGCGCGGTTGGTTGGCCGACATTTTGCTCATTATTTTCCCGACAGGCTGACAGGTCTAATGTAGCCATCATTTACGACTTGTCGGTGCAAAAACGTCCTTGGAAGTTTTTCTAGGTGTCTGTGTGTGCTATGGATGAACCCAAAAAAAATTTGCTAATTATAGTGCTAATTAATTTGATAAAAAATTTTTTAGCGTCTCTGTATGACTGCTTTCCCCTTGTAAGACGTACTAGGCCCATAGACAAAGAAAGGCTTCATTGCCACCGTGGGTTTCTCGTGGTATAGAGGGCATCAACGTATTACTCCGTCCGCAAACGCCAAAGATCATACCAGCGCCGTTGCGAACGGACTAGTATTATACAAGAAGACATATTTTCAAGGTTGCGTGTGACTTGTAGCCTACTCCTCTAGCTTGTTGCTGCAATTGTCTATTACAGACTTTTTTGTTTTGAGTCGGCCGCCAAAAGCTGCAAGACACACCGTGACTAGATGTTTTCCCAGCCTTCAAGCCGCTAAGGTCGTCCATGACTTTAGTGGGGCAGACACTACTCCAAATGAAGGCCGCCGACCCCGGTTCGGTCTTTTGCTCCCAATATTAAATCGTTATGAGTAAGTGGTAAGTTTAACCGTCATCAATCATAACGAGAAAAAAGTAACGGCGGTTGGCCTATGAAGGTCGGTGTAGGTTTTACCGTACAAGAGATCTCAGTGTGTTTAAAAATAAACAAGCAATGTAGTCCATAACAATTTTAAATTATGATTTTTAGGTGAAATTACAAAAAAATTCCAAAAGAAGCCCAATTTGAAAAAATGAGGGCAATTAGAAAACGTGACTGAAAAGCTGACAACTACAAAACTCTGCTACAGAAGGTACAAGAACAGGCAAGATACAATGGCGAATTGATCCATTGGCAAAAAACGTACCATTTTGCATCCGGGAGGCATCAAAAAATAAAGCAAAATGCCTCCCTCTCCAAGCGAAAAAACGTTCAAAAACGCGCCGTTTCTTTTGGTGAGGAAAAGGCGTGCCTTTCAAATTTTTTGTTGCCAAAGGAGACATTTTATTACATTTTTTGACATTTCCCAGATGCATAATGGTTCGTTTTTTGCGACTGAATCAGTTCCGTCACTGTAGCGACAGTGCCTAAAAAATGCAGGAAAGTCGCTTTAGTCCACTTTTTTTCCACTTAATTTTACTGTAAAAATCATGAAGATCACGCGAAATAACAATGATGTCACGCCAGACCAACGTTTAACCTTAGTTTTTGAACCTTTCACGCACCAAGAAATTCGCCACAGAACCTACCACAAAAACACACAAGTTTCCGTGAATTTTGTCATCGTCGAAGTGTTAATAGCACGAATCACTTTAAACATCCTAAATTTTACAGACAAGACTGTATTCAATGAGGTTTGTTTAATCGGAAGCGATGTCTTTAAATAGAAACAAATTAAATTTTAATTCTCACAAGGGAATGGACTTTATGTGTAAATCGATTTTGGCTTGGGACCTAGTCAGATCGAAAGGTGTGTGGTAGTCGATTATTCACTTGGGGGGAAATCTCTGCGCGGGGCTTCATAGCCGAGAAAATCGGCTTCGCAGTTTGGACGAAAATCAAAAGATAGGGATCCCGGAAAAGGAGCGCTAAAAAGTGTGAAGCAGTGGCCGAGTGGTCAGTGCGCCCGTTTTTTGCGCAAAAGGTTGCAAGTTCGAATCTTCCCAAGCTCAAATCATCATTTATCGTTTTTACTTTTGCTTTCTTCGTGCTACTCCGGCTGTACATTTAAAAAAGGGGTATAGATAAAAAAAGTTAACATAATGGAAAGTTGTTTTTGAATACATCAGGTTTATGGTGTGCCCTGCGCTCTAAAACTGTAAAGGGAAGGTGCGAAGCCGTTGAAAATGGAAAAGTTCCGTTTAAAATATACTTCCTGCATCGATAATCGAGTTCAGGGGAAAAATTAATAGAAGTTTTTAGCTAAAAAAGTTATGGATGGGAGCATATTCGAACTTGCGACCTTTTGCGCAAAAAGCGAGCGCACTGACCACTCGGCCACTGCTTCACATTATTCATTGCTCCTTTTCCGGGATCCCTATCTTTTGGTTTTCGTCCAAACTTTGGAGCCGATTTTCTCGGCTTTGAAGCCCCGCGCAGAGATTTCCCCCCACGTGAAAAATCGACTACCACACACCTTTCGATCTGACTAGGTCCTAGGCCAAAATCAATTTACACATAAAGTCCATTCCCTTGTCAGTCTCTATTTTCACAAGGAAAGTACTTTTATGGGGGCTCCTACTTTTTGACGGGACATATCTCAAAAAATCAGAAAAAATGTGATGATCAAGGATATATAAATCTTAGCTGCCCATTTTGGGTTTTTAGGGGTGAAAATGCCCAAAAACTGGCTTAATTTCCCTACAAAAGGCGCAGGCATTCGAAACGCTAAAAAGCGCAGTCGGTCTCTTCCTTCGGAAGAGAGCGATGTGGCCGAGTGGTTAGTGCCGTAGTCTGGGAATCAAGAGGGGGAACGCCGCACGGGTTCGATTTCCCTTTTGGGCTGAATCAACTTTTTTTGAAGTTGAAGGTCGGAAAAAAAATTTTTGGGCCAAGACTGATTTATTACGTCTTAGAAACTCAATAAACATCATTTTAAGCCAAAATAAAAATTGTAAACCCGTGAAAAATTAAGCGAAAAGGGGTTCATATAGGACTTTAAGTCAACTTCCGATTGAGTTTTCACCCCTAAAAACCTAAAATGGGCAGCTAAGATTTATATATCCTTGATCACCACATTTTTTCTGATTTTTTGAGATATGTCCCGTCAAAAAGTAGGAGCCCCCATAAAAGTACTTTCCTTGTCAAACTTTTAAACTCAGCCACAAAAAACGTAGTGGTATAAAACCTGCAATTGTCGATTTTGTGTTTACACTTTTTACATTTACAAAAAAGTTCAGGAGTACATGCTCCCTTAAAACAATGCTGGAGATATAACCAGGTAGGATGTATGTAAGGTAGTGAAGAAAAGAAAATACATATAACTACATGACGAAGAGATGGACCGATAGTTTTCACACACAACGTGGTCCGCGCTGGAACTATCTTATACTGGCTAGACAATGGACACCATTCTGAACCATTCCACTATTTCTTGTCATGTGATTGGTGTGAATAAATTGAAATTGGAATTGAAATTTTAAGGAGTTACACCTGTGGCCCGCAAATAGCCTGACCGGAAACGTCGTGCCCACTTCGCACTGCAGCCCTGGAGGCTTTTTTTGAATTGCAGTTTGTCCAGCGCCCTGTAGGCCTCTCCCCGTTTAGAGTGCCGGACTGAAAAGGAGGAGTAGCCGCCTTTGCCAGAGGCACGGCTAAGGGCAGGGGATGGGGAGGTATCCCCCTCACTTCCCAAACCTGGGTCAAGCGAAAAAATGAAAAATAGTAAGGGTGACCTGGGTAATTTTTGGTCAGCTACGCTCCTGGCTTTTGCAGTAGCCTTTCGAAAACAACAACTCTCCTATTTCTGGGCTCAAGGGCGACTGATGCTCCAAGTAAAGTTCAGTTATCGCTTAGTAATTGCAAACGCTCCGAATGGAACATCTAAGATTACCGTTTTAATATTCTCGCTCTCTTATTGAACCTTCTCCCCCACTTCAAAGTGCAAATCTATTCTTAACAAATTTAGAATGTAATGTGTGGTTCGCAGTAGCAATCAAATATCCTGGAAATGACATCAGACGCAGCCGCAAAACCAATTAATCAATAGGGCAAGTTAATTAAGGTTACTGGGTATAGCTCTGCATGGCTACAAGCCACAGCTCTGACAAGCCGACTACGGTAACGACAAACCATCTCGCGCATAGTTGCTATTGCTAGTAGATATCTTCTTTCTTTTTTATAAGATGCACGGACATACGAAATAGTTTTCTCTCTGTCCTCCTATTGCACAAAAAACCCGCATTTTGCACCGTGCATTTTATTTTTTTTTTGTTTCTTACTCTGTGGGAAATATTGCTAGACGTAGCGCAAAATGCTTTTTCACAAAACGGAGAAAAGTCTACGTATTTTATGGAACGACTAGTAGTCAAGGCAAGAACTCCTTGGAATTTTTTGTGACTCTGCACTGATCGGGCCCAAAAGGTGGGTTTGCGCAGTGCAACTTTGTTTTTTCTTTGCCTTATGTTGCGATTTCCATTTTCCGAGCGATATCAGTCTGTTGGGAAAATAATGAGCACTCCGTAGAAGCGAAAATCGCATAGCTGCCTAGAAAATAAATTGTGTCGTGGGAAAAAACTTTTCACTTCAGCGAGCCATGCTGCGACGTTCTGCAAATGTCTCCGCCAAGACTTGGCCTCTCCGTCGACGAAAAAAATTTGTTTGCTTGATAAAACATCGCCCAACCTAAATTTTTAGAAACAAGAAGATTTTTCGCGATAACTCCTAAGAGCTCAAAGATATTCGCAAAAAGTTAAGGTCACACTTCTTGAAACACCCTGTATTTTCCCGACATACTGATACTACTCCGTTCGTAAAGTCGCTGGATTGATTTTTTGCACTGTCCAGAAAACGTAAGAGTGCGAACAACATCACAGAAACATATAGCAAAAGCAAAAAGCAAAAAAATGCACAGTGAAAAGTAAACTTTTTTGTTTTTCGCATACTGCATGTCCTAAAAAGCACTGCAGCGGGTCTGCCTGGGTTCTATGATCAAATCCTTCGTCAGCGATATCTCTGTTTTCCTTCAGCTTCAAGAGCGAACCTTGATCTCCACCTAGTCTTTCAAAGAACGTTGAAATTTCCCTGCACTTTTATCCTGCCGAGGCGGTCAAGTGGTTGTGGAATTCCGCATTCCCCCGGTTATCAGATTACAACTCTCAACGCGACATTCGGTGATAAATGACACCGAATGGGTGCACATCAAAGCGCAGGGCTATGGTAGATTTATTGCCGGTACCTTAAGGCATCACCCCGCTCGTTCGGGCCGAGCAATTCGTTGACGAATACCACAAGCGGAGAGTCACAAGCTTGATTGGAAGTGCAGATAATGACAGTTTTTGCTCTACCGTCGAAGGAAACGCTCTTTGCAAGCAAAGTGGGAAAAAGTTATGGTAATTGTGGAACAGTTTTGGCTGTCAATTCTCATCATTTTATGTAAATTTTTGCAAAAACTGTTGAAGTAGAGTGCTGCGTTCGGATTTTCATGAAACTTGGCACAAATTTTTTTAAGATATATGCGAGCCTCTCAGCTAGCACTTTGCAGAAACGCTCGTGATTTTTTGGGTTGTCAAAAGCCCAAAAATGTCAAAAAAACGTATCATGGTCACGTTTTTGCCAGCTTCGTACAGAAAAAATACATTTTTTACTGGCTGGCGTCACCGAGAGAACTAACGGTGAAGTTTTCAACAAGTACGTTGGCAAAAAGGCGGCCCTTTTTACCAATTTTAGATTGGTTAAAATCTTGATATTTATCAAAGATCTTGCAAAAAATCAGGTGTCAAGTTTCATTAAAATCTGGGCGTTGTACTTGGCGTATCTTACCGTTAACGATGTTGAACTTTAATATCGCAAAGGTTAATTTACTTTCCGGTTAAAGGCACTTTAACTGCACATGCATTCCCGGTGATTACATGTCATTACAGGAAATCACAAAGAAACAAGACAGAGACTGAACTGGTGACGCCTTCTCAAGTTCGTTAATTCAATTTTGTCAATATAAGAAACCATAGTAAACAGGGTAAATTTACAACTTTTGAAGGTCGTTGGAGTAAAAATAGAGGCACAACACAACAGTCTTTGGAAAACGGAAAATTAGATCTCACGAGGGAAGTATGTATACGCCGCATTTGCGAGTAACAGATTTTCTTAAAATTTTGCACACGCTTTGGGCATAGGCCATATACTAATGTCTGAAAATTAAAAAAATTAAAGCTTGCGCTTTGCAGACACAACCGAAATATTCGACAATTTTTTACAGCCAAAAGATTACGCGAAACGCGGATAGCGGTTAGAGCAACACTTTTTGGCCGCGCTCTTGCCGGCCCCGTGCGGAACAAAGTGTTTTTTTTTGCGTAAACATTACCCTTGTAGGAATAGGCGTAAACTTTTCATGCCTAAAATTCGTAAACGTAACGATATTTCAACCTTCGATCTACAGATCTCGATTGTTTCTGCACAGCACGAGCTTGGAATGTGGCTTGAAAGAATAAATCTGTTGCACTAAAATCTGAGCGTCGCACTTGTAAAAATGAAAAAAAAACAAAGAAGCCTCTGTACAAGGCACCAAAAAATGGCTCGTTATAAAAGGGCTTCGTTCTAAGCTTTCTTCTTGCTCTTTTCACAAAAAAAAGCATCTCTTGAGACCTCCAAAATGGGATCACAATAACGCTAACAAGTTATCTTTGTAAGGGGAGCAAAGATTCCGCTGTATTTCTTCGGCTATCCGCCAAAACCTGACCGACGATTTGATCGGTTTTGTTATCCCTCTCCCTGTACGCAAATCGCACGGGCTCCAGAGATCAAGAAACTGGCTCCCTGAGAAGCGGAAAATAAGGTTGTGCGGCGCTAAATCTGATAAAGCGTCGAGATTTCGCACCAGATCCCAAGTGATAGCGTCGCAAATTAAGCGGTGTCAAAACAGTTAAAGGCACAGTTTGTGCGAGGCTGGGGGGCAATTTCAAGGCCGAAAAGAGGTTGGAGACCAATCGCCGCCTTCCTGGGAGACAATTATCAGTCCGACGGGAAAATAGTGATCAATCGTCGCTGCAGAATGCTTCACCTCGTCGAAAAAAGGATGGAATCGCGCAAAAAATCTACAGCTGCGGCTATGGATAACGCTTATAACCAGAGATTGCCACGGTCAAAATTTCGGCTCCGGCTCCCGGCTCCCATGAAAAGCTTAAAAAGGTTTGCGGCTCCGAATCTCGGCTCCCGTGCAAAGAATTTTTAAAAAATATTTTCCTAAAAATAAACGTTGCTAGTGCCAGAGGTCATACAGCCATGGTTTTTGCAGCCAAGTCATACGCAACGCATCACGGCAACGCAAAATAGAACAAGAATATCTCCCGCCCACTTTTGAATTTCGTCCAAGCGAAGTGTCAAAATTCACAAAAGAAATAAAATAATTCCGAGAAAAATATTTTTCGGTCCGAAAATCCCACGAAAAATTCATTTTTGACATTTCGTTTGAATTCAACCGATACTAGGTGGGCGAAGTGCCGAAAGGAGGCGGGAGACTCTCTGGGTTGCCGTGCGCATTCTCCGTAGTATTTTTTGAGCAATTTGGTTTAACAAGATCACGAAATTTTTACTTTTTTGAACGCTGAGAAGCCTGGCTCCGACTTTTGGCTCGGGAGCCGGAGCCGCACCCAAAATTTCCGACTCCGGCTCTGGCTCCCTGCTCGGAGCCGGAGCCGCTCAGAGCCGGAGCCAAGAGCCGGCTCCGGAGCCGTGGCAATCTCTGCTTATAACCATGTCAGGCTTTGGTCTTGATAACAGCTTGTCCAGAAAATCTCTTTGCGAACGAACTACCAGTCTGTCGGGAAAATAATAATAAGCATTCTGTAGCATCGAAAATTGCCTCGCTGCAAACAGAATAAATAGCGTCGCGGCAAAATCAAATTGTTCTTCGATAAAGAGGATATTATCCTCATTATTTTCTCGACAGCCTGATAAAGTCGCTGGAGTGATCTTGGCGTTTACAGCGTAACCCGGGATCCAAAGAAAAAATGTTGAAAGGGCCAGGGTAAATTTCCTCGAAAATTCGAAATTTCTGGACATGGTGACCTCCCCCTATCAGGATTTTTGTTCAGCTACGCCGGGCTTTGTAATAAGATGTAATTTTCAAAAGAAGACATCAAATGTTTCCGCCAAAAAATGGTCCCTCCGCCGACAACGAAAAAAATCTTTAGCGTATTTGAAAAGTCCACGGTTTCGCATTTTATAACTCAAAAGGGCACAAAGATATTTGGCGGATACTTTTGGAACATTTACACCCTCTTCAAAAAAGAGTAATAAGTCTTATCCTCCCAAAATTTCACTTCCAATGATCTCGATTATAAGTCATTAATAAACCTTATCTGTTTTCCGTATTCCAGAAAATCAAGATCTGAAACAGAAGCCATAAATTTTCCAAATCTTTTGAATCTTTATCGAGTTTTGTTCATCCGCTTCTTAATTTTTGAAAAGCCAGTTTTACATGGATTGCGCGTCCTGCCTTATGAAGTCGACAATAGCTCAGGTCAACACAAAATCGTACGAGACGTAGGACAGACGGAGGCTCAGAAAAACGCCATTTTCAGAGGAAGAAATTCCACAAAGTTTATGAAATTCTTGAGTGAAATGCGCAGTAAAAAATGCTGTTTTTTGTGAGCGGCGCATTACGAAAAATGTCCATGTGCTTCATGAATAGCGTCGTATTTTGGACCTTCATTCCTTCAGCTCGAAAAGATCAAATGCCAATGTGTGGAAAGACAAAAAATCTGAACGCCGATATCAAAAAACTCTCTTCTCGTTTTCAAAACAAAAAATTCTTTTGGCCTTGAGGAGAAAAAAGAAAGGGATATCAAAGTTTTTGATTTCGGCCTTTCAACTTTTATCCAATTTTTGCTTTGTGTGTTTTTTTATACTTCAGTTACTTAGAGGTATCCTTTCTAATGCGATGAAAAGTGGCAAAAGTTCAGATTGTCTGTTTCCGATACATATGCATGTCTATTTACTAGTCCGCGCTTTGCAGAAAACCGAAATTTTGGTTGGCAAGCCGGCAATAAGTCGACGCGCATTTGAGAGTTCATGCAGTCAGCCAGTAATAGAGGCCTGACAAATTCTACACCTATTTCCACCGTAGAGAGTAGTGCTTTCCCAAGAAAATCACCTTTTTCCACACCAAATTTAAGCATTTTTTCTTTCGTGCCGCTTTATGCGTTTCGCGTAATCTCTCGGCCGCAAAAATAGGGAAATTTCTCGGCCGTTCCTGAAAAGCGGCAGCTAAAACTTTCAAGAATTCATATGTGAATTTTACAAAGACCTGAGCGTCCCAGGGGTTCTTCTATAGCTATCAGTCTGTCGGGAAAATAATGAGCGATTTCAAGGACGAATCTACATTACTTTTACCGACAGACTGACAATCTCTTCTACGTGTGACAATCATTTTCGTCAAAGCTTCTTTAAAGGCTCAGCTTTGATTTTGCGGCTTCCGGGCCTCGAGGGCAACCTCTGCTGTTCTCTGTACGTCGCTAAAAAGGCCATTGTTCCATTGCAATTTGCAACGCAAAGCGTATTCATACCGTAGCTTGTAATCCTTCTGTTATTGACCCAAAAAAACTTCAATCCCGTTGTGCATACGCTTCCGATTCAAAGAATGACCTGTTAAAGCAAAAAAAAAACTCCGCTATTATAATCCTGTCGACTCCTCAAACAGATGTTTCCACGAATTTGGAGGGCTTGTCCCAACGAACTCGACAGTTTTAATTCACGTGGAAGGGGGTTTAAACGCGTCTCTGGTAAGCCGCAGAATTTCAAGGAATGAACTGTATGTGATATGATATGCACAATGATAGCAGTGGGATGGATTGACATATATAAATATATATAGAAGCGATGGCAAGGCTAAGCATGTAACTTTTCTCCAGAGCTGCTTCTATCATTAGTCTGTCGGCAAATAATGCGGACAATGTTGCTGGAGTGCCAATATTGTGTCGCTCGCACCCTTCGCTTTTTTCTGCGCAGTGCAAGTGCCAAAAATCGTTCCAACAACTTCCCAGATGCAGTATCGGTCTGTCGGTAAAATTATGAGAGCAATGTCGTTGCGCCGATTGCGTCACTGAAGTGAAAAGCAATTTAATTTTGTCGCGACACAATTCATTTTCTCGGCGGCGATGCGGTTTTCAATGCCGCGGAGATTTCGTTATTTTCCCGACAGATCGATAAAATATATGTCGGCCTCGACTAATTAATGCAGAGTCCGCTTCCACAATCTAGGCCATGCATATCGGTGCCTTTCCGCGAAAAACGGAGCGACTTTGACTTTGTTATGTACAAAAATGCGATGTGTTGTTCTACTGCAGTAAACAGAATATGCTTAAGAATCTGCAATGCCTTTTTCGTCAAAAGCGCCTTCATCACTACAGGATAAGTTATACCAGTCCTTTCGCAAGTTGCTAGAGTCCGTTGGTAAAGTCGCAGCGATTTTCGATGCGACGTTGCGCTCATTATTTTCCCGACAGACCGGTTAGAAAAACCCGCTAAGTCTTCCAATAACAAATTAATTTTTCTTGTGGCCATTTACGATTCGTTAAACCATATATTCCTGTAATGGAAGGAAAATTCGAGGCCTGAAACAGAATGCCAAGATTTTTAATTTTGACGGAAAATTCAAATTAATTTTGAAAAAAAAATGTTTGGGTGTCGCGCTTCGTTCCACGAACTGATTAAAATTCCGAAGTCGGAACAAATCTCGTCTCACAACCTTTCTCAGAATTTGTTGTTTATTCCGCTCTCTAATGCTATTCAAATCCCCCAAACAAATAGAACGTATTTAACGTAAAATGCTTGGCTTGAAACTGACACCTTCAACTGAAAATTTACTACTATAAAATTGACCCTTCCATAGAAGAAATCACTCAAAATTGAGGACTTGATGGAATATTCCGCGTCTTTTTACATCCCGATTTGTAAAATGTAATTTTCTTCTTTCAAAATGCATCAGTTATCAAAATCTGAGCTTGTTATACCTTCTCGGTTATATAGATAAAAGACGGACTTGTTTATTTCAGGATGAACCACGACCTCGATTCCAATGCTTCCACGGACTCAACGGCACCAAATCTGGACCGAAAGCCGAGAAGGTTGCCGATTTTGAGGGTCACGTTTGATGTGGCGTTGCTGGCCATTGTCTGTAAGTCCCCACTTCTTGTTTTCTGTTTTCCCAAATTAGTAATATGATAAAGGAAGACCAAGGCGGACCTTTTTTAAATATAGTATGTTTTTTTGGCAAGGCAATAACAAATTTTTTAAAAATATTTTAAAAAACGCCTTGGTCCCGTTATAGCGTCGATTTTCACCTATGGTTTCTTCGAACAAAATCCACATTTTGAAGCCGGTAATCCGCTCCTTTTTCAGACTTCGTCTCCAAGGTTGTCTGCGAGACTTTTGGGCCGGTGAAGTTTGGCTTTTTCTGCCATGATCAGCGAATCTCATTCCCTTATAAAGAGAGCACAGTGCCGCTGAGCATGCTGATCATTTATTGCGTCAGCATTCCTCTGACTTTTGTAAGTGTCCCTTTTTTCAATCTTCATATCCTTTTGCTTTACGGGATTGGCGCAGCGACACTGTACTCGCTATTTTCTCTACAGACCATATTTTCAGATCCTCGCCATCGAGATAATCCTTCTCGGAATCAACCCACACGAGCGCTACAGCGTCTACGAATACCACCGTTGCAGGAGCGCTCGGTTTTTGATCCGTCTCGCAATCTTCTTCGGATATTATTGTGCGTTTGAGTTGTTCATCCTGCTGATCACAATGTACACCAAGAATTCGGTGGGCCGACTGCGCCCCTACTTTTTGTCGGTCTGTCAGCCGCTCTACGACGTGGACGAGTGCCGAATTCCCGGCGCATATATCGCAAACTACACGTGCACGGGTGGCTCGCGTGAACGAATTAACGAGGCCAGGTTGTCCTTCTTCAGTGGGCATTCGAGTCTTGCGTTTGGCACGGCTGTTTTTACTGTGGTAAGTGTTGGAATAACGGGGAAAAGGGTGGTCTTGAACGATCGTAAATATGACACCGGGTTGTGGGTAGATACTGACCGTAGACCTTGAGTTCTCAATCGCTGAAAATCTTGTACAATCCAAAGGCGTTTGTATTCAGTACTTTTTTGAGGCGCAGCGACATTGTGCTCATTACTTTCCCGACAGACCAATAACGGCTGATTTTAGCTCTACCTCCAACACCGCCTGGTAGGCCACATCCGTTCCCGAATTGTCGTTCCGCTAATTCAAACCCTCATCATTTCCACCGCCCTTTTCGTCGCTTTCACCCGAATCTTCGACTTCAAGCATCACTGGACGGACGTCAGCGTCGGAATCGCCGTCGGCGTCTTCTCGATGCTGCTTCTATGCAGATTTGTCGCCGGATTCAGATATCGCGCGCCGCGCGAAGTCGAAGCCGAGCTGGTGGCGTTGGATTTGGAGGCCGAAAGGAAGCACGGAGAGAAACTGAACTTGAACAACTCGCTGAGGAAGCCTCAGCAAGCGACGAGCTTGGCCTCGAACAGGTCCTTCCAATGGGCTGAGGCTTATTCGTAGATTTGAGATCGTAGATCTAAGAGGAAAGAAGTATTTAGATAAAGTGTGTATCTAATGTAGATATTGTGATAAAAATGAATCATTAATACAGACACAAATGGTACAACGTATTTTATTTATATGCTTACAAGGGAATGGTCTGAACTTCCCCCAGCGTTAAGGAAAATGACTAATTACAGGTGGATAGAGCAGGTCGACTTTGGTAGAAAAAGGCAATTTCCAGCTGCACAATAAGCACCGCCGACGAGAAAAATCGACCGAAAGTTCCGAAAAAATTTCCTCTTTCTCTTCCCTCGGAAAAGAAGAGGGGCATCCAGTGATTCGGTTGGTCGAGTGGATCCTCTCGATATCCTTTTGGGGGTTGGTTCGATGGTTCGATCATTATTTTCCCGACATCCTGACACCGACGATTCACATCACTGATCAATTTTCACTGACCACGTCTCCTGACGATTACAGACGGCTCAAAACAGTTTGATTCCTTGCAAGTCTATAACTTTGTTTACCTCATTCTTATTCCAAAACAACGTAAAACTGCAATTTTGAGAAAAACGCTCTCCTCTTCAGATCCCCTTTTTGCAATAAAACAGTGATAAAAAGTTGTTTTCCTCACCATCAACGTTCTTTGCTGCGATTTATCAGCTTGTAAAAACGCGAGCTTGCCCATGATAATTGCGGAATTTCCTGCGCTGTTCGAGTATTTTTTCTGATTCCGGCGCAGAGTTTGTGATAAACAAAAGTCCGTGAAGGGTGATTATCAGGCAATTGTGGAATTTGAAACAAACAAAAAAATAGAAAACGCTATTTGTGTAAGAGTACGCTTGTAAACGCTTAGGTACGTATAAAAAGGAGAGAAAATGAAGAATAAAGGCATTTTGTCTCTTTTTCATTGTGTCAAGCATCTTCTAGAACGGACTACGTCTTGATAACCAACTATCTTTCCGGTCTCAAGGGTCAATTTGACACCAAAATTCATCTGCGTACAGCTCAACCCGTCTACAGTGAAGAAGCTTTTTGAGTCGTTGCCATTCGTTGTGCAGGTGTGACTGTTATAGTCCGTTCATAAAGTCGCTGGAGTGATTTTTGACGTTTGCACTGTGCACAAAGCGTCAGGGTGTGAGTGACAGCCGAAAAAAGCCATTTGCTGAAGTCTTCGCAGTGCATGAGCCAAAATCATTCCAGCGGTTTTCCAGCGGACTGGTAAATAGAAACAGTGGCGACATTACAGTCTTCGCATCGCGTCCGCCGAGAATATAACGGCTTTTCCAGGCATCGTAGGCACTTTCTTTCTATATACACACAATGCGAAATTACAAGGGAAGTTATCTGGCAAAGGGCAAGGGCATCTCAGGTAGTTGAAAAACCTTGTGCCCGGTGATTTTTCAATTGCAAAAGGTCAACTGAAAAGTGAGGAAAGCTTGCGATAAAAAGTCTGCGCACCTTTGCAAAGACGTAAAAATCAAAACTTTACAGTGGAGGACCTGATCCAGTGGCAAAAAACATACCATTTTGTATCCGGAAAGTGTCAAAAATATGTCAAAATGCTTCCCTCTCCAAGTGAAAAAACTTCGTTTTGAAGGGCGCGCCCTTTCCCTCACAAAACGAGCGCGCGCGCTTTTGAAATCAGAGTTTTTTTCGCTTGGAGAGGGAGGCATTTTGCCACATTTTTTAATGCGCGCGAGAAAAGCAAACTGCACAGTTCAAATGTCCGCGCACTTCTTGAAAATGCTAATAATCGCCCCATTTTTCGCTTCAAATTTTCAACTCTCTTTTGCACGTCCGCTTTCGCAAGAAGTTCCGATAAAAATATTTAATCTAAATAACCGATCCCTCTCTTGTTCCATCTGCATTTTTCCTCTAAGTAAGCGCTTAGTTGACTGCTCTTTTTACAAGTTTTGATAAAAAATATTTTGCAATATTCGATGGCATGATGATACTTGTTGATATTGAGCTTGTTTGTCAACGGAATTCTAATAAATTTTGCGATGTTTGATTCATTTTGAGAGGAAGAGTGCACTGATTGTCTCTCGAGGCTTATGTTTCCAAGTTGTTTATTAAAAGGACGATAATTTCGGTGGTCACAGCTCAGTTTTTGGTTTTGCATGCATTTATGGCTTAAGAGTAAAGTGCTCAACGCGGAGTCGCATAGCTTGCGGTGAAATTAATAGGCAAAATCTTCAAGGTAAAACGCCGAGGTTCTAACAAAAGCTGGCGCAAGCTTCGGTTATTTTTTCTACTAGTCTGCCCGGAAAGTCGCCGGACTGATTTTTGGCGTCTGCACTGTGCGAAAAAGCACAGGGTGTGAGCGACAGCCCCAAAATCCCACTGCATTGTGCAAAAAGTCGAAATATCACAGTGCAAAATGAACTTTCGTTTTCGTAGAGCGCGTGTCGGCAATTTCAGTCCGGCGACTTTCCGGGCGGACTAGTAAAACGTATGCGAGATTTCTATACCGCGTTTTGCAGAAACGACCAGAATTTTACGTCGACAGTAAAAAAAACAGTTTTAAACACAAAGCCTCAAAGGAAGCTTGAGCTTTCCCAAATTTTGGCACAGATCCCCTCGATACTATCAGTCTGTCGGGAAAATAACGTGGCGGTGTCGTCATCGCTTTGCGACGGTAAGCCACGGTTGGTGATTTGGTGCGCGACTACACCCTTTCTCCGACGAAAACAAATATTTTAGAAATTCAGGAGGAGGAGATCGCCTGGGGGATCGCCATGTAAAAATTTAATTTATCTTGGTCCCCGTTACCATTTTTTCGAATACTCCACCCACCTATTTACGTATGTCCTCCTCCCCGTGCCTCAAACTTTTGGCAAGCATCGGCAAAGTCGAAGATCGTTTTTTCCGCAGCCAGAACTTTCTCCGCACTTTTTTCACCTGATAATGTGATGCGAGGAGGAGAAAAAATTATTTCTTTGACCTCAAACCTTTTTTTGCACCCCAAGCTTTTTCTGGTTATTTAAAGACGTGTTTTTCTATTTTCCGGAGAATTTTTGCGTGTTATCAGGGCAAATTCCGCCGTAGTGGCCGCGAGCTTGAAGAAGTGTTTGTAGTTTAGACGTGGTTTGCCCTTTATTCCCGATTTTTTTGATTGATTGAATTATGCAAATCCCTGTTGTGACGGTCGGAAATAGAACCTTTTCAGAGGGGCTTTGAAACGCAGAGCTAACTCTCGGGTGATTCATCGGACTTTCTGCGGGGCACAATGGTGTTTTTAGTATTTATAAAAGTCAAGAGGAAAGATTGTTTTGAACGTGGATGTTTTTGATTTTTTAAGCGCGAGTGTCCTTATTATCAGTTTGTCGGGAAAATAATGAGCACTCTGTCGCATCGAAAATCGCATCGCCGCCGAGAAAATGAATTGTGCTGCGACACAATCAATTTTTTAGGATCTTGTTTTGCGTTTTACTCTTTTATACATATATACTTTCTCCGTAGATGCCGAATAGCGGTTTAGAGTAACCGATGGGGTGGAATTCATCAATTCAACCCATTTTTCCTTTTTTTTTATTTTTTCGTGTATGCATTAGGAGATCTGATCCAGTGGCAAAAAAGGTACCATTTTGTATCCGAGAAGTATCAAAAATGCAGCAAAATACCTCCTCTCCAAGTAAAAAAACTCAAAAGCGCCCCCACTTTTTTTGTGAGATAAAGGGCGCGCAGTTCAAAAAGGAGTAGTACTTACTGTAAAGTTGTAGTACTTACTCACTGTAATACTTACTGTAAAGAAGTAATTTTTCTATATAAACCCACTTTCCATTTATAAAATAGCCGAAACTTTACTAATCTACAGTACTGCTTAAGAAAAAAAGAAAAAATCATAAAAAAATCGATCGGATTTTCTGAATCAGCACGGTCTATTACCCTCGGCCCTTCTAATCTCACTGAGCTTACTCAGAGAAATCTTTCTCTCCGCGGACCTCTTTGTAATAATCCCGATCAACTCGCCTCCAATTCCAGGGTAGAATGGACCGCGAACACGCCGAGCCCGAGTTTCAGACCGACCTGGAAGCAAGTCAGGATTTGCAGGAGGTCGCGCAATGCGAACCTCTCCCATTGCAAAGGTATTTCACGGATGGGGCGCTTGTGCTCGCAATGGCCGGAGGGCTGGAGCTGTTTTGCCGCATCTACGGCCCATATGAGCGAGGGTTTTTCTGCGATGACGAGAGTATTCGATACGCGTATAAGGAGAATACTATCAGCTGGTTCACATTGGCAATCTTTGTAACACTACCGAATATTTTGCTGGTGAGTTTTGAGGGATTCTGGGATTATTTGGGGATCCCAATTTGATTCCACGTTTTTTAAAATAAAAAAAAACTGTCTTTTAAACAATTTTTAGAAAAAGTAAAGTGCTCCATGTGCGAAAAACGACAATTTCCAATATTTGTTTTCAGATTTGTGCCGTTGAAAGCTTCAGAATGCACCGAAGTGGCACTGTCCACGAATTCTATTCTACGTACGAGAATGGCAGGTCCCATTCAGCGAGATTGTTGATTCGACTAGCCATTTTTCATGGTAAGTTCAAAAACATCTAAGTTTATGTGTGCAAATATTACAATTTTAAATATAAAAAAAATTTGCAAACACAGTGGAAAACCAGTTCAATGCCTCTCACATAGCGAGAAAATCAAAAAAAAATCTCGTTTCCATTTCCCCTTACGTCGTCTCGCTAAAATCTCTCTCGTTTTGAAGCGCTTTCGAAACGCGGCTCAGTGGTCTAGTGGTATGATTCTCGCTTTGGGTGCGAGAGGCCCCGGTTTCGATCACCGGCTGAGCCCAAACTTTTTTTTTGATTTTTACATTGGACATGTTGAAAAATACATTGTTTACGGTGACAAGATAGCATTTAGGACCTTCTCACAAGGGATCGGCAAATAGTTGCACCCTGCTTTCTTAACGAAACATATACCGTTTGAAAGAGCATTAAAAATAGTGTACAACACAAGAAAAATTAGCTGCCCAATTTATGTTTGGGCAACGTTATGGCCGTTTTATGATAGGGGTTATATGCGGCCAAAACGCCGGTTTCTCATATTAGAGTAATCCTGACGGATTGCAATTGTCTCCATTGTCTTACTAGTATCCCGAAACGTCTATCACGGTCGTTTCATGGCTTTATCAATCGTTGGCTATGAGTTATTAGACATTATAATGTCGCATTACTGCCATTTACAAAAAATTGTAAATAAAACTAGGTTAATGGGAAAACTGGAGCAAAAAACTTTGGAAATACATTTGTATGATCGTCGTGGCCATTTACAAACAAAAATCTCAAAATCAAAAATTTCTTATGTCCTAGCCTTACCGACGGTTAGGCCACTGTGTCAGCAATAGTGTTTTAGCCGCTTTTGTAATTTTCTCTTCGTATTTTTTTGGAAAAAATTATATTTATAGGCCCTTGTAAATTGAATTATCGTCCAGTAATCATAATCAATCAGGCTAAAAGCATGACACCCTTGTAATTATACGATAGGCATCCCCACTCTCATCACCATCAAATTTGTGGTGATTGCAAAAAAAACCGAAAACTCGAAAAAATCCAGTAAAAATGTATTTTGACTGCGAAGGAACAAAAATTATTTAAAAATATCAACATACCATGGTTTTGTGGCATATAAGAGACGAAATGCAAAAGACATTGCAGAGCCCGGATTCGAAACCAGGACCTGTTTCGCCGGAAGTGGGGTCACTACCACTCGGCCAACTAGACACAGCTCTGTCGTCGTTCCAAGAGCTTATAAATTGCCGCGGAAATTAGGCTAAAATACGTATTTTAGCCATAACTTTGCCCAAACATATATTGGGCAGCTAATTTTTTTTGCGCTGTGCACTATTTTTAATGCTCTTTTAAATGATATAGGTTTCGTTAAGAAAGCAGGGTGCAACTATTTGCCGATCCCTTGTCAGTCATTTTTTTGGGCCTGAACTCAGGAAAAATGGGTGGATTTGTTCATTTTTTAAAGTTTTTTGCCCTTTTCCCCCTTTTTTCCTCTAAAAAAACTAAAAACCATATTTTATCCTTGTTTCAGGCTACTACATCTGTTGTATCGCAGTGATTTTCACTCTCACTTCCGCCACAAAATATCCAGTTGGCCGGCTACGTCCGCATTTTATGGACATTTGCCGGCCAAACGTTGGTTATGACACCTGCAATACGACTTCTGAAATTATTGACTATTATTGCACAACTGGATGGAATGCCGCCATTCTGGAGGCCCGTCTCTCTTTCTTCAGTGGGCATACCAGTTTGTCCATTGGGAGTGCAACTTTTGCTGTGGTACGTTATAAAATATTAGTTGTTTTGCGGGAAAGTGAAGTGCTCCAAGTGCGACGCTTAGAGCTTAATGAAATACGGCAAAAAATACATTATTTCAGATCTACCTCCAAGACAGACTGTACGGTCTACTCCATAGTCGAGTATTCGTCCCGATCTGTCAAACTCTCTACTTTTCCTTGGCCCTTTATATAAGTTATACTCGGATATTCGACCATTTCCATCATTGGTCCGACGTTCTTGTGGGATGTGTTGTTGGAATCGTTGTAATGGCGGTCTTGGTGAGTTTATTTTTTTAGCATGCTTATCAGTCTTTCTGAAAAATAATGAGCACTCTGTAGCATCGAAAATCGCATCGCCGCTGAGAAAAATGAGCTCGTTGTAGAGAGGTTTTTCTACTAGTCGCGACATAAAGTCCTGACACATTTTCACAGTGCATTTTGTTTTTCTTTCGGACCCGTCGCGGCAATTCCTCGTTTTTGCACTAGCGACATGCACTTTCGCGCGAACTTGCCACTTTTCTCGCGCGACACCCGCGACAAAATGTGTCAGGACTTTATGTCGCGACTAGTATAACGATTTATGATTTCTTTATTCTAAAATTTTGAATTTTTTTTGTAAAAAATCAAAAAAATTGTCGCGCAAGATTTTACGAGCGACTGAAATCAACCCCGCAGGGCTTCAGAATCTCGGGTTTTCTCATGCCTTTCAATTTTGCATTTATGTACAGCCGAATGGAAGTATTCCGCACGAGGGCGCGGACTTCTCCGGTGTAAGGAAATGCGTGCGGCGCCGAACTCGGGTCCGTTCGAGTAAAAAGCGCGCTCTTTAGCCACTCCACTATTTCGACACGCGGAGCGGAGTGGGCAGGAAAGGATGGGAATTGAAAGGGGAATGGGGTTGGAGGACATGGTTAATATGTGCAGTACTGCAATTGCGACACTGAAACGTGACAAAAATTTTGAATAATTTTTTTCTAACATATTTCCGGGAGTCCCAGCTCGCAATTTACGCAAACGACCAAGATTTTTTGGGCGAATGTCTGAAAAAATGAGATACTTTTTTGGCGAACTTCGGTACGAAAAGTTTTATACGTATTTCCACCGCAGAGAGTAACATTTCCACAAAAAATCAATTTTTTCCGCACAAAAATAGGAAAGATACGGCCAAAAAATCCTCTCCTCTCTGACCAGTCCGCTTTTGCGCACTCTCTCCGCCGTAAAGACCGTTGAATATCTCAGCTTGTCCTGAAAAGCTCGAGCTACTAATAATTTTAACTTTAGGGCAAAAAGCTTGATGTTACATACAGCATCATGATAATAATAATCCATTTTTTCCAGTGCCATTACTTTGTCGGTTTGAAGCCTCAATTCAAGCCCAATCCGCATGAAAAAATCTACCTGCTCAGCCACCACGGAACTGCCAACGACATTTCCACGTTGACCATTACCGCTAGTGACCTTCGACCGAATTATGGGTCTGCCACTGTAAATACTGTGTAAATATTAATGAAAAATGAAAAAACCAGGTGTTTTTTGCATCGACGAGTAATAAAGATATGTTATTATAACGATCGGTCTGCAAAAGCACAAAGTAAAGGTTGATGGCTCACAAGGGCAGGCTGCCAAGTGCGGCGCTCAGATTTTCTGTAAACTTTACACACACTACGGCCGTAGGCCACATATCATTTCCTAAAACTAAAATAGATTTTTGAGGAAAGAAACTTCTCTGCGAGACTTTGCCTGCTAAAAATAGTAGAAAGGTGTCATTTTTTGTCGACCTTAGACCTAAAAATATTGGTCATTTCTGCAAATACCGAGCTGCAAGCCTTGAATACGTCTTAGAAAAGTTTGTTCTAAATTTGTGCCAAGTTTCGGTAAGATTTGAGCGTCGCGCTTGGAGTGGTTCCCTTCTCAATGAGATTGGGATTTGCACTTGCAAAAAAGTATAATTTTGCAGGGAAGTAACAAAAATGTAGCAAAAAACCTCCCTCTCCAAGCGAACGGTCCCCGATTTCTAAAGCGCGACCAGTTTGAATGGAGAGGGCACGCTCTTCAAAACGGATTCTTTTTTCGTTTGGGAAGGAGGTATTTTGCAGTTTTTTTGATACTTCCCAGATGCTAATGGTACGTTTTTCGCCACTGGATCTGTCCGACAACGTACGACTTGAGCTGAAAACAAACACTGTTCCGAATTCATTGACTGATTGCACTACATAGCTTATAGTTTCTGAAACTTTGAATGCAAATCCCTTTGTTTGAAAGAGTTTAGAGCGATTCAAAGGTTGAATCGAATGTAAGCCGAAATCCCGCAAAAACATTATTGGAACAAATAGGATTCTGGACAAATAATAGTGTCTGTCTAATTGCGCTACTAACTATGGAGTCAACCGTTAAAAACAAGAAACTTCCACTTCCGTATATTCGCTATATAATCGACGCTATTATTGTGCTGGGAATTTCCTTGGGCACCGACTTCCTCGGCCGTCTAATCGGCCCGTCCGAGATAGGGTTCTACTGCAATGATCGCTCGATTCGCTACAAATATCAAGAGGAACGACTGGGCAATGGGTTCCTCGCATTTTACTCGCTGATTCCAAACTTTATTTTAGTTTTTATCGTGGAAACCTATAGGATATTGCGGATTGATGGGATAGAAGAGTTCTCAAAGTATGAAGTCGGAAGGTCAAAGGCGCAGAGGATTTTTGTTAGAGTCGCTACGATTTATGGTAAGTACACAATGTTTTAGAGGAGTATGGAGTTACAGGTCGGGATATATATCAAAAAATTCGCAAAAATTTTCTGACTCAGAATAAATAAAAATAAGCTGTCTAAGTTTGGTCTATCAACGAGTTTTATCAATAAATGTATTTCTCGAGGAAAAAAAATGGCGGTGACAATCTCGACATATATCTCGACCTGTAACTCCGTAGTACCATATAAGTACTTTACTTGTAAAATGTGGACATATATCTCAACCAATAACTCCGTACCCTATATAAGTACTTTCCTTGTAAAATGGGAAATTCTAGCTTGGCTGGACCCGGCCCGCCAAGATCTGATCGTAAGACCTGGTTGGTGGGCCACAGGGAAGTACTCCAAGTACGACGCTAAGATTTGGATAGACATAACAGAAATTTGGATTACTTTTCTTCTATGACGTACTTCTGCTTTCAGGCTATCACACAGCCTCCATCGCGGCTGTTGGCTTTATTTGTAATACTGTAAAGTACCCCCTCGGCATTCTTCGACCGCATTTCCTGGACATTTGTCGTCCCAACATTGGCTATGATCACTGCAATACCACGGAGCTAATTACCGACTACCACTGCACATCCGGCTTGACAGGCCAAATAAGGGAGGCCCGGCTGTCCTTTTTCAGCGCTCATGCGTGTCTATGCATCGGATCCGCTACTTTTGCTGTTGTAAGCCGAAAAAAGGCGCTTGCAAGCTATTGAATTTTCTGGCTTTCAGATCTATCTTCAAGACCGACTATATGGATGCCTTTACAGTGACGTCATTTTGCTGCTGATCCAATCCGCGTACTTCTGCTCTTCTTTGGCCGTGGCGTGCACTCGGATTCTCGACCATTATCATCATCCTTACGATGTCATTGTCGGAGCGTTGGTTGGGATTGTTGTGGTCACGATTTGCGTGAGTTTTATAGATCTATAGACCTTCCACTCCTAAACTTTGACCGCCGCTGCGATAGTGATATGACTCCTATTGGGCTAGAACACGTGGATTGAGGGTGCTTGTTCTAGGTTCTATCTAAGATACCAAGCCAAAATGATACAATAACAAACTACAAAGACCCTAGCTGAAAGACACATAGGGCGGTCAAGATGCAAATCCGCACACGAAGTCGTGGCAATTTTATGCCAGTTTTTTTCCAAGAAAATTTAACGGGCTTAACGATGGCAAGAAGATGACATTTGCACGGCAACCAGAAATAGAATAAAAATGTTTCCCGCCCTCTTTTGAGTTTCGTCCAAACGAAGTGTCAAAATTGACAAAAGAAATAAAATAATTCCGAGAAAAAATGTTTTTTGGTCGGAAAATCCCACAAAAAATTCTTTTGTGACATTTCGTTTGATTTCAACCAATACAAAATCGGCGAAGTGTCGAAAGGAGCCAGGAAACACTTCGGGTTGCCGTGCGTTTGCGGCTTTTTATTGTCATCTTCAAGTGCATCAGCTCTCAAGTACAGGGTCTTACAAAAAACGTGAAGGAGAGTCGGAGGCTATAACTTCAGGCGGAGGCGGCGCAGAGACTTCGTATTTGTAATATGCATTTTTAAACGACATTAATTTTTGTCTATGAAATAACAAGATTTTAAAGTGCAAAACTGAGGTCGCTATAACCTTTTGAAGTAGGGGCTTTCTAGCCTTCGAATTTTCTTCACGTTTTTCGTAAGTCACTGTATTTTGTATAAAAAATATCTATGTCAACATGACCGTGTCTACGCCCCCACACCTGAGTATTTCGACCAAAAATATTAATTAATACTAATCATAAATTCTCTTAGTCCCATTACTTTGTTGGGCTGGACCCCAAACGTAATCGCATTTGTAACAAGAAGACGTACATGGCTTGTACGGAGAACGCGATACCATCCTCTGCACTTACTACAAACACCGGTTCCAACAACCGCGGTGTCAGTTCTGTGTACTTGTAAACTGTACATATATTGTCGCTAAATTGTGTTTATTTCGTAGTTTAAAATAAAAATTTTATGAATCTTTAAGGTTAGGTTAGTTTGAGTCCGTTTTAATGAATAAAAGAGGATCTGAAATCGGATTTATATTTGGCCCATAAAACATTGGCCTTTTCGTAAAATTGAGTCTTTTGACACAGAGAAAGTCTTTGACGTTGCTGGTTTATTTTGCTCGCTGTATTTTTTATAGACCTGTGAACCATGTGTCAGATTTTTTGGACCGCATATTACGTTACAATACGTCATCAGAAATTCAATTTACATACCTTCGAAAAGGTGTGGACGTCTTAATTGCTCTCCCTTTTCACACTGAACCCAGTGGAACAAAATTGGCCAGGGATTGTAAAAACGGCTTTCCATGGGGATTTAAGGCTGCTTTTAGTATAAATTCCAGTATTTTTTCGCCCCGGTACCACAAAATGAATGTATTCAATCATCTTTTTTGTTTTGTGGAGAGGTTGCAATTGTTTTCTGTGGCAAATTCTAAAGACGTGCGTTTCAACGGAAAACCAATGTTTATTTTGGGCGCAATAACATCTGTATTCGGGGAAATAATGAGCACAATGTCACTATTTGTCGCAGAAATAAAAAGAAATTTGATTTTGTAGCGACACACGATACACCAAATTGATTTTCTCAGCAGCGATACGATCTTCGGTGCTTCAGAGTGCTCATTATTTTCCCGACAATCTGATAAAGTAACGCTTTTCTTTTCACACATTACATCTAATTTGTACCTCTATTACAGTATGCCATTCTCTAACCAAATTTTCTTATTTTAGGGTTGTTGCATCTACTGAGATTGTCACACCTTCCCACACCTTCCGTATACTGAACAGAATGTGCCGTCTAAAGTAAGTTTACAACTTTTTATTTTCTTTTTACTTTAGCATCAAAAGAATGTAAATAAATGTGAACGTTCCTTGGGAAATTTGCCATGGAAACATTTTTGATAACAAACTTTTCTTGTATTCCAACTTCATAGTTTATTCGAGGAACAGACGTGCGAAGGTTTGAGTGTTCAGTTGTTACTTGAACTGCATCATTACCGTAGGCTAAATTACAAGGGAAGTGAGTCTGGTAAATGGCGTTTCAGGTAGTTGAAAAACCTTGCGCCCGGTGATATTTAAATTGCACAGGGTAAAAGGTCAACTGAAAGGTGCGGAAAGCTTGCGGTAAAAAGTCTACGCACTTTGCAAAGACGTAAAAACCAAAACTTTACAGTGGGGAACCTGATCCATGGGCAAAAGACGTACGATTTTGCATCCAGGAAGTATCAAAAATGTGGCAAAATGCTTCCCTCTCCAAGTGAAAAAACTCAGATTTCGAAAGCGCGCCCGCTCATTTTGTGAGGCGCGCCCTTCGAAGCGAAGTTTTTTCACTTCGGGAGGGAAGCGTTTTGCAACATTTTTGATGCTTCCCGGATGCAAAATGGTACGTTTTCTGGATAGGGTTTGTCACTGTAGTTTGCATTTTCTTGCTTTTTGCATCGTGAGTATGTTTTTTTCGGGCTGTCGCTCGCCCCATGACTATTTTCGAACAGTGCAAACGCCAAAAATTATTACGTCAACGGCAGTCGAACCTCAGCATAACGAATTGCAATAGAAATAAGGCTTGATTCGTTGTAAAGGGATTAGTTTAGGAAAGGTTAATTTTTGCGCAGTATTGATTGTTAGGACCTCTGGAATTGATCGTAGACAGTTGTCTTTGGCAAAAAAAATCCGCAGAATTGGATTTTTTCTTGGCATTCTGTTTCAACCCTGGTATAACTTCCTTTGACTGTGATGACATTCACGCCATTTTAAAGTTATTTTCTTTCACATTTTCCCAATTCTCCACCCTCATGACCTGCGGGCACATCGCGGAATTTCCATTGTTTCGGTTCCTCTTTTTTCGATAGCCGATTTGAATAAAATTAAAAGCTCCGTTTGAACCAAATGGTTGATATTTGACATGCACAAAAAATGCTGAAGGTCAAATGTTGAGGGTGTCTAGAGGGTGGGAAACAAATAAAAAAGTTTTTATTGATACGCATTTGTGTCATTGCTTTCAAAATTTCTCATTCAGAGTACTGTATGCTCTATAAAATCGAGATTTATTGTGAAACATCTTCCTATTTACAAGCTCTCTTTCAGAAACCTCCCAAAATGTCGGTCGATTTCAAAGCCGCGTACGCGGCATTAGTCCAAGGCCTGCAGAACCAGACCAGACTCCCGTCGTATATGCAATCCGACGATGACTTTGATGATGCGTGCTCGCTACAAGTTGGCTGGAGTCGGGAACGTAAGTTCGGCGAAAGAGATACAGCGTCGCCACAAAAGTTCTCCGCATTTTTCAAAATGAACGTTAAAATAAAACAATCTTACTTTTTCAGAGTCCTGCAACTACGTCACCACACACTATGACAACTGTGAAGGTGGTGGCTATCTTCCCTGGACCCAAATAATATACTGTCAGCCAACGGAGTTGACCGAGGTTCTGCTGCTGCTTGTCTCAATTTTCTGGCTGTTACAGCTGTTTATTTTGCTGGCGGTCAGTGCTGATGAGTTCCTGTCGACGAACATTACAACGATTGCCGATAAGTTTGGAATCTCGCAGAGCGTAGCGGTGAGTGTTGACATGGTTTGGACTGTTTTTTTTTTTGTTTGGATTTGAAGAGGGAATTTCGGCGAAGAGAGCACCTTGACGAAGAAAATAATATGGTAAAGAGGGACCAAGGCGAAATTTACAGATGACTCTAAAACATTTCGCTTTGGTCCCCTTTTACCATACCATTTCTTGGCAAGCGAAACAATCATTTAGAAGATCCGCATTGGTCCCTTCTTACCTTGCCACTTTTTTGGCAAGCCAAAAAGAAGAAAGAAAAAAATCATTCAAAAAATCCGCCTTGATCCTCCCTTATCATATCATTTTTCCAAAAGGTACCTCTTCCGTCAAGTGCCTTCTTCAAGGCCTCCTCTCGGGATCAGATCGTTATTTGTTTTTTGCAAGACAGAGGTTTACTTGCCAACTTGTTATGTAGTCATCTTCAGGGAGTAACGTTGGTGGCGTTCGGTAACGGAGCGCCGGACATTTTCTCGGCTATCGCTTCAGCTGTCAGCGACGAAAGCCCCAAAGCGGGCTTGGCCATTGGCCAGCTGTTAGGTAAGTAAGGCAACCACTTCTCTGTAGAGCATTAGATATGAATCTGCCGGAAAAATAATGAAGACAATGCTGCTGTCACGTCGCTGAAGTTAAAAGCAAATTGATTTAGCCGCGACACAGTCTATTTTCCCCGCGGCAACGCGATTTTCTGTGCGACAGAGTGCTCATTATTTTCCCGACAGGCTTAAATATGTTGCTTCAGGTGGTGGAATGTTCATAACAACGATCGTGGTGCCGGTTGTGATTTTCATTGCGCCAATTCAAATGGATCCAATTCCAACCCTACGAAATTTGGGATTTTACGTAGTTGCGTTGCTGTGGTTGGGGATGATTCTGTTCTTGAGAAACACGCTGATGATCTGGCAGTCCGTTGGTAGGTTTGTCGCCCTTGAAAACGTAACTTCTCGTGGCTATATCACGCTACTCTTTGCAGGTTTTCTTTTTATCTACATTGTCTATGCGCTGACCGTGGTCTCGGGGCGGATGCTTTTGCGGCTTCAGAAATGGCGCGAAGCCAAGGATGCAATGTTTGTAAGGCCGTCAACTGGCCACCCGAATCGCCGTGAATCCCATCCCAACACGATTTCCGGCACGTTGGCGAACCTGGAGCGCAGCAATACTATTAAACCGGCCGCCAGTTCCGAAAGCAGCATGTATTCTCGGGCCGAAGATGACGCCTTGCCATGTCAGGATGTCAGCCTTCAAGGTATTGCGCTGGACTTTTTCAACCGACTGAATTGCATCAACGTTGAGGAATTTAAAAACGCCAGCATTTACTTGAAGATCTTCCAAATTTTTCAGGTAAGGTATAGGGAGGTTTTCGTGGTGGAAGTCAAAAAGTTGAGTCATGTTTTTTGTGGCGTGGAAAAGGAAATTTCCAAAAAATTTCTTTATCTACTGCACCAGTCCGTCTACAAAGTCTCTGGTGTGATTTTCGCGACATACAGGGTGGTTCAGCCGAAGCTTCCATCCTTATTTCAAGTATTTCTCCGCCGATGATGCACCAATTTTTATAAAATTTATATCAAATTGAAGCTGATGGTGCCCATTTTCTGTCCACAAAATATGACAGGCCCAAGTTGACGGGGGCTCCCGTACTGACCCTTGACATTTTCATTCCAAATTTTGCAGCCCGAAATCGGTGAAACTTGGAAAATTTTTGGAATGATTTTCAATTGAGTTTCTCGGACTTGAAAAATTTTTGGATTTCTGGCAAAAACAAAGTCGCCAAATTCGATGAAAATTTTAAAAAAAAAGTAAGGTTCAAAGAAGTAGCAAGTGCCTAAAAAGCATATTTCCATCCGGCGAGGTACCAAATCGAACGGCTGAAAACGAAACCTCTCTTCTCGGGCAATACAGGCCTTACAACTCGTTATTTATATTCAGGGTGGATTTCGTCATCCACATAGAAGTCTCGCCCATTTGTTCGTATTTTTTAAAGCCTGTTACCCCAGAACACAAGAACAATGCCTTCAAGATTAATTAGGAGTATTCCGTTGACTGCCGTCAATTTTTTCAGCAACTTCTGAAAGTCACATTTAGCCAAAGACTCGAATATTTTCCAAGTACGAGAATTTAATTGAAAATCATTGCAAAAATTTGCTAATTGTAAGTTTCACCGATTTCGGGCTCTAAAATTTGGAATGAAAATGTCAAAGGTCAGTACGCGGGCATCCTTGAACTTGGGCCTGTCATATTTGGTGGACAAAAAATGGGGAACCCCAGCTTCAATTTGATATAAATTTTATAAAAATTGGTGCATTATCGGCGGAGAAATACTTGAAATAAGGATGGAAGCTTCGGCTGAACCACCCTGTACACTGCGCAAAAACAAAAGTTGACTTTGCACTGTGCAACTTATTGCTTTTTGCACCGTGCAATACGCTTTTTTTCGGACGTAGCTTGAGTTGACTTTTTTGCACAGTGCAAACGCCAAAAATTACTCCAGCGACTTTACAGACGAGCTGGTACAATAAGGAAAAATTATGATGACATTTTACATGTTTGCCATTATTATTTTTGCTTTTTGACAATTCATTTCCCAGATCGTAAAATTGCAAAATTGAAAAGTTTGCCTGTCGGGAAAATAATGTGGACTTGTCGTGCCTTCTAAATCACCCATCTTCGCTTTGCGATGGTTCGCCGCGGCTGAAGATTTGGTACGCGACTGCGACGAGGCAAGACATTTTGCGACAAATACACATTACTTTCCCGACAGACTGATAGTTATACAAGCCCTTTATAAAACAATTATTCTGCATATTGTTTCATCTATTTCAGTTTCCCTGGATGATTTTGTTGACCTTATCAACCCCTCTAGCGCAACCGCCATGGTGTAAGGCACTAACATCACTTCATGTGGTTGTGTCGCCGCTCTTTCTTCTCTTTGCATTTCAGTGTAAGCAAGTCCAACCCATTTTTATATTATTTTTTTTTAAATTTTTCTACAAAGCTAACCATTAATTTTTCAGTGTTTGACTCGGATATCTTTGGAATTCAGTTTCCTCTATGGGCAATGTCCCTAATCCTCTCGGGTATCTTGCTGGCTTTCGTGTTGCTCTTTACCAAGGTGAACCAGGAGCCAAAGTATTATAAAGTAAGATGTGGTGCTTTGGTCTAGACAATTCCACGTTATTTTCCCGACAGACTGATTACCTTCTCTTTTAGCTGATCGCCTGTTGTTGCGGGTTTGTCGTCTCCGTTGGATGGGTGTACGTGGTCGCAGCGGAAGTGGTGAGCGCTGTGCAAATGCTTGGGGTCTTGTCGCATTTATCTCCCGAGGTAAGAGTTTGAAACCATCCAAAAAAGATTTTTTTATCTGTCTGTCGGCGAAATAATGTGGATTTGTCGCAGAAAAATGTGGCTTCTCGTCGTAGCCCCTCATCAAGTGTCCAGCTGCGGTTAGTCTTCGCGAAGCGATGAGAGGCGTCTCGAAGATCCACATTATTTTCCCTACAGTCCTTAATGCCCTAATTTTCAGTCCGTCTGGAAAATAATGAGCACAGTTTCGCTGGGGCAATCCGTCGCTTAAGTGAGAAGCAATTTGATTTTCTCGCGTCACAATTTTCATATTTTCTCGGCGGCAATGCGATTTTCGATGCGACTGAGTGCTCATTATTTCCCTGACAGATTGATAGTAAACAATTTTGGATTTCTACCTTCGTTCCAGATCCTCGGTGTCACAATCCTCGGCTGGACCAACAGTATTGGCGACCTGGTCGCCGACTCTTCACTTGCCCGACAAGGCTACTCCCACATGGCGTTGGCCGCCGCGTTCGGTGGCCCACTCTTCAATCTGCTCATCGGGTTCGGGCTTTCATTCACTATTGCCCTGCTTCAAGGGAAGACTGTGGAGATCGATGTGGACATTGAGAAGATCTTCATGTACGGGTTCATGTGCATCAGCGTGGTGGGGAGTCTGACAATCTTGGTTTTGTCCAGATTTCGGACTCACAAATTCTACGCCATGTTGCTGTTTTGCGTGTACTTTTTGTTTATGGTGGCGCTGATTTTGGCGGAGACCGTTTTTAGGGGTAGTTAAAAGTTGCCTAGTTTTCTTAACGTGTTCGTTCAGCCGTCTCGGTAGATTTCATCTGTGATCTCAAGTAATAATTTAGTAAAGTACTGCGTGTTACATGCGTGTTTTGAATAAAATTGAGTACTATGCGAACAAAAAAGATTCCGCGCTGCAGCGCTGAACCTTCACCGTGTAGTGAGGCATTTTACTAGGTCCTATCTAAGATCCCAAGCCCAAACACGACTACACAAAGCGGGAAAAGTCCTTATTCTGGCCACAACAAAGGTACTCCGCGAACTGCGCCCAAGCTTGGGAACTAAAGTTAGGAAAAAACGCTTCACCCAAACTGACGCTAAATTACCGTAATAGCTCTATAATTTTAAGGGTACAGCGATGAAGACTCATTTAGTTCTATACGGAGGCAATAAGTTTAGTTCCGGACATGTTTCATCGTATCAAATGAAAAATCGCAGGCTGCAACCGTTTTTGAAAGGTAAGGTGGTACGTAAAAAAGAAGGTACTTTACTAACTAAATCCGCTGTCCGGGCATTGACAACGATGAATTAAGCCTGCACACTAAATTTGGGCTAATTCTGACTAGTTTCCGTAAAGTTACAAGTTGTGGCCAGAATAAGGAACTTTTACCCACAAAGCAATGACACTGATCAACTGAAGTGTGACTGCTGATTCGACGGGATACGATGGGTTATCAGACTGTTCAACACAACACAGTAGAAAAATTAGGAATATTTTTATTGACCAAATCACAACCGCCGCAGTGGAAAAAACACAACCATAATAATTCACACTGATTAATTGGATGATTTCCATTGCTTTTACACCAGAGTTGGCAATCGGGTAAAAGCAAAAAAAGTGACCATGCACTTTATAAAAATACCAATAATATTAAATACCCTTATTAACAATGGGATCTCTCTTATACATGATCAATTCATCTTCGTCGCCATCAAGTAGCCCGACAGATGGATGTCCGTTGCGTTTGCGCTTAAAAATCGTGATAGTCTCCTCTTCAAAGTCGAGACAAACTCCGTTGCTGGAGAAGAAGCTGTTTCCCAGCACATACTCCGGAATCAGGGTCATTCCAATCTTCGTATAGCATCGCCCTTTATAGGGTACTGTCCATTCTTCAAACGGCACTTTCAATAGCTTACCGTTTATTCCCAAATTTACAGGGATTTTTCGACGACAATCGACATGATAACGCCGAGTATCTTCGTCGTGTGTGGCGTTAATTGCCTCGTTGATGGCAAAGAAAATTTCTCTTGGAACCGCGATCTGATCCAGCGTGGTGCTTAGAACGGCTGGAACGGTTAGCCGAACGCGATAGCGCCCAATGCTGATCAAGTCCAAGGGAACTTGCCATAGTCCCCGCTTATCTTTTTCGTCGTTGAGTGATTTGAAGGAAGTTATAACTTCGGCTTTGTTGTAGACAGGAGGTCCCAAGGAGACGTTGGACTTGAGCTGGCTGCAAGGAAGGCATTAAAATTGAGGTGATAATCGAAATAAGAAGGGTCGCGCGTCAAACTGAAGAGTCCGGTGACCGGAATTGACCTTTCGTTATTGGTTTTTGACACTTGTCTTGATTTTACAGAGAAGACAGAGAAAAAAACGTTCTCTCTCGCCCCAAAATTTCCCCATTTCTTCCCCGACATGCGACAAAACGTTTCTTTGCTCCTTTTTTCAGCGAATTGCCAATCCATTCACAGGACCGTTTTCGCTTATCTCAGTTTGACGTGGATCGCCCAGGTGACTTTTCGCACATTTCACAATGCAAAATGAGGGGTCTTCGTTTTCAGAGGTCCCTAGGATTCTACATAAGGCTCTGTGAAACCACCACTTTTTTTCAGCCTATCAGAAAAATAATGCTTATGCGCAGCGCCTCATTTTGCTGCGACAAATCCGCATTATCTCCCCGACAGACTGATACAACCACGTTGTTAATGCTCACCCTTTGTCATCATTAACCACTGACAAGCACAGGTTATTGCCACCGGCATTTCTCAAGAAATGGCCCTTCAAATCGATCTCTGTCACATTCTCTCGGGCAAACCCAATTCTCCCGGCCACGTAGCGACCAGACAGATCCTGCGCTGCACAGTCACTGTAGAGCATTGATCTAGTCGCTACCGCGAATGACGCATCTTTCACAACGTTACCATGAATTTTCACACGGTCTTGGCCGAGGATTCCGAGAACTGTTGAGATTTGTCGGTTGTATACAAGATTGTATGTGTTGGCGAAGCCGTAGAGTTTGAAAAAAGTATTTGAATACTTATTTGCGAACGTGTTGTTGATGCCGGTCTTCTCGAAGTAGAGGTCTCTGTCCACCACAAAACTGGCCCCGTCCGAAATGTCGACGACGAATTTGCGGTCGACTTCGGGGCCGAGATCGTCGAAGAACGAAGCCGTCAAGGTGAATAGAGGGTAATATCCATTGGCATGGCGGGAAAGTGATGTAAGAGCAGTGAAAAGTAGCAGCAACTTCATTTTGAACATTCCGGCAAAGAGAAAAACTCTTTGTTGATTAAGTTTAGTTAATAATGGCTCGCCTATTCTCGTTTTCAGTGCTGGGTTGAAACGCTCTTATCAGCGGTGAACAGACTATAACAAGTACTAATCTGCAGGGTATAAGCGGAAAGCTGATTTGCAAACTAGAGAACGTTGAGTTTAACACGCATAGGCTGCAACTATGGTTCTTTTTTTGGCGCAGAAAGTTCTTTGCTGTAAGTGTGGCTTTTCATAAAGCGCATGGACATTTTTTCTTCTTCGAAGAGTGCTTTTTAAACTTTTTTCAACGCTTGTTGCAGCATCCGTGATAAATTTACTTTATGGCCCGAACGATACAACAGTTTGCACGTCTAATATGTAATTTTTTTTCCTGTTCAATTTTGTATTCATCCCTCCAGTTCTTTTGAATGCCGGCTTTATTAAAATAAAAAATAATTGTTTGCAGTTAAATCTTCAAGTTCACAGAGTAATAGTACCCTCCAACGCGCCACGATTCGCCTTGTACAGAGTGACGGTCTCTTTCTCAAAATCCAAGCATATTCCCCTCTTCGTCAAGATGTTGGCTCCCAAAATGTAATATGGGGAATTGAACCGGGTAATCTTCAAGTAGCAAACTCCATCAACCTTTTTCGAATAGTCTTCGGCTGGGATCACAATCTCTGTGCCGTTAATATTCAGCTTCAACGGGACCTCGTTCTGGCAGTCCACAACAATACATGAGCTGTTCTTGTTGTATTTGGCCTTGAGGGCGGCGGCAATTCGCGGCAACAAGTTGAACGGCACCACAATCTCGTCCAAAGCGCTGCTAAAGATGGCCCTGGCGTTGACGGTGGCGCTGAAGTTGCCGATGGAAATCGAATTCAACGGGATTCTCCAGAGCCCATCCTTGTCGTTGTCCGCCTTGAAGCTGGTGATCAGGTCGGCCGGTGGAATACGGGGAGCTCCGAGCGAGACGGTTGGAGTGAAACTGCTGAAAGCGATAGAATTTTATCAATCTGTTGGGAAAATAATGAGCACTCTGCCGTGTCGAAAATAGCATTGCTCCCGAGAAAATAAATTTTGTCGCGGCAAAATCAAATTGTTTTTTCTTTACTTCAGCGACGCGATTGGCGGCACTGTGAACATTATTTTCCCGACAGACTGATAGTATATTGATAAAGTGCATGGACATTGTGGGCTATCAGTCTGTCGGAAAAATAACGACGGGTCGTCATGCCTTGGAATTGCCCATCATCGCTCTGCGACGGCTTAGCGACGACCCGCCAGTATCTTCTCTACGGAACGATACTTAGTTTATATTCCCAAAACCCCCTTTTTACTCACCCTTTGCCGTCCTGGAAAACAGCCAGACAGATAGACGACGTCTTGAATCTGTTGAGCAACTGGACCCGGAAGTTGGTCAATGGGTTATCTCCCCTGGCGAATCCGATTCTGCCAGCGACGTACTGTCCGTCAAAGTCCTTCAACGCCGAATCCGAGCTCTCCGCCGCCTGGGCAACCCCGAATTCCGGTCGAATTGTGTACCTTCCCACAAGAACGTTGTCTATTCCAAGATCTCCGCTCACCACCGAGTCCTTGTGAGGGCCTTGCAAGTCGTAGATGGTGGTGAAGCCGCCAGTTCGGCTGAAACTGCTTGATTTCGTCGGGTTAAACGTGTTGTTGTCGGTGGTCCGGTCGCCGAAAAACCGCTTGTCGAGCACAAAGCTCGTGGCTTCGGTGGTGTCGACGACCAATCGCCGGAGGAAGCGCTTGTCCATCTTGTCCGGAAAAGACATGCCGATCGAGAATTTGCCCACATAACAGTTTGCGACGCCGAAAACGGCGAATAAACCGAGGAATACGTGGATTGGCGACATTGTTGTCACTGTTGATGGTTGAAAAAATTTTCAACTTGGCTTATATAGCGCTGAACAATCCCTTTTCCCCCGACTGATATGAGTGTTTGCGGGGAGAAAGCGATAATTACCATTACTATTGTCCGTAGTGCGCACAAAGATAAGTAATCCTCCCCTTAACTCGCACGGAACACGACACAATTCCAGGATCAAGTGTTCGGAGAATACACAGAGGAGGTCATTGAACTTGATGGCCTGGAATTTTCCCCGTCTTTGTCGTACAAACACTAAAAGGCTAGCCCAATTGATAAACCCAGCCGCCTTCGCAATTCATACGCAGGCTCTCCAAGTGTTTCCAATATTGCTCTCGATATCAGTCTGCCGAGAAAATAACGGCGGGTCGTCGTGCATTGGGTCCCATGGATGTGGCCATTGGGCCGTGTCGTCACAGATTCCACCGAGTCGGTAATATATTTCGACCACTTATTCGGCTGAAGGAAATCTGTTGAGGAAAAAATATGATATATTGGCGTTTATTCGTGTGTGTATTGTGAATCTATGGGAAGTTGCCCCTTTTTAGTTCTTCCTGGAGAGCGGTGGGTTTTCCCTGTCCACCCATGGTGTTCCAGGCACAAAGGCGCAGATGCACGGAGACATTTTTTCTCCGACAAACCCACATTATTTTCCGGCAGGTTGACACAATCATATGTACTACCCGAGAGAAAGTTCTGATTAATTGTCGAGCGCAAAAACTTGTCACACCAATTTATCAATTTGTTCCGACAAATCCACATTATCTTCCCGACAGACTGACAATGTTTACTATAGAGCGGCTCAAAAGTTTAATGTCTCTTTTGGCGACACTACATTTATCAGTGTGTCGGGGAAATGATGAGCACTCTGTCGCATCGCATCGCCGCCGAGGAAATAAATTGTGTCACGGGAAAATCAAATTTGGTTTCAGTTTACGGATGCGACAGGTGCAGTGGGATTATACGAATCCACATTATTTTCCAGACAGACCGTTAACAACGAAACGTGGAAAAAATCTTTATTCTTTGACCATCTCAACACAAACCATCTCATGACAATCGCCGATCTTTGTGGCAATCTAAACCACGCCGTCCGAAACGGGCCCTACAAAGTTCATGAAGCAAGCAATGAAAACGCAAAGCGGGGCAGATATTGTTTCCTTTTGCGTTCAATTCCAACCACAACATTTATAGTCTCAGCTCGTGGGCAATGTATTTCGCTATAAAAACAAGCCATCCTCCCCGGTCAGACCACTGAACTTGTGTTATATGCAGCGATTCGCGTTGCGCGACTTTAAATTATTAAAAACAAAAAGTTTTTCTTGCCTGATTTCTTGAAGAATCAACGATGTGTGGTCGACGGTAGATATTTAAAAGGGCATGAAGACGCTGGCTTCTGCAGTGTATGTAGTGAAAGGGTGGTGGTGTGATAGGTTTGGACGTTATTGTTGACGATTTTTTAGGCACTACAACTTTCTGGGTTGCTGATACCGTGGGTGGAATTGATTTTTTGTTGTATGAATGGGGAGGCTAGAAGAAGGCTGAGTTGACAAAAATAGTAAGATTGAACAGCTCCAACGTAGCCTGCCGCCTATTTTAAGGTATTTTACATATCCTACTGCTTTGACACCAGAATAAAACTTACGGATCTTTGTTTTTTGGGGTAAATTTTGGTGTTTGCAATATTATAATAGCGCAGAGTCAAGAAAACAAGCTTAGCGATAGATAAGGCTAGAAAAAAGTTAACATTGCAAGTCTTCGCCAAGTCTGCGCTTCACCCAAGTCTCTACGTGGCTTCGCCTAGCCTTCGCCGAGCATCCAAGAGCTTTTCCATACCTTGTAGGCGCCTCTTACGGCTTTTTTTTGGATCTGCGTCTGTCCTATATACCCTCCGTGGGATAAATTTTTCGTTGGCCGGAGTTGCCGTTGACCCGAAAAGTCCGGAGGCTCCTATCCCTTCTACATTAATTTAAAATATAGTATCATTAACGTTACACAGTGGAATCTCGCACGACGAACTTCTATGCAGAACTCATCAAAAACAAACGGCTTCAAAGCTCCAGAAAATATTCCGACATGGACCGCTGTACAACGAGGCCTTTCTATAACGAGTAAACTTTAAATTCTGTTGTTATTTGAATTTGAGCCTCCACAGTAATTTTGGTTTTCCTACGGTTAGTATATGTAGGAACCAGACTGAGCAATTGCCTTTCCGATTCACTATCACCGCTGCTTCCGAAAATCAAAAACTTTATGTTTTGGTTAAGAAAAGCCCTTCTTCTTGTCGCGGTGTATTCCAACGACAAAGCAAATTTTGACTTTGTGAATTACCCCCTTTTCTTTTCAGCCAATCATGTCCAAGCCAAAAGTTTACGTAATCGGAGTGGGTATGACCCCATTCACCCGGCCCGGCTCTTCCGGCAAGGACTACCCGGAGCTGGTCAAAGATGCCGTCACCGACGCCCTCAACGACGCCGGACTTCAATACAAAGACGTGCAACAAGCGGCGGTTGGTTATCTGGTTGGCGGAACTTGTTGTGCTCAACGCGCCTTGTATGAGATCGGATTCACCGGTATTCCCATCTACAACGTGAACAACGCTTGTGCCAGTGGCTCCACGAGCCTGTTCCTGGCCAAACAGATCATCGAGTCCGGCAATGCGGACGTGTTTCTCGCCGCAGGATTCGAGAAAATGGCCGCCGGCAATTTAGACAAATTGCTGGCTCCGATTCCGGATGGCCGTGCCTTCTCGACCGACAACCATATGAAGGTAATTGAAAGGACGTTCGGTTTGACCAACTCGCCCAGTGCTTGTCAAATGTTTGGTGCAGCTGGTCTGGAGCACATGAAAAAATACGGCACAAAAAGAGAGCACTTCGCCAAGATTGGGTGGAAAAACCATCTTCATTCGGTCAATAATCCGTGAGTTTTTAAAATACGTTGGGCTACCGGCTCCCGGAATTTGCACTGTTCAAAAAATGTTTTTGGATTGCACATAATAGCATTTTTTTTATTTTCCCGATAGACCGATACCGTCGCCGAAAAATGCCCATTTTTTTATATGTCATCCTGTTTCAGGAAATCCCAATTCCAACAGAAATACACGCTGGACCAGGTGCTGAAGTCGCGTGAGATCTACAAAGGCCTCGGCCTTCTCGAATGCTCGCCCACCTCGGACGGAGCGGCCGCTGCCATCCTGGTCAGCGAGAACTGGCTCCGCCGCAACCCCCATCTCTACCCGCAAGCCGTTGAGCTTGTGGGAATGGAGCTGGCCACCGACCATCAAAGCGTCTTCAGCGACAGTTGCATCAAGATGATCGGGTTTGACATGGTTCAAGCGGCGGCGCAGCGTCTCTTTAAGAAGACGGGAGTTGCGGTAACGGACGTGCAGGTCATTGAGTTGCACGATTGCTTCGCGCCAAACGAGCTGATCACCTACGAAGCGTTGGGAATGTGTCCAATTGGGAAGGGAGGAGAGATTGTGGACAGAGCAGACAATACCTATGGTGGGAAATGGGTGGTCAACCCAAGTGGAGGGCTGATCTCGAAGGGACATCCAATTGGTGCTACTGGTAAGCGGATAGCTACTATAATATAATACTAGTCCTTCCGTGAAATCCACGCTGAACTGAAAATCAACTTGATTTTGCCATGTTAAACGACTTTTCTTTCAGGCGTCGCCCAATGCGTTGAACTCTGCAACCAGCTCCGTGGTCGGTGTGGAAAACGACAGGTCGATAATGTGCGGCATGCTCTTCAACACAACATTGGTATTGGTGGAGCGATAGCGTTGGCAATTTATCGACGAGCTGATGGAAAGAGCAGCCCAAAGGTTGAGGGCAGCCGAATTTAAATCGCTCTTAAAGATTTTTTAACGCGAAAAATAAACCTTTAAATTTTGAAATTGTCTTTTCCTGTGAACGGCTATTAGTATCTTAATAAAGCAGATACATTTTCCCGACATAGTGATACTATACATAGTGCCTTCGAAAATAAGCTAGAACAATTTCTTCGGCGAAGCAATATTTATACGGATCGTATTTTACTCTGCGCTCTTTGAACCCAGGTTTTTTATTCAGCTCTATTTGCCAGTTGTTGCGAACACAAAAATGTTGCGGTTACGTGGAAAGCGAAAATTGTTATGTTGTTTTTTGTTGTAGCTTATTTGTCTTTTCCATTTAGTCGGACATAAGCCGTAACACCAGTTTAGTTGGAAATGTTTAACACTTGGTATAAAAGGAAGCTGACCGGTGATTGAAGCGACTTTAGTTTTTCTTCATTGCTTTCTGTTTTTATCAGGTACATGGAAGTCAAGTTGGCGTGCTTTTTGTCTATAAGTTTACAAAAAAATTTGCTAAAAGACACACCACCGAGAAAAGTTTAGGACACCCTTAGGACACATTGTAATTCTGTGGCGTCTTTTCAGGGGAAAACTTCCAAACGCGATGCTCAGATTTTCTTCACACTTTCCACGCTCTTCAGGTACATAGAGGCTGTATATCTTATACACCTGGAAGCTTAGATGGCAACATCCAACTTTGAAATTCATCTTTAGAATTTTCTGTGTAAGCAAATACTGGCTGATCTCCAAACACGCCCGCAGAATCTCCGCGATTCTTCTAACTGCCGGCAAAATGGTTGCCCATAAGTGTGGGCCCTTTTTTGCCACTGTCACTATTTTGCGTTTTTTTGCAGGTTTTGCAAAGGGGTTGTTATGTCGTCGACTTGACAGTAACGTTGTCAAAATGCCGCAGAATCTCCGTGGCTCTTCTAGATGCCAGCAAAGTGGTGTGCGCCCTCCCTGAACCCATAGCCCGACCCAAAATTCTTGGTCTTTTCCGCAAAGCGAACCAGCTCACCTAGGGCTTGGAAAAAATATTCTAAATTTGTGCCAAATTTCATCAAGGTCCCGGCGTCGCAGTTGAGGTGCTTCCTTTCTTCTGCAACTTTTTTCATTGCTCTGGGCGTTAAACTTCGAGGCACAAACAAGACGTTTATATGTCTTGATCCTACTACGGGCTAATTTTTGTGGCATACTTTCTCAGATACTGCCAAAACTTCCCGATCTCCCCACAATCTCACAACATTTGTATTGTGCATTGTAGCCCTCGTTACGCTAACTATAAAGTCCACCAACCTTTGCTGTAAAATTTTCCAAAATTTCCCATCCCCATGCGTTGTATCACGCCTTCCCCGCAACAACTAAGCCTCAAAAGACACTTAATGTTCGTATCTCGGGTTTGATTAGACGTTGAAACTATCAGTTTTGTAGTCAACGGCAGGAGAAGTCAACGAAAAACAACGCTTTGTGAATGAATCTCTATATAAAGGAGAAGACTCCGACTGTTTTCATTGCCGTTTTTCCCCAAAAATCGGTGTAAAACACAATAAAAATATGGTGGAAAATATTTTGGAGACCTTTTTTTAAATTGCTTAACAACTCTTGACGAACTTTCAGCTGAAAACTTTTTAATTCAGACCTTCAAATTAGACGATTCTGGGAAATTTGGTATTTTTTTTTTACTTTTTGCGACTTTTACAGTGTTTCCTTGAGCTTACTGCATTAAGAATTGCTCCTACTCTAGACCAGCCCGCATTTCTTGCTTTGTCAACATTTTTTGACAGCTTTAATTCAGTAAATTTTCTTGAACTCTCAGAAATGTTTGGTGATTTTTCCTTTAGTTAAAGTTGTAACTTTTTGTCGGCGGCCGATTTTAAGCTTTCACTGCTTGGTTTCCAAAAAAACAGGTAAATTTTTTCCAAAATGCAGACGATCCTTGGCCAGTTTATTGTAAGCTTGAGCGCCTTGAAAAGTCGAATGTTTTATTGCACAAGGTTCACAGTCAAGACAAGGTGCACGAAGTACCCGAAGTGCAACGGTCACATTTTCTTTAAATTCTGCGCAGCTGCATTTTCTAGTAACGGCCAAGATCAGTCAATTGCTTTTGCTGCCGAAGGAGTGTGCGAAGCCCAGAAAACGACCACAAAGAAGGCCACATTTTGACCGTATTTTTGTCAGCTTAGGGCAAAAAAAAACATAACATTTCTGAGGAAGCATTGGACTCTATTTCCACTCCAGAAAGAAACAGGGCGCATATTATGCAAAGGTTCTCAAAGAGATGCCCGCCAACGGTTCGCTAATTCCACATTTAAATTCCGTTTTGATATTTTTATTTCTCGCCAATATTCATGATCACTTCCGCTTTATTCGAGCATCGCGGCAGAAGATCTCCCAGCACCGTAAAATCCCCTTCTCTTTCAGCCAATCATGTCCAAGCCAAAGGTCTACGTAGTCGGAGTGGGTATGACCCCGTTCACAAAGCCCGGCTCCACCGGCAAAGACTACCCCGAGCTGGTCAAAGATGCCGTCACCGACGCCCTCAACGATGCCGGACTTCAGTACAAGGACATTCAACAAGCTTTCGTCGGCTACTTGTTCGGCGGAACTTGTTGCGGACAACGCGCCTTGTATGAGATCGGATTCACCGGCATTCCCATCTACAACGTGAACAACGCGTGCTGCTCCGGCTCCACAGGCATCTTCTTGGCCAAGCAGGTCATCGAAGGCGGCAATGCTGACGTGTGTTTGGCCGTGGGATTCGAGAAAATGGCCGCCGGCTCCTTGGATAAAATGCACAACAACCCCGACAATCGCGCTCAATCCAACGACTTCCATCTGAAAGTCGCGCAGAATGCATATGGCGTCTCCAATGCTCCAGTAAACTGTCAACTTTTCGGTACGGCCGCGATGGAGCATATGGAGAAATATGGGACGAAAAGAGAGCATTTCGCCAAGATTGGGTGGAAAAACCATCTTCATTCGGTCAATAATCCGTAAGTTTGTAAAATACGATGGGCCACAGTAAAGCTGTCTGACGTTACACTGTTTATAACAAAAATTTCTTTTTTAATGGATTGCACAGTGCAAAGTTTTCCTTCTCATGAAACTGCACTGTGCAAAATTTGTTACTCCAAAAAGTTGCACGGTGCGAATTTTTCCTTCCCGAAAAATTGCGCTGTGCAAAATTTTCTTTCTCGAAAAACTGCACTGTGCAAAATTTCTTCTTTCCAAAAAATTGCACTGTGCAAACATTTGCTATCCAAAAAACTTCACTGTGCAAAAATGTTTTCTTCCCAAAAAATTGCATTGTGCAAAATTTCTGTTTCCCAAAAATAGCACTGTGCAAAAAAATCTCTAATTCAAAAATCCGAACTGTGAAAAATTCAAAATTTGTCAAACTTGCACAGTGCGAAATTTAGAAGTTCAGACAATTAAACTTTTACTCAAACCGCTTTTTGCAGAAAATCCCAATTCACCAAGATGTACACATTGGATGAGGTGCTCAAATCGCGCAAGATCTTCGGCCCCTTGGGGCTTTTGGAATGTTCGCCCACGTCCGACGGCTCCGCCGCCGTGGTTGTGGTCAGTGAGCGTTGGCTCAACCAAAACCCCCATCTGCGCACCCAAGCCGTCGAGATTGTGGGCATGGAGCTGGGAACGGACCTGCCCGGTGCCTTCGAGAAGTCGTGTATTGACATGATCGGCTTTGGGATGTGTCAAGCGGCGGCCAAGCGCCTGTTCAGCAAGTCTGGATACACTCCGAACGATGTGCAGGCCATTGAATTGCACGATTGTTTCGCACCAAACGAGTTGATCACGTACGAAGCGCTGGGGTTGTGTCCAGTTGGAAAGGCGGGAGAACTGATCGATAGAGGTGACAATACGTATGGCGGGAAGTGGGTGATCAACCCGAGTGGAGGGCTGATCTCAAAGGGACATCCTATTGGTGCTACTGGTAAGGGGTTCTCTGAAATTGTCAAAGAAAATAGCCGAAGGTTAAAAAAATAAGTTTTGATGAAACCAAAGGATCAAAAAGGAGTCCAATGGTTAAGATTGTTTTGAAAAAACACATGGAACATCAGAAGCAGAGTCAATTTTCAACTAGCCCGTTTGCAAAGTCGCTGGAGTGATTTCGGCCACATTGGGTTCGAGTGACAGCCCGAAAAAGCCTATTAATCCGTGCAGAATGTGGCTGGACAGACTTTGACGATATGCACTGTGCGAAAACAAAAGTTCACTTTGCACCGTGCAAAAGGGCTCTGCCACTCGCACTGCCACTCGCACTCTGACTTTTCTTGCTCTGTGAAAGTGCCAGAAATCATTCCGGCGCCTTCTTTGCCAGACTAGTAGCTTTTATAATGACTTTTTTATATCATAAGCTATGCGATAGCTCCAAATTTTCAATTTCTCGTCTTTTTTTTCTTTGTAACTAAAAATTTTTAAAAAATCATTGGATAAGTATCAATCTCTAATAATTCACTTCATTTTCAGGCGTCGCTCAATGCGTTGAGATCTCCAACCAGCTGCGTGGACGTTGTGGAAAGCGTCAAGTGCCAAACATGCGTCTGGGACTTCAGCACAACCTGGGAATCGGCGGGGCCGTCGTCTTGGGGCTGTATCGTCGTGCGGATGGTGGAGTGGCACCAACCAACGGGGGATTTGCAACAAGTCGTTTGTAGAGCGACATTTTATATCATAAATAGTGTTTAACAGTTTTTTATTTTTTTCGAAATATTTTTGTATATTCAAATTATTTGATCAATAAAATTTATTATTTAGCGCATGTAGATTTTAATATTCAGGGTAAAATTCAATCCTCTGAAATCTGATATTTAACTTGAATATTAAAAATCTTGCAAAACAACATTTTGTATTTTGTGCCTAGAAGTCGGCGGTATTTGCCCTCAAGCGTAATGAACACGACTCTTCATCTTGGTTTGATTGCGGTTGTTTTTTCTCTCCTCGATCGATGAAGAAAGTCGCTTCAACGCTACACAATTTATAGCGCACGGCATAGACAAAGAAAGCGTTGAGACGCGTTTTAAGGGAAAAGAAAAGAGACCAGTGTCCAGTTGAGGTTTTGAGGAGTTGATTAGAGGGGAATATGTGATATTAATGTTGTTTTTATTGTAAAGTTGTTGGTTTCGGGGACAAGTGGTAAAATATCCAACAAATATTGCTGTGATGCAAAGACGATGTCATTTAGGACCTTTTTGACGCCGATATGTCCAACGGTTTCTTCGATCTGACAACAACATTTTTATTTTTATATGAGCTCACAAATGAAACACTTTTTGTATCTTGACCTTTTATAATCTTTTTTGAGCAGCTGATTTCAACGCATTTCTCGACAGAGACAAGTAAATCTCCAAAAAGATCATTTCCTCTCCTTCCAGCCAATCATGTCCAAGCCAAAAGTCTACATTGTCGGAGTCGGTATGACCCCATTCACAAAGCCCGGCTCCACCGGCAAAGACTACCCGGAGCTGGTCAAAGACGCCGTCACCGACGCCCTCAACGACTGTGGACTCCAATACAAGGACGTTCAACAAGCCACCGTCGGCTACTTGTACGGCGGAACTTGTTGTGGTCAGCGCGCCTTGTACGAGATCGGTTTCACCGGCATTCCCATTTACAATGTGAACAATGCGTGCGCCAGTGGCTCGTCGGGTGTGTTTTTGTGCAAACAAATCATCGAAGGCGGCAATGCGGACGTTTGTTTGGCCGTGGGATTCGAGAAAATGGCACCGGGATCGTTGGAGAAGATGCAGCCATTAATGGAGGATCGGACTTTTTCGACCGAAAAACATATCCAGGTAAAGAGATTAACGGCAGAGCACTGTTAAAAGTGATCTGAAAAGGCCTTTAACCCTTTCCGGACGAGTCGGCACGTACTGGTAAAAATGAAAGAGGGTACCCTACTGAGTAACGGCATAATAGTGGTTCAGCCCATCGAAGCGTTATTTGTTACTTATGACAAAAATATCACTTTTAAAATTTTTGCGACAAGCTGTAGATCGGAAACTACCCCTAAATTAAAGTCGAGGAGTCCTAGTATTGTTACATCCAAGAACTGTCCAAATAGGAGCACTATGTGATTTGTTATCGATTTTTGGAAATTGAATTTTTAATTTTGGTCAATTTTGGACCTAAAATCAAGTATATCTTCCGCCGGTATCAACCATTTCGTTCCAACTGTGGTTTTTCCGAATCTATTGTGATGCTAGCTTCTTCCTAGAATATTTCCAGAAAAAACCTACGAGGCGTATTTCTGTAAAACGCGGAAACGTTGAAAGTTTAAAGGTTTGATCGTATAAAATGTCGCCGCGAGCCGCGAAGGGACGGGCGCAGCTTGAAACGAGAAAATAATAATTTTTTCTTCGAGAAATATTATTTTAGTGTCGAAAAGCTGATTTCAACACGAAATACAGGCAGAAATAGCACGCAAACATTACATAAATGTCATTTTTATATTTTTACTCTGTTTTCAGGCAATTTCAATCGATTTTAATTTGGTTTCACGCTAAAATCAAACTTCCCGAAAAATTTAAAAATGTTTTCTGGTTTCGAGCTGCGCCCGTCCCTTCTCGGCTCGCGGCGACATTTTATACGATCAAACCTTTACACTTTCAACATTTCCGCGTTTTACAGAAATATGCCTCGTAGGTTTTTTCTGGAAATATTCTAGTAAGAAGCTAGCATCACAATAGATTCGGAAAAACCACAGTTGGAACGAAATGGTTGATACCGGCGGAAGATATACTTGATTTTAGGTCCAAAATTGACCAAAATTAAAAATTCAATTTCCAAAAATCGATAACAAATCACATAGTGCTCCATTTGGACAGTTCTTGGATGTAACAATACTAGGACTCCTCGACCTTAATTTAGGGGTAGTTTCCGATCTATAGCTTGTCGCAAAAATTTTCAAAGTGATATGTCAAATGGGGGTACTTTTTAGGACATTTTTTGTCATAAGTCCCAAATAACGTTTCGATGGGCTGAACCACTATTATGCCGTTACTCAGTAGGGTACCCTCTTTCATTTTTACCAGTACGTGCCGACTAGTCCGGAAAGGGTTAAACAATTTCGAATAAATTTGGGACAAAATGTCAAAATGACGAAATGTCACAAATTCTTTGACATTTGGTAACAGCAAAAAGATTGCTAGAATTCGCAAAAAGCACATATCTTTATCAAAATAGATTCTTCACAGACTGAAATTACTACTTGCAAAAAAAAATTTGGCAAAATGTCAAAATCGACGAAATGTCACAAAATTTTTGACATTTCGCAACATCAAAAAAATCTCAGAATTGTCAAAAAAAACGTAATTTCATTAACATCCTTCTGAAAGACTGAATTTGCGACTTGTTAGCAAATTTTGTACAAATGTCAAAAAACGACGAAATGTCACAAAATTTTTGACATTTCGCAACATTACTGGTTCCTTCTAAATTACCAAAAAATAATATCTTGTTGTCTCTTTTAGGTCATGAACGATACCTATGGCATTGGTCCCACTCCAATTCTCTGCCAAATGTTCGGCCACGCCGGCAAAGAGCATATGGAGAAATACGGTACAAAAAGAGAGCACTTCGCCAAGATTGGGTGGAAAAATCATCTTCATTCCGTGAATAATCCGTGAGTTTTTAAAATACGCCATACGCTACCTTGCTTCCAAGATGCTTTAGTGGATGCACAGTGCAAAAAAAAATTTTTTTAAAATTGCACCGTGCAAAAAGTCGATCATTAAAAAATGTGGATTGTGGAAAGCACAGTGCAAAAAATTTTTTCGTCATAAAAATTATTTTGCGCAGTGCAGAATATTTTTTTTTCACTGTGCAAAATATAAGAAAATTGTGCACAAAAAATCAAAAAGAAATACAATTTTGTGTTTAAAATACGGTTACCATATTGTTCTCATCTTTTCACGCAAATCTTCATACAAAATTTTCCTTCAAAAAAATTCAAAAAAAAAAATCCAATTCTCATCCAATTTTCAGAAAATCCCAATTCCAAAAGTACTATCCTTTGGAGCAGGTTCTCAAAGCCCGCTCGATGCACGAATGCTTGGGGCTTCTGGAGTGTTCACCCACCTCTGACGGCTCTGCCGCGGCGGTGTTGGTCTCCGAAAGATGGCTGGCCAAGAATCCGCATTTGAGAGAGCAAGCGGTCGAAATTGTCGGTAAGAAAATGGGAAATCAATGTTAAAGTGTTGTGTTATCGTTTTTTCTCATTTTTTTTAGGAATGGAATTGGCCACAGATGAGCCAAGTGTTTTCGCCGAGAACTCAAATCTGAAAATGACTGGATTTGACATGGCCAAGAAAGCGGCTGATCGTTTGTATCAGAAGACCGGCAAGTGTCCAAATGATGTTCAGGTATGCAAAAGCAATGTCCGACGTATTTTACACAAAAAATTGCAAAAATTTAATTTTTCAAAAAACCATAAAAAATGCACGGTGCAGGAAAATAAACAAAATGCATCGCGCAAAATCTATGCATAGACGTTTTAGAGTCCAATTTACACAGTAAATAAAAAATTACACCTTTAAAAATATTAAAAAATCTCCTTTTTCCCCAAAAAATCAAGTTTCTTATTTCAGGTAATCGAGCTGCATGACTGCTTCGCTTCCAACGAGTTGGTGACCTACGAGGCGATCGGCCTGTGCCCCATCGGGAAGGGCGGCGAAATTGTCGATCGCGGCGACAATACCTACGGCGGGAAGTGGGTCATCAACCCGTCCGGCGGGCTCATCAGCAAGGGGCATCCCATTGGCGCCACTGGTAAGGAGTTTGGGGAGAAATTCTGTGTGAACTTAAGAAATCTGCCTGTCGGGAAAATAGCGAGCGTTCTGTCGGAGCAAAAATCGCATCGATCCTCTTAATTTGCCCAGTGCGGTTTTTGCGGATCGCTGCGGAAACCGCAAAAAATTGTTAACGCTTTTTGCAATATTGCCGCTCATGTTCTGCTCATTTTCAGCACGATGATTTTTTTCGCGAGAAATTATCGCAATCTTTTATTTCTGGTATATTAGAGTGTCTTCTTTTTTGGTTCCGTCGGGAAAATAATGTGGATTCGTCGCACTTTTGAATCGCCCATCATCGCTTTGCGACGGCAAGCCGCGGCTAGGGATTTGAAGCACCCGACCAAGCATGACATTTCGCTGCGACAAATCCACATTATTTTCCAGACGGACTGATAATTTGGTTTTTCATAGCCCCTAACACTTGTATAATACATTTCTTGCGACCTCGTGACTGCTCCATTTTTTAGCAGACGGGCATTTTTTGCCTTCCAAAATTCGCTCTTATCAGAACTATTAGTAATAAATATGTTCTCTTTATCAAATGCGGAGACAGAAAGCGCCGACTAGATGACCATTAAAGTTTTGGTTTTTGGCTATATAACCAATTTTTGACATGCTGATTGAACTTTCGATCAACGCTTTGACCATCAAACAGATAACTTTTCTTTAGGCGTCGCGCAGATCGTCGAGCTCTCCAACCAGCTCCGAGGCCGTTGTGGGAAACGTCAAGTTCCCAAAGTCAGACTGGCTATGCAACACAACCTCGGAATCGGCGGAGCCGTCGTTGTTGGGCTCTATCAACGAGCGGATGGCGGAGTTTCGCCTGGCCAAGGGACCCTCTCGTTGGCCGGACTTGGAGTGGAGGGTGTTGGAGGAGGAGCGGGAGGAAACTCGGGAGGCTCCGGAGGCAATTCGGAGTTCAAGTCGGATGTGATTTTTGAGGAAATCAAGAGCAGAGCTGGAGAGGCGAGTTAGCGAGGAGGTTTTTAAAAGTGGTTGATTTTTAGGGGAAACTTTAGTAATCTTTTCGCAAGCTCGTTGGAGTGATTTCTGCGATGTTCACTACAAACAAAAATACTGTAGTTTTTGCCCTTACAAACCAAAATTAAGCAGCTAATTTTAACATATTCTGAAGCAAAAAAAGTTTACGATTTTTTAATATATGTCTCTACCTATAACTCCGTACCCCATAGAAGTGCTTTCCTTGTGAAAAAGCGTAATTTTCTGCACAGTGCAAGCCGCAAAAAATCACTCCAGCGGCTTTGCGAGCGCTGGGATTCCTGTTGTGAAAAGTGGTCGTATTGTAAGACCACTTTTTCACCGAGTCTCCGCGAATCGTCCGACCTTTCCAATACTCGTAGGCTTTCCTAACCGAAGAAATCTCGGTCCTTTCTGCAAAGCGCGAGCTAGCTGTCACACATATGTCCTAGAAGAAATTTGTCTAAATTTTGACCAATTTCTTCAAAATCTGAGCGTCGCATTCAAATTTTGGACGATTTTTTGATCGAAAAATATGCTCATTTCTCTTGTAGGAGCCCGACCTCGCCAAACAAGTGAAGGGTTCGTTCCGATTCACCATCACCGCCGACTCGGGCAATAAGAAGTCCTGGACGGTGGATATGAAGAAGCCAACGCCCTACATTGGCACCGACTCCCAGGACAAAGCGGACGTCGAGATTCTGGTCAAAGACTCCGACTTCATCCTGATCAGTCAAGGCAAATTGAAGCCCGACCAAGCGTTTATGAGCGGAAAAATGAAAATCAAAGGCAACATCATGATGGCCATGAAGCTGAAGGCCATCTTGGACCCCAGCAAGCTCAAAGCAAAGTTGTAAATTTTGGAAAGAACTACATTTTATTAATAATGACGGCTATGTTTACATGATTTTTTGAAAAACTGTCATTTTAATCCGAATAAAATTTATATTATTTTTTGCTTTTTTTGACGTTTTTTGGCCAAACATTTTTTAGAATACCCTTGGCCAATTTTCTTGAAACTTTCAGAATTTGCTCTAACTAAACCATAAACCTATTCCAAAAAGTTTTACCTTTCAATTTGCACTGATAGCAAAGAAAAACGGATTTTTACGAGAGAGCACGCAAAATGAGGAGATAAAACTTGAATTTTCCCCTTTTTCGCCATTTTTTGACATTTTTCTTCGTTTCTACTACCTCTTGCTCATTAAAAAGGGCAAAAAATATGTCTATCCGAATTTATTCAATTTTTAAAACACTAGTTTAACATTATTTTTATTCAAAATTATCAAAAAATCCAAGTTCACGCTAATTTTTTCTCATCTTTGGTCGCTCCCTTCTTGCTGCCGGCCTTGCCATCGCTGCTGTGTGCAAAACTTTGGCTTTCAAGAAGCTGCGGCTCATTTTTTCGTGTAAGACTTTTGCTTTTAACCGCCTCCGGCTTCTTTACGGTCGTTATGGCTTTGAGCGTGTCCTCTCCTCCCATTCTGGCGGTGTGTTCCTCCGTCAGGCCTTGTGCCGTGTGCTCTTCCTGCTTCTTCTTCGCCAACACCGCCGCGTACTCTTCGTCGGTCATCTCGGCGTTGTATTCCACAATCGTTTTGTCGGGATCCACGGCTGAAAAAATGGAAAAAAATTTTTTAAAAATGGTAATTTTTTTCCTTTTTTTCTTCACAAAAGAGCTCACCAAAGAGTTCAGGCTTATACTCCACCTGATTGGCTTTAGCGACGGCTCTTTTTCGAGCCGCTTTCAGTGCTTCGAGCATTCCGCGCGTCAAAACTGTCGGATGCGCTTTTTGTTTGCATTTTTTGGTCTTGACTCGCTCCGTGTATTCCCAGGTCATCATCAGGAAGGTGAGCATCAACATGAAAATGTCGATGAAAATGAAAGTCTGAAAAAAAATTTAACATTTCATTTTTTGGAATTTTTGGGTTAACCGTAAAAATATCGATTCCTGAAAGTTTTTTAAAAATATTTTTAATTCGAAAAATAAAAAAAAGTCAAAACCCCAAAGAAAAACTCAATTTTTTGTCCCAAAAAATCCCTAAACTCACCAAAACCCAAATCTGCAGGGCTCCCATACTATCGGAAAGTCTTTGAATACATCGATTAGTCGAGGTTTTGCGCAAATCCATCAAACTGATTCCGAAATCTGCGGTGTCGCTCATTTTCAGCCAAGTTGAGAGAAGAAAAATGAAATTTCGACCGGTACGAAAACGGAGAGATTTGGAGAAAAATGAAGAAAAATTTAAATGAATTTAATTTTTTTTACGAAGGAGTTACGCTTGATTTTTATCGACCGGATTACAATATGCCTATGTTACAGTAATCTGAGAGACTTAATTTTCAAAAAAAATGAATTCCCAATGGTCGAGAACGTATACACGCAAAATTTTTAGTGATTTGCTCTTTCTATGACGTCACCAGGTCAAAAATTCCAAAAAAGACAAATTTAAGCAAATTTATGCCTTCCGGGCAGAATTGAGAAAAACTGTAGTTCGCTTTTCCTTAGCACATGTCGCATCCGATCGACCATATCCTAGCGATACATCTTTCCCATTTCGTTGAACTTGATTCCGCGTAGGTCGTCGTTGGGAAGATTGAGAATGATATTTATGAATCCGCGAATTTTGACGTCCAAGTTCAGGTGGGCTCTGTCGTTTATAGCATGCATGCAATATTTCAAACCTACCAGTCGATAAAACATCATGGCATATTTCGTGACCTGATCTAGCGTATAGTTTAGCCCCGCATCTTTCACGATGAGGTACAGTTTATCAATTAAGGCATCGGGTTCGACAGTACAAAATGCCCCAAACAATTCCACAAATCAGGTAGACCTTCATCTTCGAAACGCTTCAATTTTAATAACCTTCCTTTATAGCCGCCATTGAACCATGTCAATGTGATTTATTCACGGCTTTGAATTTTTTACTTACTAGCCGTTTGAAGATTTTTGCTTCTCATGGTGATGATGCGGGAACCAGCTGGACTAATGAGGGCTCATTTCGCTAGCATGAATAACGATTTCGTGCAACAGCATGCTGATTGGAAGTGGTAGTCGCTGGAAGAAACCATTCCTGTTTGAAAGCTCCGAGGTATGGCCGCAAAAGAATATGCAGAGTTGCGATATTGCCGACACCTTGACCATTCAGTCCAAAAAATTGTTTGATTTGTACCATGGCTACCACCTTTGCCCTCTCTAGAGATCAGATATTCACTATCACTTCCGAGATAAACCATTCAGTCCAAAAAAATTATTTGTTCATTACAGTCACACCTCATGAGACTTTTGAGGGTTTTACAACGGCTAACACCTTCAAACTCCAGATTTTACTCCATACTTTATCGAAAAAACGCATTAAAGACAACGTGTAAAACATTAAGGTTGTCACTATCAACCCACATACTTCTAGAAATTACTTATTTATTTCTTCGCTTGAATCATTTATAACACAATGTTTAAGGATTTGAGCTGCTGAGTTGAAGCAGCCCGAATTTCTTTTCAAAAAAATCCACGACGCCGACTTTTTCCAGTGGACCAATTTACACCCTTCAAAGAACCCTTTGATGCTGAGAGCGTAAAATTTATATTTTGGAAGAGCGCAAATTGGTCCACTGTGTCAAAAGTTATGGCCCAAAATGTGCGGCAGTGGGCGAAGTGCCGATGCGGGGCGGGAGATTCCTTGGGTTACTGTGCGTTGCCTCTGTGGTCGATGTCGGCAACATTTCCAAAAGATCTTTGTAAAGTGGCGCCGCCCATAAACTGTCGTTGCTATACAACGCCATTATCAACGGGTCGGTCACATAATATGGATTATCTCTGAGGTCCTCCTGAATATACCTGGCGTATATCTCGCAAATCTGTTCTGTCAGCTGATGCTGAGTTATGCCGAAGAACTGCTGGCAATTCGCATCGATAATTCTGTGCGTAGAATTCTAAAGAAAAGGATTTTTAAGACGAATGGTTATTAAAAGCGCACTCGCAAAAGTTCGAACAAGGTGGCTTCGAATCCCAACGCGTTCTTCTCCCATCCTATCGAGGCGTACCCATCTATTGTAAGATACATATCGTAGTGAAACATCGTTCTTGCTTTGTTGAATTTTTGACGTCCAAGTTTAGGTGGGCTCTGTTGTTTATATCATTCATCTAGAAACAGCAGGATACAAGAGAATTTGCAAGGCATATCGCGGTACACTGACTTCTGCAAGTCTCCCCTTCCCTGCCGGCTCTTTCAACCATTTGCAATACTTCAAACTTACCAGTCGATGAAACATCGTGGAATATTTCGCGACCTGATCTCGCGAATACTTTAGCCCCGCATCTTTCGCGATGAGGTACAGTTTATCACTCAATTGGTCGGGTTCGACAGTACAAAATGCCCCAAACAATATTCCCCAAATCAGGTAGACCTTCATTTTCGAAACGCTTCAATTTTAATAAACTTCCTTCATAGCCGCCAATGAACCACGTCAATGTGATTTATTCACGGTTTTTAATTATTCATTTACTAGCTGTCTAAAGATTTTTATTTCATGATGGTGATAATGTGAGAATCCTGGGCTAATGAGGGCTTGTTTCACTAGTGCTAGTGTTATTAGCATCAGTAACGATTGTGCAATTACCTGCCGATTGGAAGTGGAAGTCACTGGAAGAAACCATTTTTGTTGGAATGTTTCGAGATATGGCCCCAAAAGAATACGCATACTGCAACACAGGCTCAGAAAAGCGAGATTTCCATGTTACGCGCGTTCTAAAAAGCAGATACTGTCCATCCTTGCCGATATGGACCTATTGACCATTCAGTCCTAAAAATTATCTGGGTTTTACAATGGCTACCACCTTTGCCCGCATAACTCTCTAGAGAGCAGATATTCACAATCACTTCTGAGATGAACCATTCAGCCCGTAAAAGTACTTGTTCATTACAGGCACACCTCATTGTCAGTAGATCAGTAGACATTAGAGGGTTTTACGATTTTATTAAACCCTGGCAGCGAGCGCTGACCAGATATCCGCACGAAACGTGGATATTATGGCGAGAAGATGGGTGGGTCGCTTAATAGACAGAACAACTGATTGTCACGATTCCGTGAAGAATTAACAGAAATTAGCATAAACCGACGAATATTTATAAATATTTATAAATAACCCATGCTTTGCTTACAGAGGAAGTGCGACGCTCAGATTTTCTTAAAATTTTGCACACACCTCGGGTATGGACTAAATATCGATTCCTGAAAGTTTTAGCTCGCGGTTTGCGGGCGCCGCCGAGATATCGAACGATTTTTGTCCCTGACTAGGGAAGTGTACAAACGAACCCTCACCAAATGGCAAGTGATATACACCATTTGAAAGCCCTTGAAAAATGGTGCAAGATACCATTTTCATTTTTTTCAGAATGCCTTTCCGCGACGACACACTGTAAATTATATTATTTTTAGGTCATTTCGCAACAAAAATCTTTCTTTCTCTTGAGCGGATAAAAATCCTCGGAGAGGGTTGCTTCAATTGTGCAGTATGATAAGCCAAACCAAGCTAGGTTCGATTCCCAGCTTGGGCAAAAACGTTTTGCGTTTTTAGAGTTAGGAAAATATTTGAGTTAAACTTTTACAAACGCTTTAATTTTTCTAGAAAACGGTAGATTACGGTTATAATCATCAAGCTTACATGTTTTTCAAGATTAAAAAAAGTGAAAAGTGTTTTTTCACGTTATGGGTATTTAAAACCAGTAAATAATATCATATGTAAAATGGTTTTACTGGCAAGCGCCAAACTTCATAATAATTCTTAGGCCAACCTAGTAGCAATACGTATCATTTAACGCTTTGAAATAAGATTTATTTTGCCCCACAGCAGATATTGTAACTACTTAAGGGACAAATCAGCCGTTTATAATTTTTTGCCCTAAGGCATTCTGCAAAAAGTGAAAATGGTACCTTTCACCATTTTTCAAGGGCTTTCCAATGGTGTATAACACTTGCCATTTGATGAGGGTTCGTTTGTACACTTCCCTAGTGAGAGAGCACGCTAAACGTGGAGAGCGGTCAGAGAGAAAACACCTTTTTGGCCATAACTTTGGGAGTTTTGCGCGGAAAGATTTGATTTTTTGTAGGAACATTATCCTTTACGGTTGAAATGGGCATGAAACTTTTCTTGCCGCAATTCGGCAAAAAGTCCTAAATTTTGGCCGAATTTTGATCTAAAAAATCTCGGTTGTTTCTGCAGAGCACGAGCTAGGATTCTCACGTATATCTTAGAAAAAATTATTCTAAATTCGTGCCAAGTTTCATAAAAATCTGATCGTCGCACTTGGAGTACTTCCCCTGTTAATTTATTATTTTTTTTATTTTGATTTTTTTCAAAAAAATAAAAAAATTCTAAAAAATCCAATTTTTTACAAAAAAATCTCATCATTTCCCCCAAAACCACAATTTTAAAATCCTTTTTACTACCTCTTGTCGCTGTTTTCTGACATCACAAGCCAATTTTGATCGTTTTTTCCCAAATATTTTCACTTTCTTCGCCGAAAAAAATTTGGAGAAGGAGAAGAGGGAGGTGAAGGTGGTGGCAAGCCGGAATTCCGAGCCAGTTATGGGGGTTTCGCAAAGTCTTATTGGCTTCGGTAAAGAGGAGTCAAAGGGAAAAAGGGCGAAATTTGTTTATGTTTTGCAAAAAGGGAACCTTATTTTATTATTTTTTTATTTTTTACTATTAAAAAGTATTTTTTGCAATGAATCTTGAAAAATTTTTAAAAAACGCCAATGAATTTTGGATTTTTCAAGCCAATGTTTCTAGATTTTTCGCTGAAATCAAGTCGTTCAAGGTCATCAAACGGAAAGGAAGCCGTTGCTTTGTTGGAAATTACACGAAAAACAATAACTTTCTTGAACTTACAGCTTGCACTTTAGTTTCTTTTTTCGTGCTGTGCATCAAATTATCACTTCGTTGTTATCAGTCTGTCGGGAAAATAACGGCATGTCGTCGCAGCAAAATATTTCGCCAAGAAAAGTTTGCAGTCGCGCATCAAATCTCCTGCTGCGGCTAGTCGTCGCATAGCAATGATGGTCGATTCCAAGGCGCGACAAATCCACAATATTTTCCCGACAGACTGATATTAATTTTTTGTCGCGCAAAGACACTTTGCGACACCGAAAAGTGCTGAATTTTGGAAAGTCGTAGCGGAGCGTTCGAAAAAAACCAAACGCACTGTGCGAAATTCTATCGGCATTATGGAATTACTAGCATTTTCGTAGAGTTTTAATTTACAGGGGAAGTACCCCAAGTGCGACGCTCAGATTTCGATGAAACTTGGCACAAATTTAGAATATTTTTTTCTAAGATATATGCGAGAATCCTAGCTCGCGCTTTGCAGAAACAACCGAGATTTTTAGATCGAAAGTCGGCCAAGTTTAGGACTTTTTTCCGAATTTCGGCACGAAAAATTTCATGCCTATTTCTACCATAAAGGGTAATGTTTCCCCAAAAAATCAATCTTTTCCGCACGAAACTGCCAAAGTTATGGCCAAAAAGCGTTTTTCTCTCTGACCGCTCTCCGCGTTAGGCGTACTCTCTCCACACAAAAATCGTCGAATGTCTCGGCGGCGCCTGCAAAGCGCGAGCTAAAACTTTCAGGAATTGATACTTAGATGATGTCCGACATGTGTGCAAAATTTGAATAAAATCTGAGCGTCGCACTTGGGGTACTTCCCGTGTTAGTAGACTTTTGCGCTGTGCTTTTTGTGGTCGTTTTTAGTTCGTTTTTGCATCGTGCAATTGTCCTTAGCGTGCATATTTCAGCGACAATGCAATGAAAAAAGCTTGCGTCGCAGTTGACCTTTCTTTTTTCACAGCGCGATGAAATGTCTTTTATGTAACCTCTCACAACCCTCTTTTCAGCCGCATACAGAACACATATGGATGAGCCCACTGTCTCCGAAATCAGCCAACCCAGCGCGTCCGGCTCCTCTCTCACCTCCAGTATATCCGAAGCCTTGGATGCGCCACAACATGCCGAGAAATCCAAGAAAAGATTCCCGGTTGATGTAGGTCATTGTTTCGGCAATTGCAGATTTGAATGTTTAGAGAGTCGCCCTCTACACGACTGTAACTCTACTCCTCTCCGCGATGATAAACATTATGGTAGCTTTGATGAACGGGAACACTGCCGGGTTTTGGGGCGCGCTGCTGATTACGCTGGCCTACATCCTGATTCTCGTTGGGATAAAGGTGAAGAAGGCCAGTTATTTCTCCTTCTACATGATGGTTCAGGTAAGGGTTTCGTGCGACTTAAAAACTTCAAACATATATTGATGGTAAATCATATTACAATTCTATTGAAATGACTGGGCTGCTTTCCAACTTTTCTCGAAGTGATTAGCATAATATTGCGAATATGAATATTGTTTTTTTCGACACACCTGTTTATTATATTATTTAACTAAATAGAGAAGATTATTTTTATGAAAAAATTCGCAAAGCGCTAATTTTCACTAACAAAAAACGCGGCAATATAAACGCCGGACAGTTATGCATCAGCGCAATAATATAAGCAGTCTGTCTGATAAATTATAAGCACTTTGCCGCATCGGAAATCGTATTGCCGCCGAGAAAATGAATTGTGCTGCGGCAAAAATCAAATTTCTTTTCACTTCAGCGCCGCGATCGCCACAGCGACATTGTGCTCATTATTCTCCTGATGGACTGATATGTCATCCAATTCAGCGCGAAAAACATTTTTTTTTGAAAGAATTTATAGAAAACCACTCAATGATATAAAGAAGCTGAAAATTTTTCATCATTAAACAGTGAATATCAGAAAAAATACTTTTTGGCTTGAATACTTTTATGTCCTTGCAAGAATTCGCCGCGAGACAATCCAGCGATTTCCGATGCAACAGTGTGCTCATTATTTTCCCGACAGACTGATGTGTAGTTGCTTACCGCCAGTTTTCAGACAATGGCCCTTCTGTTTTACATTTTCGCTTCATTCCGCTTGATCCGCCAAGCGTCGGTGGCGGGTTGGGCCAGCTTGTTGACCGGATTCGGCGTGGTGTTGATCATCCCACTGATCTTGGCCTACATTTACTTGCTCATAAGGAAAACACATCGCATTCATCAGAAAAAACGGAAGATCCGCCAGGCCGAAATGACGTTGGACCAGTTCGACGGAATAACGCCCAGAAATTTTTAGAAAACACTGTTAAAAAAGTATTATAATATTATATATCTTATATACATGTAATAAAAAAAAGCTCTAAAGTTTGTAATCAAAAGCTGAAAGGGATTCCATAGAAACAAAGATTTATTCGTTATAAAAAAGTTCCGTTCTCCAGAGATTTTTCTCGGCTAACATTGAATTGTGGGTCCTCTATAAGTCCTCGCTATAGAGAGGTTTTTTTGGTTGGGAGTTTATTGCATGTATTATTAGCATCTTCACAAAGTACATGGCCATTTACACACGGCCATATATAGAGGCTAATATAGAGGTTCTAGAGTACAAGGCATACATTAATTAAGCCTTTCGAGTTGTTTCTTTCCGCAAAATCATCCCTTTCCATCTTCGGAAATGACCGAAAAAACCACTTCAACTCGGAAGTCGCCATCGCTCATTACACGATGGGTATTAGGTAATAGATACATCAAGTAATTACCTAGGATATTGTTGGTTAATTGCTTGTTTTTTGTCACTACCACCATGTTGTTTGGATTTATCTTGCCTTCGAGCGGTTTTTCGGAAAATTTGAATAAAAAAGGCGAGAGAAATGAGATTTTTCCCTCCGCCAACGCGACTCTGACTGTAATCATGACCGTCTTGGGGACTGTTTTCCGGCTCGCTGTTAGTTTGTGCACGCTAAATGCGAATTATGACGTCATCAATGGATTGATGAGGCGAAGTCTGAAGATTCATTATAATATTGTTATGGGACCGACAATGTCGAGTGTGATGTGGGGAGCGTTTTGCAGGTAAGTTCAAGGACATTTGGTTGGTGGAGAGCTTACTGTGCGAAGATGAAATATTGATGTGAATGGGCTCAAATTTAGATTTATCTTTTGTAAGTGATCCCTAGTAGCAAAAACACTTGTTCTTTACAGTAGTATTGCTACGAAAATTTTCATGGCAAACTTCGCAAAAAAGTGTTACGTTTTTACCAACTTTTGATCTAAAAACCTCGGTTGTTTCTGCAAAACCCGAGCTGGACGCCTCGTATACACCTTCAAAAGAAGTGTTCTAAACTTGTATCAAGTTTCATCAAAATCTGAGCGTCGCACTTGGAGTACTTCCATTGCCGACCTAAAAAAAAACCACACTTTTTAGCACCATCTTTATCTTCGCCTTTTTTGGATCACTCTCCTTTTACTGGATATCCAAAGTGGTTAGTCGAAGGAAAGGTATAATCTTCTGTCAGCTGCTGTTTATTTTCTCATCATTTCTGGCCCTGTGGAGTTACTACGACCTATTTGAACTGCTGTTTTTCTCTCATGCCATAACCGGCTTCTCCGTCGGGCTTGGAGTCTCGTTTTTGGTGAGAATTATAAATGTAAGTGTTGCTGCTACTTGTGTTATACATCGCTACACTCTATGTTTAGGAGATCTCGGACTCAACTACCCGAAGATGCCTTGTTAAAGTCGCCGCTGCAACGGCGTGGATTTCCACAGTAATCGGAAGTGTGATGGCGTCGAAATTTGTGTTAGGAAGTGAGCTTACCTGGCCATTTTTGTATCTCTTCCCTGCGGTCTTCAATATGTTTTGGTATGTTTTTCATTGACCTCAATCACTCGCCATTTCTTCCCTAGTTTAGTAAATTTTTAGTCTGACATTTTACCTCGGGGTTTACAAAGAGACCCCGGTTTATTTGCTGTCCTTGGCCGAGACATCTCTTGCAATGGAAAGCATCAAGTTTTATTATGAGAATTCGGAAAATCACGAGGAGAACTTGGAGGAAATGCAGAGACTGCATCGAGAAGTGAGTCCAGCAAAGGAAATGCTGCAAGTGCACACTCAGATTTTGACAAAACATAACACAAATTTAGATGAAGGCTTTCTAAGGCATATGCGAAATTAGTAGCTCGCGCTTTACAGAAACTACCGAGATTTTTAGATCGAAAGTGGTCAGTAATAAGCCATTTTTTGCAAATTTTGGCACTTCTCGGCGGCACTTGCAATTAGCGAGTCAAAATTTTCAGCGGATGATAATTGGCGTAAGCACAAAGCGTGTGCAAACTTTTTTTTCAAAAACCGTATGTCGCACTTGCAAGCCTTTCATTGTAAATGAAGCTAAAACTATTGTCTTCACAACTTTTTGCAGAGCTGCAATCGGCTTGACTTCACTCTGCTAGAGACGTTGCAAGATCATGTTGGACGCAAATACATCATTCTGAGTGGAATCATTGTGATCGCCATTCAATTCTCAATTTTGTGGCCATTTACCTTGTTTGGAACCGAGATTTTCCTGAGATTTGGGCATGTGGATAGAGTAAGAGCCTTTATCATCAAAGTTTCTTACCACTTCGTTGATGAAAAATTTATTTTCAGTCGTCCTCAACGTTCATTGTGGCAATTATCTTCATCATGGCCACTCTTTGTTTGCCCATTGGATTCAGATTGAGTTCAATTTTCAGCCCCAGAAAGCTACTTATTTTCAGCATTGCATGTTTGTCCATGATCAGCATGATCTGTTCAGCCACTATTTTTGTTGCGGTAAGTAGTAGTAGGTGTCCTATCAATCTGTCGGGAAAATAATGTGGATTTGTCGAGCCTTGAAATCGGCCATCAACGCTTTGCGATGGCTAGCCGCGGCTGCAAATTTGGTGTGCGACCGTGACGAGGCGAGACATTTTCCGACAGACTGAAATAGGTCCAACACTTCCAATGACTCCTCATTCCAGGAGACTCAACCTCCGCAATCCTGGCCAGCCCTTCTGCTCATCGTGACCTTCAGTCTGACGCTTATAGTTCACAGTTCACTCGTCGAGCCCCTGCTCTCCAACGGCCTGATTGTGATTGGCGAGCGGCGCTTTCAGCGGGCCATCTTTCATTTCGCCTCAAATTTCACTTTTCTCTCGGCTTTCTTGGCCACTTTGTTGTTCTACCCGCTACAACAAGCCATTGGATATGGGGTTTACATGATTTTCACGGCAATTCAGCTAGTGGCTTTGGGAGTCATCGTAAGATTGCATGCCAAAGGAACTATTGCAGAGAATAACGGAGAAACACAACAGGCGGATGAAGAGAATAGAACTAACTAAAAGAAGTTTGTACAATATATTGTATACGTAATACATATGTAGGTATAAATCGATATTGATTCGGCGGGCGCAAACTTGCAGGCAAACTAATCCCCGTAAAAAACAGCAGAGATTACGGGTATGCTTGGAATTCATCCAACATTTGCATACAACAGGAAATTCAGACGATGGATTTGGCAGTTAGATGTTGCTAATTACATTTCCTGGTGTACAAGTGGCTTGAATAGTTACCATAAGGTTAACCAGACATTTTGAAAGGTTCAGAGACCACTTTTCGAAAACAAACTACCATAACTTTGAAAGAGGTGGATGAATTCAACGGATGCGTGTACCTATCTGAACCATGGAGCTGTCAATGTAAAAATTTCTATCTTAATATGTAAATAGGTTATGGTAGAAAAATCGTCATTCTAAAAAGTAAATGTCGGCTGCTTTTCAAACTTTCTTTACCAAAAAATCCAAAAAATGTGTGTCAAGTCTCCCCATGGCCTACTATGCATGCCATATCTTTGCCAGTGTCTTTTGAGAAATATTGATTGTTTTTGTGAACGTTACACTATGGTAGAAATGGGTACGAAACTTTTCATGTAAAAATTGGTAAAAAGATGTCACATTTTTTCCAACTTTTGACCAAAAATCTTGGTTTTTTCTGCAAAGCGCGAACTGGGAATCTCAAATATACCTTCGAAGCAATTAATATATATTTGATTGATATACATTACATTGGTGCCAAGTTTAGTCAAAATCAGAACTTTGCATTTCCAGCTCTCCACATTCCAATCCCAAACCTTCTTCACCAGCCGTGATGGAAATTTCGCTAATTTACTTTGCACTCTACAAAGATACGCGTGTTTCTGGTTTCAACCGTGATTTTTCGATTGTAGTCGAATAGAAACTTTTCGAAACTAGACGGAATTTGCGCTGACAAAACCGGGGTTCACGTGAAAACGAAAGGAACATGTAAATATGTTTTGAGGCGTCTACAGTGTTTAATTGTCAAAAAAAAGACGTGGTTTGACTCGTTAAGACTGTTAAAAGTTGAAAGGCGCAAAAAAGTTTGAAGTCTTGCAGGAATATAAGTCTGTCGGGAAGATAATGAGCACTCTGTCGCATCGAAAATCGCATCGCCGCCGAGAAAATGGAGGGTGTCGCGGTGAAATCAATTTTCTTTTCACTTTAGCGGCACGATCGGCGCAGAGACTTTGTGCTCATTATTTTCCCGACAGAGTCAAATTAACTTCATATCAATCTGTCGGAAAAATAACGGCGGATTGTCGCATCAAAATGTCTCGCCTCGCCGCTGTCGCGCACCAAATCCCGAGCCGCGGCTTGCAGTCGCAAAGCGATGAGGGGCGATTCGGAGGCGCGACGATCCGCCGTTTTTTTCCCGACAGACCGATAAAGTGCATGTGCACAAAAATCCATATTTTGCCCCTGAATTTCAACGTTTCTTTGTTTCCGCGCAATGGTACAGGCAACCACAATGCGGGCAGCTACTAGTCCGTTCGTAAAGTCGCTGGAATGATTTCGGCGACGTGCACAGTGCAAGAAAACTCAGGGTGCGAGCGACAGCTCGAAAAAGCCTATTGCACTGTGCAAAAAGGCAAAAATTTCACAGTGCAAAGTGAAATTTCGTTTTCGCGGAGTGCATGTCGCCGAAAACATTCCAGCGACTTTACGAACGGACTAGTAGAAGAACCACGGAGACCCTGCGGGCATGTTTCGACATGGGCCAATGTCGAGAGGCCCGGGGACAACCACGCGATAAGACGAGAAGCTCGAGTTCAAGTGATTTATTGAGTGAAAAGCGGCCCTTATATAGGGTAACACCACGTAGGAAAGTACAATCAAATTTGAATAATAAATGATGATTTGCGTGGGAATTCGGGCTCGAAGTTCGGTCGTTCCGCCTCACAGCCAACATTTGCTTACAGCAGGAAATTTAAAAGATGGATTTGGCAGCTAGATGTTGCGAATAGTTACCATAAGGTTAACCAGGCATTTCGGAAGGTTCAGAAATCATTTTTTTTTGAAAACAAACTTCAATAACTTTAAGAGCGATGGATAAGTTCGGCAGATTCGTGTACTTATCAGTACCTGGAAGTTGTCAATGCAAAAATTCGATCATACTACGTAGATTACAGGGGAAAATCGTAATTATAATTGGAAAATGTCGGGGCTCTACAAGGGTTTGTTATGCCGAGATTCCCTCCAAACTTTCCTTGCGGTTGTTGGTTAACAACCTCCTAACACTAACTTAAAAAATTTCTGTTTTCTCAGTTTGTGCTTGGCTTCAAATCAAGAGATCAGCCTTGAGGTGCGCTGCAGAATTGTCATCAGGTGATGTTTTACCGTAGCCTCTAATTCTTCACTCCTCAACTGGCTAAAAATAAGGTTGTTTACGCTCGCCGAGTGCTCCAAACATCGCATGCTACGGCGGAAATCGCCGACTCTCGAACGTGGCTGTAAAAATAGTCGCAATTTTCGAATTAAGTCGGAAAAAAGGTTGGCGTCTGTTCAAGATAACAGCTGGGCCTATTTAAAGCGCGCGAAGACGGCGGCTTGGCAGAGTCACAAGTTTCACGCGAAGCGCAGTAAACAGGGAGTACGGTAAGTCAAAAGGGGAAAAGGGAACGGTGAGTGCAAGGGTGCAAGGAGAGGGAAGCTGGAATAGACAAAGTTTGTAGTCTTGTGTTAAGAATATGTAACGAGAAAATGATGGAGGTGTATCTTGTGAGGAAAGCCCTCCAGATACTAGCCTGGAAGTCGCTGAAGTGATTTCGACGACATGCACTGTGCGGAAACAAAAGTTCACCTTGCACTGTGCAATTTGCCAAGAATGTGTCCACCGACTTTGCGGGCGGACCAGTGCAGGTAGCTCGCTTGGAAAACATCTTTCTCTGATGCAAATTCCTGTCTCATTTTTCCATCGTCTCCAGACACTTCTTGTTGACCATTTGAGGTCATTACAGTCCTTCACAAAATACCTCTTCATTCAGGATATCCCTTTCATCGCAATTACAGAGATTTCGACTTTCCATTTTAGTCACACTCCTCCCAGTAATTGCTGACATAACCGATTACCGGCTTTTCGCATAAAAAATTCAGCAGAAGCCTTGAATTTTTCGAAACGTCGTCGCTCTCTTTGGAATTCGCGCGGTTTATGCAGTAGTAAGGCTTGTTATGACGACCTTAATTCAAGGTGAAGCACTGGCTCTTCCCACTCTTTACGCTTCTTCACAAAAGGTGGATTCGTAACTGGGTGAGAATGCCGCTTTGACGGGAATTTGGAGGTTTTGCGATGTACCTTGAAGGGATTTTTTGACTGATTGGGACAAGACGTGGGGACGGGCAGAGCTATCAAATAATTTCCGACCCCGTCCGCGTATTTTTGGACAGTGGTATAGGGCCTAATTTTTCGGATTTTTAACGCAAAATTAACAGGAAAAGTGCCGCTCAGATTTTTTTTCAAATTTTGCGCACGCATGTGGAATATGCCACATATCAGTTTCTCAAAGGCTTAGCTTGCGCTTTCCAGGAGCAGCCGAGATATTCAACGAAGGATGAGAGAGTATGCGCAACGCGGAGAGCGGCCAAAGAGGAAAATATGTCTGGCCAAATCTTTGCCAGTTTCGTGCAGAAAAAATTATTTTTTGCCCCAACATTGCCCTCTGGCAGTAACAGGTATGAAGCTTTCGATGCCTAAATTTTCTAAATGAGGTATCAAGGTATATTAATTTTTTTCATGGTGACCGGAACTTTTGGTCGGCTACGCCGCTAGAGCCAAGTACGCCTAGTAAGATGCAACCATTCAGCCATGCCGGGCCCAAAGCGATCATTCAGCTACAGTGGGGGACCTGATCCAGTGACAAAAAAACGTATCATTTTGCATCCGGGAAGCATCAAAAAATGTGGCAAAATGCTTCCCTCTCCAAGTGAAAATTGGAATCGAGGTTTTTTCACTTGGAGAGTGAGGCATTTTGCCACATTTTCGAACTTCCCGGACGCAAAATGGTACGTTTTTTGCCACTGGATCAGGCCCCCCACTATATGCCGGCGCAAAGCCACCACTTGCAAAGCCTTGAAAGCGCGGGTCGGCAACCCCTTTCCGAAATTCGATTCCGTTGATCTCGCGTTTCAATCGTGTAAATCAAACAATTCAACGTCCTTCCGGGCCCTCGTTTCCCATCGCCAAAATCCCGTCTGATTAAACCGCCCCCGAGAATCCGGCGCCTCAAAAAGTGGGTCGCTTTAATACATTTGTGAAAAAACTCATTGGAGAAAATTTTACGCACTGGTTTCCTTTTTGTTTCAAACTCCATGGGAATGAATGGGCAAGGGCTGGGTGCCGATTCTTTGATCTACATCCACAAAAGTGACAATGTCGCTGCCTGGGAATGGCGTTTCAATTGCAATTTTCGATTCTCATTGCAATGAGCTGCCCGTTGGCGAAGTCATTTTCGATTTTCCGGAGTAGATTTAACCGTAACTGCATTACTTTGTACGTATTTCTTTTTTCATTAGTCGTGCCAAAAAGTATGACATGTTTTCGCTCGATGCGATAGGCGTCGCTAAGTGGCTTTGCGCGACAAAAAAATTAATATCAGTCTGTCGGGAAGATAATGTGGATTCGTTGCGCCTTGGAATCGCCCATCAACGGCAAGCCACAGCTGGAAATTTGATACGCGATTGAGCTCTTTTTTCGACGACGTGAAACATTTTGCTTCGATAAAAAATAAATCCACATTATTTTCCCGACATACTGATAACAAACAGTCGTCGTGGTTCGAATGAAAAAAAACGCACTGTGTAGTTTTCGCGACATAAGCCTTGATTGTCTTTTTCAGAAAATTTATTTTAGAATTTGCGTGGTCGACGTGCAAGCTGAAGTTTACTCATTGCGGCGCGACAAGTTTTTTGCCTCTTAGTGCACCGTGCCAACATGTCAAGACTTTTTGGCTCGCCTAGTATAATGTAATATTACCTTCCATGAGCAACTCCTGAGAAAAATTATTTTTATTTTTCGAGCGATTTAGATATCAGTCTGTCGGGAAAATAATGAGCACTCTGTCGCAGACTGACATTTCCCCTTACACAACCTATAACTTGTCTTTTTGACACCTTTAACCTATCATTTTACTGGTCCATACGCTAAAATTTTACTATTCTATCGAGTTATTATCTCTTTCCGCAGAGCCCTCGTCACCCTCATTCCATTTTTTCTCTTCCAGAGCTACTCAAAAATTGGAAAATTAGAGTCAAACGCAGATAGACCAGTAAAAATATGCAAAAATGCCTGTCCAAGCGGTAAGACAAAAATTTTGAAAAAATCCCATCATCATAAGGAAAATGGGCCCTCAAAACACTCGTTTTATCTATGAATTTTCAGGACACGACCGCTAATCATGATCCCGACAATGCTCACAACACTGGCGTTGGCGCAGTTCAACAGCAGCAATATTATCGACTTGCCGGTCAGTCGATTCCCCGAGCCGAAATGCACCTACAATGTGCTGCATGACGACAGATACGGCAAGCAGGTGATAGGGTAGGGGTTCTTTTTTCATTTAGAAATTTAATTTTGTTGTTAGTTTCAAGTTTTCGCGGCGAAACCAAAAAAAATGTAAAACTTAGGTCCCACCACGAACACTTGACATACCATTTTTTGTAATAGTGTATAGATAAGACCAATGTATATCAAATTTGCTGGTTTTTAGAGCCATTTTGCACTCTGGTTTGCCAATTTTTACGTCTCTGCCATGTTTTTCCCAAAAATTCCTCAAAAAGTATTCAAAAAATCGGTAAAAAATCATATTTCAAACCGAGAAAAGAAGGGCAATAGCATGTAAATGATATATCCTTCTTTTTAATGCCAAACGCCAACGAATTTCTAATCCCCTGAGGGCATAAAACAACTTTTTCTAATAAAATCCCAATTTTTTCGAAAAAAATCAGTTTTTCCAAAAAAAAAATCGGTGAAAAATTCATTTGCAAAATACGTATAGGCAGCAAGCTTATCTTACATGAAGAACACATTGTTTGCAGAAAAATCAACATTGGCGACCCATTATATCACAAATGGGAGTGTGACTACGGCGAGCGGACAAGCGTGGATATCTACTGCATGATGGTGCACAGTTGCACGGTGACCTCGCAACGACAGCAGCAGCCCATCGAAATTATTGACGAGTTCGGCTGCACGCTGTTTCCGCAAGTCATCAGCAATATTCGGTATGACGCCGACTTGAAAGGAGGGCTCAAAGTTCAAGCCTTTTCGCTCGATGTGGATGAGGTAGGTTGCTCAAAACTAAAAAAGTACCCCAAGTGCGACGCTCAGATTTTCTACAGTGGGGGACCTGATCCAGTGGCAAAAAACGTACCATTTTGCATCCAGGAAGCATCAAAAATGTGGCAAAACACCTCCCTCTACAAGTGAAAAAACTCACAAAAAGCGCGTCCTCTCTTTTTGTGAGGAAAAAGGGCGTGCACTTCAAAACGAAGCGTTTTCACTTGGAGAGGGATTTTGCCACATTTTTGATACTTCCCGGATGCAAAATGACACTGTTTTTGCCACTGGATTAGGTCCCTCACTGCAAATGTGCCAAATATAGTGACGGATCTGATCCTGTGGCAAAAAACGTACCATTTTGCATCCGGAAAGTATCAAAAACACTGAGAATACCTCCCTATAAAAACTCTGCTCGCCCTCACATAAAAAGAGAGGACGCACTTTTGAAACCAGAGTTTTTGTTCGCTTGAAAAGGAGGCACTTCACTACATTTTTGACACTTCCCGGATGCAAAATGATCCGTTTTTCGCCATTGGATCAGGACCGTCCCTATAAGGGGAAATGCTCAAAAAAATCCCAATTTATCTCCCCTTTTCAGCCAGCCATCAGTTTCCGATGCAGCATCAAACTCCTCTTGAAGCTAAATGGCATCTGCCGACGACCGCAATGTGCCGTTCAAGCGGCCGAATGGGTCCGAAAACGACGTTCAATCGGCCGATTTAACCGAGCTAAGTGATTTTTGGAGTTTGTTCGGTAGATACATCTTGTTTCAACGGTTTTCAACACGCTTTACTGTTATTTTTTGTCGAATTGAGGATGATAATGCAATATATTTGTAAATTTATGTTAATAAACTCGATTACTAAAGGGGTTAGTGGACTTCTTTGCGCATTTTTAGGCAAAAATAACCTATTTTAGATATTTTTTGAGCAAGACATACGGGATTTTTTAAACACCTTTACAAGAAAAAATTAAATTTTCTACAAAATAAATGCAATGTCCTGTAATTTCCACAGATTTTATGCTAATGGCGTCCTTTTCAAGCCCCAAAAATGTGATTATTCGGCGTTTGAAACCAAAAAAATATAAAATTTGGTCGATTTTCGGGCAAAATGTTGCGTCTTGGAGCTAAAGCAATGTCTAATTTGGCGAAACAAAGGTAACTTGGGTATTTTCTAACACTATTTATAACTTTGTATGACTTTAAACCACATTTTTGATCACTTCCAGCCTCCATATTACCCTTTCCACCAGGGCTATGAAACACGGCCCTGAGGGCAAGATCTATCGCCTCTGGTTTGATGACGTCAAAAATAATCGAATAGATTTGAAGACCTTCGAACAATGGCATCAAGGGTTGAAAGCGGCTAATGAGGACCCGAACACAGTGATTACTGTCATTTCCGGGCGTGGGAAATTCTATACCGCCGGCTCGGACCTCAACGGATTCCGAGGTGAGAATTTAAAATTTTTTATGCGCAGGTTTCGATAAGGCTTGAGTAAATTTAGCATAGAAAGAGACATTGGTTTTCGGATCAACTAGTATCAGGTTGTAATGGTTAATATAATTTTTGATGAGAAATAAGCTGTTTTTGTCCGAAAAATCACATGGTAGGTGTACGTTGTCAAATACGGTGCCCGTAATGAACTGTGACTAGTTTTACTAGACTAAAATATGCATTTCAATCAAATTTTTCATATATAATGAAAAATTTTTTCGGTAATATAATCCTTTGGCAATTTCAAAAAATTATTGCTTCTTTCGATTCAAAAATACAGTTCCTTGCTTCCACTCTAGGTCGATCCAGAGTCTTACTTCGTCAGCTCTTTTCGGTCCCAACCTCTGATCATCTTTTTGCTTTTCATTACGGTTTGAGGCGGGAAATTCGCGTATCCCTGAACAATCCTCGGCTTCAGCTTGTTAATTGGCTTCCGGCAAAACTTGAGAGATCAAACGGTTATTTTTTTGCAAGCTTCGGTCGCGCTGAATGTCCTGCCGAAAACCAAAAATTCGGACGCCAAGAATAGGATTTTCTAGTTTTTGACAAATCTTAATTTAACCAGGAACTTGCTTACATTTGCGTTTCCCAATGATGGGAAAAGCATCCTTCGGAGAAGTGCGGCCAAGACGAAGAACTTGACAGATTTTGATAAATCTATGGAAAATATACGGCTTTTTAAGTCCAAATACGGGCAGAAAAGTCGAAAACGTCAAGAAAACATTGTTTTTAGGTCTCGAAACAGACGAGCAACGCACCGAGCTGGCCAAGAAAGTCATGTATGGCCCGGTTTCCGGACTGATCAGCGAGTTCATCGACCACAAAAAGCCGATCATCGCGTTGATCAACGGCCCTTGCATTGGGATTGGCGTCACCACTTTGCCGTTTTGCGACTCAGTGATCACGTCGGAATCGGTAAGTACGTATAGTAAATTGGAATCTCAAAATTTTTGTTCGCTAAAGAGGGATTTCATTGTACGGAGTCTAAACTTGCTCCAAGTTTCATCAAAATCTCTCAACTTTTTTATCCCAATTTCTCTCTAATTGTCCCTTTTTTAGGCTTATTTTCTGACCCCATTTGTCCGTCTTGGCTACACTCCCGAAGGATGCTCTTCTCGTCTGTTTGCCAAGACTATGGGATACGCAATTGTAAGCAAATTCCTTGTTAAACTAATTTAAGATCTGTCAAAAATTTAAAAAATCCTCTTCTAGGCGTCCGAATTTTTGGTTTTCGGCCGAAAATTCAGCGCGGCCGAAGCCTACAATTGCCATTTGGTTTCTCAAGTTTTGCCGGAAGCCAATTTCCAATCTCAGGCCGAGAAGATCGTTCAGGAATACGCGAATTTGCCGCCTCAGACCATGATGAAAAACAAAAACATGATCAGAGGTTGGGACCGGGAAGAGTTGAAGAAGGTAAACGAAGAAGAATGCAGGATCGAAGTGGACCAATGGATCGAACCAGAGTGCAAGCAAGGAACTACTGCGTTTTTGAATCGAAAGAGACAATAATTAGGGCGGGTTTTTATGACATTGCTAAAGTTATATTATCCATGAGAAATTTGATCCAAATGCGTCATTTAGTTAAGTAAAACTAGCCACAATTCATTACGGACACTGCATTGGGCAATATACTATATACCACTTCATTTTTCGAACAAAAAACAACGGATTCCTCAAAAAATTTATATTAACCATGACAACCTTAACACTAATTCATCATTACAGAAGCTCAAAAACTCTTCTAACCACCGTATTTTACCTCAATCTATGACTTTCCCTCCCATACAAACAATAAAAATGGACTTTCAACCAAAAATTATATTACACATGGCTTCAAACTGAAATCTCTATTTATTTTACAAGAAAAGTAAGATAACCGTTTAGAATGGGTGCAATGACAATCTATGTTCCTATGTTGAGTCTAAGAAGCTTCTTTCTTGCCGGAGACAATCAGCGGACCAACGTTATCACCAGTGTCTTTGTTGTGCTTGTTATGGGAGCCATCGCAATACGGGAACTGAAAAAAAGTTGTGTTAATCTCAATCAATCCTCACCAAATTTGACGCAAATAAACTAGACATGTTCTACTACAGCCCAAGCGATATTTTACTTACTTTCTCGCTTTTCCAACATCTACAGAAGGCCTTCTTCTCTCCAATGTCTTCAATATCCGTGGAATCCACAACCTTGTCCGTGTCGAGCTTGATTTTCCCGTTACAGCGGGCTTTCCTCGCCGTTAGATACGTACCAACAAAGTAGCCGACGACAGCGCCACCAGCCAAAAGACCTGCGCCAATTGCTACGAGTTTCGCATGGCAGTTAGACGAAGCTGCAAGAATGAAAAATTAATCAAACTTCATGCTCAAAACAGCTCAACATTCAATGAAAAAGTTTCGTAAAGAACCCAGTGGTGTTCCCAGTATTCAAAAACAAAAAAACTCGATATTATACTAGATGAAGAATGTCGAGCAACATCAGTCTCTTTTGCAACTTGATAAATGAACGTTCTGTGCATCTCGTCCATCTCGGTAGCTGACCACCTCACTCAGCGATAAAAATGGAAGAATAAAAATGTCGAGAATGTTGAGAATTTTGGTTTTCCGCACGAAAAATTATGTTATCCATGTACTGCTAAGATTTAAATGAAACTCGGCAAAAACGCAAGAAATAGTCGCCATTTCCCGCTCTAAAAACAAGCAAAAATTCTACATCTAACTCAGGAATCTAAAAACCCCTGAACTCAACACATTTTACTATCATTTCTTTTCGACAATCCAAATCTGACATAGTCCAATATAATTTTGAACAAAAAAGAGAATTTACCAGGAATATCTTTATGAACAGTGCTATGGGTATGTCTAAGAATCTCTGAATGTTCTACTGCACTGAAAAAGAAGCCAGCGTCCATAAACCGACCGCTCACCGAGGAATTTACACAAGATCAATTGTTTTGCATAAAATCAGAGCAATTTGGACAAAATCATGAAAACGAATAAATGTAGAAGCTCAACAAATTATCCTAGCATAATTAGAACTGATAATTGTTAATTTGAAAATAGCTTCAGCCTAGTACAATATCGAGTTTCTTCAATTTTGCCATCTCAGACACATTTTCCGTCCCCTAAAGACCAAAAAAGCAATAACAAAGAAAAAGCTTACCTTGAGAGTGTGGACAGACCATCTCACCGGAACCGGACTGAAAATGACTTGAGGTTAGAGATTCTCCGACCAATTCCTCCACCTCCTCCTCAACTTTGGCCCAAGCGACCCGCGCATTCAACAACAGAAACCCGCACAAACCCATGATCAATGTTATGTTATAACTAGCCATGGTTCGGGTTTTAACCGCGCGTTTGATTAATTGATCGAGTTCTCCTTGATCACGTGGTAAAGAATAAATAGATTTGGACGAAAACAACCTTTATTGGTTGATTTCGGATATCAGCAGCAGCCAGGGAGAGGGCACGTGGGTCGGAATGGGGAGAATAAGAGAATTTGGGGGAATCGGAATCAAACGCGACGCACCTTGTTTTAGATCTACGTCAAGGACGAATTTTGATAAAACAGCGAGTTCTAGGGGGTTCCGGCGGCGGGAATTCACGACAACCAAACAAAACCGCCTTATCTAACTTTTAAGACCTGGTCATCCAATAAGGCCTTCCGGGAGAAAAATTATGTTAACCTTGAGATAAAGGTCTAAAACGGGCTAGAAAGCCAGTTCAAACTAAATTCAGAAATCAAAATCACTGTTTAAAAGGTCAAAAATACGATATACAAGCATTTCTACAGCCCAAAATATTGTTTTCGCCATACTACCTCAATTTATATTCACCTTCCGCCAGCAAGCCTAGTACAACAACAAAACCGCTAATTTACGTAAATTCTTGGCTAAATATTGATCTCATATCCTCATTAGCTCGTCAAAACCCCCTTCGAGCACCTATTGCACTAATAATCAACCTAAATAACCTCTACTAACCTAAAACAATATTCCTTTTTTTCCGAAAGCACCCACAAATTACTCATAAAATCGAAACACAAGGTGTTTTTCTCAAAAAATTGAGCTCATCCCAAGACCAGAAGGTCAAATCAACTTGAGCGGAGTGAAACACGACTCCTCAGAGCACAAAAAGAACCGACAAACATAAATCTAAACATGTTTTTTGATAAAAAAAAATAGAAAATCAGATGGCCTGATAAAAAAAGGAAGTGTCAGTTGTGGAGAAATTGTAAAAAAACAAGAAGGTGTAGATGTAATTCGATGGAGAAGGAGAACGGAAACGTTAGAAATAGGAAAAAATGAGGCTTCTCGAAGAAAAGACATTTTATACGATGAAAGGTGTCTAGAGAGGTAAAGTAAGGTCAAATTTGGGGTTTCTGGACGAAAAAGGCGGGAATTTCTTGTCGAAAAGGAAAGATAGTGCCCCGGTTTTACTATTGCGGTATTAAAAACCAGCATTAACAGCCTTTTTGCATCAAAAATCGCATTTAAACAGCAGAGAGTGACTAAAGTAAGGTAAATTCGTCTGAAACCGTTGAAAAGGGCCGTAAAATTACAGAACATGCTATTTTTATTCCATAAAAAGGAATAATCTAACGTTTCACAAGATAAATTACTGAGATTCTTCAATCTTACAAACTTCCTTTACCGATATTACACTCGAAGATTTTGTGATCTCTAAAGTTTCTGACTAGGTCCGAACTGTAAACTGATGACCAAACAGAGTTCAGCGAGCAGCCTAAACGTGTTTCTCGGAAAAAAGTCTCTAGTTTCAGCGATAACTTAGCCATTACAAAACGCTTAAGTTTTCATCGTATAAAATGTCACTTTTCTTACAAAAACACTTACGCAACGGTCGAATAGGGCAAAAAAATATGTCTCCTAGGACTAATCACTGCCTTCAGTAAACACAGCCATCATCGTATAATCTGATTTGCAGTAATTAAACTCGATTTTTTCTCTATTCTGTAGTCTTCACCGCCCTAGTGTACAAATTATCGAATTAAAGCGTCTGTCTTCCTTTCTCTAAGGTGTTTTCAGGTTGGAATGCGGGGGTTCAGCGTTTTGCTCGTATTCCTGCCAATAATTATTGTGAATGGCTACAAGATCCTACTGTATTCGCCAAACTACAGTAGGAGTCATATCAACTTCATTGGGCAATTGGCCAATCTTTATATTGAAGCCGGCCATGAAGCGGTGAGTCAGCGTTCATTTTACCACAATTTAGAGGAATTTCAAGCAATTTGGAGATGTTTTAAGCCCCTAAATTATCAGTTATGACCTGTTTTAGGTGATAATTCGACCAGAGCTGACCAATAATGACCCTGAAGTGCTGATAAATGGCTCCAAAGCTCGTGTTGTCTGGAGCAGAAAGAGATTCGAGTCCACACTTCAGTCGCAGACCATGAAAGCCAAGGCATGGGAGAGCCAAAGCGGCGGAATTCTCAGCCATATGCTACAAATGGCGACGGTAAGTGAGGAAAATCCGAAAACGCCCGAGGCGGTCAGCTCGGATTTTTTTTTCAAATGTTGCGTACATGATATACCAATTACACATAATGATTTGTAAAGATTGCGTTACAAAATTATTCTCCTTAGGGTAGAAAACCAGTCTGTCGGGAAAATAATGAGCACTCTGTCGCTTCCAAAACTGCCGGCAAAAATACAGCCTAGAGGTGTTTTCTTCTCTGACTGCTCTCCTCGTTTCGCGTTGTCTCTAGTATTATTCTGTCGGAAAAATAATGAGCACTCTGTCGCAACGAAAATCGTATCGCCGCCGAGGAAACGAATTGTGTCGCGACAAAATCAAATTGGTCTTCACTGCAGCGACACGAACGAAATTGCGCTCACTATTTTACCGACAGACTGGTAGTTTAGTCACAAGTCTCCTCGCTAAACTCCCACTTCATTTTTTCAGATGATCGCACAAACCTCTGACGCCATCGGCAAAATGTGCCAACGTAAGTCCCACAGCTTCACAATACGCTCATTTTTAGAGCTACTTTCCGACGAAGACCTTATTGATCAGTTGAGAAAGGAAAAGTTTGACATTGGCCTCCTCCAAGTCATGGACCTCTGTGGCAATGGGCTTTTCGAACGGATCGGAGTGCGAAAATTCATCCTCGCCGCCGCCATGCCATTGCCGATTGACGCAGCGGCGATTCTGGGGATTCCGCATTCCTTGAGCTTTGTGCCGGGTAGGTCCAGAAGTTTTTTTGTAGGCACGCTTTCATAAAGATTTTTTATAATGGTAAACAAACTTTTTGAATGACATAGCCTGCCGGGAAAATAATGTGGAATCGTCTCACCTGGGAACCGCCCAGAACCCTTATGCTACCGATAGCAGGGGTTTGGTTTATGACTGCGACGGTGCCTCGAGACATGTGTTTGCGCTAAAACTACATTATTTTTCCGACAGGCTGTTGTAGTGCATAACCTCAAAAAATTGTTTTTTGCCTCTTTCACGACAAAGAAAACGCGGAAAATCTGCTTTTTCCCCACTGACCACACATGGCTTCGGTGGTTCAAAAAATCGTATTTTACATAAACCACACATAATATTGTGAGATCTGTTTCCAGACATGTTCCCACTCTCCAATGAACACAGTAGCTTTGTGCGACGTGCCGCGAACATTGCCAGCTTCTTGTTCAGCAAGCATTTTACGTTGAGTAGTCTACGTAGAGCGCAAATCGACGCAATCCGAAGGTATTACCCCGATTTTACGATTGAGGTAACGTTTAGCCAGTTAAACGTTTCGTTGAGACAAATTTTTTTATTGTCCATCACTTTTTCAGAGTGCCTTTGGCGATGCGTCGTTGGTCTTTGCCAACAGCGACGAGCATGTGGAATACCCTCGGCCAATCTCGCATAAAATTGTTTATATCGGGGGATTCGCCTTGAGCCGGCCCAAACCCCTGGTTGAGGTGAGTTGATACTTCATCCTTGAACACCATTATTCTTATTTTAGTCTGTCGGGAAAATAATGTGCACTCTGTCGCATCGAAAATCGCAGCGACTCTGAGAAAATGAATTGCTTCGCGAAAAAATCGAATCGCTTTCCATTCAGCGACGTGATCGGCGCAACGACGGTGTGCCCATTATTTTCCCGACAGACTGACAATGCGCGCAGGTCCTGAGAATTTAACACTCCTCGTATTTTGTCGCTTTCTGAAAAAAATAGTTTATCGTTGCGAAAAATGACAATCGCGCAACGCAGGGCAAAAAAAGGACTGGTTTCGTTGCGCTTCAAAATGCTTACATACCTAGCAGTTACTTTGAAAATTTGACTAACGTTCTTCAAATTAGTTCTAGCAGTCTGTCGGGAAAATAATGAGCACTCTGTCTCGCTGCCAAGAAAATGAATTGTGTAGCGGCGAAGTAAAATTGATTTTACATTTTCCCAACGGCGATGCGATTTTCGATGCGAAAAAATGCTCATTATTTCCCCGACAGACATGAAAACACTAATACATAGTAATCCTCGTATTTCAGCCGTACAAATCGCTGTTAGATAAAGCCAAGAACGGAGTTATCCTTGTTTCGTTTGGAAGTATCGCGCATAGCGCGTCCATGCCGAAAGCGACGAAAACCGCTTTCCTCGAGGCCTTTAGGACATTTCCTAATGTTAAGTTCATCTGGAAATATGAAGAGCCGGAAGACGAGGAGGTAAAAGGACTGGACAATGTTTCGTTGGCCAAATGGATACCTCAGACGGATGTGATGAGTAAGTGAAGTTATCCAGTCTACACTTTGCACAACAAATGAAATAGGTCCATGGAATTTACTGGCTATATTTCTGATTCATTATGCAAAATATCTGAAGGCTTTTCGGATATTTCTGTGTCGCAATAAAACGCTAAAAATTCGTGTGATGACCAGAAAAGCGCCTAAAAATCTCCGCCGAATACACTGCTTTCTGCGTTGGCGGAGAAAGCATATTTTTAGGCAAAAAAAACCGCTCATCGTCTTATTTATCCTGCAAAAAGAATTTTTTGGATATCTTGACTGAGCGCAAAGACATCGACAAAAAATTTCCGCGGAATTCCTTGAAACACCCTCATTTTTCCGCAACAAATTCATATTATTTTCCCGACAGACTAATTTGTATTTAGATGTGGCTTCATTTACTTTTTCAGACCACAAAAACGCCATCGGCTTCATCACGCACGGCGGGATGAACAGTGTCTCCGAGGCGTCCCATTTTGGCATCCCGATGGTCTGCATTCCTCTGTTTGCGGATCAATCGCGCAACTGCAAGATGATTCAGGACCGCGGCATCGGCTTGGTCGCTTCAAAGGCCAATTTGACGTCCGAAACTTTGATCTCCGTGTTCTCGGAGTTGATCAACAACAAGAAACTCTACAACAAAGCCAAGGAATTGGCAGCGATGATCAAAGGAAAGCCGATGCAACCGGCGGAAAGGGTGCTGAAATATACGGAATATGCCGTAAAATACGACATTTCGAAGGCATTGGAGCTTGAAGGAAGGCATCTGAGTTTCGTCGAGTTCTACAATATTGATGTGTATGCGGCTGCGGTTTTGAGCAGCCTATTGAGTGTTTATCTGGTTTGTAGAGCAGTTCGATGTTGTGTGTGTAGGAAAAGAGCGGTTAAGGATAAAAAGGAATAAATGGGTCAACTTAATGTTAATATTTTATTACTGGAAGCTTGCAGAAGCAATTAGAACTTTTAGTTCACATTTACATATATGCGATATTCAATTTCAATTCAAATTTATCTCATTTTCACTCAACAATTTGGCGATGAAAACCCCAAACTTAAGTCACTCTAGCGACTTTGCGACGGGGCTAGTGTCGCTAACGGCAACTTGAAAGTTTGCGTTATTGATATGTGGCTTTGTGCAGGCAAAATTAAAGATAATCCTAAGCCTCTTACGATAACCATTTTTGTTTGGAGAGGCATTGTAGGAGTCGTAAATAATCATCTTTTCCTTTTTTATCATTTTTTAATTTTTTGACTACGGTAGACCCTCTGTACAACGAAATCTCGCTCAACGAAGCCTTTCTATCAGTCTGTCGGGAAAATAATGAGCGCATTGTCGCTGCCCCGATCATGTCGCTGAAGCGAAAAGAAATTTGATTTTGCAGCGACACAATTCATTTTCTCGGGGGCGAAGCGATTTTCAATGCGACAGATGCTCGTTATTTCACCGACAGGGCGATTTGAAGGTACAAGCAGTAACATTCTTATTTAGCGATACAAATCGCTGTTAGGCAAGGCCAACAACGGAGCTATCCTTGTGTCGTAAACACAAAGTTCAAAATTCAAAATTAATGTGCTATGCGTCTAAAAATGTGCCCCGCAAACCATACGTGTACACAGATAAAACCCGGAACACGCGGTGCACAGACGAAAAAAGATCATTCACAAAGCGTGGTCCGAAAATTATCAGCAAAACTTTTATCAACACCGCTGATTGCGAAGATTCTTCCTTTTTGGAGGAGAAGGATGAAATTTCTCAAAATTATAGCTGCTCTTTTACTAATAGCGGCCAGTAATGGCTTCAAAATTCTGCTTTACTCGCCCAACTACAGTAGAAGTCACATAAATTTCATTGGCAAATTGGCGGATATTTACCATGACGCCGGGCATGAGGTGGTAAGTCGCTTTTTAACGATTTTTCGACCTTTTTTTGATTGCTTCTGGTAATAGGAAAAAATTAAAATAAGGTTTAGGCCGTTTTCCGCCCACACCTTTTCGATAACGACCCGGATTTCTTGTTGAACGGGACAAAAGCCCGAGTTATTGCGGTGAAGAAGAAGTTCGAAACTCCGTTGTCGCCGGAGATGATGAGATCGAACTCCTGGACGATGGGAAATGATGGAATCGTGCAAACAATAGCTCAGGGATACAAGGTTGGACTTACTATAAATTTTCCACAACAACAAACCTCTGTACAACGAGCCCTGTTTATTCATCTGTTGGGAAATTAATGTGGATTTGTCGAAAAACAATTTAATTTTTTCCGTCACAGTTCATTTTGTTGGCGGCGATTCTACTTGCGATGCGACAGAGAGCTCATTATTTTTCCGGCAGACCGCTAAGACTATTTTTATAGTCTTTTGCGCTTTGTTGGCTTTGTTGTTCAGAGGTTTTGCTGCATGTACTTGAAAAAAAAAATACGAATTTTTCAGATGATGAAACTCTTTGGCGATGGAAACACAAAACTTTGTCGACGTAAGGCTTCCCTTTCAAAATGCATCTAGCCTTGGTTTCAGAAATCCTTGGCGATGACGAAATTATCGAAACTCTAAAGTCGGAAAAATTTGACATCGGCCTAATTCAAATCTTCGATATCTGCGGTGCAGGACTGTTCAAGAAAATCGGGCTGGAAAAATACATTTTGGCCGCGGCGATGCCATTGCCTATTTCTGTGGCCGCTTCACTGGGAGTGCCCTATTCACTGAGCTTTGTGCCAGGTAAATATTATCTGTCTGTCGGGGAAATAATGTGGATTGACTTGTCGCGTCCCGAGAACGCCCAATTACCGCTTTGGCTAGCGGCGGTTGGAGATAATGCAATAACTTGCGACAAATCCACCTCATTTCCCCGGCAGACTACATATTTTGCTTCCGATACAATCTTTTTGTTGAGTTATCTTTGGCCAATTTATCGCTGTATGTTGTCGTATGTTTTGTTCCTTTGCAGACTACATTCCGCTGCCCACAAACTACGGAAGCTTTGTCAAACGGACAACAAATGTCGTGGCATTTTTGGTTGTAAAACATATTATGTCAAGGGCCTTCCAAGGCTACCAAACAGTCATCGTTCAAGAGCACTTCCCGGACTTCACTGTGGATGTAAGTTTCCTTGGCTCGTTGCTTGCTTCTCCAAGGAGCTTAGATGAAAGTTGCCTGCTGTGTTACTCAAGACAACGGGGAAACAACGTATTTTACCCAAAAATTCATACAAATTAACTTCCATGAAATTTTAAAGACATAGACCACGTATGTGTTTACTCCCAAGACCTAAAGCTTTATCGGCGGAAAGACAGCGAAGCCGATCTCAGCCGGCAGAATCCTGGAAAGAAATTTGTAGCTCTGTGAGCCTCAGCCAGGGGCGTATTCTCACCTAGCTTAAAAATGGTTAGCTTTGTCGAAAAAAGAGTCTAGTTTTTTGCCAAGTCCGTCAAGCAGCAGGTCAACAAAGATTTTTCGAAGACCCTACTGTAACCAGAGGTCAACATGAATAGTTCCCTCTCTCTTGCTTTTTTTATTTATTAGATGCGACGCAGCTCTTATAGCTTCTATCGGTTGAGATTTCGATCCGATACGGCAACAGGGCGGCTTATTTTTCTCTGTGTGGGCAATAATGCCTTGGAAAACGCCGGCTGGAAGATAAAACGCCCTATACTTGTACCATAAACTAATAGTAGGTCATCCTTCGTCGGAAAGCGTTTACAATTATAAAACAATTAATACTACTCATGCCGCAACAAAAGAAACTTTTCAGGGCGCCTTCGCCAACGCGTCATTGGTGTTTGTCAACAGCGATGAGCATGTGGAATTTCCCCGTCCAATCTCCCATAAAATTGTTTATATCGGGGGATTTGCGTTGAGCCAGCCGAAGCCACTGATTGAGGTCAGTTACCTCTTTTTTAGGTTACAATCTTTATACTTTTTCAAGCAAATCACCTTTTCACTTTAGCCATACAAATCATATCTGGACGATTCAAAAGATGGCGCTGTATTGGTTTCTTTTGGGAGCATTGCCCAAAGTTCTTCGATGCCAGACGAGACAAAGCAAGCGTTTCTGGATGCCTTCAAAGCCTTTCCAAATGTGAGGTTCATTTGGAAGTATGAGACGCCAGAAGATGATATTGCAAAAGGGCTGGAAAATGTTTTGGTGGCTAAATGGGTGCCTCAAACGGACATATTGAGTAAGTAATGTGATAACATAGAGTGTGTACCACGATTTACATAGGGCTAAAAGTTTCTTCACTATCAGTCTGTCGGGAAAATAATGTGGATTTGTGGCAGCAGAATGTCTCGCTTTGTCGCAGTCGCGCACCAAATCTGCAGTCCTCGCAAAGCGATAATGGGCAATTCTAAGGCACATCGAATCCATATTATTTTCCCGACAGACTGACATGTATGTAGATGAGGCTTCATTTGCATAAAACCTTTTTTCAGACCACAAAAACCTGATCGGCTTTGTGACTCATGGCGGGATGAACAGTGTCTCCGAGGCCTCGCATTTTGGCATCCCGATGGTCTGCATCTTCTTGTTTGGGGATCAGCTGCGGAATTGTCGTATGGTCGAGGACCGAGGCCTTGGAATCTCCGCGCATAAAGCCGAACTGACTTCCGAAAATTTGATCAAAACCTTTTCGGAGTTGATCAACGACAAGAAGTACTACAAGAAAGCCAAATCCATCGCTCGAATGATCAAGGGGAAGCCGTTGCAGCCGGTCGACAGGGTCCTACAATATACAGAATATGCGGCGGATTATGATATCGCCGAAGTTCTGGAGTTGGAGGGAAGACATCTGAATATTGTTCAGTTCTACAACATTGATGTGTACGCGTTTCTAATTTTTCTTTGTCTCTTGATTCCCTATTTGGTCTATAGGGTTGTTCGGTGTTGTTGTCGCTGTTGTTGCGGAAAGAGGACTGCAGCGAAATCGAAAAAAGAATAAACTCACAGGGGAAGTACTTCAAGTGTGACGCTCAGATTTTCTTTAAAATTTGCACACACGTCGGGTATGGACTAAATATCAATTCCTGAAAGTTTTAGCTCGCGCTTTGCGGGCGCCGCCGAGATATCGAACGATTTTTGCCGCCGAGAGAGCACGCTCAACGTGGAGAGCGGTCAGAGAGAAAACCGTTTTTTGGCCATAACTTTGGCAGTTTCGTGCGGAAAAATTTGATTTTTTGTAGAAACATTATCCTTTACAGTTGAAATAGGCATGAAACTTTTCGTGCCGAAATTCGGCAAAAAGTCCTAAAATTTCGCCGACTTTCGATCTAAAAATCTCGGTTGTTTCTGCAAAGCGCGAGCTAGGATTCCCGCATATATCTTAGAAAAAATTATTCTAAATTTGTGCCAAGTTTCATCAAAATCTGAGCGTCACACTTCAAGTACTTCCCTTGTCAATCTTTTTTATACCGAACATTGGGAAGAGTAGCGTCGAATGTATCCAAAGGCCGGTGAACATTGGTTTTTTTACAGTTATTTCTGTTTCTAGATTAGACATGGCTGGGGGGCCGGGCCGGGCCGAAAATCGCGGCCCGGCCCGGGGGCCGGAAGAGGTCGGCCCGGCCTCGGCCCCCTTCAAATTTTCTCGGCCCGGCCCGGCCCGGCCCCTGGGGGCCGGGCCGGGCCGGAGTCGACAGGGGGCCGAACTGTAAATATAAATACTGCATTGATTGCGAGATATAACACATTTTTTTGGGGCTTTGGTAGTTCAGCTCCCCACGAAAGGTAGTTCAAACCCCCACTGTTTTGCCCATTTCACACCCACCGCGGTGTGACCGTAATTAAAAAATTAGAATTATACAAAAAATGCAAATTAGAGTAAAATGACCCCAGGCGTTTTGTTTCAAACCCCCAGTTACCGTCCAAATTCGTTTTTGTGGTTCAGGCAACGATGATCGTAGCCGAGAGAACCCAATCCCGAGTAGGCGGGATTGGGTGAGGTGGTTTATACTGGGTCCAGGGGGGCTGAACTGGGCTGGCGAGTTGTACTACCTTAGTCCCCATTTTTTTGTTATAACAATCGACAATAAATTTTTGAAACAAAAAATTACCAACCATTGCCCAAAGTACTTCAAAAAACCCAATCGGTTCTTGGCTCTGCGTTTTATTTTTATTGGCAACCCTAATTTTCGCTTTGAGACTGGGAATTTTAGTCATTGGGGGCCGATTGGGGGCCTGGCGGGGGCCCCGGTCGGCCCGGCCCGGGGGCCGGAAGAGGTCGGCCCGGCCCCGGGGCCTTTAAAACTCGTTCGGCCCGGCCCACTAGCCATGTCTATTCTAGATAGCTACGGAACACCGTATTTATCCATTTATACGATGATAGAAAAAAATTTGGTCATAAGGAGTTAGACTTGGGGAGGCTTTTGTTTCCATGGGCCGGCTCGGGCCGGGCCAAAGCAAATTTGAAACGGGCCGGGCCGATAGAAAATTTGAAACGGGCCGGGCCGGCCGACGAGCCATGTCTACCTACGAATAGTAGATTTCTTCAACAAATATATACAACCACAGAAGCGGGAAGAGGCACAAAAGAATAATTGCACACTGGGGCCAATGCCCTATCTGAATGTTCTGAAAGTTAGCTGAAAATGGTAGGGCGTAGCTCGGAAAACAAGCTTTTGCAGCTCGCCGGAGCCAAATTTCAGCTTTTTTTTCGAGCTGCGCCCAAGACGCGAGCTGCGCCCATGCAAGTTCTCCGAGCTGCGTCCTATAATTTTCATTAAACTAGAAAAGGTAAGATTTCTCTTTTTGCATCCGGTTTAGGAACAAGGTAGCCAATCCTTTTGTGTGAAACATCCTAACGGACGTTTTAAAGAAGAAATCTGGAAATTTGACAATGAACAAAGGGCACTTGTCAATACATTAGCGTTGGCTTTGAGCTCGCCAGGAAGAGGAAGGAGATAGACGAGCTAGGCGTGAAACAGAAGGCTGAAAGAACCGCCATATTGGAAAAGCACATTGGAGAATCCATGGAAATACGACCGAAGACTCCTGAAAATGACGTCGAAGTGGCACTCTTCATAAAGAACGCCTACCGGTTCACCGAATTTTAGTACAAGGGGCTACAGAAATTCAGATGGAAGAAGACTGGTGAAGAGCTTACGATTAGCTGAAAACGGCAACCCACAATTTGCCATTTTCAGCGACGTTTATTCGTCTTTGGAGAGGATTTATGGATGGGCAACAGTTGATGTCCATGGTCAAGATGATCTCACGAAGGCTAGCATTGAACGGGACATTCTTCTGTTGTCAATGGAGACACAGTGGACTTCGTGCGATAAACAAGTTGCACCTCCTTGAAGCCCACCTTGCCGACTTCGTCGCATCCCATGGCTCATGGCGGCCGGTGCTCCTCCAGGTGCCTCTGAATCTTAACTTTGACTTGTGTAGCCACCGTCTGCAGGAATATCCTCGTTTCGATTATCTCTCTTAAATAAGCAATATCTTCGTTACCACCGCTTTCTGATCCTCAATAACGCGGCCTGTTCTTGGCTGAGATAGTCGTCGCAATTCCCTGCGGATTGGGAATACCAACCAATCCAGATACTCGTCCGGTGGTACCTCTTCGTGCTTTTGATTTGACCATTCAGACAATAAACGTACCCAAAGACATGGACATTTCATCCCACGAGTAACGAAATATGAGAAGGGCTTTAACTTCCCTGATAAAAGGTTATCAAAGCCTCCAAACAATTGGAGTGCAGTGCAGTTGCTGACATTGCTGTTGTCGCTACCATTACGACATTTTCATCTGGTGCGTGTTGTCATGTTATGGCTTTTACGATTCTGCCTTCTGTTTTGTTGGATCCGTGAAAATTACGTTTCGTTAGACCTGTCCAGATCTTATAGCGTCGACCACTTGCGCAAATGTAGAGGTCTTGTCACTGCGGGCGCTCTGACTGCGACTGTTGTGCCTGCTGGCATGGCCCATAATGGATTTCTCTTCAATCTGAAAATAAAGACTTTCTGCTCCGTGGACCCACAAGACATCGGAAGGGCTGTTGTCTGTCGGATCGTACCTGATGAAAAGTACGTGATTTTTTTTTGAGTGATGAGAACGTCTCTGTTTGTCGGGAAATCTCCTCCCGATTCGCAGGGAATCTTAAAGATCGTTCCCTTATTTACGCCAAGTGCGAAAATGCCGTTCAAGTAACATACGCCATACCCGGCGTTTATCGTACGTTCTTTTTACGTACCCTCAGTTCCTCAGATGAAAAGCTGTTTACGACTATTGTCTCATCAGATGATAAGCTATCATTCTCTTGAATTTGGGAACACCGGCATGTCGTTTGGGTAGTCCGGAGTCGTGGTTCTGGTTTTCGACACTGCGGCGTCACCATCGGTCCTTATGGCACCACAAAAATATGAACAGAATCTGGCAAATCTAAACAAAATAACATTAATTATAATATTCTCTTTCTTACCACTTTACGTTTTCCATTAGAACAACAAATGCTACCAGTAATCTTACGAATATTTTTTTCGGATCCACGAGATAAAACGCCTCCTTATCTCCAGTGAGGAAAACGAGATCTGGGTAACATCGAAGTAGGATAATTTTGCGTTTACGCACACTCTGACCGGCATGACGACATTTGCAGCACCAAGTTGTTGTTTGGATTGGTGGATCAGATGGAAGTCCGCACTCAGTTGCAAATGCTGTAGTCTTGGAGGGACTAATGCCAGGAGGTGATTATCCGAAGTTAAGGCGAGTGACATCTCTGGCTGAATCTGGATTGTTTCCACTTTGGCCGGGGTTCCAACTTCAGATGTGAGCTGGATGCGAGGCCACGAAACCGTTTTGGATGGTGATTGTCTTGGCCGGATTCGGAATCACGAACTGAAGTGGCTTACGCTTCAGTTTCCGTTGTCCCTTGGAGGATGCGGATGTCGAGTGGCCGGGGACCTCTGACAGAAGACCCAGAAGGGTCTTGACTTGGCGGTCTTGTTTGATGAGTTCGTACCTCCCAGCCACATAGGCGTACGAGATGGTGGAGGCGAACAATTTGATTTCTTCACCAAGGGAGGTTTGCGGGCGGTTTGGCTGCTTGGAGATGCTGTATATCCGAATATTCGCCAGCAAGTTACGTACATTCCGTTGGTGTGTTTCTGAGTACAATGGGACCCGGCAGGCTCTGCTTGTCGTGGACGGCCCTGATATCTACGACAGCCACTGCCATCGTGGAAGTTGACTGGATTACGACCATGACGAGCGGTGGATTGAATTCCAGCGTGTCGTTGTTCCTCTTGGTTTTTGGAGAATCTAAGGATAATTCGGAAAGTGTGCGCTCGAGCGGTTTTTCGGCTTCAACACTTGGCGTCTGGGCAGATGGCGCGGCGACTTGCGAGTAAAGTCGTTTCGGCTTGTTGTTCACTGTCTTGGTCGCTTGATCCAATAACAATTACGAGAGCGAACGCTCTATGGGCTTTTCAGCTTCAGCACTCGACTTCTGGGCGGGTGGCGCGGCGACTTCCGAGATTGCACTAATCCTGCGATAATAGCTGGCAGACACCTGATTTTCTGATCTGTCCGTTTGTGTAACGTACTCCATATCAGCCGTTTATCGTACCTTCTTTTGCGACTATTGTCTCCTCAGATGACAAGCTATTTACGACTATCATCTCCTCAGATGACAAGCTTTCATTCTCTTGACTTGGGGAAGACAGGCATGTAGTTTGGGTAGTCATCGGAGTCGCTGTTCTGTTTTTCGGCACCTGCGGCGTCACGATCGGTCTTCACGGCACCACAAAAATATGAACAGAGTCTGGCAAATCTAAACACAAACAGAAATAACATTAACTGCCTTCTTTCTTACCACTTTACGTTTTCCATTAGAACAACAAATGCTGCCAGCTATCTCATCAATATTTCGGATCCACGAGATAAAAACGCCTCCTCATCTCCCGTAACGAAAACGCCCGATCTCCAACCGAAAGCTCTGCGATAATGGCTGACACCTGATTTTCTGATCTGTCCTGGACGCTTCTTTCGTTTTTCTCTGCCATCAAGGGTTTTCCTTTTTTTCAATGCCTTCGAGAAACGTCTTTTGTAATTACGCTTTGGTTTTGTTGCCCTTGCCATTTCCAGCCCTTTGCGAATTTCTCACAGCCCAGAAAATAAGAATAACGCGCAATGTAGTCCAAAAAAATGAAGTTGCACTGTGCAAACTCGCTTTTCGGGCCGGATCCACTGTGCAAAACGAGTTTTTCGAACCGTGACGCAATTACCGCACAAAATACACCATGCAGACGGGCTTCGTTGGATTTCGTGAAAATTACAGTACGTTTGGTCAGTCCAGATCTTACGATCATTAGCCCAATCATAAACGTTTTGTCACCATCGTCTCCTCAGATGACAAGCTTTCATTCTCGTGATTCGGGGAACACAGGCATGTTTTGTGATCGTCGGAGTCGTCGTTCTGATTTTCGCCACCTGCGGCGTCATCATCGGTCAGAATCACAAAAATATGAACAGAGTATGGCAAATCTAAACAAAAATAGAAGCAACATTAGCTATTTTATTTCTTACCACTTTACTTTTTCCGTCTGCTCCGTGGGCCCGTAAGGCATCGGAAGGCCGTTGTCTGGAAATATCGTTGTTTGTTCAGGAAATTCTTGCAGCAATGCCTCTGTTTGTCGCATTTTTTGTTCCCCATGTTCGACTGGATGATTCCTTTGGCGGATTTGTGGTAAATGTACTCCGTGCAAAAGAAGAAATCGTCCGACGCCGCCTCGCCGTCCACCCAGTTCTCCACGTAGAGCGGGGCGATGCCTTTGGACAGGTTGATCAGGTTCATTTCCGTCTCCCATTTCATGCAGCGACGTTGGAACAACAAATTGGCTTCGGGATTCCCGTAGAGAGGGACGTAGGGATGTTGATAGCGATGAAAGACGTCCTCGACAATTCGTGGATCCAGATGAATCTGCTTTCGGGCCATGAATTGGGCGCGTTCTCTGTGTTCGTCAAAGATGAGTGATTTGATTCGGGCCGCCCTGATGAAATTACGACAATCTGGGCCATTAGTTATTCTTTCGTTCCTCGATAAAGAGCCAGTCGACCGGCCACTTCTGCTTCACAGTGCTGTAGGAGGGATGCTCAACCTTCTTCCGATTTGCAGGAAATCTTGGCCACATAGTTCTCTTACTTACGCCGAGCGCGAATACTCCGTTGGTGTAACATACTCCGTATCAGGCGTTTATCGTACCTTCTTTTGCGACTATTGTCTCCTCAGATGACAAGCTATTTACGACTATCGTCTCCTCAGATGACAAGCTATCATTCTCTTGACTTGGGGAAGACGGACATGTAGTTTGGGTAGTCATCGGAGTCGCTGTTCTGTTTTTCGGCGCCTGCGACGTCAACATCGGTCTTCACGGCACCACAAAAATATGAACAGAGTCTGGCAAATCTAAAAAAAATAAAAATAACATTAACTATCTTCTTTCTTACCACTTTACGGTTTCCTTTAGAACAACAAATACCCAGCAATCTCATGAATATTTCGGATTCACGAGATAAAAACGCTTCCTCATCTCCGGTAAGGAAGATGTCCGATCTCCAACCGAAAGCTCTACGATAATGGCTGACACTTGATTTTCTGATCTGTCCTGGACGCTTCTTTCGTTTTTCTCTGCCATCGAGGGTTTTTCTGTCTTCTGATTTGGCCTCTGTCGGTAAGATGCCCCCGAGAAACATCGGAGGTGTTTCTCCCGACAAACTTATAATATTTTTTCCGTTCACTCCTTCAAAATTCCTTCCCCACAATCCTCGCATGCAGCATAATGTCAGAATCCAAAAGGAGGGGGCCGCCGATATAAAAGAAGCCATATTACAATGCGATAAATAAAATGAAATAATCGAGATGAGGGGGTTGAATCACTTCCCAGTATTCCACCACTTACACAACCACTGGCGTTTACGAAACATGCTCAAGTTTCGGCTCAAACTCTGCGTTATTTTCTTGATTTTTGTGCCAATTGCCAAAGCGGGTGATGTGAACACCACAAAGTTGTTGGCGGATGTTTTGGACCATTGCTATGCACGTCATAAGTCGCCAATTCCGACGGAGAACATGGCAAAATTGCTGGTGAAACGGTCGATTCAAGCGATGCGGAATACTGTAGCAACGGATGGAGTTGCGAATACTGTAACGGAGCGTCCAAATTTAGAAAATTTGATGGCTAATGCAACGAAGAAAATGATGGATCATACAGATAGACCCATCACGAGATACGTTCCTTCGCCTCAAGTCTCGGCGAAATGTAATTTGGCCCTGGTGATGGTGACAATGGAGATTGCACTAAATTTTACAAATGTGGCGCCTGTAATTTGTCCGAGTAAGTTGTCATACATGGCATACTACTATATTATGTGCCAGTCTGTCGGGAAAATAATGAGTATACTATGTCGCAACGTTGATCTCGTCGCTGAAGTGAAATGCAATTTGATTTTGCCGCTGCGTAATTAATTTTCTGGGCGGCGATGCGATTTTCGATGCGACATAGTGCTTGTTATTTTCCCGACAGAAGCATAGGCCCCGAGAGCGACGTCTTGATTTTTATTAAATTTTGTGAACTCATTAATTCCGGGAAGGTTTATCTTGCGCTATACATAGAATGCATGCTATAACGTCTAAATAATGACCACCGTGATGCGTAGAAAACTGCATCGCCACCGAAAAAACAATAAAAAAAAACAAAAATGTGTCGCGGCAAAATCAAATTGTTTTCACTTCGGCGATTGGCACAGCGACTTTTTGGTCATTATTTTCCCGACAGACTGATAAGCACCCAATAAAAGTTACGAAGAATTATACTTTTCAGTCGTTGAGTCAACCGGTCGGCCCGGTCCGGATCTTTTGAAAGGCAACACAATATGGAAGGGGGCTCGGACAACATGTGAGAGCGTTCAAAATTACAAAGTCAATGCGGCTGTGAATGTGACTCTGGGCCTTCATCGGTAGGTGACTTACTTATGATTCCATGTAATAGCTGAAGCTGTAAAATAATATATTTCCTGGTAGTAGTCGTATTTTAAAATTTGTCAGAGGTCTCTTGAAATTTTTTCTTTTCAGCGCAACTCTAAATCCCAAGAAGCTCTCTCCCAATGGAAGTTGCGAATGTCATGGCCCAACCAGTATCGACTGGGAGTTCTGTTTCTTCGACATTTGCAGCCCAGAGGATATACGATTGATCTTGGGTGAGAGAGCGCCCAAACAAGTTAATGAGGTCGTTTGCGACATTGTGAAATATACTCCATACAAGTTTGAGTTCACTCTTGGACGGATTGTTTTTCTGTGAGTCTGATACTTTTGTTTTGAGATACCTTTGGAACACAGGATTTAACTACATATTTTGCACCATAATAGTAATAAAAATATGGTTGTAAGGAATCAACGATGCGATTTTCGAGGAGACAGAGTGCTCACTATTTTCCCGACATGGTGCATTTTACAACCTTATCATTATAAAAGACGTCCAGTTTACCTCATTGCTCATCAAAAATTTTAAAACCACTCGACTTTTTCAGCTCCATAATTGCGTTGTACCTTCTCATCTCTCTTGGTATTTCCATCTTTACCGTGATTTCCTTTCCTCCCGGAAGCACAGTCGATGATGTCAGAGACAATTCCAGTAAGATTTTTACAGCTTTTTGCATCACTTTCCCTCCAAATTTCATCCAAAAAATCGTTTAATTTCAGCGAACTTCATGCGAATCTTGGTCGCATTCTCTATTCCCTTTAATTTATTCAAGTTTTTCTCAACTCCCCTCAGGGCATTTGACTCAAATTCTCTAAATATTTTGGCCGCATTGAGCTTGATTTGGCTGATTTTGGGCGAGGCCTCCAACTTGTACACGAATTACGGACGAAATCCGCTGGATGTCAGCGCTACGTTGAAGACGATTACAAGTCAGGCGAAGACGCAGTTCCGGATCACTTTTGAGACCTTTATCTTTATACTGGCTGCCAAAATCGGACTTTATTTTTACAAAAATGTGAGGGAGAGACAGTACGAAGGGGAGAAAAGGAGACCAAATGTTCGACAATTCGCCCTCAGGGCATGGAAAGGGTTTTTACCGTGAGTTGATTTTTTGGTCGCTTTATGTGGTTCTATAAGGTATTTCTGTATAACTTCTTGCAGATTTGCTCTGGTTTATTTTTTGATCATCCTCGCCTATGTGATGATTATTCGAGAGTATTTGACGACTGAAATGCCCCTACTTCACCGAACGATGGGGGAAGAAGACAAGTGCCGGGATTTCTATTTCAATTTCTTGTTTATCAACAATTTTGTGGGAAAAGTAAGTCAATTAAAATCAAAACAGTCGAAATATTCAACAATCTTTACCGCCAAGAGAGCACGCAAAATGAGGAGAGTCGGTCAGAGAAAAACAATTTTTTTGGCCGTAAGCTTACCGGTTTCGCGGGGAAAAAACAGTTTTTTTTGTGGAAAGTTTAGCCTCTACGGTTGTCATGAGTATGAGTTCCAAGGTTCGATAAATCCACATTATTTCCCCGACAGAATGACAACACACATAAGGTTTTTGGGCCCTTCCTGATCCATTGTACAGAGATTTCAATGTTCTGTTTCAACAAAAACAAACTTTTTCAGTGCCTTCCCAACACTTTCATCATCCCGTTGGGCCTTCAGTTGGCCCTGTTCCTAACGCTCCTGTACGTCGGACTCTCCAAAGTCCACAAGATGGCTGCATTTGGAGCACTCGCTTCGCTGGTAGTGCTCTCAGCCGTAACTCGAGGATTACTCGTCTATTTCTATGACCTGCCGCCCACTTACATTGCTGGCTACGATATTGTCGACAAGGAGAAATTCGACTTCTTCAAGAACAACATCTACAAGCTCCCCTGGAACTACATTGCGGCATTTGCTTGTGGATTAATTTATGGGTGTTACAAGACAAGTGATGTCTTTTCGAGGTTCAGAAATGTGCCGTGCGTAAGTTGGTGGGGTTGAAATACGGTTTCCTTGCCGTCGTTGAGCCGCTACGGCCAGACAAAAAAAATCGGGTAAGACAAAAAAATCGGGCCGGGCATATGTTTAATCGGGCTGAACAAGTAGGCCCGGCCCCTTTCCTAAAATTTTTAAGGTGGCTCTGCCAACAAAAAAATTGTCTTGCTTGGCAACCGGGGTTCAGGCCGAAACCCTAATTTCGAGCTTGAATTCCGGCCCGAGTAGCAGACATGAGGCCGGGCTTCGGGACCCAAAAATTTGTAAATTTTAGGCCCGGTCCATTTCAGGTCTTGAAACGAAAAATTCGGATGCCAATTTTGGGTTTTTGGCCATAGGTCCCCACGGACCGGGCCGAGATTTGAAAAATTCAAAAAGCCTGGGCCGGGCCGACTTTGATGGCGCGGAGCCGGCTGCCAGGAAAGCCAAAAGTCCGCTCCAGTAGCCATGTTTGGCGAGTAGCACCGTTCTGTCGGGAAAATAATGAGCACAATGCCGGTGGCATCGCTAAACTAAAAAAAATTGATTTAGCCGCGACACAATTCATTTTCTCGGCGGCGATGCGATTTTCGCCGCAACAGAATGCTCATTATTTTCCCTACAGACCGATATTTTCACCCTCGTTCCAGCCCGTCAACTTGTCGCCGCTCCTCATCACGCCCGGCATCCTCGTTCTCCTCGCATTCTCCGTCAGTCGGTTCTACAATGAGTTCAAGCTGATGAGCCAACCGTATCGTTTCGTCTTCTCCGCTCTGATGCCGGTTATTTGGGCACTCACTCTTCTGTGGTTCGTCCTACTTTTTCGCTCAAAGAATCCGCTATTCAAGCTGCTTGTGGAGTGGCCTGGTTGGCAGAGGGTCGCTGTGCTCACACCGGTCGCATTAGCATTGCGAGAAATTGTTTATCACCTGGTGGCCGGGTTTGGATTGCCGATGTTTGAATTCTTTGACTCGAATCAACTGGTAGGTGAATCGCTATGTGTAGTATTTGTCTTTTTATGAAATTTTCAGACCGTTCTCCTTGGAATTCCGAGTTTGGTGATCATTATTTTAATATCTACACTACTCCATGTCACGTTCGTCATGCCTCTTCATCAAGTCTTCAACGCATTTATCGAAGAATGACGGATTTTTTGGGCCGTAAATTGATAATAAAAATCAAGGAGGAATTTTTTATTGCTCATTATTTATCCCCGACAGACTGATAGTATACTATAAATATCATATAATGTATGTGTTGCAAACCAAAAAAACGCATAACTCCAAATAGTGAATATAATCTTCTGTGTTCAAAAAAAGCCGCAAAAACTCATTTCCAGTCTCGTTTTGGAACGACAAACAAAAGCGAAAATGGAAACATTCCGTAAAAAGTGCATTCTTTTACTATTTTCCTTTTAGTGGAAGTAGTAGACAGCCAAATTTACTGACAGTTTTGAGCGAGGAATACGATGAATCATCAAATGAACTTTTATTATTTTCAAAAGGAGTTTTGAAAATGCCGAAATTTTTTGAAAAATGGGAAAAAAGAGTTCTTTGGAGGGTATCAAATTTCTTAAAAAGTATAAGAGTAGTAGTTTTTTTGTCGTGTCGTCAAATTTTCCCCCTGTTATTGAATGTTTTAAATGCCCGTTGTATACGTAGATATAAAAAGGATGTTGGTTATTGAAGGGATTTGTTTTAGCGAGCTTAATTTTGGCCTAAACTTGGCCAGTCTGTCGGGAAAATAATGTGGATTTATGGAAATCACCCATCATCGTTTTGCGACGTCTAGCCACGGCTGAAAATTGTTGCGCCACTTCGGTGCGGCAAGAAATTTTGCTGCGACAAAGCCACATTATTTTCCCGACAGACATTTTTTTTTGGTTTTTATTGGACCATGCCACAAAATTTCGTAAAATAAACAACTGTAACAACGTCGTATTTTACTCTAACACAAAATTTTTGCAGCGTAGATGCCCAAGATCTACTTCTCCATTCACCATATCAAATATAATGGAGAAACGACGTTGTTGAATAACCCGTTAAAAGTTGAGATTCCTCACGATTTTGACCTCTTGCAATCGCTGAAACATTGCCTGTTTTCGCATAAAATTCTGCCTGATTGTGATCTGCAATCAGTAACGTTTACGAAAAATGGGCATTTCCTGATGAATGATGACATTCCGAGCAACGGTGCCACATACGAAGTTGAGGTCCGGGATGAGAAGGATGTTTGTTTGGTAGGTCAGAAAGAGCTGGTAAATGTACTGAGTCCAATAGATTTACGGCTAGTAGAGTCAAGAGCTGGAAAAAAATGTGAAACTTTTTTCGCAACAAATTTGTTGTTTCTGCAGGAAACGAGCGAGGATAGTGCCAAAAATATTTTTTTTCTGACCGCTCTCTACGTTTCGCATGCTCTCTTTCACTAAAAATCTTTGAATATTTTGGCTCTCCGTGTAAAGCGTGGGCTAGAACTGTCAGGAATTGATACAGCGGGTGGCCTGATTCAGTGGCAAAAAGCGTACCATTTTGCACCCGGCAAGTATCAAAAATGTGGCAAAATGCTTCCCTCTCCAAGTGAAAAAACTCCGGTTTCAAAAGCGTGTCGGCTCTTTTTGTGAGGCCCTTCAGAACGAAGTTTTTTCGCTTAGAGAGTGAAGCATTTTGCCACATTTTTGATGCTTCCCGGATGCAGAATGGTACTTTTTGGACACTGGATGGGGTCCGTGACTGTATAAGGGCAATCCGGCTTTTTTTAGGACTGCCTTGTCGTTTTGAACATCGAAGACCCTGTTAATCATGGCTATAGGTTTCAAAAAGTGACCCTATCGCGCAACTCGACCTTTCACGACCTCTTGCAAACCCTGACAACTCAAAAAATACTAAAATCCGTCAAGCACGTCAGCATCTTCCAAAACGACAACGAAAAAATCTTCAATTTGAGCGAGAAATGCAAGGATCGAGGGTTCTACAGTGTTTCTTCGAAGAATATTTGTTCTGTAAGTTTGGAAATTGCACTGTAATTCTGTTTTTTACCTCGACATTAAACCTTCATCACGTATTTTACCCCCGAAAATGAATAAAAATCAAAATTCAGGTCATGTTCAACATTGTTTTTGACAAGAATCAACGCTTCTCACTTCTCTACGACTCGCCCTCGACCTCAAACGCAGTTGGGCAGGCGTTGGATAGCACTGTGGAGAAGTATCTTCCGAATATTGGGGTTTACAATGTGGAGAAGTTGGTGAAAAGGAAGAATAATAATACTACACAGTGCAGTGTGGTGGATAAAGTGGCGCACGAAGCTGTTTATGAGGTGTGGATGGTAAAAGTGAGTGCTTCGATTAACGACTTCCTTTTATGATGTTCTGTCTGTCTGTCGGGAAAATAATGTGGATTTGCGCGACGGACCCACATTATTTTCCCGACACAATGATATCAGTCTGTCGGAAAAATAGTGGTCGATCTGTCGCTGCGCATGAATTTATTTTCCCGGAGGCGGCGCTATTAAGCCTAGAAGTATGACTTTGTCGTTTTTTGCGGCTGGTAATTTCAACCGAAACAAAAATTCCCGACAGATTTTTTTACACAAGTCACGATTAACGTAAGCTGCAATGAGCGTTAGATACATCTTCGGCGTTTTTTCTCACATTACACGTGCGGAATAAAGTTCCCCGCAAACGACATTGTCGTAAGACGAAGTTGGTCATATTGGAAGCTTTATAAAAGCGATTATATATATCCTTACTATATGAAACTTAGATCAGTAAATAGATAGCATTTTCAGCGTTCTTTCAGACTCTCTAAACAGAAGTTGCGAAATTTTATTTCAGGTGAAAAATGAAAAACAAAAAAAACGCAAAGTCATACTTCTAGACCCAATATTTTCGATACCACAAGCACTCATTATTTTCTCGACAGACTCATCTTAACCAGCGATAGGCTGGTTGTGAGTCGCAATGAGTTTTCTTGTTGCAAAGTTTGAAGGGAGGATGTACGGTGCAAATCTGCGCCTCTTTCCGATGACCAGAAGTCCTTGTGCAGCAACTGCTGCTTGCAAAGTGCATGGTGGAAAACTGTCCAAAGACTGATAATAATATTTTATGCATTGGCCATCGATTTGTCTTCTATTTGACTCTCTTCTTCAGTCTGTAATTAGCATGCATATAACACTGCTTTCAGGCCAAAGTCACTTGTCACTGCCAAATCTGGCTAAACGATCGATTTCACAAGGAAATAAGTGTGACGTTGGATCAGAATACAAGTCTTTCACAACTTCCAGCTCACATCCCAATGGATGGGAATGTAAAGATCTCAAAAATCCAATACTACTCCGAAATTTTCGACGAATTTGTCGACTACTTTCCTCAAGTCGACGAATTATTCGTCTACAACAATGGAAGGTATTGTTTACAATTTACTGGAGCGGTGGAAAGCTTGCATGATGTATCCTGAGCATCTTCTTAAACGTTAAATTTCTTCAAGAACAACACTGGTATATCTGACAAAGATTATAAATCATAAGAAATGTAATTATCAGTCTGTCGGGAAATAATGTGGATTGTTCGCGGCAGAATATCTCGCCTCGTCACGGTCAAATCTTCAGCAGCAGTCGTTGCAAAGCGATGATGTAGGATTCCACATTATTTTCCCGACAGACTGATACTTCAAATATCGGATATTTGTATATCTTTTGATGATAATGTACGTATTGTGTATCTGACTTTCACACCAGTTCCTCAATCTTCTGGCCTTCATGAACAAGATAAGAAGAGTCTCTGTTGATCGTCCGGCTCATCGATTGTCCCAAGTTAATCGGATCGATGCGGATGATGTTCTGTAGCGCCGCGAGTTGCTGATATCTCCGTTGCTCCGATTTCTGGACGTCGAAGAATTCGCAGCGGAGTTGCATCTCCTGAAAAACTTTTTTTTTGAAGCGATAACTTTTGATAGTCTCTTCACGAAGTAGATTTTAATAATCCCATAATAATCCCAATAGCTAGTGATCATAGCCATTGAACTTTGATTGCAATTAAAATACTAGTTCGTTCGCAAACAGTGCAAAGTAAGCCTTGGTTTTCGAATTCAAGGCGTTGCGACAAAAAGTCTACGCACTTTTGAAAAAGCGTATTACTTTCAAGCAAAATCACTTTACAGTTTCCGCTCTTCTGCACTTTGCATGAGCTAAAAAAAACGCTTAGTCCCCGTGCAGAAGACCGTATGTAAATTCTGAGGATTTTCCCACGAGAAACTGTCTTCATTTATGCAAGTTTGATTGTCCTTTTCTACGTGGGGTTTCCCTATAAAAGGCCTTCTTTCCAGTCAACAAATCACTTGACTCTTGGACGACTTAGCTCTCATCTTTATCGGTTACTGGGTTGTCGGGCCTTTCGACAGCTTTAACGCACTTACCTTCATGATATCGTACAAATCGTCAACCGGTCCTCCATTGTCCATGTAGCCAGCCAAATCGTGGAGCCATTTTTGGAGATGATAGTATTCGCTCTGCCGAATCCCTTGCACTTTGTGCTTCGAGCAAAAGATTGGCCAAGCGTCGGCGTAGGTGATGAATTCGTTGTCGCATTCGAACAACTTGTACATGTCCCTTATGTTTTGGGAGGTCAGTAAAATGGAACTCGAGCCATTCACATGCATCATCTCTTCAACGTATTGCTCTATCTGACAATTGCGAAACAAGGGTTTTTAGGGAAAAAGAGGCCTACCAAATTCTCTCTGCGCCAATACAGAAAGAAGAGGAAGAAGAAGGACTTGGCCAATAGGGTAAAATATAAGCCAACGTCCTTGAAGTAGCCGGGCCATAGGATGGTAGACGTGATCGCGACAAGAGTCAAGAGTAGGGCAAAGAAGCCACCTAAAAAAGGGTTCATTAGTCTGTAATGAGCACTCCTTCGCGTCGAAACCGCCCCCGAGAAAATGAATTGTGCCGCGGGAAAAACATATTTCTTTTGACTTCACCGGCACGGTCGGTGCAGTTACATTGCCCTCCCTACTGTTTAAAATTTTTCCAGTCAGACTGATAATGCCTAACCGCGCTACCCGGACGAAATTATCAAGACATTTGGTCTCGGGTAGTACCAGGAAGGACAAAAACTCTTGACATGTCCGGCGGCGTGCGAAATTCGCAGTGCGCGCCGACAGTGCAAAATCCTTTATTTTGAAAGAGCTAAACTTACAGACATGATGACGAAACCGGTTCCTCCATGATCTTCCATAGCCGTAAGAGCGAAGCCATGAGCGTTTGAAAAATAAGGAAAACGTAAATATCGAAAATATGAGGACCACGTACTGCAGCCAATGGAGAATTGGGCCCTGCAAACGAAGAGTAATTTACTTCTGTACTATCACTCTGTCATGAAAATAATGAGCACCTTTTCAGTGCGCCGATCGCGTCGCTGAAGTGAAAGCAATCTGAGTTTGACGCGACACAATTTTTTCTCTCTGCGACGAGGCAATTTTTGATGCGACAGAGTACTCATTATTTTCCCGACAGACTGTACACTGTACTGCTTACCCAATTTCCAAACTCCGGAGTAATCCTGGCCAACGACGGGTCATGCAAAAGCGCATTCAGACTGTAGATCATGGTGACAAATTCGATGGTGGTGATGAACCATAATGGATGGTTCATCGGGCGCTTTCGCACAATCGGAACAGCCATTGTACTGAAAATATCAACTATCGTTCTGTCGATAAAATATTGTGAATTCGTCGCGCCTTGGACTCGCAAATCATCGATTTGCAACGTCTAGCCATGGCTGGAGATTTGGTGCGCGACTGCGACGGAAAAGACATTTTGCTGCTACAAATCCACATTATTTCCCCGACAGGGCGATTTTATTAGTAAAAAAATCATCCAAATGGCTAACCAAGGGTTGGATAGGCTGCTGAGTCTTAAAAGTTAACCAAAAAAGTAATTTCAGTGTTTCGGCAGGCTATTTGGACTAGACATGGCTCTGGAGCCGGCTCTGGCTCCCTTGGAAATCTATGAAAAAGGATATTATTCCCGGTCAATAAGAGGGCACAAAGCGATGCAACATATTGCAACTGAGACTCCATTAGCTGCGTTTTTTGCCACATGGTCCTGTCCGGGACCGTTGATGACATTGTATAATAATATCATCCACCAAAAAGCCCAAAAAGCAATAAAAATCACGATTTTTCCCGCTATAAACAGAGCCGGCTCGATTATAAGGACCGGCAAATTTGCTTCCAAAAGTCATTAAACCGGACACGTTTCCACGTGCCAACGTCCATCGGGCGTTTGTCTCAAAAAAAAAACATGTAATCAAAGGCCGGGGATTTCAACACAAACAAAAAAAGACTGATTGACAAAACGTTTTTACTTTTTTTTGTTTTGATTGCCATAGGGCCAAAAGTGATTGATAGGGATTGGGGAGTAGTAGACCGAGTGCAATAAAGTTCGGAGTGGCACTTGGACTATTAATAGAGGGTTTTTTTGCAAAATTAAGTACATACTATGTGGATAGAAAAAATATTGACATGTCTGCACTGTGCGGAGAGCCGGCCTCGACACGTCGCGTCTCCGCAAACGGCGGCGGAGTAAATTGCCCCGAATATGTACTATCAGTTTGTCGGGAAAATAATGAGTACTCTGTCGCATCAAAAATCGCATTGCCGCCGGGAAAATAAATTGCGCCGAGGCAAAAATAAGTTGTTTTTAAAAGAAGTCTAATATGACAAGGCAATTTTCAGCGACAAATACACATTATTTTCCAGACAGATGATAGTCTCTGTCTCATCAAAAATCGCACGGCCGTAAAGAAAATGAATTGCGCCGCGGCAAAATCACGTTGTATTCAACTTCAGCGACGTGTGGCGCACTACATTGTGCCCATTATTTTCCCGACAGACTAATAATTCGTTCGCGAATTTTGGGCAACAATTACACAGTGCAAAAAGAACAAAAATGCACTCTGTGCCGCGAAGAAGTGTCTACGCACTGTTGAGAAGGCATAGTAAGAGTAGTAAAACGTACTACATCATATGTCTGCATAGGTTTAAGTCAATTTTGTCGTCATTTTTGTTTTTTCCGCTAAAAGATGTAATCAAATCTCAGCCGGCAGTATAATAATAACCCATAAACGCTAAGAATCGAATTAAAATTTCGTTAACCGTAAAAACAATATTTTTTGTTCCTGACACGGAGCTGTTCCAAAATCCGAAAATTGCGGCAAACGTAAATTTTCCTCAAATTTTTAAAATTGAATTACCGACAAAACCTTTTCCGGGAACCCGAAAATAGGCAACAGAAGGGTCGGAGAGGTAAACAGACCCATAATTTGGCTGCTAAAGAGGCGCTGTGGAAACTGAACAGCAAAAAAAGTTAACAAATCGTTGTACAAAAGCCACCAAAGGTTTATTCAGCAAAGAAACAGTTAGTCAAACTTTGTAAATATTATACGTATGTACAACGAGCCTGACGGACTGCACAATTAAAAAATATGTACTTTTGTCACAGTTATGTTATTCACAGGGGAAATGCTCCAAGTGCGGCGCTCAGATTTTGACGAAACTTGGTAAAGATTTTGATCTCGACGGCAAAGACTGTTGAATATCTTGGCTGGGCATGCAAAGCGAGAGCTAAAACATTCAGGAATTGATATGGTTTATATCGGAGTATGCGCAAAATTTAACGAAGTTTTGTATGTCGCACTTGGTGTACGAAAATCTGTTTTATCGTACATCCCTTCTTATTAGGGTAAATTGAAGTTGGACAAGAAGAAAAGAAGAAAATGCTCTGTTTTGTGACAAATGACGTTGCAAACCTTCTTGCCGAACCAATTTCTGGGAATTGAGTTAAACAAGACGCCAGCTGCAGGTAGGATCGTATGGCAACTACCAATAGCCCCGTCGCAGCCCTCAGGAAACGTCGTGACTCTTGCAAGAGCGAGGATGACCGTTGGCGTCCGACTTTTGGCTTATAACTGAGCCGGAGCCGCTCAGAGCCGGAGAAAAGAGCCGGAGCCAAGAGCCGGAGCCAAGAGCCGGCTCCGGAGCCGCGACAATCTCTGGTGAGAACCCAAGACATCCTGGGTGCAAAAAATTGAAAACTGCATATTCCCTTTTAAGGAAGAGTGTTTCAATTGGATTTTCTTTAATGTTAAACTTCATTTACCATGTTAGGTTCGTATCGCTAATAAATTTACTACCGGCACCACAAGCTCCTCATAATTGTCTTAGCTTGTAAAGGAAAGCAATTTTCAGTATTGTTTTTCCTTTCCTACCGTCGTAAATGAAAAGAAAATATTATTTTTTCTGGTATGATTATATTGCAATCTAGACAAGAGGAAAGCAATATCTCATCCTGCTTTTGTTATTTATTTGTGGGACTTGCCATACCGGAGCTACTTGCAGCTCAAAATTGAAGGCTAGCGACATGCTGTAATGGTCGGTTTGTCGGGAAAATAATGAGCACTCTGCCGCTTCGAAAATCGCATCGCCACAGAGGAAATGAATTGTGTTGGTGTGAAAATCAAATTGCTTTTCATTTCAGCGACGGGATTGGCGCAACGACATTGTGCTCATTGTTTTCCCGACCGACTGATAGAGAGTCTCGTTGTATGGAAGTTTGTGAAGCAGTGGTTTCACTATTTTACATTTACTCACACCAATAATGTGTAGATAAAAGTTACGGAATTTCATTTTTTGCCGCAAATTTTGTTGTTTTATATTTTAAAATAACTCAGGGTAAAGAATGCTAACGTTAATAATAGCTAAAATTAGAAAAAGCGGACATGTTGCAAGTCTTCGCTAAGTCTCCGCCGCGCCTTCGCCCAGCGTCCGCCGACTAACCAACGGCTTTGACAGGCCTCTTTGTGTTGGCCCGAGAGACGGGACGCGGATTATCTCACAGAGTTTTGATCTTATGCATGCTATGATGTGTGACGCGCAACGACATTGTGCTCATTATTTTCCCGACATCTAATACTTCCCCTGTAAACTAAAAAAACTAATCTTATCGAATCTCCCATTCGTGCTGATCGCCGTGCCACGCGAACACGACGTATCTTCCGTTCCACAAACCAAAGCCCAATTTCAGTTAACGCGATTAAATTTCCATGTGTATGATGTGCAATCTATAGCCTATGACCAGCCAACCTTTGTTTGTAATCGAATTGGCCTTGGGCTATTGTTAGCTCCTTCAACTTGAGGAAAAGCGTGTCTACGCCTCTTCTACCGTCGTTTTCAAAGTGCACTATAGTCGCCCATTTTCATCTTTTAATTCATATTTAGCCATTGAGTTCACTATGAACGCACAATTTTACTATCAGATTTATACTACGGTAATCACGGTCATATCGGTGATCGCTTGTTTATGGGTGATGAGAGTTTCGTATCTTATTCATAAGCGGACAAGGAAGGAGTACCCGTGGATTTTGGGGTTCAACACTTTCATGGACTTGTTGTATGCGCTGGCCACGGGGATCTCGATGAGCGTAGGTTTCTTTTATTTATAAACTTACTTTGTTGCCGTAAATAGAGAGGCAAAAAGCCTTGCCACGACTTTGCATTGTGGGGTCGCTATCGCAAAGTGAATATTCATAGTAAAAAAGCAATTCATTACTTCGGCTTTCCGTTCGTAAAAACTTATCTTTTTTCGATTTCTACACACGCCAAAAAGCCGAAAAACGACCGAAAAAATTAACCCAAAAAAGGCCAATAACGATGAACTAGACCCCTGTATATTTAACATATTTGGTTTTAAACAAAATAGGAACGCCTGGGGATAGATAAAAAAGGATTTTAAGATTTGGCCAAAAACTAAAAAGTTATAGCCAATTCAAATTGTGCCACAAAGATGCCCCACCCTGTACTACATATTAGTCTGTCGGGATTTCCTAAGCGCCTAAGCAAGCACAGATGCGTTGCCGAGGCAAAGAAAAGCAGTAAACCTTTATTATGAAATTGCATTGCTCTTTTCAGACAGTAATGATAACCTCCACGCACACATACCTCTTCACTCACAACCCTCTCTTGCAAAATGCACCCAACACCGTAATCGACTTTGTCATCATTTCCAACACCTACTTTATGTCATTAGTGCCTCCGAACACGGCGATTCATTTCTGGTATCGCTACAACATACTGTGCAGAGGGGTTATTTGGTCGAGGACACGCTATTGCCTCACGTACTTGGCCTCGGTGGTCTTCCTGACCTGCTTCAGCTCGATGTTCTTTTGGCTGAAGATGCCAATGTCCGCAGATAGTGTGAAAGAGCTGCGAGACAATGGATTTTTCGTTGGTCAACCGGTCCCTCGACATGATATCACCAAGTCGAGCGAGCTGATCAATATGGTTGGAACGGCAATGTACATATCAAACAACACGATTTACTACCTGATAATGTTTTATTTCGGCTACAAGATTATGATGAAGATGAGGGAGTACTCGAAACGGGCGATAAATACGACGGAAAAGGCGCAGCAAAAAGTGGTTCGTGTCATGGTTTTGCAGGTAAGACTGTTTCTTTACACCATTTGCTTTCTATTGTTGCAGTTACTTAACCTTATGTTATCATTCCTTCAGGCAATTTACCCACTGATCCTCTTCCTGTTGCCCAACTTTGTGATCGGAATCTTTGTCCTTTTTGGCTTCAACTTCGAAGACTTGTCGTATGTGGCTGGCGCCACCGTGGAATTAATGCCGATTCTGAGCACGTTGACCGTCATTCTACTAGTCCCGTCGTATAAACGACAAATTTGGGCACGAACGCCGACTATGGTCTCGTCCAACACTTCCATGGATGCGAACAGATCGAGATCTGGAAGCAATTTTGGCACGTGATTTATTGCGACAAACCGTCGAAATCTTGTGTTAGTACGTTCAGCAAATCGTATATCGCCGTTTTCGAGCGGCGGTATTTCAACCAGTAAAGCGCAATATTGACAACAACTTGGTCTTGAAGCTCCCTCATCGGGCTGCCTTGTCTCAGATTTGAATGAAACAGTCGGTATTACTAAATAAACTGTTTGCTGACAACAGCAAATTCTAACGATAAAATTGGCAGTTGGATGTTTTGAGTTGAGCTTCTAAGTGTGTAAAAGTGGCTTGAATAGTCACCATAAGATTAACCTCCAAACGGCCGAAGCATTAATCTTGACGGGTGCCAAGAGCTGGCACAATGCCATCTGAAATCATAACTACAATGTGTAAAAATCATCCTGCATAATTTGGTACCAGCCCTACATACCTATGACTCACATATAGGTCAGTCAAAGATATGTTGGGCGTAACTAAAACTACAGCGCTGGCCCACCCACAAAACAAGTTTCGAATATTTCTCCGTCTGTTATTGCACGTATATCGCAATTACAAACATTTCTAGGAAAATTTACATTCTTAATGAACTCCTTTTTTTTATTCATGAGGTTTTGCTTCTCCTAACAAGTGCTTGAATCCGCTTATTAAAAAGTTTGGCGTTAATTTCAGTGGTTCCGCATTGTGTGGGCGGAATTTTTGCGGCTGCCAGAACCACTTTATAATCTTTAACAATTCTACATCCCTGTTCTTGTTATATTTTACAGTATTCTATATAGCATTTATATATGAACATCCAGTTCTGCTATCAAGTTTTTTCAACAATAGTTGCCATCATTTCGATAGTCGCTTGCTTGGTTGTGATGGGAGTTTCATATCTTCTGCATCGAAGGACAGGCAAAGAATACCCGTGGATTCTGGGGTTCAACACTTTCATCGACTTGCTGTACACACTGGCCAACGGGGTCTCAATGAACGTAAGTTTCTTAAGATTTGTTTTTGTTCTGATAAATTGTGAACACACCCAAGGCATAGGGCGTTTTTTCAATTCCTGAAAGTTTTAGCTTGCGCTCTGCGGGCACAGATGAAGTTTTAAGCAATATCTGCAACCTAGAGAGTACTCAGAATTCGGAGAGCGGTTAGATTTGGGAAATTTATGGGGCCTTCCTCCGGATGATTCCAGGGTCGCCTAGGCTCCTCAAAGATACCAATGGAATAACGTCTCTTCGTCTCACTGTAAATGCTACATAATTGCAACAATCCAAGGACATGTAGGGGAAAATTTCTCGCAAATGAATTTTTTCTGACAATGCCACGGATCGTTGGGACCATTCCCTTGTGAGACGAAAGTTGGTCATCTTTGAAGCATTGCAAAAACCGCTATGATAAGCCTGACCACGCAAGGCATACATCAGTACATGGCGTTTTCAACGTACTTTCAGGTGATACTAACATTAATAACAAAACTTTAATTCTACCTGTAAAAAATGCACAACTAAGATAACGGCACGGTCATACTTCTACGCCATAAAAAGCTGCTACGGCATGTCGCAAGTCATTCCTTCGAAATTTTAGCTCTTCTCGGCAGCAGTCGAGATAATATTATTCAAAGACCTTGTATATGAGAGAGCACGCGACATAAGGAGTGTGACTATAACAACTTGAAGAGTCCCCGTTGCCCAAAAGCCGGAGTCTTCACCTTCTTTAACTTCCCGGTGCAGAATTGCTACAGCATTACTCTTTTCAGACAGTAATGATAACCTCTACGCACACCTACCTCTTCACCCACAACCCTCTTTTGCAAAATGCTCCAGACATTGTGGTCGACTGGGCCATCATATCCAACACCTACTTTATGTCACTAGTGCCTCCGAATACGGCGACCCACTTTTGGTATCGCTACAACATCCTGTGTAAAGGCGTGTTTTGGTCGAGGCGACGCTATTGCCTCACGTACCTGTTTACGGTGGCCTTACAGATACTTTACAGTTCTCCGTTCTTCGTGCTGAAGATGCCAATGTCAGCAGAAAGTGTCAAAGAGCTGCGAGAGAATGGATTTTTCGTTGGTCAAGATATCCCTCGACATGATCTGACCAAAACGGATGAGGCTATAAATATGGTTGGAACGTCCATGTACATAGTCAGCAACGCTTCTTATTACCTCATAATGTTTTACTTCGGCTACAAGATTGTAATGAAAATGAAGGAGTATTCGAAACGGACGATAAATACGACGGAAAAGCTGCAGCAAAAAGTGGTTCGTGTCATGGTTTTGCAGGTAAGACTGTTTCGATTTTTGCGGCCGGAAGCTTAGAACACCCCAAGCCCAGCAGATACACAATACATACATTATCATCAAAAGATATGCAAATATCCGATATATGCAGTATTAGTCTGTCGGGAAAATAATGTGGATTTGACGCAGCAAAATGTCTCGCCTCGTTGCTGCCGCACGTCAAATTTCCAAGCTCGGCTTGTCACAAAACCTCGATGGATGATTTCAACGCGAGACTAGGCCACATTATTTTCCCGACAGACTGAATAAATCCCGAAACGCTGAAGTGAAAAACAATGTGATTTTTTTGCGATAAAATTCATTTTCTCGGCCGCGATTTTCGATGCGACAGAGTGCTCATTATTTTCCCGACAGACTGATAAATTCAAGATTTAATTTAATTTTTTTTTCTTTTTTTAATCCCGCAATTTTACGTATTTATGCCTTTCTTTGCAGGCAATTTATCCACTGATCCTCTTCCTGTTGCCCAGCTTTGCGATCGGAATCTGTGTTCTTTTCGGCGTCAACTTCGAAGACTTGACCTACTTGGCCAGCGCCGCCATAGAATTAATGCCGCTTTTGAGCACGTTGACCGTAATCCTTCTGGTCCCATCGTACAAACGCCAAATCTGCGGTAAATCGCGGACAGTCGTCTCGTCCAACACCTCCATGGATGTGAACAGATCGAGATCGGGAAGCAATTTTGGATCAAGATGACGAGTTTATAATTAAATAAATCAAATGGGAAGTGCTCCAAGTGCGACGCTCAGGTTTTGATGAAACTTGGCAAAAAATTTGAAATAATGGTTCATAGGGCATACCCGAGATTTCTACCTTGCGCTTTGCATAAACGACTGACATTTTTTGGTTGGAAGTTGGAAAAAATATGCAAATTTTTACGAATTTTGGTATCGAAAGTTTTATGTCGATTTCTACCGTAGAGGGTAAGGTTTCCACAAAAAATCGGTTTTTTGTGGAAAAGAATGACAAAGATATAGCTTTTTTTCACTCTGAACGCTCTGCGTCTTTGGCGTGCTCTCTCGGTCGTAAAAATCGTTGAATATCTCGGCAGCTACTACAAAGCGCAGGCAAAAATTTTCAGGGTTTTTCATCCCCGCCATGTGTGCAAATTTAAGCAAAGTCTGACAATGAGCGTCGCACTCTGAGTGTCACTCTGTCGGGAAAATAATGAGCACACTGTCGCATCGGAAACTTCATCGCCGCCGAAGAAATGAAATGTGTCGCGGCAACATCAAATTTCTTTTCACTTCAGCGACTCAATCGTTGCAGCGACATTGTGCTCACTATTTTCCCGACAGACTGATATAAGCTTGTTTCATTTACATATTTAGTGTCAGTCTGTCGGGAAAATAATGTGGACTTATCGCGCTTTTAAATCGATCGCATTTCTGGCCGCGGCTGAAGATTTGGTGCGCGACAGCGACGAGGCGAGAGATTTTGCTGCGACAAAGTCCACATTATTTTCCCGACAGACTGATACGTATTATCTTTGCACAATGTTTTTTGCCATAACTTATAAACGTATAACCATAAGAACCTGTAATTTCGCAGTCTTTATTTCCAAATGTAATGCTTGGTAATGCAAGGAAGCGGGACTTGTGACAGCCACACAAAAACATAGCTGCCCTTCACAAACATTACCACTGCCATATATGGCTTCTTCCCCCTTCCTTCCCGCATTGTGTTACGAAATTCTCCAGCCTTTTCTCATGGCGTATCCATGGGACAAACAAGGCCCAAATTTATTTGTAATTCCAGGTATAACCGAGGGCATTCCTTATGCGGTATTATGTTTTTGTTTTGTTGCATTTGCTTTTTATACATGTTTGTGGTTTTTTATAAATTGTATATAACTCAGATTTTTGTCAATCTCGATATAAATATAATAAATACTGGAATTCTCACTTCAAAAAGTAAGTAGACTTTTCGTCGCTTGCCGAAAAAGCATTTTGCACGGTGCACTTCACGTTTTTGCAAAAAACGGCAAAATTTGCGTTCGCAATAAAATACAACAAAAATAATGCGTATTATGCATTTGCGAAAGCGCATAGACTTTTTGTCACAACCGTTCTGCACTTTGCCAATGAAAAGCCGTCGAACATTGCACAGTGCAAACAAGGAAAAATGCGGTGTGCGAAAAGCTGGAAAATAACTACTACTCAACACAAAAAGTCCTGAGAATTTGCACTTGGCCGTTGTTACAAAAATTGCGGAAAAAGTATATTGCAAAACGCGTTTGAATTTTGGCCTGTGTGCGATTATTTTCATCGCTGAAAAAAAAGAATCAGTTTTTTCAGTGTGTGTCAGAATTATCAGGATTTATACAAACCGGTGCTGACAACGTGGGCTCTAACAAAGCTCTGCAAAACCTACTCCAATTTGTATAATATTTCCTCAAATCTTTCCTGCACATTACTACAATTTTCAAATATTATCTCATTTTTTTTCTTCTCAAGAATTCCCTGTATTTTTATATCCACTCTTCTTCGTCCATCCACCTTCTCTCCCTGAGGCGCCGCACCTGCGAGATTTTATTATTATTTTTGCGCGGATTTTCCCTTCTTTTATTTGTTTGCGAATGGACACGACGCAAGAGCGGCGGACCGAGGTCGTCGCGACGACTGAGTCACGGAAAGCGAACGGATCTTAATTATCCGTTCGTTTGGCTACCTCGTTTCGCATATGCCGAGTAATAAACGAGGGCGTGTTTCGGGCTTGTTGCGAGTTTGTTTCGGGTCGTAAAAGGTGATGTGTTATTTGTGGAACAAGGTAGATTTTTCGAGGGTTTACAAGGTAGGTACTAAAAGTCCGACGCTCAGATTTTCTTTAAATTTAGCATACGCGCTCTACAGGGACTGCCGAGATATTCAAGAGAGAGCGGTCAGAGAAGAAACGCTTTTTTGGCCACGTCTTTGCCAGTTTTGCTCGGAAAAAATTGATTTGTTGTGGAAACATCATCCTCTACTGTAGCAATATTACGAATACTTTTGATAGCAAAATTCGCAGAAAAAAATCTAGATTTCAGCCAACTTTCAAACTGAAAAATCTCGGCCGTTATGCTAAGCGCATGCTCGAAGGCTCGTAGATGTCTTACAGTGGCAAAAAACATACCATTTTGCCTTCGGGAAGTATCAAAAACGCAGCAAAATGCCTCCATGTCCAAGTGAAAGAGAAAAATAATTATTCTAAATTTGTGCCAAATTTCATCAAACTCTGAGCGTCGCACTTGGAGCATCACCTTAATCTCACCTGTAAAACCATGACCCGAGCATTAACCATTTGTCCCTAAAAACCGATTTTTTTTTATCAAAAAGGCATTGAAAAATGTCACCATTCCTGACAATTTGAACCCTACACACTCCGTTTAAATATTCTATTTTCCTTGTTCTTCATTTTTGTTTGTAGTATTTCCGCACTCTTTCCGTCCGAAAGGCTCAGAGATCCACGTTTCCTTGACAATTATTGTTCCGCCTGCCCAGACTTGTGTCACTTCCCACTTTAGGCTCCTTGTAAGGCGCTTATATCGTATTATCTTTTTGATGAGTCAAAAAAAAAATTGTTTTTTTTGCACTTACACGGGAAGTACCCCAAGTGCGACGCTCAGATTTTCTTTATATTTTGCACACACGTCGGGCATCAACTAAATATCAATTCCTGAAAAGTTTTAGCTCGCGCTTTGCAAGCGCCACCGAGATATCGGACCATTTTTGCCTCGGAGAGAGTACGCCTACGCCTAACGCGGAGAGCGGTCAGGGAGAAAAAAGCTTTCTGGCCATAACTTTGGCAGTATCGTGCTGAAAAAATTGATTTTTTGTGGAAACATTACCTTTTACAGTAGAAATAGGTATGCAACTTTTCGTGTCGAAATTCGGCAAAAAGTCCTAGATTTTCGCCGACTTTTGTTCTAAAAACCTTGGCTGCTTCTGCAAAGCGCGAGCTAGCATTCTCGCATATATTTTAGAAAAAAATACTCTAAATCTGTGCCAAGTTTCATCAAAATCTGAGCGTCGCACTTTGGGGTCCCCTGTCAGTCAAAAATTTTTACAACGGAGGAATAAAGAAATACACATGCTATAAAGAGGCTGTGTTGTATCGACGTTTAAATAAGCACAAAATTAAGCTTATTTTTCCTCTACAATTGATGGCTACAGAGAGGTTTTGTTACTACTACGCGTGTTTAAAAGTACCTAAACTTTTTGTCGCAAGTTTTCCGCACTATACAGTTGGCCTTTTGCAATTGAAATATCAATGTGGCGCAGGCTTTTTTTCTAAAATTGTTGCGATTTTTCTGAATTTTACAATGTGTTTTTTCATAAATATCTTTTCTTATCGGGCAATTCGATACTATTGTTTGTCCAGATGCGTCATATGAGCGAATAATAATACGCATTTTAGCTGTTTGAAAAGAGGATTGAGCGGGTTTGACGCAATTTTTAGGAAGCCTTACAGGAGCTTTCAAAAAATTGAAAGACTTTTTTACATAATTTTGGACTTTTCCCAGACATTTTCGGATGTTACAGCTGGTCGTTTAGACGCTTCGCTGAGACAAATCCACATTATTTTCCCGACAGACCAACAATATTTCGCTTTTTCAAAAGTGCGTAACGTTTGGCACAGTGAAAAACGTTCCGAAAACCATAGCGTCGCGCGTCGGTGCGATACAAAAAAACGGCCCAAAAAAAAAGCATATGCACTTTTGAAAAAGCGTAATACTACTTTATTTATTTCTTATGCGAAGAATGTTTGCCTTGCAGCTCATCCCACATCCTCCTATAAAGTAAACGTTCTGTGAGATTATCTATGTCACTGGAGACGCGAAACAATACATTGAAGCCCTGGAACTCCACCAACTTCCACACAAAAAACCTCTCCATCAGTCTGTCGGGAAAATAATAAGCACAAGCGACACAATTAAATTTCTCGGCGATGATGCGATTTTCGAAACGACAGAATGCTCATTATTTTCCCGACAGACTGATAAGTGCTCCTAGTCGCGCCATAAATCCCTGACACTTTTTCACATTGCGCCCGTCGCAGCGATTCCCCGTTTTTGTATGCACTGGGCCAAAATGAGGCTCCGAACAACAAAATCTTTCTATAACGAACAAATTTTTTGGTTTTTTTCGTGATTTGCTGTACAGCTTTTCTTACTTTTTTAATTTTTTTTTCAAAATTTCTCCCCAAAATTCTTTTTTGTTTACTCCGCAATTCCCCCCAAACCACAGCGAATATGCCCCAGGGCACATTCGCTGTGTGGATGCGGGAGACCGAAGCCAGGTGGAAATTTTGACGGGTCTGCAAATCGGATTATGTTTGTTAAGTCAGTGCAAACGTCACCTCAAACACTTGACGAGTGGAAGCGTATGCAAAATTCCCGAACATTCAGCGCTCAAGAGCGCGCTTCGCCGGCGATTTATTTTTGTCTTTTTCGCTGCGACCCGGAGGATTTTTACTTTTTCATTTTTGGTCGGAAAGTTTGATTTTGCAGAAAGTTGGGAGAAAATCGGTTTAGAGTGGTCTCCGTGGAATAAAGTTCTATTTATAATAGACATAAAAAGCTATATTATTTTATAGCGGTTGCTTTATGCTTACTAATCGTTCCAGAAAGTGCATAGACTTTTTGGCCTCTTTTTGCACCGCACAGTGCATGTTGCCCGGCGTTATCCTTTTCGAAACATCTTTTACTGTAAATTTTATTCTCGTGTGCCGAAACTCCGCGGCGGTCCTGTTAAGAAAATCTTGCGTCTTAGCGGAGTACAAGTCATGTCGGAGAGCCGCCGGACTGATTTTGGCGTTTCACTGTGAGAAAGAGTCACGTTAGCACGAAAAATAAAAAGCTTCGTTATACAGAGTTTTCGTTGTACAGTAACCTCACCCTAAGTAAAACTTTGTTTTCCGGCCTAAAAGTTTCGAAACACATGCTAATGATTCTTAAAAATTCAATTAAACCCCCTCTTGTTCCTTCTTTATTTCCTCAAAGCTCACCCCCCCCCCTTCCTAAACCAACAAACCCTGCGGGCCCCAACGTTCGAAACGGCTGAATCAGAGTCAAATTTAAATCTCCATTCAAGGAAATTCCCGTTTCTTTCCGGTTTCCGCTGTTTCGTAGGGTTTTGATAAGACCTTTGGCGCTTCGAAAAATTCATCTTCTTATCAGCGGCGGCCTGCAATTTTTCGTCATTTGCACAGTGTTGGCGCAGAAATTGGTCACAAATTCGGTGAAGTTGAATTTTTCATGCGGATTCTTTGCTAATTTTTGTTTTTGGATCCTCATATACCAGGGTATGGTCAACTTTGAGCTCTTTTTATACTATACTTCACATTAATAGAATTTTTTTTGATTTTTTCTAAAAATTTGTCAAATTCCCTTAGGTAATGAATCTGAAAATAGACGTATTGTTTTCTCTGTATTCTTTGTCCATTTTTCATTTGAAATTTTGAGTTTTTTTTTTATTTACATTTATGTCATTTCGCCCTAATTTTTTCAATGACAAGCTAAATATTGCTCGAAAATTTTGCCTGCTGCTAACTAACAAGGGAAGTACTCCAAGTGCGACGCTCAGATTTTCTTTAAATTTTGCACACACGTCGGGTATGGACTAAATATCAATTCCTGAAAGTTTTAGCTCGCGCTTTGCGGGCACCGCCGAGATATCGAACGATTTTTGCCGCCGAGAGAGCACGCTAAACGTGGAGAGCGGTCAGAGAGAAAAGCGCTTTTTGGCCATAACTTTGGCAGTTTCGTGCGAAAAAATTTGATTTTTTGTAGAAACATTATCCTTTACGGTAGAAATAGGCATGAAAGTTTTCGTGCCGAAATTCGGCAAGAAGTCCTAAATTTTCGCCGACTTTTGATCTAAAAATCTCGGTTGTTTCTGCAAAGCGCGAGCTAGGATTTTCGCATATGCCTTAGATAAAATTATTCTAAATTTGTGCCAAGTTTCATCAAAATCTGAGCGTCGCACTTGGAGTACTTCCCCTGTAAGTTTATTAATTTAGTCGGAACTCCTTTGATCTTAAATTTGTAAAACGATAAGGTGCCTACCGACAAACTTTTTAACATTTTTTTGTCCTTTTTTATATCATACTTGGCATTAGATGCAAAGCTTTGACTTTTGGCCCACTTTTTGATAACCTCAGGGCGTTTCGAAGAGTTTAAGATGATCCCAGCGACTTTCTCCTGCTGTTTACAAAACCTCTTAACTCCACTTCCGTTTGAATTGCCCCTATGACATCGGAATATTATCCATGACCTTTCGTTCAAAAAAATTGAAAATTCTCAAAGTAATATGAATAATCCGATGAATAAACGGTGTTAGTAACGCCATTAGAATTTTTCTTCAGGCATGCGAAAGTTTCTTTAGTTTTGGAAACAATCTTTGGTCTTGACACGAAAACTGGACTTTTTTGGCATTCTGTTTTAAATATATAAATCAGATGTTTGGGGGCTGTATATGTTTATACCGACGTCAAAAATCGTATTTTACATTTTTATTCGTGTTTCTGCGCGTTCTTCGAAATTTACGACTGCACTGTGCGGATTTCATAATTTCTCAAAAATTCGGGGAAAAAATCGATTTTTCAATTTCACCTTTTTTAGCCCGGCTGTTTATCGACCAGATTCTCCGCTGAGCCAAAATTTTTTGCCCATCCGCAGCCCTCACTTGCCACGCCGCATTTCCCGTCGCACTGTGCGCCACCGGAAACGATTCGGCCGCGCAGCCACCACTCGGACTCGGCCCCGGCCATCCTCACACCGACGTCGAGTGGGTCGAGCGCCGCCTCCGAGGCCGCGGAGCCGCACGCCACGTTGGTGCGACGCAGCGCGTCGTGGAATGCGCAACGCCGCACCGTGCGCCTCGCCAACCAGCCGCTGCCCTCGCCGCTGGGCTCGCCCGGCGATCGGATTGGGCAGGATGTGAATGGGAGAGGCATGCCCGATGGACAAAGTGAGTTTTTGGGCACTATTTGATATCTTCGAAATCTCAGTGAAGCTCGAAAAAATAAAAAATGGCATAAAACGTCATTTTTTAATTTTAAAAAAATTTTTTGAAGGTTTTTTTTTCGATTTTTTTTTGTTTTTTTCGACAGCACCTCCCCTTCTGGCGACGTATTTTACACTCCGTATTCTAAATTCAACGAAAAGTATATTTAAAAATTAAAATCCCCAATTTTCCCCTATCTTCTGCAAAAACCCGTAATTTTCGCTATGTTACAGTAGACTTTTCAATATATCATAGTAAGAGAATATGTTTTTTATAATCTCTAGCCCATCCACAACAAATTTCAGGGCTATATCATTGCTTATAACAAAGTTACCGCTGATTTTTTACCTTCAACGGCCTAGAAAAATTTCTTTCAAATAACGCCATTTTTGACAAAATGTTTTAAATTCTTTATGATACTAAATTTCTACATAGTTTGTAAAGTATAACAACCTTTCCTTAGCCATCAATGAGTCGCCGCGGACATCTCCGGACCCTCTTCCATACGCTGATGGCTTGCAGCAAGACGATGACACCATTTACAACACTGTTCAAAAGAAATTATTTGAAAATTATCACTCCATTGCGTATCTGCTGATCATCACTACGGTAGGTTTTGCGAGCTTTTCGGATCGTTCTAGGACCTTTTTTGGGGCAAAATTTATATTGTAGTAGGTAGTGGATGGAAAAACCGAAGATATTTCGAAGAATTCGAGCTCGGTACGCTGTGTATAAACTTTAATCGCTGTATATTGCTATTAGAAGTATTTTAAGTCATCTTAGTCCTCTCGTTACGCCGTATTTTACACTTAAACATCCATTTTTTCCGAAATTTCTCGATTTTTTCCCATTTTCCTTGATTTTCTTTTAAAATGTCGTATTTTCAGTATCTCATCGCTTTCACTGAGTATATATATCTTCGACTGGTGTCGTTGGTAATGCCCGACTACTATATTTATCATCGGAATTGCGAGAAGCATCAAAATGAGACGATAATTCGAACGGAGTTCCATTATGTCTCAATTACCGTCGTCTTTCTGACCATTGGGGCTTTCCAAGTCTGTGTAGGTGGCGTGTGATACGATCAGAAAATAACTCGACGTTTTGCAGTGTTTCTTTTTGTTGACCATCTCCGGCCGTTGGCTGACCGTCCGCCGAACTTTCAAACATTTTATCAGCATGGAGGAGAAGCTGCGCAATGAGGTCGTCTTCTCCATCAAACGGGTCATGTATCATACTGTGTTTCCAACCTTTCGTAAGTCCTTTTTGATGGGCATTTCCTTTTTTTTTGAGGTTTTTTGTGGTTGTAAAATAGTTTCGGGTCTCAACACGAAAACGTTAAAAGTCTTGGGATTGGTGGGAATGAGATAATGTAAGGTCCAAGCGTTTGATAGTTGTAATATTCACCCAATTTGCTATATGACTTTTCAATTACGAAATGAAACAGTCCAAAATCACTCCATTTTTTTAATGCCTAATATGACCTTTTTTCAGTAGTCTACACTCTCTGTTCGGCGGTGATTCTGAACGCAATCTTCTACATGGTGGGGATGCGAGATCCCATCGACTCCACCGTCTCTCAAGTCGTAATTTATCTCTTCGACGCCTGTGTTTTCATCTACTTGGCCGCTTTTCCCATTGTCTGTCTACTGTACCATCCACGAATTCGATGTCGTCTCCGGTTGAAGGGCGCAGTTCGAGCCTCTCGCGCCTCCTCGGAGCCGCTGCCCAACAACGCGACAGCGCATTTGGTGGCGTTCCGCAAGGCTGACGGCGACATCAGCGATCCGCGAAACCTGCAGGTCTGCATTGCACCTATTCAGACCAGTGTTTAGCTGATTTTTTTTTTGGCCGATTTCTTCGAAACTTTGAAATTGGAGTTTATTGTTGTAAATTTGAGTATTTTAGGTTATTATCGGAATAAAAAAAAAGAAAAATTGTGAATTTCATGTGTTTTGGAGCTTTTATGAAGCAGGAGACTCATTTAGTCATTTTCACAAAATTTTCAAATTTTTGGTCCCGCCACGAAAACTTGATTATGTTCAATTTCATCGTAAAATGCATTATGACAGCAAAGAATTGTCCTTCTTTTTCAGATTTAAATATTTTTGAGTGAAAAAATGAACAAATTTCTAAATTTTGGGTCCCACCACGAAAACTTGAATTGTTCCAAAATCCCTGCAAACCGATTAAATCAGCAAAATTAGGCTTTGTTATAGGAAAATTGAACTGTCATTGCATTTTTTAAAGCAAAAATCACCCGATTTTAGAGCATTTGGTCTCGCCACGAAAACCTGAAAATCGAGAAAAACATAAATTTTCGGCATTTTCTGCATCCTACAGCTTTCCAAAGCAATATTTAATCAATCCAAGCATGATTCGAGTCAAGTTTATTCTTCAAATCGTTCCAGTTACTCGAATTTCAATCCTTATTACTCTTTGCGTTCCGCTGAAAAAATAAAAAATTTATTACCAGCCTTATTTATCAACAGTCAAGTCCCAAAATTCAATTTTAATCCAAAAAACTTACTGTTTTTCGATCGTCACTGGCGGATTTCTTTCGCAGAGTGCGCCGGCGAGCAGCGACCCTCGAGGGCGCGGTGGAGCGAGAGCCCTCAGCCACGGATTTGGCTCGCGACACCACAAGTGACTGATTACGAGCGGTCCGGGCGGTTCGTGTTTCACTGCCACTGATCTGAAAGAATATTTTTTTTCTTTCACAGTGCAGAATTCAGAAAAAAATTTGCACCGTGCAACAGGGAAAAATATTTTAAAAAATTGCACTGTGCAAAATAGTAAAAATCAAGAGAAATTTTTTTGCGCTGTGCAAAATATAATATTTAAAAATTTGCACCGTGCAAAAACAAGAAAGAAAAATTTTGCACCGTGCAAAAAAATTTGCACTGTGCAAAAGGCCCAAACATCAAAGATTGCAAAAATCTGCACAGTGCGGCGGATCTTTCGCCATTTTTGTTGCACCGTGCAAAAAACATAACAAAATTTTTTTGCACAGTGCAAAAATAAAAAAAATTGCACCGTGCAAAAGGCCCAAGCATAAAAAATTGCAAAAATCTGCACAGTGCGGCGAATATTTCTCCATTTTTTTGCACTGTGCAAAATTTTTTGTTTCTATTTTTTGCACAGTGCAAACTCAAAGAAAAATAAAAAATTGCACAGTGCAAAAAAAAATTTTTTTTTATTTTTTTTTTTATTTTGAAACAAAAAACGAAAACTTACCACATTTTTCTTAACCGAGTTTATCTTCTTTTGGCCGTGTTGTATATCGATGGAATTGTCGTCACGATCTTTGACAAAGACATGTGGCAATTTGGCCACACATCTGCTTACTGGGGGCGGCGGTCGGTAAACGTCGCGGATTAGGCCATGGAAGAATCGACAGGTAACGTCAAAGTCGGCTCTCTCCGTCGAAGGCTTTATCCAGCATTTTAGGGAGACAAATTCAACCACTTCTGGAGGGGCAGTAGCTGAAAAAAAAATTTTTTGAAAAAAAAAATATTTTTTGGGGAAATTTATTTTCAAAAAGTCTTTTTAAAAAAACAATATTTTTTTTTTTTTTTTTTTGAATTTTCGGATTTTTTTTATATTTTTTGTAATTTTGCTGATTAAAAAAAATTATATTCCAATTTTTATCAGACCTTATGGTGATACAAAAATTTGTTGATTTTTTTGCGATACAGTTTGAGATTTCTAGCCCTTCTTAAAGCATTTTAAAACAAAAGTTTTGCAAAAAATCAAAAAAAAATAAATCTCAGATTTTTATTTAAAAAATCTTTTTTTTGATTTTATATACAAAAAATCTAAAAAAAATATTTTCAAAAATTTTACGTGGAAAAACCGGCATTTCCAGCGCCTTAATGAAATGAGCAATGGCTTTCGGAGGGTCGTCCGGCCAGGCGACGTCTCCATTGGTAAAGATCTCCCATAATAGCATTCCAAATGCCCTGAAAATAAAAAAAGAACTATAAAATTAAAAATTTCTTTATTATTTTTATTATTTTCCTCTAAAACCTCACCAAACATCGCTTCGATTCGAGAATTTTGGATGTTTTCCGATGGTTTCTGGGGCCATTAGTCGGATTGGAGCGCGGAATCGGCCTTTGATCACCTCTGGATCGGTCTGTTTCCGGCTGAGGCCAAAATCCGCTATCTGAAAATGTAAAATACGTTATGTCAACGGCTTCAATTAAAAACTTTTTTTTTTAAATAAAAAATTTTTTTCCGAAATTTTTCGAAAAGATTTAAAAAAAAAAAAAATAAAAAAAAAAATTTTGTTTTTATTTGATTTTATAAAAATAAAAAAAATCATAAAAAATGTTAAAAAATAAAAAAAAATCCCACTTTAATCATGCCATTCCGCCCGATCAAGCAATTCCTCGCCGCCAAATCCCTGTGAATCACTCCAACACTCTCCACATATCGCATTCCTCTGGACACTTCGAACCCAAACTGAACCTTTTCCCGATTATCGATATTGTCCTTATAGGTTTGGAGGAAATTCAAAAGTGCGCCGCCGGTGCAAAGCTCCATTATCAGCTGTAAAAAATGTCTGTCTTTAGAAGTGAAGTTAAAGACGCGTCAGCGTATTTTAAAAAAATGCTTTTTTGCTTTGAAAAAAAACCGCACGGTGCAAAAAAATAATTGCACAGTGCGGAAAAATAAAAAAAAAAATTTTGCACTGTGCGACAAAATCAAAAGATTGCACAGTGCAAAAACAAAAAAATTGCACAGTGCGAAAAATTTTTGATGAATTGCACGGTGCAAAGAGGAAAAAAATTGCACTGTGCGATAAATCAAAGAAAATTGCACAGTGCAAGGAAAAAATTGCACGGTGCGTAAAAAAATACTGCACAGTGCAAAAATCAAAAAAAAAATTTTTGAAAAAATCTGCACTGTGCAGAAACTTTTTAAAAAATTGCAGTGCAAAAAAAATTTTTACAACAAAGCATAAAAAATCGCACTGTGCGGCATACCCAAGAAAATTGCACAGTGCAAAAACATAAAAAAAATTTTTGCACAGTGCAAAATCCAAGAAACCCCCAAATCAAAAAATCACCTTTATATTCGGAGTATCCGCCGCCACACCATAGAACATGATGATGTTTGGGTGCTTCATGATTCTCATAGTCGACGCTTCTCTTCGCATCTCGATAATCTCTTTTTGCCTCTCACTTTTGGACACGTCCGTCTCCTTGAACTCTTTTATCGCGCATTCCGTGTAGGTGTCGCGGGTTCCGTGCGTGTACGAGCCTTTGGAGACAACGCAAAAATGGCCTGGAAATGAGAAGCTTCGAAAAATTTTTTAATTTCCAAAAAATTTCAAATTCGAAAAAAATTTTAGAATTTGAATTTCTCGAGGGCAAAACATTGCTCATCGGCAACAACCTTTAAAATCGTCAAAAACATTTTAAAGAATTCCAAAAATTTTCAAAAATTCCAAATTTTTTTTTCATTTTTCTCCCGTAAAACTTAATGCCCCTTGTATTTTAGCCCCTGAAGGTTTATTTGACCCCCTACTCACCCTCTCCAATCTGTTTCTTGATGCGAATGTCGCGATCTCGTATCAAAAAGTCCGGTCGGTTTGCGGGTAGTCCCAATTTTCTATACATTACAAAGTGCTCGATGACGTCGTTGATGGCCTGGAAGGTCTTGTCCGTCTCGAGATAACTGTTCTTCTCGACTTTCCAGCCACTTTTGCGACCAAACATCTTGGATGGGGGTCCGGCCCGGGGGGCCGTCGGTTCTTCGCCCACGTGGTAGATCGAGACGTGGAAAACTTGCAGGGTCTGAAACTAAAAAATTGAAAACGTCCTTTTTGGAGATAATAATGCACAGAAAACCAGGTAAAGTCAACGGGTTTTTTGAAAATGAGAATTTTTGGGTCCCGCCGCGAAAACCCTGAATTTCAGGGAAGTCATCAAAAAAGGTCAGATATTGGTCGCATTTGACGTATTTGGGTTAAAAAAAGGTATTTTAAGGCCCTGATCATATCCAAGAAGCCTATATTGCACTAGATCTCCAATTTCTGAGTCCCACCACGGAAACCCTGAATTTCAGGGAAGTTGCAAAAAACACCGTTTTTGGTGGTTACGAGAAAAAGTAAGGCAAAAATAAACGCTTTGTAAACTTACACCTTCCACAACTTGGCCAAATGAGAGTATGAACTCGATTTTTTCTTTAGAATCGTCTCCTGAGACAGCGTATTGGCCCTTTTCTCTGATGGATAGGGCAACTTCCGAGCTGGAAAAAACATATTCTTATTGAAAAAATCATTTAGCTACTTTTGAAAAAATGCAAGACAGAAAAAAATTCTTTATCGAGTTTTGAAGCGTGTAAAAAAATTTTTGTACCGTGCAAACTAAAACCCATTTTTTGCACAGTGCAAAAAAATGACGGAAAAAGTTCCTTATTCTGGCCACAACATACTCTGCGAACTGCGCCCAATTAATTTTTTTTTGCAAACCAAAAAAAATTTTTTTCAGCGCAAAAAATATTGTCCAATCCTTCCGCCACGCCCCCAACTTACGTATCCGCGAAGCCAAAATAATAGAGTTTGGTGAAGAGCTCGGTGGGGACCTCGTTGAACGTACGGTTGCGATGCGGCAGAGCGTGCTCACTCTCCACGCTCTCGTTGCTGTAGCCAGCGTCGCTGCTCTTCTTCTGCGCTTCGCGACTTCCTCGTTTCCATTTAGTCGTCAGAAATGACATTTTCCGTCAGTTTAGCTGGAAGCGGAAGTGCGAAAAATTGGTTTGAAATCTTTTCGGGCTATTTTGTAAGGCGGAGAAAAATATATGAAACTTACGACGATTTAGGGAGAAGGCGGCAAACACACAACCGCACGGTGCAACGGTTTCATGAAAGGATTGAGGAGAAGTAGGAAATCATGCGAATTTTTTGATTTAGGCTTTGAAATTTGCATATTTAAACTTTTTTTCCGAGTTGTCTCTCTTCCATGGCCATGCATGGTGCACAAGAAACTCTTATTTTTTTCTGTTTATTCAGCTATTTTTGAATTTTGCAAATTTTTTTGACGTTCAAAATATGCACTGTGCAAAACAAAAAAAAGTCTATGCACTTTATGAAAATACTATTCGCGTTTCCATAAAGTGAGATTTTTTATTATTTTTCGTTTTCGCACAGTGCAATTTTCATCGTCAACGCACTGCGAATTTTCGCAAACTCCAAAAAAGCTCTTTGCACAGTGCAAATTTTTGAGGAAGACCGCGGCGACGCAGTTGAGAGAAACCTATGTCGCGGCGATATCTCAAATCATAGTGCAACCCAAACAAAGATGAACGCACGGTGCACAAAATCAGGCGGTTTTTTGTGCATGGTGCGGGCCGCGACAAATGTCCATGCACTATATGAAAATCCAGAGTGGGGCATCTCCGTGGGCCGACTTGAATCGGCCATAACTTTTTTAGCTTTTGGCCAAATCTTAAAATTCTTTTTTCCCTGAATCTTCAGACGTCCCCATTTTGCTTAATACCAAATCTGTTATGTGTGGATTCACGAGAAAAAGAACTTTAAGATTTGTTCAAAAACTGAAATAGTTATAGCCATGTTATTAATAAATCGGGCCACAAAGATGACCGACACCGTACTATCAATCTGTCTTGAAAATAATGAGCAATCGAAAATCGCATCGCCGCAAAAAAGATTGATTGTTTCGCGACAAAATCAAATTGTTTTCACTTCAGCGACGCCATTCGCGCAACGAAAATGTGCCATTATTTTCCCGACAGACTGATGGAATATTTCTGACATTATTTCCTCCCATTGCACTATATGCATAATGTGCACATTATAAGCTATTCTTCCGGACAGCTGCTTTTCTTTTCATGAAATCACACATTGCAAGTTAGTTATGTAATTAGCAGCGTTTCTTGGCCTCAAGTCACGAACAACTCCCGTTGGAAAGCACAATTTGTAATGGAAAACTTCCCGGTGTTGATTTTATTACTTTTTTATGTAAAAAAAGTTGTGTAGTAGTAATGTAGTAACGCATTTAACTGCATTACATACATGTCGAATGGTTGATGCAACATTTTTTGGGGTGGGAATGAAGTATTCAATTATTTTCATTGTAGGCTTAGCGGACAGGCGAAGTGTTGGTCGTGCAACGCAAAGTTTTTTTTGAAGATTTAGCGCACACGTCGCGGATAAACCACATATCAATTACCGAAAATTTTAGCTCACGCTTTGCAGTTGCAGCCGAAATATTCAACAAAACTTTGCCGAAGAGAGTATGTGAAACGCGGAGAGCGGCGAAATTGGCGGAGCTGTGGGCATAAATTTGTTTGAAGTTGTTATAAACTTCAGGAAATTGATTCTAAACCATGGGAAAGGTTAGTAGTATGTTGAGGCGCATAATAGCTCTGTCGGGAAAATAGTGTGCACCCTGTCGTATTGGCGAAACTTTAAATGTGAAATCGGCATAGGCCACAAAACAAATGTAAAATACCTTGTCTGTCGGGAAAACAATGAACAGCCTGTCGCGTGAAAAATCGCATCGCCGCGAGAAAATTTGTGTCGCAGCAAAATCAATTTCCTTTACGCTTTAGCGACGCAATTGGCGCAGCGACATTGTACTCATTACTTTCCCGACAGACTGATTTCCAAATCGTCAGCTATGTCAGGCGACTTTCGTTAGCATGTTGGCTTGGTTTGTTCCTATTCTACTTATACGTGTATCTTCGAGTCTAGACAGAAAAATGACAAGGTAGACACATTAAATTCGAATTCCAATAAATGACTAATTTTTCAACATAATACATAAGCTCGTATTATGTCGCCCAATTAACCGGAGATTATAGCCTGCACTTCCGAAACGAATTTCAATTATTATTGGATGTCACAAGACTGTCTATCCGGTGGTATTTGTGCTTTATTGTAAAGCGACTGTAACTCAATTTCGATATTTTTTCCATGTTCGTGTTTTTCGACTGGCCGAATTATTTATTCGCCGTAAACATGTTTTTTATACGAAGGCCAAAATTAGGCTTTTCGGGTCAACGACCGTTCGGGTCGACGATATTTTGGAAGGGCCTCAATTTGTCATAGTATACATGTCCAAGGCTTGGAGAAGGTTTAGTGGATAATAGAAATAATTAGATGGATGTCCTAATCCATCGATTTTGTCTTGTTCCGAACTGACAGAAGTCGGGACGAAAAATTGACTGTTTGTACCCTCCATATTGTTCGTAATAGACAGGTTCCGTTACACAAAAATTTATTAGCTGCAGGGGTTGAGAGCAGGTTGAGTCAAAACCGGATCAAAAACTCGCGAATTCGCATGCAAAACCCAAAGCCTGGGACACCCAAAATCTTTAAAAATCGCCAAAAAAAGTCCGAGGACTAAATCTAAATCGGACGAAACTTTGCATTGCTTATTCTTAAAGCCTGGTTAGCACTTGTGTAAAATTTCATGATATTTTCAAATTCTTAAGGGACGTGGAGGTCGGCTAGGAGGGTCACTATGCAAAAAACTTTGCCTTGGTCCCCCCTCACCGTTTTTTTCCTTTCACCCTTCCTCAACCCTTCCTCAATCCTGCCCCCCCCCTCCCTAGCTGTGCTCCTGAATAGCTGTAAATATCCTGTCAACCTACACATTACCTTTTTTTAATTTTTTTTGCCTATTTGGCCATTTTATTACATTATTTATAACACCTGATACCCGGACGAAAATATCGCCGTTTACAGTCAAAACATTGGGTTCTTAATCCAAAACTTTACGTGGGGGTGAAACTATAATATTCCCAGGCGATTTCCACAATTATTTTTGGGTATTGTTGAATTGTATGTATAATATCACCTAAAAATTTTGTTTCTTCCAGTTATGTTCCAAAAACTTTTGTATTCTTCGGCCTCATTAGCTTTTTCGTTGGCCCTTTTTTTTACATTGAATGCTAGGCAGGAAAAAGTATTGACATGTTTTCGCAATATGCGGACGCATGTATTCGGCGTTGCGACTAGGCGTTGCGCGATGAAAATTCGGCGTGGTGCGAAAAAAGAGCGCACGGTGATTACGCTTTTCAGACCACTTTTTTTGCTGTGCAGGGTTGCAGTGCACCGTGAATTTGTCGGACCCACGGGCAACCACTTTCGGGGCGGCTATAAGAAGCATGGAGATTCTGCGGGCATGTTTGGAAATCGGTAAACATTTACTTACAACAGGAAGTTCTAACGATGGATTTGTCAGTTGGATGTTGCGTACTAAATTTTTTAAGTAACTTGAACAGTTATCATAAGGCTAACCAGGCATTTTTGAGGGTTCAAATCATGGCATTTTTTGAAAACAAGACGCCATAGCTTTCAAAACAGTGGGTTAATTCAAGAGATTCGTGTGCTTAACGGTACCAGGAAGTCGTCAATGCAAAATTTATATCATATTGCATACACTGCGGGAGGAAAATCGTAACCCCGTGAATTTTACTCGTTGCAACGCCAAATTTATGCCCCCGCAAGGTGCAAAAACATTTCATGACTTGTTAGACCGCCTAGCAGTATACAATGATAGTATACTCCCGGACATAAATTTCTGACCACCCATATCTCAAGTCAATATAATGCAATCGCTTTGAAACTTGGCATGTATACTAGTCATGACAAACAGAATGTGCCACATAAAATTGTTTTTCGTGTCTCTGTCCTTAGGCGAGTTATGCAGGTTTTTTCAAAAATTGGTGGACAAAACTTTCTGATCACCTAAAATAATTAAAGTTTTCTCAGTCTCCTTAAGTAAGCGACATGGTTCAGTTATCTTCGAACATTATTAAGGGACCTACAAGGACGATGGGTATGCTTTTTACCACCAAATTCGGCGTGTGCCCTCAAGCAACTCGTATTCTTGCAGCGCTCTTTTTCTCGTTAAAATCACGCCCTATGCGGCAAGGACGACTTTTTTGTTTCAGAAAAAGTCATAAGGAACTTATTGGAGGTAGTGATACAAGATCTTACTACCCAGCAATGTGAAATATGCCATTAACGCCGTAAGCAAATCACCTAGGAGTAGCCCATCTCTGAATAATTGATCATAACCGCAGGCATTTTTATTAAATCCGTCTAGAAATCCCCTACAGTACTCTTTGGTGTATACTGAAGAACGTGGGATAGCAATCTCCCGTTATCTTCGCATTTCGTGCGCGCACTAACGCAAAAGTCCAAAAAAACGCAACTATTCCGATTTTGTAATTATAAAATGGTCAGAATTTGCCAAAAAATCCTCAAGTTTGCGTTATCGCGTAATTTCAGTCCGAAATTTCATGAGGCCGGGTCAGCACTAATATAACTTTATTCTTCATTGTGTAGGGCTAAGCCATGTTTTATTTCAGCCAGTTTGTGCTAATTCTGGAAAAGTTACAAGCCGCTAAAGTCCGGCCGGCTGGTTAGTTTTGCAATGATTTTGCACATGCTTGATGAAATTCTTAACATCCCTCGGTATAACGGACGGAAATTGATTACGTGTGATCAATTACATAATCTTGTACGTTTTTTATCCTTCTAGCCCAACTAGAGCCGTGGTATACTAACAAAATCGCGTAATGCGCAGAATGCACAACCCCTTGTGACGTATGTTACTACTCCCCGATTTTTTGCCATAAATATATGCGGTACGTCTGTGCTATGCAGTATAAGCAGTTTTAGCCCCGTGGCAAACATTTTTCGGCAGTTGCGAACAATTTATCCAAGTGATCAGAAAATTTTGTCCACCCTTTTTTTGAAAATGTCGAAAAAACTGCCCTTAAAGTGCAAGGATGGAAAATTCCGTTTTACGAAATGTTTTGCACCTCTTCTTGATAGGGCAGTTAAAATTTGGAACATGTAGCTCAATTAACAGCCCAGCTAAAGGGTGGTCAGAGAGATATGTCCGGGAGTATATCTCTGATCTCTATGCTTTGGCCAACTACAAAATTCATTCAAAAACATCTTTTGTGTAATTTTGGAGTCATTCCTTATTGCTTGTCGGAAATTCGTAGTTATTTTTAATTCAATCCATTTAGAGTGGCGTGCAATGGGCACTAACGCCGTAAACACCTAAAAGGAAGTGTAATTGGGAGTCATTTATTACTGAACTGTATTTGAGTTGGCTGCTATTTGGAACTGGCTCTACGTAGTCTTGTTTTGGGCGATGCAAATTTATACAAATTATGCTAATTTCCAAGAATTATCCTAATGAAATAACGCCATGGAAATAGAAGACTGTCCTACGAAATTTCTACAATACTACAGCTACTTTTTGGACGTCAATTTTGTCATCACACTACTGCTATATCCATTAGTGGTCTTCGCTGTGGTCCGCAAAACCCCTGTGGAGGTTCGCTTCGAAAAGGATTTATTGATGGTCTCTGCGACGTTCGCATTGTTGATGAATGTGGTTTTGGTGAGTTTCGTCATCACAGAATTCAAAAGCCAAGTTTGAGTCTGACAATTTTTGAAAGCCACATGTTAAAGACTAAAGACGATATCAGTCTGTCGGGAAAATAATGTGGATTTGTCGCAGAAAAGTGTCTCGTTTCTTCGCAATCGTGCATCAAACCCCGGCCTCGGCTAGCCGTCGCAAAGCGATCATGGGAGATTCCGAGGCGCGACGAATCCACATTATTTTCCCGATAGCCTGACAATAAATCAATTTACTTTTCTACAGATTTTTTTCTATATTTTTTAAATTTATTCCCCAAAAACTTCCTTCTTTTTAGTTCTTCGCTCAGCCAACTTATTACAGCTTTTATTACGGCGGTTATAGCCTGGGGCCGATTCAGGGCCACAGAGAGTTCACTCAGTTCGCCACCTCCCAAATCCCCGTCCTCTTCACTTACTTTTGTCTCTCCTTCTCCATCGGATTCTCCTACCAGAGCCACAAGATTCGCGTCTACATCGGAGAGCAGCAACAGAATTTTTTCACGTTTTTGGAACGTGGCAATAATTGGCTCATCTTTACGTTTTTACTTTATCTTCTTTGTGCCGCAACGAACACAACTCTCGTCTATTTGCTGTATTATTTTTATTCGGTGGACCCGGCTACTTCTCCAGACCTAATGAGGGTCTATCAGATGCATCCGGATGCTCAGTTCGTTGATATGAGCAGCGCCACCTCGTCGAAGGCGCTGTTCTGCGGATTCTTGTTCATGGGATTGGCCGCGATTCTACACGCACTGAAATGCAATTTACAGGTGGGAAATCGCTTTTTGTGCGGAAAAAATAATTTCTATTGAAACATTGCTCTCTGCTGTAGAAATAGAGATGAAACTTTTTATGCCAGACCTCCAGAAAATGTCATATTTTTTATCAAAATCTAAGCGTCGCATTTCAAATACTTCTCTCGTAAACCAAGATGACGAAAGTTACGGCAATTTGACGTCAATTTAACAACCCTACATTCAAGTAATGGCAAAACGAAAGAGAACAACAAAAACGCAAGAGATCTTTGTCGAAGAGGATCTCGAGATTTGAGGTTTCGCAAAAACCCCGTCTCATGTATGGCCAAACAAAATATTGGTTGGCTATAAGTGCTCAAAAATACAAAAATGTATTTTTTTGCCATTTTTTTAGCTGAATTTTTGTCAGTTCGGCGGAGAAAACCCCGATTTTTTGTAAATAGAAATATGCTGCGCTGATCGTGTCGCTGAAGTGAAAAGCAATGCGATTTTCGATCCGACACAGTGCTCCTTATTTTCCCGACAGATTAAACACGCCATCTTAGCCTTTGTAAATCCAAATTTCAGATTCTCCGCACCATCAAGTCCACACAATCCATCGTCAGCCAGAAAACCTTTCGTTTGCAATGGAGTTTCTATCGGCATTACGCCGTCGAATCCGTGATCGCCATGCTCCTAATGCACCTTCCAATTGTCCTCTTCTCCCTCAATTTTTCCGGCCTTCTACACTTGGTATGTGGCTGTGAAATTGGACTGGCCGCTATGAGTTTACACTCGAATTTGGTCATGTGCGGAAGCTTGGTGTGTGTGACGCCGTACCGTCGATGGATCCTGTCGATGGTTGGGATCCGGGAGACGAGTCGGATTGATGCGACCAGCAGAGCCAGTGGGATAGAGGCGCAACGTAACACAACAACTGCTCGTGCGGATTCAGGGTTGAGGAGTTTGCCAGCGTGAATACGAGTAATGTAAATACATGTTATATGTAATACATGTATATAAATGTAATAAAAAATTACTCTTTTTGTAATTGGATTTTTTTTTTTGTTTGAAAGAGATTAGACCCCTGGAAAAATCCTTTCTTTTTTATCAGTCTGTCGGGAAAATAATGAGCACTTCATCATGACAACTAACAATGTATTTTTTGTGGCCAAAAACTGCCAGTCATCGGCTCTCTTTGCGATAGAAATGGGCGGAAAACTATTCAAACCCACATTTCTAAAAAAAAACTTACATGTTTTTACCAACTTTTTGGCCTAAAAATATGTCTAAGATTTCAAATTTCACTCAAACAATTCGTGATTTATTATTCCCCCACTCCTTCTGTCATCCACATTACATTCTCTCTCTCTGTCCTTGTTTCCCTCCTCTTTCCAGTGTGTTTGCCATTCCAAACCATTCATTCTCATGCTGAACCTGGCACTCCAAAAGGACACAAATCAAAGAGAAAGGCCGGAGAGAGCGCCGCCAACGAAGAGACGGGCAGAGAAGAATGGGAAAGGACCTCGGTTAAAAGCGATGGCCTTCTTTGGAGGTCGGCGTCCACTCCTCAACTCAATGAAGGGGAGGGTAGCCTGGACCTTTTTGCTTGGAGTGGCCTTGAAAATGGAGACTTGATTTGGAGTTGTTTGTAAAGTGAAGTTGATTGCTGTTTGTGGAGGGGTTTATCGGATAAATTGGGTGGGTTTTGCCCAGAATTGAGACAAATTTGGAACAGCAGGTTCTTGGAAGTTTTTGAAGGAGGTCTTTGAAGGGAGGCCAACAGAATTGGACTAAATTCAGCTTCAATTTGCAAGGGAATTACTGTAAATTCGACGCTCATATTTTGATGGAACTTGGCAAAATTTTTGAAGAATTTTTTGAAAGACATAAACCCACATTATTTTCCCGACTGACTGATATGTATTGCGGTGGGCGTAGGTCACTTATCAATACCTCAAAAAATAATTTTAGCTCGATCATTGCGGGGACAGCCAAAATATTCAACGATGTTTATGGCCGAGAGAGTACACAAATGAAGAGAATGACCAGACAGAAAACCCCTTTTTGCCATATCTTTGCCAGCTTTGCGCGAAAAATTTTGATGTTTTGTGAAAAGATTATACTCGGCGGTAGAAATAGCCATAATTTTTTCGTGCAAGGATTCGCAAAAAAACATCAAATCTTTTCCAACTTTCAACATAAGATTTCTCGGCTGTTTTTAAAGTACCAGCTATAGGGATCTCACATATCTAACAATAAAACATATCCTAATTTCGGTATGTCTTGAAAGTAATGTGAGTTTTTCGCAACAAAATGTCTCGCCTCGTTACATTCCAAAATCTCCAGCTGCGGCTAGCCGTCGCAAAGCGATGATGGGCGATTCCAAGGCGCGATGAGTCCGCATTATTTTCCCTGCACACTGATAAAATATTATTCTGCCGTAAAAGGGTTTGCTTTCACGTTGAAGCGCAAAGGCCTTTCAGGAACTTGCCACAGACGAATCAAAAACTTTTTCTGACAAACAATCTCTAAATTATTTTCCCGACAGACTGATACTAGTCTATCTACTCGCAAGGTCGCTGGGGTGATTTTTTGCGGCATGCATTGTGAGAAAACAAAAGTGCACCCTGCACTGTGCAATTACTTGCTTTTTGCACCGTGCAATAGGCTTTTTTCGTTTGTCGCTCGCTTCGGACAGTTTTTGAACAGTGCAAACGCCAAAAATCACTGCAGCGATGTTGCGAACGGACTCTCAGTCTGTCGCTAAAATAATGTGAAAAAAAATTTCAAAAATTACACATTTTTCACTGCTATGTGGCATACGCCAAGGCCTGTGCGTTTCAACATCAAAACGAACCTTACTTTTTTGCCGACGGACAGATAGTATGGACATCGCATTTGGCGTACTAGTCGCGTCAAAAAGTCCGTGGAATTTTGCACAGTGCGTTTCCCTTTTCCTTTTGACTTCCATGTTTTGCACTACCGCCGAAAAGATTCGACGGACTTTATGGCGCAGCTAGTACCCCTTCTGTCAACAAAATATTTTCTAAATTTCAATCTATCGTAAAAATAATGTGAATTTTCCGCAACAAAATGTCTCGCCTCGTGGCAGTCCAACATCTCCAGCTGTGGCTAATCATCAACGCAATAAAAGGCGATTCCAAGGCGCGGCGAATCCACATTATTTTCCCGACAGACTGATACACCAAATAAGTTTAATTTTCAAAATTTTCGATGAAAATTTTGATTTTTTTTTTTAATTTTCAAAAAATTGTATTTTTTTTTTTTTTTTTGACTTTCCAAAATTTCCGTTTTTTTTTACTTTTTGATTTCCCGTTCCATTGGATCGTTGCGCTTTTATATCGAATGTCCTTTGTGACCGGACAGATTCTCCTTATTTTTCTTGTTTCTTTCACTCAAGGAATCAGACGCTGTCTCTCTTTCTCTCTCATTTCTCTCTTTTTTTTATTTGTGTGAGAGCCCACTTATTTCGTTTCGAGCCAGCCGGTGCAATGCACTTTTTCACAAATAAAGTTCATCCTTCTTTCACAAAGAACATTTTGGTATTCACTTCGCTCTTCATCTACTCTGCCCGTTGCCTTGATCTCAATCTTTGCGTGAGGCGTTGTGCTGGGCCCCGGGGGAACGGGGGAGGGAAAGAAATTTAGGGAAATGAATTGAAAATGAAAAAAATGTTGTTTTTCAGAGGGGATTTTGAAAGTTAAAAAAAGTTTTTTTAATTTGTGAAGTGCTCAAAGCCCGAATTTTGATGAAATTTCCTCACAAATTTGCAAGGGGGATTTGTTTTCAGTTAGAGGTTAGTATGTTGTATTTTAGAGCTGTGTCCAATTTCGAGCGACGCTACGACTTTTCGGGTCAGTTACAGTTCGGATCAACGATATTATGGATCGCTTTGATTCGTCGCTGTAAGCATGGGGAGGCTAGGAGAAGGCTTTGTTAGCAGAAATAATTTTGAGGTATTTTACATGCATTCACATGAATAATATCAAAAAAAAGTAACGGATCTTCATTTTTTGCCGCATATTTTAGTCTTTCATATGTTATAACAACTCAGGGTAAAGAAAATTGTCGCTACTAACAGCTAAGTTAGAGGAAATATTCATATTGTCAGTCTCCGCCAAGTCTCCGCCAAGCCTTGTCCGAGCGTCCGGCGAGCATCCAACAGCTTTGTCAAGCCTCCTAGGCATTTCGTACAGCCATTTTTTGGGTGTCCACCGGCCCCATACCTCGCATCGGTCGACTCGCGCTTTGCACAAACGACCGAGATTTTAGAAAAAAAGAAGAAGAAAGTTTTTAGAAATTTTGCGCCTATTTCTACCGTAGAGGATAATGCTTCCACAAAAAAATCAAATTTTTCCGCGCAAAACCGGAAAATATATAGCTAAAAAAACGTTTTTCTCTCTGACCGCTCTCCACTTTTCGATACTCTCTCGGTCGCAAAGACCATTGACTTTGGAAGACACGTTTTGTTTTGCTTGGTAAGATCAGTATTTTTTGGGGTAGAACGGTTTTTAAAACCCTTCAAAAAACGTAATAAACTACCCCATGTTGTTATCATGCTATCACTTTTTAGTCAAGTCTGAACAAAAAAACAAGTTCCGTTTCTAAATATAATATTTTACGCACTTTTGCTTCATTTGTTTTCTTGTGACTTTTGTGACGGTCTCTACCACCCAGATAGACCTTCTTTTCATGGTTACCCCCAATAGATTCCCTTTAGTTCGTCCACTTGTCCCTTCTTTTTTCAGAAGAGACATGTACCGTAATGAAGGGCGTAGATTTTCTTTAAATTTTGCACATGCATTGGGCATATGCCATACATTATTAGCTCCTGAAAATTTTCACCCGCCCTTTGTAAGCGTAGCCGAGATATTCAACGATCTTTGAGGCGAAGAGAGCACGCAGAATGCGGAGAGCGGTCCCAGAGAAATCTTTTTAGCCATGTCTTTGCCAATTTTGCTCTGAAACAATTGATTTTTTGGGAAAACATTGTCCTCGACTGTAAAAATAGCCATGAACATTTTTGTGCCTAAATTTACAAAAGAAAAGGCCACATCTCTGCCAACTTTCGATCCAAAAATCACGGCCGTTTCTGCAAAGCGCGAGCTGGACTCTCGCATGTGACTTACAAAGAATTATTCTAAATTTGCGCCAATTTTCATCAAAATCTAAGCGTCGCACTTGAAGTCCCCTATATATTATTATTGGGAGTTTTTGAAGAGCTTTATCGACACTAATAGTACGGCAAAAGAACATTTCTTGGAGCTTTACTATTAATAAATAGTAAAATTATAAAGCGACAGCCTCCCACCACTTCCCTCATCACAACCAAATCGGCTTTCAAATCGGCTTTTCGGGGAGAAAAAAGCGTTGGCCCGTCGTTTGTCGAACGGAATTAACGTTCTTTTGACAAGGGAGGGTCGCAAACCCGGCGTTCGGATTTTGAATAAATTTTACACACTCTTCAGAGATTGATCACATATCAATTTCAGAAAGTTTTAAGTCGCACTTGCCGAGATATTGAACAAGTTTTATGGCCGAGAGAGGACGCGAAATTCAAAGAGTGGCCAGGGAAAAAATACTTTTTAGCCTATCGTTGGCTGTCTTGCGTGGAAAGTTTTGATTTTTTGTGACAAAATTGTTCTCTTCTGTTTGCATTTGATAAAACTTGGCACAAATTTGAGTCACTTTTCTATAAATCACATGCATGGTTTCTAGCCCCCGCTCTGCAGTAACAATCGAGATTTTTAGGTGAAAATTGGGCAAAAAATTGGCATTTTTTCGATTTTTTGCTCGGAAAATTTCGCACTTATTTTTAACGTAATGAATAATAATTTTTTCAAAATTTATTTTTATAAATTCGAAACTGGCAAGGATATAGTCGATTTTCCATAATTTATGATGACCTATGCCCGAAATGTGTGCAAGATTTGATCTTTCCTTGTCAGTTATGGGCCAAAAAACGAACTAATATTTGGCCAAAAATTGCATCTTGAGAGCTTTCCAAATTTTTCCCATTCCCCTCAAAATACTATTTATTTACCCCGGGGCAGTTAGATTTGTCACCGGTGTTTGATCGTCCATCTCCCTCTGCGGCTGGTACAAAACGTTCGAGAATTTGGACAAGACTGGACTCTTCGTTATTAACAAAGACTTCGAATTTATTTGCTGAAAATCTTAGGAAATAGCGTGCAAAATTGGAGAGTAGGGTGAGAAGGAAAGATTTGTGTTGTTGCGCACTGAATGGACAGGTTTTCCAAGACGAATTACTCGGTCTTTTCAGTTCTCTGACCTCGAGGGTGGGATTAGAGGGAAAATATTTGCAAAGGAAGCTGCAAACTTTGTAAGGGGCAGGTCAAGGAATGAGCCTGTTGATAATGTAGGAAAAGATTCGTAATACGACCTGCAAGCAACGAAAAGAAGAAAATGTCCATATATTTTTTTGTTATTCTAGTCCGTTCACAAAGTCGCAGGAGTGATTTTTGCACTGTGCAAAAATCAAAGTTTTTGCACCGTGCAATAGGCTTTTTTTAAGCTGTCACTCGCACCCTGACTTTTTTAAACATTGCAAATTGATTTTTCGTTGAAACATTACCCACGGTTGAAATAGACGCAAAATTTCAGATGCCAAACAGCCGTTTTTTTACTTTGAATCTAAAAATCTGTTTCTTTATTCGTGTTCTCGGCGGCGATGCGATTTTCTATGCGACAGGGAGCACATTATTTTCCCGACAGACTGATGGGGGCAGGTCCTGTCATAACGGAATTTCTTGTACAGACGTTTTGAAATAACTTTTTGAACTTTGCACAAGTATCAGTCGCTTTTCAATAATGACCGCGATTGTGTTATCGGAATTCCGTTCCTTTATCTTTCCAAAAAAAGAAATTTTTTCGCAAATCCGCTCACATGGGCTTTGCGAGTCATTTTTACGTCTCCGACTGTCACAAAGACCTTGACCTTATCCCCCAAAAAAAAGCAAGTGCAAGCACGTTCCTTTCCGACCAAAATGAAAAGGTGTGGACAGAAGGAGGGCTCTTTTCTCTTCCGCTTTGCGAATTTTCGACAATTTTTTTGCCGTGTAGATGTAATTTATGTATTTTTTTCATTTTTTGCGCAGTGCTGACCAAATTTCTGCACTATGCAGAAAAACATTTTTTTTTAAACTTTTGCACATCACAATTTTTTTCTGACTTTCAAGGGTGCATTCAACATTGTTTTACAACGAGAGAGTACGCGAAATGCGGAGAACGGTCACAAAAAGTGGTTTTTGGCAAAGATATAGCCTAAAAACACTTTTTTGGTTCTATCTTTGCCAGTTTCACGTGGAAAACATTGATTTTTGGTGGAAGCCCTACTCTTTGCAGTGCAAACAAGTACGAAACTTTCCATCCAAAATTCGCAAAAAAAATTTTATGGTTTTTCCAACTTGCCTATTGCACGGTGCAAAGAAAAATTTTGTTTTCGCACAGTGCGTGTCGCTGATTTCAGTCTGGCGGCTTTTTAAGAAGGACTATGATTACTTAGAAACTACATAGTATCAGTAGATTTATTCCAAGTTGCATTTTTTAGAATTTTCATTTTTTTTTTTTTTTTTTTTTTTTTTTTTTTGAGAAATTCCGAAATTTGCATAACACTCCCACCGTACTTTTTCTTACTTCTTTTTTCCCTTTGTCCATTCACCCCTAATCCCTGGCATTTATCTTCGTTTGTCTTCGTCCGCTTCTATGCAAAATGAATTAGTTTTCTCTCTCGAATCAAACGGGATTGTCTCCAAATAAATGGCCAAATTTGCATACGCTCTTCTCCTCTCCCGTTGCGCCTTCTCCTCGTCGCCTCCCTTCTTCGCTCTTGGTTGATTTTACAACATCTTTTCTTTTCACATTTTGAAGCAGAGAAGATTTTACTAATCCTCCTCCCTTCTGTCCAGTTTCTCTTTTCGCCTTTCCACATTCTGTTTGATGTTTGGAGGTCGAGTTTGAAGGGGGTTTACTGCGCAAGGGGCTTAGGAAATCACTACGGTTCTGGTCATTTGGGAGTTTTGAAGTGAGGAATCGCTGAGTTCACAGTGTGAAACCTTGTTTTATGATTTTGTCATAAAACTAAAAGTGCAGAAGCAAGTTTTCGTATGGTTGTACGGTGTAGACGAAATCTGGGGAAATGATTTTTTTGCACAGTGCAAAAACTTATTTTATTTTTTGCACGGAGCAGACAAAATTCGAAAATCTCATTTCTTGCACAGTGCATGCAAAATTTGAGAACTTCATTTTTTGCACGGTGCAAAATTTTTTTTATTTTTCTGCATAGTAAAAAAATAATTTAATTTTTCGCACATTGTAGACAAAATTTGAGCTTATATTTCACGGTGCAAAAATTTATTTCATTTTTTATGCACGGTGCAAAAATTTGAGATTTTATTTTTTTTGCACAGTGCATAAATGTTTGAAAAAATTTTGCACTGTGCGGAGAAATCATCTCCGATTTTTTTGCACAGTGCAAACCAAAAGTTAAATCGCTGTGCGGGACGAAAAGTGCCATGGATTTTGGCGCGATAATGGGGAAAGTTTTTTTTAATAACGCAAAAAGAAATTCAAAATTTTTTTTGAATTTGCCCAGGATCAAAAATAATAATAATTTTGTGCAGTCAAAAAAATTATTGTACAGTGCAACCAAAAATTCTTTCTCTTTTTTTGCACCGTGCATGCTTCCTACCGTATAAGGATTATACAGCCCGAAACTTTATTGCTAATCAAATTTTCGGCCAATTAAAATTTGCCGTTGGATCCAATCAATTGGCAGATGAGGCTCTCTGAGGGATCGCAGGGGATAATACACTTTGCGGAAACTAAGACAATTTTGGGATCGCACTGTGCAATAATCTTCGAATTCAAAATTTTGAGGCAATTCAAAAATTTTTTAATGGGAACGTAGTTGGGTCCTTCCTCCAGCCGATTCCAGGTCCCTACTACTTCCGCTAGTATCAGTGGGACAGCCTCCCAACTGATCAGTCTCCCCAAACGCCGAATCCAACAGTTACAGTCGATAGTTTATTGATAGGCCGCGAGCACAACACAAATAAGATACCAACAGATCCAATATTCCAGCGGGGCCAAACGCACGACCGCTTTCTAACCTTCCATTCCAACCAAACCTCTTCCTTCCTCCTTCCGCCCACGTTGCTCTCTCACATTAGGCTGCTTGTTATCGTTGCGGGACCAATTGAGGGCCCAGATGCGGCTGGCTCCACATTTTAAATTATTTTTTTTTTTTTTTTTTTTTCTGCACAGTGCAAATTTTTTCATTTGGTATTGCACTGTGCAAAAAACTTTTTTCTTATTTTTCGCACAGTGCAAAAAAAATTATTTTTTTTTATTTTTTTTCACACTGCAAAAAAAATTTTTTTGAAATTTAATTTTTTTCAATCCAAAATTTCCTAAGGCTATTTTCCACTCTTTTCCAGCCCAATAAATCTCGAATAGAGTCGAGTTTGGAGAACTTTTTGAAGGACATTTTGAATAATGACTCCCGAAAATGGACAGGTTATTCAAAACCGAGAGAAAAAGGGGGGTTGATGTTTATCTAGTCGTATTCATATGGGATCTCAAGATGGATTTCTGTCCGTCTCTGTTACTGTAAACAAATCCAGTCTTGGTCAGGAGAGTAGTGGGTGAATGTTTGAGTAAATTTTGTTAAAAACTTGAAAACTTTTTGAAAATAAAATATCGATTATGGCCTTTTATTGTCTTTTTGACGCTTTATCTTTATTTATGACATCATTCTTATTGATGTTTCCGAGTTTTGTCATCATTTTCGCCTCGCGCAATATAAATTTTGTCATTTTTTCAGATTTTCGCATTTTTGACGGATGAAATGCTAACACTAGAAGCTTACTTGGCAAGTTTGGGGTGCCATAGCGTCAACACTGATCTAATACGGCCATTGGGACATTGATTTAGGCATCAAATTTTTGAATTTCCGAAAATTTTTTGAATACTTTTGCTATTTTTGGTAAAAGCAGACTCTAATATGACGAGATAACGTCCTTAAATATGCTGGTGTACCCTTATATTGTTGTTGGATATTGATTTAGATATCAGAATTGTGATTTTTTCGAAAAGTCCTGATTTTCTATGATTTTTATATTATACTGGCTCAACAGATCTCTAATTTGTCTTAATTTGGATGTCTCGTACCCTTGTTTTGCCTAGCTTTTACTTTTCGGACACTTCGACATCACTTTACATCGAAAATTTTCCAAAAATCCAAAAAAATCTCAAAATTTTGGCATTTTTTCGACATTCCACAGGCAATTTGATCCTCCAACTCCAAACTTTACCCCTCTGAAACTCCATTTTTGCCCTCGTCCATCCTCACCATAACATACGACCTCCCCAGCCCACCCCTTTCCCCTCAGCAATTAGATTTTTCGACCAGATAGACCCAAGAAGCGGAGAGAGAGCGCGGAACGCGGAGCGCGGCCCGAGAGCGCGACCAAAACCAAGGGCGGATGGACAGAGGGAAAGGTCAAATGTTTGGAATCATAAGAGAGGAGGCTGGGAGGGGGAGAACGCGCGTTCGACGCCACCAATTTACATAGACTGAATTCTGCAGCCCCTTTTCGTGGGATTTATGCAAATTTTTGGGGATAAAGGGCTAGATGGTGATCCAAAATGAAGGGTAAAGGGAAGGTGAGTCTCGCATGGGCACTGTACGGGTTTTTAGACGATTAAGAGTTCGATCTACATCGTTTTTTGTCAAAAAAATCAATTTTTTTCCGAATTTTTCTCAAGCTTGGGCCGTTTTATGCAAATTTTTTGGGATAAAAGGGTGGATAGTGATCCAATATAAAGGGCAAAGGGAAGATGAGGACCCGAAAAGACATTGCAGGGAAATTTAAGACCATTTCGATTTCCATTTGCATCGTTCCTGGCCCAAAAAAAATCTGTTTTTTTCGAATTTTTTCCTATTTTTTCATAAGTTTAGACCTATTCATGCAAATTTCTGGGGAAATTTTTGATGTTTTTTGGTAGTCTTCTCTTCCGTCTTCCATATTTTTGCTCGGCGAAACATAAAATTCCAAAAAAAAATTTTTTTTTGATTCTCGACAATTTTCCACTAAAAAATCCCGATGATTTCTACAAAACGCGAGCTAAAAAAATCTTACACATGTCTTAGAAAATTTTATTCTAAAATTTGAGTCACGTTTTATTCAAATCTGCGCAACTTTTAATAATTTGCACAGTGCAGAATTTTACAAATTTTTTGCACAGTGCAGAATTTAACAAAATTTTTGCACAGTGCGGATTTTAACAATTGTTTGCACAGTGCAGATTTCAACAAAATTTTGCACAGTGCAGATTTTATCAATTTTTTGCACAGTGCAGAATTCAACAAATTTTTGCACAGTGCAGATTTAAAAAAAATTTTGCACAGTGCAGATATTAACAAAATTTTGCACAGTGCAGATCTTTGCTCATCAAAATTCCGGCACAAAACGCCACTTTTTCGTGCGCCTGATCTCCCGAACTCCGCCATCCAGTCTATTTTTCCGTCAATTCCCATGATTTGGGTGATAAAACCTCTCCCCAAAAAAAGTCAAAAACCACCAACCTTTGCAGCCAATCAACGGAACCGTGGATCTGGTTTGAAGCAGGATTTCTTTCTGTTTTCTTCGATTGCATCAAAACCAATTATCATTTTGTGAAATCCACTGGCTGATACGACCACCAAAAACTTGTTCTTATCAGTGTTCAAAAATATAAAAAAATGTCTTTTTTCGAAAAACTTTTGGGGTTTCGAACGGATGTTGTTGACGAACAAAAGAAAAAATTTCGAAAAAAAATTGACGTAGTGTAACCGGTGGAGGGATGATGTTCTCATCCCTTCAAAAACAATTTTTTTTTTGATTTTTAGAAAAAATTATTTTGAAATTTTCAAATATTTTTTCAAAAGTGCATTTGTCTCAAGTGATGTTAAAAGAATCACGTCCCAAAATCTTCAGGATTAATATGAGTTTTTTACATTTTTAATATTTTCAACATTTTCCAGATTTTTTTCATTTTTCCAAATTTTTCTCATAAAAATTCAAATCGAATTTTGTAATTTCTCCCTTGAATATTCTCGTTATACCCTCAGCTATCTCTCAAAAAAAGTTTGAATTCAAATTCACGCTTGAAACCAACTAAAAAGTCAACTACACCTAAAATAATGCCAGTTTTGACAAAAAATGATGTAAATTTTACATTTTGTGCAGTAAACTAATTTTCTTTGTCATTTTGCACTCTAAAAAACGGTCTCGATTAGCCAATTGACTCGTTGCATGCGTGGATTTGGACTTGAAATGAGTTTTTACACTTTGTTGTAGTAGATGACAAATACAATTTTAGCGGTTTCAATTCTGTTTCTTTGTGTTTTTGGACTCCATTGGTCTCTATGAGAAGTATCATGGCTTACAAAGGTATTTTGGAGCAAGATTTTATACGATTTCCCCTCTAAAAAACGATTTTTTTACTTAGGCGGTGAAAAAAATTTCTTTTGTGAAAAAAATGAAAACTTCTGAAAAAAATTAGTCTTTAAAAAAATCTAAGCCCTCTTTAGAGTATATTTCAAGTCACACATCCAAAAAAATCCCCGGGATTTTTTCGTAAATTGAGATTTTTCCCTTCGTCAATCATCACGTCGCAAGAAAAATTTCTCGTAGCTTTGACGCTTTGGTTTTCTTCAATTTTTATCTATTATCTCTTTCTAGACTACGCATCCATCCCTGAGAATTTTAGCTAGCTCTTTACAGGGACAGCTGAGATATGCTCTTTTTTCGAGAGAGAGTGCGTAAATTGGGGAGGGTCGGCGAGACAAACGATATTTTTCGCTTGTATCTTTTTGAATTGCCCTTGGAAAAATTTGATTTTTTGTAGAGATATTGTGAGCCACATCAGTAATAGACTCAAAAATTTTTGAGCCAGCATCGAGAAATAAAATTGAGATTTTTTATTTTTTTGAATTAAAAATCTCAGCGATTTCTGCAAATTGAAAGCCAAATCCTTTCGCGGATGCTTTCACAAACTCCACTGTAAATTCTAGCCATGTTTCAGTGAACTGCATGCGTCACGACTTTTTCATCCAAATTCCTCATGCAGTGTCAGAGGCTGTTTTCCACTTGACCCAGAAGATTTACGGACCTCCCTCCCTCCTTTTTATAGCGAAAGAAGGACGCGTCTTTCTCCCCTTCTCCTTTCAAGGTCGAAATCCATAATCAGATGTTATCAATCGACAGACTGATTCTTTTCATTTTTTCGTCGCCTTCCCAAGCCTGAGCTTCCACTTTTTGAAAAAGAAAAGTGCACATGAAAAAAAGGTTTTTTTGTAGTCCTGACAAAACTTGGTTAAGATAATACTGTCCTTCAGAAATGTCGCTGACGTGATTTTTGCAACATGCACTGTGCGAAAACAAAAGTTTTCTTTGCACTGTGCAATTTCTTGCTTTTTGCACCGTGCAGGCTTTTTTTGGCTGTCGCTCGCACCCTGACTTTTTTCGCACAGTGCAAGCGCCAAAAATCGGTCCGGTGGCTTTCCGGAAGGACTAGTATGTCAAAATATGACATTTTGCTAGTATTCGGAGTAAATGTTATGGGAAAAAGGTTTAGTTCATAATTTTCGAAAACGACCAATTTTTTGGTCGAAAATTTTTGGTCGATTTTCGATCTCAAAATTTGATAAGTCATTCCAATTGAAATGCACAATCCGTTTACAGAAAATCATTTTTTTCCACGCAAAATTCAAAAATCTGTGGCCAGCAAACTTTTTTTTGCACCGTGCATCCAATTTTTTATTTTTTCGCACAGTGCGTTTTGACTGGTATTCGTCGCACTGTGCGGTAATCTTTCGACTCAAAAAGAGGTTTTTGCACGGTGCATTAGGAAAAGAAATTTGTCGGTTCTTTTGCACTGTGCAATTTTTATTTTATTTTGGCTTGCACCGTGCGGACGCAGAAAAACCGTTTTTGGCTCTAATTTTCGGTTTTTTTGTAAAATGCGTTGCAGAATTCTTACATAAGTCTTAGCAAAGCTATAACCTAAATTTGCGTCAATTGCCCCCAAAATCCACGGCTATTTTTCAAAAAGAAATCTCTGCAATGCGCAGAAATTCTCTCTAATTTTTTCTGCACTGTGCAGTCGCTACAATGTCTCTCAGTGGCTAGCTGTGCACTTTTTCAAACAGAGAGCTGCCATCTACATTAATCATGGGATTAGATTGTCAAATAATAGGGTTGGAGAGGAAGATCAGAGGGAGGGGTGGCAGATGTGGATTTTATTATTTAATTTTTTCCTTTCTTGCTCTTCTCTGCTTCAACGGTCGCCCCCCTGTCCTCTTCGATTTATGTAAAAGGGGATTGAGGCTATAAAATTTGAAAATTCAGGGTGTTGGGTTACGGTAGGTACAGTAATTTTGGGTCATTGCAGCTGAATGACCAAACTTTCACGAATTTTAATTTAAAAAAGGTGATCATGACGTCATTTTGACTTAGCAAAGTTTGTTATACTGTGGCATCGTTATTTTTTCAGATTTTTTTTGTTTTTTGCACGGTGCGAAATTTTCATTTTTATTTTGCACTGTGCAGAAAAATAAAATTTTCAAAATCAAAAAAATTTTTTGCAAATTTCGGACTTGGCATACATCTTTTAATCTTTCAAATTTTTTTTGCACTGTGCGAAATTTCGAATTTTTCTTCGCACCGTACGAAAATCAAAATTTTGGAAAATTGCACATGCAATCCAAGTTTTTACTCAAATCAATTGCGAAAAGTCAAATAGTCAAAATTATGACAAAACACAGTGAGACGAGAATAAACATGATTAATTCACCGCTCTCTTTTATCGGATCAAACGAATGACACCAACTCGCACTTTCTCCCCTCCCCCCTTCCTTTTTCACCCCTTTAACCTAACTGTTCGAGACTAAATTGGGTCAAACCCGAATGACTTCTTCCCCTCCTTCAAAACAATCTTTACAACTCGTCTTAATTTGGGATTTTTCGTCGCCCAAAAAAGTAATTATTTTAATGCATGGTGTCCAAAATAATAGTGGTCTTATCAGCGTTTGGGGTGGCTTTAGTTTCTTGAGATTTACAACTAATAACAGCTATGATCTGCGGTTTATTTCGCATACATTTGGTTTCTGATATCTTCGCAGGTTTTCGCGCTGATACCAATTCTTTCAAACGGGTTGATTAGCAATTTTTTTTAGATTTTTGCCTTGATAATGCCCTTAGTCTGACCTGAATATTATATAATTGGCACATGGAGGCACATGAGCAAGGGCTATTTAAATTTTATTAGCAAAAAGTGCAATATTAGCGCATATTTTTCGGTCTCAATGTCTATATGCCATGTGTAATATAATATTTAAAATGATGGATAGCTATGTCAGAATTAAGCAGAAATGTGACGTCACAAAGGCGGACTATCCTCTTTACAGCCCCTGAAATCCTCTTTTTACTGTTTTTCTCTCGCTACCGATGCCGCAGCCTGCGCCTTCTTTTTGGCGGGAAAAATGCGTTCAAAAAAGAGTTTTTTTTCCGAAATTTTTTTTTCTGGTTTTTTTGTCAGTAAAGAGATTAGCATAGTATTTGCTGTCTTTTGAAACTGTTTTTGCGTGTTTTCTCGTGGAAATCAGCTTGTTTTTTGACGATTTTTTTTTTATATTAGCCTTGATCAAAGCTGATGGGAAAAATCGATGAAAAAAAGGTTCATGTTCTTTATTTTTCTTTGAGTTTGTGACAGATAGCTTTAGAAACTCTCGATTTACCTATTAGGCAAAGAATTTATTCAAAATGGTCAAGAACTGACCAAATCTCAGCGATCTTGTTTTGGACCCATAAGGCTAAAATAAGGTCATTGAAAGTCTTATTTATTGTCGACTTGGTATCTAAATTTTTTGCTGATATCTTCGTCAAGTCTTGTTTCTCCTTTTAGAAGAATAATTGGGGAGAAGCGATCCGTAATCGACCGAGTTTCAGCTATCTTCTTCTTGACCCATCAGTTAAAAAAAGCTCGTTGGAAATCTGTTTCATAGTAAATTTTGGTTAGTGAATTGCACCAAAATGTATCTCTAGATGTCTTTATCAAGCCTTCTTCTACGTTTTATAAAAAAAAATGAGTGGAAACGATCAAGGATTGGTCAAGTTTTTTGCGATCTTCTCCTTGAGCCCGTCTGCTGAAATAATGTCGCTGAAAATGTAGTTTATCCTCGATTTTTAGCTCTGAATTGGCGTTGAACCTCTTTATCATGCTTTTGTATACCTAATCGGCAAAGAATTCAGTCGAAAGAATCGAGATTCATCCGGATTCTGATGATCTTCTCCTTGAGTACATCAGGTCAAACGAAATTCTTCCGAATTCGCGCCATAGTAGCGCGCACTTTGAGGCGTTTACTCAACGTCCCGAAGTACGAAGCCCTGAGGCCATTCGCGAAGTGCTGGGTTATTTTTCAGACTGCATAAATACTGGAGAATTCTGATGTTTTGGTGGGGCGAGTATTGAATGTCCGCTTCGTCGGTGGTTGGGGAAGGGGAGAGAACGAATGTTGTTCTGCTGCCCCTCTTCCCGTTCCAGAAGCCCTTCCATCTGAGCGAGTTATCTTGACGAATCTTGTTCTTACACTTGTGTGTTGTTTCTTTTCTTTTCAGCCCGCATTTTTTTTTGTCCTTCTTCGCAAAGTGAGAGAGGAAGAGAGACGGAGAGCGGCGGAAAGCGAGGGGGGATTTTTGAGAAATGAATGACTTGTCAAGGGCTATTTCACTGGGTATTTGGACGTTTTTCCGGACAAGCGGTTCATTCCCAACCCTCTCCAATGCTCCCTCGTATACATTCGAAAGTTTTGTCAAAAAAAATTTGCAAATTTATATTATCCATGGGATCAGAGGGCCGTCGAAAGTCCCAATTCGCCCCTTGTGGATTGTTCGCTGGGGGAGATTGTTTGCAAGGGGCTTTTCATTCACTGGACACCACTTTTCGGCCCCCCGATTAATTGTCTCACTGTTTTCCGCATTTCGATTTTATCCCGTCCAGACGGCGGAAGTGAATCTTTTGTTTCGCGCGGAAAAACATATGGAACTTGTTTGGGGTTGGTGGTAGTCGACGCAAAACTGATATTCCTTTGATTTTTAATAGCCTTTAAACGGTTTTTGATTTGATTATACCCGAGCTTCCTCGACTTTCGCGAATTTGTTACCTAAAATCTGTGGGAGAAGATAAATTCTCGTTCGGTTTCAGTGCAATATGCTCGGGTCTCCGAGCCAACGTTCCGCCGTGCCAAATGGATCGCCCGGATTCTTTCATCACGGCGGTTTCCCTCCACACAACCCCAATCAACCTTCATTTAGCCCGATGAGTGGGCCCTTCATGCAGCCATCATATATCCCAACCAATCCAAATTTGGCCCGAGTCCATTCCAGCACCCCGTCCACACCGTCCACCCCTATCATGGGAGGGAATCGATCCCAACGTTGCGGCTCATGCGACGGCTGCACCAGCAAGCAGTGCGGAAAGTGCACGTATTGCTTAGACTCTCCTTTATTTGGTGGTCCGGGTGTCAAAAAACAGAGCTGTATTGAGCGGCGATGCCACAGAGTGATGGAGAATAAATTGCAGGTGAGATTTTACATTTTTTTGACGATTTTTAGGTAACACACGGGTCATGGATAATATAATTTTAATGCAGTTTTGATAGATTTGACTGCAGTTTTAATGATTATCACATAGAATAGAGTCTGTCCTTGCTACTGGGACCTAATTCCTTAATTTTACCCCAAAAAATTTCTTGTTCTGGCGCTTTACAGATTTTAGATAATACACTGAAGAAATTAGTTAAAATTTTTTGTATTTTGACTACCTTGATGTGAAAAATATTTCAAACAGCAAGTGCTGTCTGTTATATCGATGTGTATTAGCTATTTTTAGTTTATCTTCCTCATCTACGTCATAGAATTCATTTTTTTCGGAGTTGTCGGAAATTTTAGATATTCAACTTGAGGAAAGCGGTTTCTTTCTGCGATTTACTATAGTGCTAAATAATAATTTGTGATGGAAAGGTGTTACTGACTGTTTTACGGCAGGTGTAAAAAAAATTTCGGGGATTTTCAGTTTATATTACCCATGAATAGCTAAAATCTTGATTGCCAGAAACGTTTTTCAATCTCGTTGATTTTCAGCGAGAAGCCGCCACATTGAAGGTTCGCCGGGGATGTGGAACCTGCCCCGAGTGTCAAGCTCCCGACTGTGACGTCTGCCTGCCGTGCCAGGACAGGAAGTTCTTCCAATCCAGATACCTTCCAGGAGCGTCATGTTTGCGAAAGAGATGTGGTGATACAATATACATCGACTCGACTAAGAACAAGGGCACCAAGAGGCCTAGTTCCAACTCGAGTGAAGAGCAGGACCACAAAAGATCGATGCACCAGCAGCATGTGTTCGTTCCAAATAGCCAGCCCGCCTATTACGTTCATGGGCCATATCCAGGACAGAATGGACAGTAAGTATTTGAACTTTGTTTTGTTTCGAATTTTAGGACATTGACTTTCGATCAGGATAAAAAACTAGGCGAAGAGGTTTTTCGGATAAAAGATGTTACCCTTCAAAGATCAGGCTCTTTTTTGCAATGTTCATGAGGAGTAATTGCAATTATTTTTTGTTTCAGCCCTCTACCTCCGCAATTCCCTCATCAATACCCACCAGTGCAGTCCAAAGGCGATATCCGCAATGAAAATCAACCCGTTCCGTCAACGATTTCTCAACCATTGCCACTTCAAATGCACCTTGGCCAGAACTCGCCAAGCTTCGCGCCACCGGGATTTGCCCCATTCACCGGTCATCTCCCACCCCAACCGATGTTCAAGCCCCAGCCGTACCCATTCTTCAGTCTTCCGCAGCCGCTGGAGCCAACTAAAGTAGAAACGATCGACCCACAGAAGCTGGACCTTGATGATGAATATGTGGCCCCGTCGTATAAGGAGAAGGATTATGTCCTACAGCAACTCTGAGAGAACACTCCTGGGGCGTCAAATCAGACGCTGATCATACGCGATATGGCGGTTTTATCAGCCAGAACATGGCCAGTCGAAGACAACATCCCATAGTATTATACATTATTTTGTGATGTCCCGCGGCTGATTTGTAAGGAACGGCGTGATGTTTAGGTAGAATACGGCATAAGAAAGCTTTTGCTAGCAACAATTTGAGAGATTTTTCTCAAAAATGTCGACTTTTTTATATTGTTCATGATGAACATACCTAAAATAATTTTTTAAGCAAAATTAAAACTTTTAAAATATTTCATGGTTGGAAATGATTATCTATAGAAAGATTATGCCCAGAAGAAAGTAACTAAATAGTTTTTGAAAAAAAATTCGAACGTTTTCAACTGGAAATGACTCGAAATCCCTGCCGAACCCCCTGAAAATCAGCCCAAATCCGCATTTTGTTTTGTAAGTTGTGGCCTCATTCCCGAACCTCGTCTTCTCAGCCCTCAATATGTTAAGCACCGTGCCTTGAACACACCGAATCTTCAACAAAACTCTTAAGTTATTAACCCTTACAGTCTTATATAATTATTGTTTTCCCTTCACTTGCATTTTCCATCGAAAAATCCCATTCATTTTTTCACTTTTTTTCTTATCAATTCCTATATCATACAGTCAATGGAAACGTATAATATGTGTGTTTTTTCGTAGCAAGTATTCCGAGATTTGCCTTTTTTTCCGATTTTTTTTTGGTTGGAGTTACCATTTTCTATTGTAATTAATGTGTGAAATAAAATAAAATGAATTGTAAATGTAATTTTTTTGGGTTTATAGCCGACTAAAATAGTTTGAACCACATTAAACTTAGTTTATTGTGTTTTGAGTGGCAAAATAACCTTGCAGTTGTGGAATATTTTCAATTTTCTCAAAATGTTCCACAACTTTGGGGAATTTCTTCAAAAGTTCTGGATCGCAATTTTTGAACGTTTTGACCTGCGCATGAATAACGAAGTCGGCGTAGGTTAAACCCGATTTCAACGCAAATCCATTGGTAGAGTCAATGAGAAAATTGTTGTAATATTCGAGGGCTCTGGTCGCAATTGGAAGGAAGATCTCGTAGGCTTCGTTCTGGAAATGGAAAAATGTTTTTCGACAAGAGTGTGAACTCACCAAGTCCTTTGCTTTGTTATATCCACACTTGTCATGCACATAGACGTTTGTTGACTTCATAGCGTCAAAAAAATAATGATAAATTTCATCGGCTTTGGCCTCTTCCCACGAATCCTTTCCATTCAGTCCGGTTAACCGCGCTACATACCGAGTAATGGCGCCCGATTGAGTCAACTCCTTCCCGTCTTCATAGAAAACGGGGAGTTTTTGGTTGAGAAACGCTGAAATATCAATTTGGGTGACGAATTTTTTGCAAATAAACAAAACTTGCGGCAATTTTTTTAGAACTCACATTTTTTGTGTTGCGCCCAGTCTTTGTAGGCGATTTGATGGTCTTCAAATGGGATGCCAGCATAGTGAAGACAGCACCTTGCGGCCTCAGCGGTCCCGCGACAATCAAAATATGTGATCTTGTACTCAGGCATAGGCTGAAAGTCAAATGAAATTGAAAAGAAAAATTTGGCGAATCGAAAAAAGGGTGTGCCGAGAGCCAATTAGCCCCATGGAGTTTATAGTTTATATCTGCTACGACCAGAACAATGATCGCAAAAGGGAGAGGTCAAAACTACATTTTTTCTTAATTTGATAACATTATCCAGTTTAGCCCCCTCACACTGTGCCCAGAACACCGAACCACAGCTGAAGATGCGTTAAAGCACAAATTCTTCCGAAATTCTCATGGAAACTTCTAATCTGTTTGATTTCTCGGTTAAAATATTAAATTATTGACTTGATACACAGAATTTTTTCAAATTAATTTGGTTTTTTGTGTTGAGATAAGGTTATTGTAACCAGGATTACTGCCTGGGCTGATGACGGAAGAGACATCTTTTTTGTATAGACCAGAGATTTTTGTCTCTAACCGACTCTTCATTTCGCGTATTCTCTCGCAAGCGAACATCGTTGAATGTCGCTGAAAATTGCGAAGCTCATAGCTTCAATACATGATCTGCAGCTTATTCAGAACAAAAATTTGCGAATCTAAAAAAAATACCAGTCTGTCGGGAAAGTAATGAGCACAATGTCGCTGCGTCGATCGCTGAGTGAAAAAGAATCTGATTTTATGGCACAATTAATTTTCTCGGCGGCGATGCGACTTTCCGTGCGACATGTGCTCATTATTTTCCCGACAGACTAATATTTATCCGATTCGATAATTTTTGTTCTGAATAAGCTGCAGATCATGTACTGAAGCTCTGAGCTTCGCAATTTTTCAGCGACACTCAACGATGTTCGCTTGCGAGAGAATACGTGAAATGAAGAGTCGGTTAGAGAAAAAAATCTCTGGTCTATACAAAAAAATGTCTCTTCCGTCATCAGCCCAGGCAGTAATCCTGGTTACAATAACCTTATCTCAACACAAAAAACCAAATTAATTCGAAAAAATTGTGTGTACCAGTCAATTATTTAATATTTTAACCGAGAAATCAAACAGATTAGAAGTTTCCATGAGAATTTCGGAAGAATTTGTGCTTTAACGCATCGTCAGCTGTGGTTCGGTGTTCTGGGCACAGTGTGAGGATGCTAAATTCGATAAATTTAAATTGTAGTAGGCACAATTTTGAAGTTAAACTTTTAAATCAGAACGAGCATTATTCTAGTTCTTCTAAGGATCATTTTAGGCTTTCTAGTTCATAAAAGGAAGTAAATTTTTAATTCTGTGTAACTGACTATGTGTAATATCAAAAACTCGTTCATTTGATGTCGCCAAAATCCAAAACATCGCATTTGCGTTAAGAAGAGTTGGAAAAGGCCCATCTCATGCAAAAGGAAAATACTTCTACTTGAGTTCTATCAATTTCTTCATATTACACTAGGTCCAGCAGATCTCAAACCGGATTTTGATCCTTGAGCAATTCAAATTCAGTTGACAATCCCACAATATCAGAAAACTAAACATCAACAAGCAATAGCAAAATCTCACCTCCAATGCAAAAATATTCGGATCTTTCCGGTACTTTCTCAACATGTTGATCTCTCGCAAAGAAGTAATTGAAATTCCCCCATTTCCACCTCCATCTTCAGCAACTCTAGAGCCACGATCTCGTCTGTTCTGAGCTCACTGACCTATAAACCGCACTGTATGTGCGAGGCTCACTTCGGAGAACTGAAGAAGATCCGATATTACACTTGATCATAAAAGAGTGCTAGCGCTGAAATTCAAACTTTAAATCGCATCCAACTACCTAAAATATCAAAATCAATATAAAATACCTTACCGCTCTTTTCGACGGGCTGGGATCTTTGGGAAAACTTGATTCCTCGGATAGTTCATGTTGATCAAGTTCCATCAGCTCGTTATCCGATTTCAAATTGACTCAAATATGGTTCTCCACCACAAACGGACATTTTGCAGACGTCCTATTACGAATACCAACCTGATTACCAGAAAAAACCTTATTTTAGCCAGCAATTTTGTTAGGAAGAACAGTTGGCGCAATCGAAAAAGTCGTGTCAACTCTTTCACTTTTTTCGAAAGAAGAAAGACTGCGGCAATCACAGAGACAAACGAAAAGGAGTGAGAGAGCAAAAGATAAGCAAAAAGAGTGCGCTATTTCGCTGCCTGGCAAAAAGAGGGACGCATTCCAAATCGGAGACTGATTTTTTAGGGGTCCGACGAGCGGTTGCAATTCTTCGAGATCATGCTTCACAGGATCATTTCTGTAGTAAGCATACTCTCGTCTAACGTCTAGGTTTCACCACCTGACTCTGCGATGATCGAGTCGTGGTGACCCTTCCAGAGCGTGAAGATCGTTCGGCTGGCTAATGCAGTCGGCTGAACGTTGAAGATCGCGAATTGTGCACCTGGAGCGCTGTTCACGGAAGGGTCGCTAGCTGAGCAGAGCTTTTTTGAAAAATTATCATGAATTTTTACCTGTGTGGTTATTGCGGTATGGTATGGCCGGAAAGGATCTTATGGTAAATGAAAGGTTATGACAAAGTAAATTTTATAAAAGAAATCATTATTTTCCCGACAGACTGATAGCTTTATACATAGCATCATTTTTACAAGTTTTACTGTACATTTGAGATCATTGATTCATTGTCGAGCACATAATTTGGTTGCCAATTGACAAAATAGTCGTCGAAGAAGGAGTACAAGTACCCGAAACTTGGCCTTCTTTCCGGAATTTTGTCCCAACACCTGAGCATTTCGTTGTAGATGGGGACCGGGCATTTTTGTGGACGTCCCATACGAAAACCTTGTGGGATTTGGTCTATCACTTCTCTTTTGGTCATTCCTGAAAGCAAAAAATGAATTGCTTTTTCATCTTAACGCCGCGAAATTTTTGCCAGCAAAAATCGCCAAATTTGGTCTTAAACTAGCCCGTTCGCAAAGGAGTTTTTGACGTTTGCAATATGCAGGAAACGTCAGAGTGCAAGCGCAGCCTAAAAAAGCCTATTGCACCATGCAAAAAGCAAGAAATTGCACAGTTCAAGGTTCATTTTTGTCTTCGCACAGTACATGTCGCAAAATTTTCTCCAACGGCTTTGCAAACGGACTACACATTAAAAAAGGCCTAAAAACTGACCTGGATAAGGTTTGCGACCATTTGTAAAAATCTCGTACAGTAAAATGCCATAGCTCCAAACATCCGACTTGACAGTAAAATTTCCCTCCAAAATCGCCTCCGGCGCGGTCCATTTGAGCGGAAAATTACTTCCCGCATCCGCTTTGTACTCATCGTCCATCATTTTGCGGGCCAACCCAAAGTCCGCGATCTTGATTTGGGCGATTCCATCGACTTCTTCGCCGACCAAGACATTTCGCGCCGCCAGGTCGCGATGCACAAGTTTCCGCGACTCTAGGTACATCATGCCGCACGCGATTTGCGCGCACATGTCCACCAACGCGTGCAGCGGCAAGGCGTTGTGTGGTGATTTGAGGTAGGAGAGCAGCGAGCCATTGGTCATGTATTCGGTGATGATGTAATAGGGCGCGCGTTCGGTGCAAACGGCGAATAATTTGACCAGTTTTGGGTGATTGCATTCCTTCATGATCTTGGCTTCACTGAAAACGTAGCAATGATTTTTGCAATGTTGTTTAGGAGTCCCAAGTGCGACGCCCAGATTTTGATGAAACTGAACCGCCCTCTTCGCAAAAGCTTACGCCAAAAACTGTTGAGTCGTCATTTTGTCCGGCTTCATTGTCTTGACCGCCACCTCCACCGCCGATCGCCATCTCCCGTACCAAACGTCGCCAAAATTGCCGCCACCCAATGTGAATATGAGCTCCAATTCGTCGCGAGAGATCTCCCAATTCTTTTGCGGAGTGGCGTTGATTTCTTGGCCTACGGCGGTTTTCGCGGCGGGGCAAGTTAGTCGATGACAGAGGCCTCCACTTTGGGCTGAAATTATGCTTTTTGTTTTTTTTTTGCAAGAGAGCTCGCAAAACGGGGGAGGGTTGGCCAGACGTCTAAGTTTGGCTAAATTTGGTACACTGGCGAAAAAATCCCTGTTTTTATGCAACTTGCTGGCTAAAAATCTTAGATATTACTTAGAAAATATCCTATTCAAATAGGTTTGTCAAAAAATTTCAACAAGATGAGGGAATCACCCTTTACATTTGTGGGTCGGGTCCTACCACGAAAACCCTGAATTTCAAAGCAGGCGTTTAAAATCGACAAAAACACAGAGAAACTCCCATAAAAATTGAATTCGTATTTAAAATTGAACAATTTAAGGATGTCTTCCAACCGAGTGAGCATGTAAAAAGAATAATGTCCATTTTTGGGCAAACAGCCTCGGTTTTCTGCAACTTGCTGGCTAAAAATCTCCTATGTGTCTTAGAACATCTTATTCTAGACTTGTCCCAAATTTCATGACGCTTGGGAAATCGCCCTTTACATTTTTTTGGGTACCACCACGAAAACCCTGAATTTCAAGGGAAACGTTTAAAACCGACAAAAACATATGAGGACTGCCCTAAAAATTGAATTATTGCCCAAATTAGCTATTTTTTCGACAATTAGACATAAAGATACCCTCCGAAAAATCAAAATTAAAAATCCACCTTACCGCTGTAAAACTGCACGAGCTCGCGGATTGTGGAAAAAATCATCTTTTTCGTTATGAAATACCCAACGTTCCCATCAAGCTGGCGGATTTTATAATGCTGCACCTCATTTTCTCCACCATTATTAATCGTCAACACAAATTCAGCGCCAGGATCACGGCGTCGCACCAAAAAAGCGCCCGGCGACATATTCGCGGAGGTGACCAGCTTCTCAGCCAAGCCTCTCTGAATCCGACCGGCATACCAAGGCTCGCGTTCCAGCGACTCAATGACGGCGACGAAGTTGCGTGGAACATAGCCGGAGCCGTTCTGGGGATGCTGGACATACCACCAGTCGTGGTTGCTGGAAGAAAAGAGATTTTTTGAGTAAAAATTTTTGTGATGTATTAGGTTGTATTAGGTATTAGAAAAAATAGCAGCAGTAAAAAATCGTACGAACTTTCCGTCCAACCTAATACATGGGGCGGGAGGACCTGATCCAGTGGCAAAAACGTACCATTTTGCATGCAGGAAGTGCTAAATTTTTTTGTATCAAAAATGTGGCAAAATACCTCCCTCTCCAAGTGATAAAAATCCGATTTCGAAAGCGCGTCCGCTTTTTTTGTGAAATGGAGGACGCGCCCTTCAAAACAAAATTTTTTTTCGCTTGGAAAGGGCAACATTGTGCTGCATTTTTTGAAGCACTTGCCGGATGCAAAATGGTACGTTTTTTGCCACAGGATCAGGGTCACTGGAAACTATAGGACATACAAGAAAACTTTCTCTGATCGCTGAAAATGTCGGCTCTCTCTGAAAAGCGAGAGCTAAAAATTTTTAGCAATTGAAATGCAGCCTATTCCGGACGTGTGCCCAAAGCCTAAAGAAAATCTGAGCGTCGCACTTAAGATGCTTGCCTTTTCAAACATGATATACCTTATACTCAGTAGTGGACGGAAAATGCCTTTGTTGGCAAGTTCTTGCGCCACAACGCCAGATATAGATGAAATTTCTTTCTCACCTGTTGTCGATTAGAACCATAACGTCGCCCTTTTTGAAGCTTATTTCAACTGCAGATCCACCCTCGTAATCTTGAACCCCTTGTACTTGCGGTTGATTTTCTGAAAGCAAACAAAAGTAAGCAGTCAAAAAAAAAGATGTCAGAAACTTCTACATGATACAGTATTTCGACAAAAGATCACGCAAAAGTTTTGATGACTAAAAGTGCTTTGCACAGTGCACTTTCCTCAAAAAACCTATTTCGCAGAGTGCGCTTCGGGGTTCTGCACCAGTGTCGTGCGCAATGTCCATTTTTCGGAGCGATGGTTTGATACGACAGTTTCTTTGTGAACGACAAATTATCAGGACTTTTATTCTCGAGTATCAGACTGTCGGGAAAATAGTGGCGGGCCGTCGAAGCAAACTGTTTCGCCCCGTCGAAAAAAGAGCGCAATCGCGCGCCAAACTTCCAGCTGCGGCCAGCAGCTGGACTAGCCGTCGCAAAGCAATGATGGGCCATTCCAAGGCGCGACGACTATTTTTTCGACAGACTTGTAGTACAAAACGGCATCCAACATGTGCTTCAGAGGTTGGGTGGATCAAGCAAAGGCATGTCAGGTCAAAACAAAGATAAAATGAAATCCTTTTCTCGGGAGAGTACGAAAACTGATAAGAAGTTGAAATGCTAGCTTCTTTAATACTCAGAAACAGGCAACAACAAAAGGGCGGTGTCTGTAATGCTTACACCTACCATAGTTTGTTGCATGAGTCATCTCCACCGACGCCGTGTGAAAGTTATTTTTGCATGAGCTCGCCTGACTCATACATGATGACACGGCTTCCGTTGATACTGTATGACTATTCTGGGCAGTCTGTAGATTAGTTGAGGCTGACGTTTCGATAGCTTCGTCTTCTCGATGCCCCTGACTTGACTGGGCATGGCCCATTTTTCTGAAGTGGAAAGGACTGTTTATATGTGTAATTAGAAGCTCTAATGCCGGGCAAATTTGCCAATTTTCAACAGTTTTCAAGCTTCTTCTTTACTATTCTGTTCGTAAATTCGCTGGAGTGTTTTTTGGCGTTGGCACTGTCCAGCAAAACGCAGAGTGCGGGCGACATTAAAGAAGCCCATTGCACAGTGCAAAAGCGAGAAATTGCAGGGCGCAAAGTTAACTTTTGTTTTTTTCACAGCACAATCCACCTAAATTATTCCAGCGACTATGTGAACAGGCCAATATCAGTCTATGTGGAAAGTACCGGCGGATCGTCACTCCTCGGGATCGCCCATCATCGCTTTGCAACGGCTGCCGAGGCTGGAGATTTGGTGCGCGACTGCACCCTTTTTTAGACGAGGCTAAACATTTTTCTGCGACGACCCGCCGTTTTTGTCCTACAGAATGATACAATGCTCATAAAGTCCAACGGACGAAGGTAGCCGGAAAGAAGTTTGTTTAGGCCCTGGCTGAGGGCCATGTGTAGCGCGAAGTGCTCAGGTTTTTTTAGATGTTGCGCGTGTCTTGTCTAGGTGACATATCAATTCCTGAACATTTTAGCTCGCGCCTTGCAAGTAAAGCCGAGATATTTAACGGACTTCTGCGGCTGAGAGCACGAGAAAAGCGAAGATCGTTTAGAGAGAAAAATAGTTTCTTGGCCAAATTTTTTCAAGGTTCGCGCAAAATTTTCCACAAAAAATTCCAATTTTTGCCAACTCTCGACATACATAAAAATCACGGTAGTTTTTCTTAAACGCGAGCTAGGAATCCCGCTCGGAATCTCGTCTCGTCTTGGAAGAAACTTATCCAAATTTTCGCCAAGTTTGACCAAAATCTGTGACGCTTCCCCTGTAAAACTCCTAGTCATAAAGTTCGTAGAGTTTGCACAATGCGTTTTCCGCCCGCGCCGCAGCGGCTTTCCGTTTTTTGGGCTATCCACATGCTTCCTGCAAGCGCACCAACGTTGCCGAAAAAAGTCTACGCACTTTCGGAACGACTAAAAAACAAAATTTCATGCTTACAATGGGAAGTACCCCAAGTGCGACGCTCAGATTAGGGCGCGCTTTGCAGAGGCAGCCGAGATATTCAACGATCTGTGCGGCTGAGATAGTACACAAAACGCGGAGAGCGGTCAGGGAGAAAAACATTTTTTGGCCATAACTTTGCTAGTTTCGTGCGGAAAAAATTGATTTTTTGTAGAAACATTCTCCTTTACGGTAGAAATAGGCATGAAACTTTTCGTGCCGAAGTTGGGCAAAAAGTCCTAAATTCTCGCCGACTTTCGATTTTAAAATGTCGGTCGTTTCTGCAAAACGCGAGTTTGGATTCTCGTACATACTCGAGAAAAAATTATTCTAAATTTGTGCCAAGTTTCATCAAAATCTGAGCGTCGAACATGGAGTACTCCCCTGTTAGCGGAAACAGTGAGGCATACGGTAACTCAAAGGACCCTCCGAAAATTTCGCAACCAAAATTATTGAATTGTAAATTCGAAATGATTGGAGTAACCGTATCACCGAGTTTCATGATGCAATATCAAGGATTGATGAAACTGCAGAATGACTCAACCAATTTTGTTCGATGACGAGAAAACGAGCATCGAGCGATGACTAATTTCGCAGACCGCACGAAAAAGGAACGTTGCCGGGGGCGTTGAGCAAAATAGCAGCTCGCTCATTTTTTATTTAGTCAACTCAGTGTGCAGACGAACGTCTCTGCGCTTTGATTCGTTGAATGGCTGCTTGTTCTGTTTACACTTTTTGCAGTAAATGGGAAGGAGGGTTTGTAAAAATGCTTGTGGAATAATAGTTAAAGGGGCATTGTGACTTTTGCGGGCAGTACACAGCTGATCTTCGCCGGTTAGAATTACGGGTTTTCTACCGTAATCTGCGCATTATGATAGCAATTTTGCGTTGGCAACTCCATGGTAATGATACGTAGACAAATCTGTTGCTTTCATCCACTGGTTTCAAAGTTATGGGGAGTTTGTTATCAAACAATTGTTTCTGAACTTTTAAAAATATCTGGTTAACATAATGGTAACTTTTCAAGCCATTTATACCCTAGCAACTTAATTCGCAACATCAAACTGCCAAACCTTAGGAAAAATTGAACTACCATATTTAGAAAGGCTTTCTTCAATGAAAAACCGTTTTCCGATGAAATATAATTAAACACGTGTATTTTACATATGTATAATATATGTATTTTACAGACTTCAAGCGGACATTCAATTCATTTTCTTGTGCGCATCGCCATTTTGCACATGATTTTTCAGATAATCGATGTTCTCGAATTTCTGCTGGCCCAACACTCTTTCGAACACAATGTCCGAAAGAAACGTGGGCAACGCGGCCAACACGTCGAACTGCAGTTGATGCGCCCAATGTCCACGCGTCTCCTTCAGCCAGCCGATCGTCCGCACCGCGTAGTAGGAGTAGTCGGCGGGGCGGCGAGTGAACAACGTGGCGTGCGCCTTCTTGGCCAGCGTGGTGGTCACCCAGCCGGGATTGTTCTGCTGGAAGGTGATCATGGGGTATTCGACGCGAAGCACGTCGGTGAAGCCTTTCATCCCGGACTGAAAAAAAACGCGATTTTTAGGGGAAAATATTGTCTCTATAATGCGATAAAACCTATGAACAGCGAATTGAAAGAGACCAAAAAATATTTTTTTTTGCTATATCAGTCTGTTGGGAAAATAATGGGCACTTCGCCGCATCGAAAATCCTTCAGCGACGCGATTGGCGCACCGGCATTGTGCTCATTATTTTCCCGACAGACCGATGCTTCTCTTGTAAAATTTTGTGTGCCATAACTCATTCATCAGATAAACGGTTAGAATTTATTGGACGTTAAATGGATGGTTCTACAAAAAGTTATCTTTTCCGAGAAAAACTCGGAAAGTTATTGTCAGAAATTTTTTTTTGTCTATCTGAATCTCCTCATTACAAGTACTCTCTCACAAAGTTTTAAAAAGTTTTTGTTAGACAAGCTTGGGGTCGGGCTGGGAATATCGCAGTATCGCGATAACGACGCGTTTTCTTGTCATATTTTTTAAATCCCGGGCCGGTTGCCGTCTGCGAAAAGTCCAAAACTCATATACCCCTTTCAAAACACATACCTTTGTTGCGGAATATCCAGAATAGTAAATAAAATTGACATCGCCGGCGGACGACCCAACATTGACAATGATCCTCCGTCCCTCTGTTCCATGTATTCCACACAGATTTGGGCGAGCAACACGAAGGGAAGCATATTTATGATGATTAAGTTTCGGTTCTCCTCCAGTCCGCCTTGAAGTTTGTGGACTTTATCAGGGATTTGGTAGGCCTCACCGACATTGTTCACTAAAAATGCGGGGTATTTCAAGAGATATGGATGAAAGTAATCGCCGATTTCTGGCGAATTTTTCTGCGACAAATCCATATTATTTTCCCGACGGACTGATAACTTATATTTTATCAGTTTGCCGGGAAAATAATGGGCACTCTTATTGTGCTCATTATTTTCCCGACCGATCGATACGTTGTTAAAATTTTAGTTTTTTACCTAATAATCCAACCTTCTTCATTGGCTCTTTGAAGGCTTTCTCGTAGTCTTCAGTGGAAGTACTCAAAAAGTCGAATACGATATAGTCGACTTGAACATTTGGGGCTTCTTTTAGAATTTCCTGCCTGACATCCTCCATTTTCTGAGCATTCCGGGCGATTAAGATGATATTAAAGCCTTGCTTCGCCAATTCCAACGCATAATACTTCCCGATGCCTTGTGTTGAGCCGGTAACTGCTGAAACATGAATATATCAGTTTGTCGGGAAACTAATGTGGGTTCATCACGTCTTGGTATCGCCATTACCGCATTGCGACGGCCAGCCGCGACTAAAAATTTGATGCGCGACTGAGACGGGGCGATAAATTTTGCTGCGACAAATCCGCATTATTTTCCCCACAGACTGATAGCCTGTGATTTTGAGCCTTCTTGGACCAAGCCATGAGTCTAAAACATTTTTATGGCGTGCTCATGGCTTTCATACCATCATCATTCTGTCGGGAAAATAATGAGCGCAAAAAGATCAAGTTATATGATCTTGTGGCGACGTAATTCATTTTCCAGAGATGCGATTTTTTCCACAGAGCTCTCATTATTTTCCCGACAGACTGATAACAAATTATGGGTCGCACGGCATGAATATCATCAGTGGCGGGGAAATTACGAGCGAGATATCGCTGTGGCGTCGCTTAAGTGAAAAGTAAAATCAATTTGATTTTGGTGCGACACAATTCGTTTTCTCTGCGGCAATGCAATTTTAGAAGCGATAGAGTGCTCATTATTTTCCCGACAGCTGAAAGTGCCCACTCACCAGCCCAATCGGTCTTGGCCAATTTCCTCAAATCTTTTCTGGGTGCAAGAAAGTACACCCATTGTTGTAAAAGCACATGATAAATGCCTTTCGCGAGATAATAGAGTAGTACCGAATACGCCAGGAGCGTCACGTAGTCCCACATCTCTGCTGCCGTTGATCGATTACACTCTTTTATACACCGTGTTTCGACGTTTCTTCTTCATTGTTTTTGCGTTTGGGTTTACAGCGAGAGCAAATGTGTAAAGAAAATGTTTCAAACGCCCCGAACCCAACGTACATAACCCATCAAGTTGGGCTTCGTTCGGCTGTACCCAAAGGAGGAAGTGGATTGACAAATGTGTTTGCCAGTTTGTAAGCGCAGCAAAGTGTAAAAATATCACTGTTATTCTTTGTTTTGCAGATCAATGAGATCGTGCACGTGAAAATGAAGATGTTGGGTGATCCGAGTAGACCAACGCCAAGCTTGAGGTAGGCTGGGGGGAGGCCGGCTAGAGTTCACTATGTTAAAAATTCGAAATATTTTATACTTTTTACGTAAAACACCGCGAAGTTTACCTTGTTCCTCCTTTTTGTTTTTTCAAAGAGAAATAATTTTTCTATCTCGATAATTCTGTGGCACATCGCAAGCAATCAATAATGCGAGATTCCTTGTTTTTTCAATTTTCTGAAAGAATTTTTTTGCCGTGCGAGTATCATTTTTTTAATCATTTTTTTGTTTTGCGAAAAAACTGTGGTTAGGGAGACCAAGTCAAAAGTTTAAAAAAAGGACTACCACGGCAGTTAAGACTATGTTATTGGTCTTAGTGCAAATAAGATTGAACTTCCTACCATTAAAGATGCGCTTTTGGCCCAAGTGCTCTCTTGTGCCCACATTTTTGCATTCGCTTTCTTCATGCGACGCAGCCCTTTTTAAAAGATTTTTGCACAATGCAATTGACTCAAATTTTGCAACGGCGCAATGAAAAAAATCTTGCGTCACATTTTTTGTTTGAAAAATCAAAGTAATCTACAGTGGAATTTTGTCTTGCACAAAGACGAAAACTCTACGCACTTTGTGAAAATGCTATTTATAGGCGCCCTCTTCGCAAAGTACCCTTTTCGTTAGGCGCCATCTCCGGACCAAGTCCATCTACAGTAACGGTAATGTATCACATAGTTAAGCTCCATTTAGATGAGCTTATATCAAGATTTGATATCGTTCTGAGCTCTCAGTCATAGGCCAAATCACAAAGCATGATGAACTTTATTTTCCGATGCTCCATACATCTTCAACGCTTCGGGAAATCTTTACAATCCCACTTCCAGTACATCCTTCACTTCCTTGATGTTATTGTAAAATACAATTGAAATATTGAAACTATCATCTCGGACAATTTTACAAACACTTTAAATGCCATCCATCTTGCATACAACTGTTGGATTTGTCATCACGACATAAGGATACGCTTTTTAAATACAACCGAGAATCTCTGTTCTGTGAGCAAGGCGCTTAGATTGTCAACTAATTTCGCAAACACAGATAACATGGATGACCTATAAAGATGCCCCTTACTTTTGCGAAATGGGAGAAAAATTAAAAATTTAGCCCCAAAGGCAATTTGAGCATATTGGGAATAGTCCACACATCGATTTTTGAAAGTCTTACAATTAGCTCGAGCTTTGCGGAGGCAGCCTAGATAAACAACGAGCTTTGCCGCCGTGAGAGTACGCGAAGACGGGAAAGCGTCAAGGTAGAAAAAAGTACGCTTTTTTAAAAGTGCGTGAACTTTTTTCGGCCTCTTTCGTATCGCACAGTGCAAGTTGCGCGACTTTTCGAAACATAAACAGTTTCGAAAAAGATTCAATTTTGCTTACGCCAAAGACTTCACTTGTGCGGTTCGTATGTTCTCTGATTCTCACCTTAACACTAAATTTAGTTAGAGAAAGATTTTATTATAGGAAGTGGGCCAAGAACCGCAAATAAAAATTCAATTCATTGGATTACTATTTTTTTTGACAGTTCACCAGTAACTCTCTTGCAGGGTGTTGCAAGAAACGTGCAGGAAAGAAATGACCAGGTCTCGGCCGTGACTCGGCGGAGGAGTTTATGCATTTGCGTATTTCTAGCGGAACTGCAATAGTTTTATTTGACAACCTTTAAAAGCCTCAAAGTTCAAGCTAAGTTAAGGACATCCCTTCTAAGAATAGCTTATTTCTCACCGAACTCCAGGACACTCACATTGTAAGAAACTCAAAGCCAAGTGAAGAATAAACTTTTATTACAAACAATTTTAGCCAGTCCTACTTGATACGTCCGTCCCAACCACAAACGGTTCCAACGTGCTTTGCCGCTTCAGGCAAGATAGTAGATATCGCCAGCAAGGTCGAATGAAGTAAAAGGTGGTGATTGCGTTGAAGAGGCTGTGGGATCCGACCAGCCACGAGACAGTCATCATAGTCCATGGGCTCAAAGTGCAGGCCGTGCCGGAGATCCGAATTAGAAATGCTGGGATCACGCCGGTTAGGAAGGGGCCAATTGCCTGAAAAAATAGATGCTTGACGTGTCTTGTACATATACCCATAACCGACAAGAAACACAGTTACATGAGTAATTCTAAGGGACATACACCTTGCCTGCCAAGCTTAGATGACTCTCGTTTTTTCTATTATACTTTGCTCAGACTTCTGTATTCGAAGGGGCCAAATTCTTTCAATTGTTTGGAAACAATTTTATTACAACTACAAAGGAATTTCTATACATGTTGTGCACTTGACGCCGACTACAAATCTTTGTAGCGACCGAGAACGTCTTACAAAGTAGAATTCAAAAATGCTGCCTTTTTCGGAAGTGCATTGAATTTTTGTCGCAACGCACAAGCTCACGCCCTTTTGAAAAAGCATAGTAAAAACGCTTACCATCACCCGAAGTGCATATTTCACGCCGTAAAACATCTTTCTAGTCCGATGATGGGCGTCCATGCTGTGAATCGACCAGTACTTGGACATGGCAATGTCCACCGCGATGGTGACCGCGTAGCAGCCGCACAGCAGCACTTTAATGCATGTGTTGTACAACGAATAGCGTTCGCTGTTCTGCGAGTTGAGGTAAAATATGATGCGCATTCCTTACCGTCCATGTCCCGGTGACGTCGGCTAATGTCACGTCCGTGAAGCCGCTGTAGCGCACAATCTTTTGTATGAGAGCCCTCTCCTCATTTGTTGCATAGCCGTAAATGTTAAATGTGATGCAGCCGCCAATCAGAGACAAAATTATTGGCACAATGCACATTAGATACAAGTAGATTCCTCTTGGTGCACAGCCGCTGAAAATGTTGAACTTTTGGGTTAAAGCTTTCGCATTTCTGTGGCTATAACTTCTTGACTTTTGGGCCTAATGTTAAAATTCATTCTTAGTATTGACTCTCAGAGCCTCTTGTCCTGTTTGCTACCAGAATATGTTATTGAAAAAAGGTCAATTGCACAGTGCATTTTATTTTTTATACAAAATTGCTGCGACACAAGCTTTTTTTCATTGCGAGGTCACGAAATTTAAGGCAGTTGCAACATGCAAAAATATTTTAAAAAGGATTGCATCGATAAGAGAAGGCAAAATGCACAGTAAAAATGTCCATGCACTTTATGAAAGTCCTATTAATGGGTAGTTTCAGAGGCTGTTTTATAAATTTGCATGTAAGTCTGAGTGCACCGCAAGAAAGAAATAAATACTTTTGTAAGTAGCGAAAAAATATCTATGCACTTTATGAAATTGAAAATGTTGATACTTACTATCGAAAAATGTGGTATCGCCAAAGGAACTGAATGGGAATGATGATCCACGACCCGAAAAATGCAACTCGGGCAGCAGCTTTCATAATACCCATTATGAGGTAGTCGGAAGACCGCAAGATCATGTTGTCGTAGCTGAATGCAATGCCGAGCACGGAGTAGGGAAACTAAAAATGTAAAAATTTGTACTTGCTACTGCAAACTAAACGTTGGAAGAACAAAACCACACCGATTGCATTTGCATATTGACGACGGAAAGGAAGATGTCGTAGATGCAGCCGAACATAAGGAAACTCTTCACGCTGCTCAGTCTCTCCGATTGCTTGGCAATCACATAGAGCAGGAAGAGGTTTATTCCGCAACCAGCCGAGCAGATCAGCGCTTCGACGACCTTGTGGATCACTATAAGAGTGATAAAGTTAGATTTTGGTTAGCAAAGGAAAGGTCTTCAAGTTCTCTGAGCATCTGTTGATGAAACTTGGCAAATTTAGATTAATTTTCTTGAAGAATTGTACGGTATATCGCGATACTACTAGCTCGGAATTTTCCGAAACGATCGGGATTTTTGACTTGAAAGTTGTCAATAATGGGGCAACTCTCTTCCTTATGCTTATTTCTATGATAGGTGGTAATGTTTCGACACCAATTATATTGCCAAATATATTGCCAAAAAGCGTTCTTCCTTTCGCTAAGTGGACCAATAAAGTTTTGGCATGAAACTTTCGAAAAAGAAGTCCTACAATCTTGTCAGGAGCATTTCTGTTCATTTCCGAGCGCTTCTTATACTTCCAAAACAATTTACAGGGTTTTATCGTGACATGTTTCAACACGGTCAGAGCTCCTCAACCTGGTGTAAAATTTACAAAAATGTAGCGGAAACATACTTTGAGTCCGTCCAAGGTTCAGCAAAACCTGAACCTGTAAAAACGTGACTTTAGTAGAAACGTGACTTTTTTACTCTACATGTACCATACTAAAATCTGGAGCTCTCGAGTTTTTACAACAGAAAATGCTTCGTTAGCAATTGAAGGGCCCTTTAAAAGTTTATTAAATATGTTGAAATGATAAGAGCTCTTAGAGGATACTTGACTTCAAACTTTCGCAAAAAATGGTTGAAACTTTATCCAACTTATCAGTCTGTCGGGAGAATAGTGACAGAATGTCGCGCGTTGGGAACACCATCATCGCTTTGGGACGGCTAGCCGCAGCTGGAAATTTTGGCCGCGACTGCGCCCTTTTTTCGACGAAGCGAAGCATTTCGATGTGAAAAAAAAACATTTCTCATGACGTGGGTAATGTAGGGCCGGAAAGTACAAAGTGTTCTTTATGAATAAAGCTGGCTAGAGCCTTGATTTTACCGCAGCGTTAAAGCAGAGGCTCACAAGGATCAATGACTATAAAGACCATACACTATAAAGATCATGTGCCCTTCACACCTCAACTTGTGAGATATAGGTCTGGCAATATAATATCACCACCACCAAAAACCCTACGTGAGCTGATGACACTCAAGTTCACCATGCAGAACGTCAACTATAGCCTACCCGCCCGCTTTGCAGTCCTACATACATATATGCCTATAAGGCTCCCACAACTCCATAACTCAAAGATTAATCCTCTTCGAAACAAACTTACTTTGCACATTGTATGCGGTAACCGGATGCGCAGCATACCACTCGAAAATCACGTCGTAACTGTGGTTGGCCAACAGCGCATTGCACTCCTCGTGGGTCAACTCCATAACCCTCTATAGCTTCTTTAAACAAGTGAGCGGTCAAGCCGCGCCTCTGCTGCTGAAACGACCCCCAATACGAAGAGGCTACAATGCAAATGGAGCTAGCGCCGCAACCAGCTCGTCAATTGTAGGAGTGGCACAAGATGGAGGGCAGACGAATCTGCTTTTCACTTTCGTACCCAATCCGTACCGCACTCAAACATAGGTCGCCGTTTGTTGGGAAATACGAAATGACAAGCGTCTTGAATGTATGGCTTGTTCCGCAAAGCTTCCCACTACGGTAGATTGAATTCTCGAAAAATATTTTGTCCGTTTTGAGGACTACAATTGTGCAACTACACTTGGCTATAAAGAGAAATACGTTTACGAGGAGAGTGTAACAAGCGCGATGCTCAGACTGTTTTTTGGTTTGGACACAACTCGGATAAAAAGTCATACTAATTTATCACGGCTCCAAATTCTGCCGAACTCTAAAAAAATCATTTGCTTAAAAACGGGAGTCTCGCGCAAAGTAAGGCAAAAAAAAACAAAAATGCACTGTGCAAATGGTGTTTTCGGACCATTTGATGCGCGACTGCGATGAGAGACACATTTTGCTGCGACAAATCCACAGGATTTTCCCGACATACTAGTCCTTCCGGAAAGTCGCCGGACGGAAATCGGCGACATGCACTCTGCGAAATCGAAAGTTCACTTTGCACTGTGCAATTTTTGGCTTTTTGCACTGTGCAATAAGCTTTTTCGAGCTGTCGCTCGCACCCTGAGATTTTTCTCACAGTGCATGTCGCCGATTTCCGTCCGGCGACTTTCCGGAAGGACTAGTATGGTGCACAAACTTCTGAAAATTTCAGCTCGCTCTTGGCAGGGCCGATATGTCCGAGGAGTTGTATCAACGAGGGACTATGCGAAATGCGGAGAACGTTTCTTTTCACCAGAGAAGGCTCGAAACTGATCGGATTTCGCCGAGATACAGCCAAAAGCTTTTTCGGCTGCTCTCCGCATTTTGCGCACTCTCTACCACGACAAATATTGCCAAATATCTCGGCTGCGAATGAAAAACACAAACTAAAAATTTCAAAAATTTGTATGCGGAAGAGGCACAACATGTGCGTAAAATTAAGAGGCATTAAAGTTCCCCCATTATACTTGCTGAAGCATTAGTGGCAAGACCAAGCGTCCAGCTGGATTAAAATGGAATCAAATTCCGCCCAAAAGCAATTGTCTTCAATTTCCGCTCAAAACTTCCATTTTTATTCACGGCCTCCGCAAGAATAATTGAATTATCAGTGTGACAAGGAAGATAATGAGCATCCTGTAGCTGCGAGAATCGCATCGCGGTTGAGAAAATGAATTGTGTCGCGGCAAAATCAAATTGCTTTTCACTTCAACGATGCGATCGGCGTTGCTACATAATGCTCATTATTTTCCCGACAGACTGATAATACGCGTACTAGTGCGTTTGCAATGTCGCTGGAGTGACTTCCGCGACATGCACTGTTACTGTCACCGTAAGAAACTCAAAGCCAAGTGAAGAACAAACGTTTATTACGAACAACTTTAGCCAGTCCTACTTGACGCGTCCGTTCCAACCACAAACGGCTCCAGTGTGCTTTGCCGCTTCAGACAGGAAAGTAAATATCTCCGGCAAGGTCGAATAAAATAGAAGGTGGTGATTGCGTTAAAAAGACTATGGCATCCGATTAACCACGAGACAGCCATCATATTCCATGGGTTCAAAGTGCAGGCGGTGCCGGAGTACCTTGTAAGAATTGCTGGGATCACTCCCGTTATGAAGGGGCCAATTGCCTGAAAAAATCATGCTATTCTATTATATTACAGTAGAGCATTGGTACGACAAATTGCAATGGAAAGAATAATTTGCTCGTTGTAGAAGAGCTTTATAGCACAAAGGTTAATTTTGGCGCAAAATTGACCTTCTCCGTCTGCCCGAGACTATCCTTGTTGTATTTTGTGCTATTGTAACGTTTGACTGGATAAAGAATATAGGATATTGTCTGGCCTGTATTACGTCTATCCCGGTCGACCCCTCCTACCAGTCGCTTCATAAAGTGCGTAGACTTTCTGTCGGGAGGCCCTTGCACAAACCTCTTTTTGCGACGTGCGTTTGACCTCTTGCACGATGCCAGTACAACATCGCAGCAAGCTTTTCTCAACCGAGCTAGGAGTTCGGCATATGTCGTAAAAAATTACCTATGCTTTTAAATTTGTGCCAAGCTTCATTAAAATACATATAATATAATAAAACGTTGGAGTACTTCCACTGTACACAAGGACAAATTTTTGTATTTTAAGCGGTCAAACTGTCACAAATATTCGCGAAAAGGTTATGACGGCTGTAAACGCTTCTCTAGACAATGTGTATGCCATGCTCTTTTCACGAATGCCAACTACAAATCTTAATCACAACCGAGAACGTCTTTACAGGTGGAATTCCAAATAACATTCCTTACCATTACCCGAAGTGCGTATTTCACTCCGTAAAACATCTTTCTGGTCCGATGATGAGCGTCCAGTCTGTGAGACGACCAGTACCTGGACATGGCGACGTCCACAACGATCGTGACCACGTAACAGCCGCCCAACAGTACTTTAATGCACGTGTTGTGGATTGAATAGCGTTGACTGCTCTGAACGTTGATGCAAAATATGACATACATTCCTTACCATATATGTCCCAGTGACGTCCGCTAATGCCACGTCTTTAAAGCCACTGTAGAACACAATCTTTTGTATGAGGACTCTCTCTTCATGTGTCGAAAACCCATACATGTTGTAGTTGAGGGAGCCGGCAGTCAGACACACAATTGTTGGCACTATCCACATCAAATAAAAAAAAATTCCTCGTGGGGCACAACCGCTGAAAATATTGAGACTTTATATACTACAACCCCCATTTTGCACCCTGCAAAACATCCACTTTACATTGCGCAAAACCCCCATTTTGCGCCGTGCAAAAACCCTATATTGCACAGTATAAAACCCTCATTTTGCACCGTGTAAAACGACCATATGCACAGTGCAAAAACGCCGACTTTGAACCGTGCAAAACCCCCCATTTTGCACCGTGCAAAAACTCCACATTGCATCGTGCAAAAAACCCCATTTTGCAATGTGCAAAACCCTCATTTTGCATCGTGCAAAACCCCCACTTTGTGCCGTAGGAAAAAGTTCAAATGCACCGGGGGGAAGCGAAAGAATGTCCCTGCACTTTATGGAATTGAAAATGTTGATACTTACTATCGAAAAACATGAAATCGCCAAAGGAACTGAACGGGAATGATGATCCACGACCCGAAAAAGATAGTTCGGGCAGCAGATTTTAGAATACCCGTTACACGGTATTTGGAGGACCGCAAGATGATGTTGTCGTAGCTGAATGCAACGCCGAGTACGGTGTAGGGGAACTGAAACAAGTATCCCAGTTAACATTTTTTTGATTTTCGATTTGATATCAGTCTGTCGGGGAAATAATGTGGATTTGTCGCTGCTCTTGGAGGGCTAGCCGCGGCTGGAAATTTGATTTACGACAATAGCCGTAAAATTTTGTTGCGAAAAACCCACATTATTTCCCCCGACTGACTGATATTATTATTAAATATCAGTCTTTTTGCAAAGACGAAAACAACAATAAAAACGAACCGTTTCCATTTGCATATTGACGGCGGCAAGGAGAATGTCGTAGATACAGCCGAACATGAGAAAGTCTTTCACGCTTCTGAGCCTCTCCGATGGCTGGACGATCACGTAGAGCAGGAAAAGGTTTAGGCCGCAGCCGGCCGAGCAGATCAGCGCCTCGACAACCTTATGGATCGCTAAAGATAGGAAAAAGCTAGATTTTGCTTTACAAGGAAAGGTCTTCAAGCGCTAGTAATGTAACGATCTTGACCTTGCCATTTTACGGAAGGACAAGAATTCCTCCAAACTCAAAAAAAAACTTACTTTGCACATCGTATGCGGTGACCGGATTCGCAGTGTACCATTCAAAAATCGGATCATAGTTGCGATTGGCCAACAGCTCATTGCATTCCTCCTGACTCAACCCCATAACTATACTTCCTTTAAACAAGTGAGCTGTCAAAAACGACGCATAATTTTCGCTACAAAAAGCGCGCCGAGAATGCAACGGGAAAAACAACCGATTGTAGGCTGCCAACAGCTGTACCAGACTAAAGGCTGAGGCATTCGGTACAAAGTTTCGCATACAATCCATAGAACGTATCCTTAGAGCAAGCGAGAAAACAGTGTGTGACGTTTCGTCACTCAAGCCGTAAAAATTGCGTCACGACTAGGCTTGGCCGCCGGGCCGAAGCAAAATTAAAATTTTGAATCTCAAAGCGAAAAGGTGGTAGGTAAAAAAGAAGGTACCTCACTAACTAAATACAATGTCCGGGCATTGACATTGATGAATTGAGAATGCATGCCAAATTTAGGCTAATTCTGGCCAGTTTCCGCAAAATTATAAGTTGTGGCCAGAATAAGGAACTCTTACGCTACTCGGGCCATAAAGTATTTATCGCGACCCCGGGATTTTGGCGCTCTCTGAAAAAAATGATTTTTCGCTGCAAAAAATGGCGTCGCAAGGCTTTCTATCGGACTGTCGGAAAAATAACGAGCACAATGTCACTACGCCGATGGTGTCGCTGACGTTAAAATCAGTTTGATTTTGCGACGACACAATTAATTCTCTCGGCGGCGATGCACGGCAACCCAGGGAGTCTCCCTCCTCGTTTCGGCGCTTCGCACACCCAGTATCGGTAAAATTCACACCAAATGTCACAACAGAATTTTTCGTGTGGTTTTTCGATGGAAAAATATTTTTCTCGAAATTATTGCATTTATTTTGTCAGTTGTGACACTTCGTTTGGACGAAACTCAAAAGTGGGCGGGAGACATTTTTGTTCTATTACGGTTTGCCGTGCGATGCGGTTTACGATGCGACAGGGAGCTCATTATTTTCTTGACAGACTAAATATGGATTAAAAGAAAATATATAATATATATATATACACAGCCACATTATTTACTCTCAAATAAGTTACATACCATGTCCAACTTTTTTCATTCGTCTGTTAATTTTTACATAGTCATTCCAGTAATATCCGTGACGAAAGTTGAGGTCCTAACTTTTCCGAGGCTCAAGACAAATCTTCGATAGGGTTGTATGAACCACAACGTTGTTACTGCGTTTATCATACTTTGGAATACGACCAGCCACGAGACCGTCATCATAATCCATGGGTGGAAAGTGCAGGCGGTACCAAAAGCTCGGATGAGATAAGCGGGAAGGACGGCGGTAAGAAGAGGCCCTACTGCCTGAAAGAGCGACAGAATTACGAAAAAACTGAGTATGACATTTGTGCACAGAAAAAAGACATTCCGAACCGTATATTCTATCAGTCTGTCAAGAAAGTAATGAGCAAATGAACTGTGCCGCGGCAAAGTCAAATTGCCTTTCCATTCACGCCTACTTCTACCGTAGACGTTGTCATTTCCACAAAAAAAAACAATTTTCCGTAGGAGACTGACAAAGTTACGGCCAGAAAGTTTTTTTCTGTGACTGCTCTCGACGTTTTTACAACGCCCTTACCATCAATCGAAACGTCACTTTCACCGCGGAGAACATTTTCCTGGTCCGATCGCTTGTGTACTGCTCCTGCGTCCTCCAATAATACGACATGATCAGGTCCACGGCGATTGCGACAGAGTATGAGCCAAATAAAAGAAATTTGATCATATAATTACTAGCTTTGTAGCGGTCCGTGGTCTAAAAGCCTCGAAGGTATTAACCAATTGCGGCTTACGTTGAAGCTTCCGGTAACCTCCGAAAGCCGGACATCTTTGAAGCCGTAGGCGTGTATAATACGCCGTATCAGAATCCTGTCCTCTTCCGTAGCACTACCAAAAGCGCGGCTGTTGATTGTGCCAGCCACGATAAAGATGAGAGAGGATGAAATCGCGAGGACATAGAGGTAGATTCCTCGAGGTGCACAGCCGCTGAAAAGACGATTGAAAAAATAGTGAAACAGGCGGGCAAGGTGTGACACTCAGATTTTGATGGAGCTCATTTTTAGCACAAATTTAGACGACTTCCTTCTAACAAGGAAAGTATAATACTTCTATGGGGTATGGAGTTACAGGTCGAGATATAATACATAAAAAATTCACAAAATTTTTCTGATTCAGAATATGTAAAAATTAGCTGCCTTTTTACCCCATAGAAGTACTTTGCTTGTAAGACATAAGCAAGCTCCTAACCCGTTTTTTTGCACGAAAAATCGGGATTTTTGGGCCGTAAGATATCAAATCTGACTATCCTATCCTTGCGAATTTTGGCACTGCCTATTTACACATTCCGTTGCAATGTTTCCATAGAAAATCAGTTTTTGCCTCGCGAAACCGGCAAAGATATTGACAAAAAAATTTTTTTTGACCGTCCTCCGTATTTCTCGTACCCTCACGGCCGTAAAGATTGTTGAATATCTCGGCTGTGCTTGCAAATCGCAAGTAAAAAGTTTCAGGAATTGATATGCGTTCCAACGGAATGAAAATACGACGATACCCACACTTACTACCGGAATATGTGAAATCTCCACAGGAATTGGATTGGGATGTTGAGCCACGTTCCGAGGAAACTCATCCCCGCGATGGTCTTCAGAACCTCCATGATTCGGTAGTCTTCAAATCGAATAAGCTGATTGCTGTAGTTGAAGGCGATCCCAAGAACGGATGAAGGCAGCTGAAAAGGGGATTGACTGTGGAAGGCTTCACTTACTGAACCCATTTGCATATTGAACAAAGCAAATACGAAATCATAAATGCAGCTGAACATGATGAGCCCTTTGGCGCTTCGTATACTCTCCGATTGAGTGATGATGATGTAGAAGAGGAAGGCATTCATCGAGCAGCTTGTGACGCAGATGACGAACATTACGGACCTGTGGATCACTGAAAGAATTTTTGAAAAGATATGTAGATGCAGGTTGGCCATATTGCAAATTGTAGCTTCCTCACAAGCAAAGCCTTTCAAATAACCACCTTAGAGGACACTTGCTGCACAAAAAAAATCAACTTTATTCGAAAATGGCATTGCTATGTTCAAGGAATGCCTTTTTCTATGCCAACCCCTCTCATTCCGCGTAATGTCCGTAATGATTTTCGAATATCTCGTCTTCAAAGGGCAAGCTAAAACCTTTGGAAATCGACACTTGCATCAGAAGTATGCGGATGACTTGAAGAAAATCTGAGCGTCGCACTTGAAACCGTTCGCGCGGAAGAAACTATTTTTTCCAGGAAACATTAACCTATGTATGACGCCAGAATTCGCAAAGAAGGGTCGTTTTTTGCCAACTTCTGATTTGAAAATCAATGATTAAATTTGCAAAACAAAGTGTCAAATTTTGGTAGATCACTGTCGAAGAAATCCCAGTTATTTTTACAAAACGCGAGAGTTAGGAGTTTCGCAAATATTTTAGAAAAAATATTCTAAATCTGCACCAAATTTTATCTAAATCTGAGCGTCGTACTTGGAGTACTTTCTCTGGTAAACACACCACTTACCTTGAACATCATACTCCGTAGCCGGCCTAATCTCATACAGTTCAAAAATCCGGTCAAAGCTTCGGTTTGCAATCAACATCCTACACTCCTCATCACTAAGCTCCATGGTCAGAAAAGAGCAGTAAATTTGAGTAACCCTGACTTCGTACTTGCCGTATCTTTTGTAGCTGCACCTAAGGTCTATGACATTCCTCCTTTAGCAAACACAAAAAGAACTTGCGAAGCTACAATCTTATTTTAAAAATCGTGCAAGTGTTTGTACCCAATGGCGTGAGCAGCGGGTTAGTCACGCGTTTCCACTTTTCTGGGTACAAGCCGTCGAACGTTTGGTTTTTGTAAAGTGCGGAACCGAACTTGTCGATAATTACAGTCAAAATTACAATAATTGAACCGTCTGTAAACAGAATTTGCAGCGAAAGTGCTCGCTCACATTTTGATAGACAAATTGAGATTAACCTTAACCTCCGAGGGTCCTTTTACTCGAACCTCGCGCTCAAATCCACTGCCCATACCAAAAGGCTTTCGCCTTGTTCGGATCATTGCAGTTATATAGGTTCTGCGATGATTCGGGTTCAGGCGGAGCCTGAACCCATACTGCAATAGCTATAATATTATATATATTATGTATTTATATTTCAGTCTGTCGGGAAAACAATGAGCACTCTGTCGTATCGAAAATCGCAATGCCGCCGAGAAAACGAGTTGTGTCGCGAATCGCGATGAAATCAAATTGCTTTCACTTCAGCGGCATACAGTGGGGGACCTGATCCAGTGGCAAAAAACGTACCATTTTGCATCCAGGAAGTATCAAATATGTGGCAAAACACCTCCCTCTCCTAGTGAAAAGAGTTCTTTTAGAAGGGCGCGCCCTTTTTCCTCACGAAAACAGCGGGCGCGCTTTTGAAATCGGAGTTTTTTGGCTTGGAGAGGGAGATATTTTGCCACATTTTTTGATGCATCCTGGATGCAAAATGGTGCGTTTTTTGCCATTGGATCAGGTCCACTGTAATCGGCGCAAAGACTAGGCATGGCTCCTGGCCGGGCTTTCCCAAATTTTCTGGCCCGGGCCGGGCCGACTAATTTCTCGGCCCGACCCCGGGCTTCGATTTTCAGGCCCGGCCCGGGCCGGCCCGGTTTCTTTGAAATCTGGATTTTGCCCGGAAAAAAGGAAAAATATGGTTTTCGTTAGATTTTTTTCATTTTTTCAAACAGAATGTTGATAGCGAACGTAAAGTGGCCTTATTTACCACTCGCCCAAATAAAAAAATAATTTTCCAGTCAACTTAAAAAAATTTACAGAAATTCTTAAGTGCGACCTCACAGTTAAAATACGCTGGCAAAAAAAAGAAAAAGGAAAATTTTTCAAAAATACACAATACGCTTGTAGGTTTTTTCAGACCCGACAAAAGATCTGTGATAAAATATTTTTGCTGAAATTTGGGTGACTCTACACAAAAGCCTATGATTTTTTGTAACCATATGGTAAGAAAATTTATGGCGACTTAGTAATTTATAAAAATAGTCAAACGGCAATTGCACTATGTATAGGTTTTGCTAAATTATTGTTTACATTTTGCGAGAATGTGCCATAATTTTGCCGTCATTTCCTGCTTTCTTTCTTTCCAACCTCGTACAAAAATTTTCCGGGCCGAACCGGGCCGGGCTTGGAGATTTAGGCGCGGCCCGCAGGCCCGGGCCGGGCTGGCCCGGTTTGCAGCCATGCTTAGCAAAGACACTGTACTCACTATTTTCCCGGCAGACTGATAAGGCATATGTGAGGTTCGCAGCTTGCGCTTTGCAGAAAAAAAACTTTTTTCCATGTAAAACTGGTAACGATGGCTGACGAACAATTTGAAGGTGCTGCAACAGTCTGTCGGAAAGATAATGAGGACAATGCCGATGTGCCGATTAGGTCGCTGAAGCAATTTGATTCTGTCATTTTCAGTACAATAAAAATACCTCCATTTTTCTCGTTTTTCAGTCACCAAAATTCAAAACCAAATAACTCTTCTTTTATTTTTCACAAATATTGTGTATAAATCTTCAATATTATACTTAAAATTCTACCTAAATATTGCTCTATTCAGCTTGAGTGCTCTCAATTTTCTTCTCCTCTCTACTCCGCCGACTCTTGGAGCTCTTCCCGTCATCAGAGCTCCTCTTTCGAATTGCAGTCTCCACCTTCTTCAACCCATTTTGTGTCTCATCGGAAGAGCCCTCAGAAACCACCGGCGTTTTTTGGACCAAATTTCTGGGACCTTTAGGGTCGGTGTTGTGGGAATTGCTCGAGGAATCCACTCCGTCCGAGCCATCCGAAGCATAGGGAGGAGTGTGACAGGGGACAAACGTCTTGGGGACACGAATTCCTCGGCGAAGACGCTGAAAAATGAAAAATAATTAGCAATTTTGGAAAAAACTGGACAAAAAACCAAAATTTAAAAAAAAATCCAACAAAGAAACGTAAGTTTTTGGTATTTTCAACTTTTTTAGCGTTTTTTAAAAATTCGGGGTCTCACCTCTCTCATGTTCAGCCTTATCTTCTTGAAAAATATGTAGTAAATGGCGTAGATTGGAATGCAAATCATGGAGGCTCCGGAGATGCAAAATCCAAAAATCTCGGCGACCAATTCATATGGATCTCCATTTGGATATACCAAAGGGGTGTAGAAAACTAGGCAGACCACGAATAGACCCTGAAATTTGGGAAATAAAAAAATAAAACAAAAAAAAATAAAAAAAATAATAAAATAAAAAATAAAAAAATAATAACAATTTTCAAAAGAATTAAAAAAATGAATAAAAATAAAAAAAATTAAAAAAAAATCAAAAAAATATTAAAGAAAAAATTACCGCAGCCACCAGCGGAGAAGTGTACTTCCACAGCCATACCCATCCTCGGCAAATTCTCTTGTCCGTCATCTCGTACAAACATTCGTAAACTCGATCAGCGCCAAATGCCCAGGCAATTCCGATAATTTCAAAGAACACGACAAATAACAGAGCGTAGCCCGCCGCACCATAACTGTCGATCACATTTAGCCAGTGAACTCCAGCCTGAAAATAAAAAAATTAAGAAATTGCAAAATTTAAAAATTTAAAAAGAAAAAAATTAAATTAAAAAAAATGAAACATTCAAAAAAAAAAAATAAAAATAGCAAAAAAATAAAAAAAGCAAAAAAAATAAAAAAAAGATAAAAAATGAAAAACTAATAAAAAATTAAATTAAAAAAAATCAAAAAAAAATAAAAAAAAAATAAAAAAAAAAGCCAAAAAACCCCCAAAACTCACAAAAGTAACCATCGGCAGTGAAACCACGAAGAAAAAGAGGCAAAACAGAAACAGCGATATTTTTCGGTACTTTAGCAGATACGGGAATCGATCCGCCATTCCTGTGTACACTCCTTCCACCATACAAACTTGGGAATCAAAGCCCAAGATGATGATCATGCTGAAGAAAAGCACCGCCCAAACCTGTTTCCCCGGGATGTGCGTTGCGGTTTCGGGGTACACGACAAAAGTGAGGCCGAGGCCCGGCTTCACAACCTCTGAGATGTCTTTTCCGGTCAGATGGGACATGTGGCCAAGCATGCCGAAAATGGCGAGACCTGAAATTTTTAAAAAAATTAAAAAAAATTTTTTGTCACTTTAACAAAAAAAATTATAAATGGAATACCCTACATGGAAACCTCTTATTTTACATTTTTAAAATTTTTTAGCCCTCCAAAAACGATATTTTTTGATAAAAAAATTAAATTTTCGTCTTACCTGCCAAAAATGACGTCATCACATTGATAAAGCACAACAAAAGGGCGTCACTAAAAAAGGATCGTATAATAATAAAAATCATATTTTTCTTACAAATATAAACAATAATTTTAATATCCCACTTACCGATAGCAATTATGGCTAAACTTATTATGCGAACCCAGCGCAATCAGCGTTCCAAACCCGACCCCGTACGAGTAGAATACTTGCGTTCCGGCGTCCTTCCACAAGGTTATCGAGAGCAACGGCTCCAAGGTTGGGACCAAATAGTGTTTCACGCCTTCCCAAGACCCGTCCAAAGTCAGGGCGCGGCCGAGCAGAATGGCAATGACAAAGTACGGGAAAATGGCGCAAAAGTAGATGCACTAAGACGAATAAAATCAAGTAATTAAAAAACAGTGCCTTATAAATTGTTTATTCCTACATCAAAAATATTATTTTCTAAACAAAAAATTTGAATTTTCGGTTTCCCGCAAACTCTTGGCATTCTGTTTCAAGTTCAAAAACGGGTCCAAAACGATGTAATTAATCAACAAATAAGCGAATAACTGCGTTGAAGTTCAAATTCAAAGTAAAAAATTTGAATTCCTAATTTTCCCGCCAAGTTGGCACATCTTTGGCATTCTGTTTCAAAGATCAAAAAGTGTCAAAAATCACAAAAACAGTCATGGCACAGTGCAAATCTCCAATAAAAAGTAAATTCAAGGTGTAAAAATTTGAATTTTTTCGATTCCCGCCAAAATTTCAAAAATCTTGGCATTCTGTTTCAAACTCCAAAAATGACCATAACTGGTAAGATGCTCACAAAAAGCGATAAATATCCTAGAAAATAAAATTGAAAGTGTAAAAATTTACATTTTTCCGATTCCCGCCAAAATTTAACAAATCTTGGCATTTTGTTTCAAGGACATAGAATTGAAAAAAAATGCAAAAGCTGGTCAAAAAAATTACCTTCCTGGCATGTGTGATCCCATTCCACATTGCGAAATAAATGGCGACCCAACTGGCGATGAGAATCAGCAAAATTTCCCATTGAACTCCGCCCATATCCAAGAATGTGTCAGTTTGTTGAAGAACTCGGCGTCTGAAAACGGACAATTTGGGGTAAAATACGGGCAGTCTAGTGATTCAATAGTGACTTTGCTGATTTTCACTAATAATTTTTTTTTAAAAAATCCCGTTTTTACAAAAACAAAAAATTAAAAAAAAACCTCAGAAAAACTTTGTCTCCTCACTCCCAGAACTGCTCCACCGCCGTTTGCAGCCGCTTCTCCACCGCCGTCACATTCAATCCGGTCGAATTGACGAGCGCCTCGATTTGGCTGCTCTCATTGCCAGTCCGGATGCAGTACTCGTTGTTCCACTCATGCTCGCAGGTCTCCCACGGGAACTCGGAGCGGAACGCCTGGGACATGTAGAAGACGGCCCACGAGATGATGACGCAGTAGTACCAGACGCACATCGCCGAAATGACCATGTTGCCGTAGCCGACGCCCGCGAACACTGGGGCCATCTTCCACATTTCCATGGCGCCTTTTTGCAGGTATTGGCCGACGATGACCTCCATCAAGAAGACAGGGATCGCGCTCAGGGAAAAGAAGATGACGTAGGCGATCCAAAACGATCCTGCAATGAATCAGGTCTAGTTTGCAACCCAAAAGTACAATTTTTCAATAAAAAATTGAATTTTGGTTTTCCCGACATTTTTGGCATTCTGTTGCAAGTCTGTAAAACACTTTTAAAAACCTTCAAACAGGTGATTTAAGCCATATACATATATCACTTTAAGGAAAAATCTAACAAGGGAAGTACCCGAAGTGCGACGCTCAGATTTTTATAAAAATTGGCATAGATGGAGATTAGAATTTTCTTATTCGATTGCGAACATCCTAGCTCGCGCTTTGCAGAATCCGCCGAGAAAGAAGGGCCGGAATATCGAAAAAAATCTTCAAATGCCGACGATTTTCCCTGCAAATTCTCTTGATCTTGGCATTCCGTTCGAGGAAAAAATATTTTTTCTCGCAAGAATTTTTTTCTTGATAATGTTCAAGACTATTTTGTTGCTTTTATGTGGAATATTGTGTGTTATTTTCACTTTTTTACACTCTGTACATGATTCTAGCGCTATTAATTGGATTGTCGCCATCCGAGGGGTAAAATGTTTCGTCCTTTGACGAATTTATACAGTTTTTCCTCTGCAGATGGGCAAACCACTCTAATAGTTGCTTTAAAGCTGTTTAGGAGAGATGCGAACGTTCTACGGTCGTGTATGAATATAATCTTAAAGTAAGTGCTTCGGGTACTTCCCTTGTAAGTAAAAAATTTGAATTTCAGTTTTCCCGCCAGTTTTGGCATCCTGTTTCAAGTCTGTAAAACACCTAAAAATGTTCAAATAGATGATTTAGGCTATAAATATATGCTTTACAATCTGATTTTCATACGAAATTATAAATTTCAGTATTCCCGCCATCTTTGGCATTCTGTTTCACGCTTCAAAAACAGCAAAATCGCCTAAAAATAAAATGTAATTTTACATGCACTGAATCAAAATTGACCAATTTTTTTTGAAATTCAAATTTAACTTCTCCCGCCAGTTTTTGGCATTCTGTTTCAACTCTCCAAAAGCGCTCCAATTTATTCGAAAACCCCCAAAACCGACCTACCTCCTCCATTTTTGTACGCCAAGTACGGGAATCGCCACACATTCCCCAACCCTACGGAATACGAGATCATGGACATCAAAAAATCCCAAAGTCCACTCCAATGCCCTCGATGCGCTGCGTTCCCGACCACAACAATGCTCAGCGACCTCTCTTCAGCTGTCGAAATGCACTCATCATCGTTGTTGCTGTGGCTGGATTTATGGAGACTGAAGCCGGCTTCGGCTCTGGATTCGGGACTTTTGACCGTGGAATGAGATGGCTCCAAGTTTTGGTTCACAGCTTCGCAATTTTCAAGATTTTGTTGTCCTGAAGCTTGTACGGTTGCGCCTTCTGATGTCACAAAGGATTCCGGATCTTCATTACGCCCGAGCTCAGCCCTTGAAGGCAGATTCAGCATCGATTTCAAGAAGTGAGCCATGTTTCGACTCCTTTCGTTTGAGGAATAGACGACCGATGAGAGAATGGGGAAAAATTATGATGACTTTTTGTTTCAAAGTTCAAAAAATCCGTGACTTTTTTTAATTATTTTTTTGCACCGCACCGTGCGCAAATTTTTTGCACTGTGCGGTAAAAATTTTTTGCACTGTGCGGTAAATTTTTTTTGCACTGTGCGGCAAATTTTTTGCACTTTGCGACAAAGTTTTTTTTGCACAGTGCGGTAATTTTTTTGCACTGTGCAAAATGTGCAGAGCGCATTTTCATCGCACAGTGCAGGCATTGTCGCCACTTTTCATCTCTCCCGTTGCACTGTGCAGTTTTCTCTTTCTTTCCTTCTGCACCGTGCATTTCTCTTTGCCTTCTCCACGCACTGTGCATTCCTTATTCCTTCTCAATGCACTGTGCAGGTTTTGTCGCCACTTTTCATCGCTCCCGTTGCACTGTGCAGTTTTCTCTTTCTTTCCCTCTGCACCGTGCATTTGCTCTTTTCCTTCTCAATGCACTGTGCAGGCTTTGTCGCCGCTTTTCATTGCTTTCGTTGCACAGTGCATTTTCTTTTCTCTTTCTCCATGCACTGTGCATTCCCTATTCCTTCTCAAAGCACTGTGCATTATGTCATTTCTTTTCTCTTGCACCGTGCAGAAATTTTCAAACCCAAAAATTCTCGAATTTCACTTCAAAGAAAATTTTTTTCAAGCTTTAATAACTCTTTTTTTTTGTTGAATTTCAAATATACGTTTCACAATAATAAAAACTTTTCATTTTGAAACAGAGAAAAGGACGAATAGTTGAAACTTTTGAAGAAAGTGTGATAAAAAGGTGTGGGTTTAGTTAGCCGTTGATTGGAAAATGACAAGATGTTGATGGAAATGGTGGGACGGCTGGGCGGGAGTAATTAATTTACTCTTCCTCCTCCTCTTCACCTGAAAATACGGGATTTTTGTATGTAAAAAATGGATATTTTGGGTTTCACAGCGAACAGCGATTTTGGCATTGTGTTGCAAGCGGGAAAAATTCGAAATTTGGTTTTTAAAGATAAAAATAAGTCAAAATGATCATAGAGTTCTCATTTTTGAGCTTGTGTAGAAACAAAAAATTTGAATTCCGCATTTCCCGCTATTTTTGGCATTCTGTTTCACGTGTTAAAAATGTCACAAAAATTGGTCACATTGAGTTAGGGATTGTTTTGATTCAAAATGCGCCCTCTCCCGTGCCATTTGGGGAAAAATTTTTGAATTAAAAATTTTCCGGCAAATTTTGGCATTGTGTTGCAAGTGGTAAAAATTGATGGAATGGCAGTAAAATTCGAATTTAAGGCGGTTCAAATGAAAAAGATACAAAGGTTTCAAAACATAATTGCTAAAAAACTTGAATTTACAGCGGCGCGGCAGTTTTGGCATTCTGTTTCAAGAGCCAAAAATAGGTGGAAATTGCGCAAAATCGGGCAAAATTAAGTCTTTTTTGATGAAGGAGGTGTGTTTATTGTTTTTGACACTATTTTTTGACATGAACTTACCCTCCTCCTCTTCCACGACTTCCTCTTCAGCTGGCTTGTCCTCGGCCTTGCCTTCGGTCTTGACGGGCGTTGGTGGGGCTTCACCGACCTTGGCGCCACCCTTCTTGGACCACTCGGGCTTCTCTGATTTCTGTTGTTGCTGAAAAAAAGCTACCGTAACCCTGTCTTTCAAATAGAAGCTTCAATAACCGTATCCCTCAAATAAAAGCTACAGTAACCCTCTTTATCAAACTCCCATATCCCCTTACCTTCTTGCTGAGGACATCCAGGGCGTTCTCCTTCTTGACCACCTTCAACTGGCTGCGGAAGTCGGCCTTCTCGGTGGTGGCGCCACCCTCTGCCGCGATCGCCTTCTTGAACTTGTTGTCGTACTTGGAGACCTTCTTCAAAGCGGGCTTCACGAACTTGCCGCGCAAGTCATTGACGGCGATGGTGAGTTCGTTGATCTGGGCGTCCTTCTCGCTGACGAGGGCGTTAATGTCGTATTTCTCCTCTTCCAACTGCACCATGCGGGAGAAGAGCTCGTTGTAGATGGATTCGAGTTTACCTAAAGCAGCAACAGTTTGTAAAATAACTTATGTAACGTCACATAGGAGCTCTGTGAGCTATTTTAATAATTTCTCAACCTTTGGTCCAGCCGGGATCGAACTTGCCCCGAAATTTTGACAAAACTCACTACCACTGGGCCATTGGAGCACATTTTCAAAAATCTCTTAAAATGGCTAGAAAAGCATCAGAATGTCTCAAAAGGCCCAAAAAAACCTTTCCAGACTTTATAAAAAACTCCTTTTTACATCAAAAATTACACTAAGCTCCCTTTCTCCAATAAAACCCCATTTTCCCTCAAAAAATCGCTTACCCTTGTCATCAATGGAGTCAACATCGGGCAGAGGGATGATACGCTTCTGGAGGACTTGGTTGCGCTCTTGTTCGCGCTTCAACTGCTGTTGTTTCAAGTCTTCAGCGGCCTTGATCATCAACAATTTCTGAAAAGCGAGGAATCATTAGAATCATGTTTGTAGAGTTTATAGAGGCAAGAGGTAAAGCTTGCATGATTTTCCGGTCATAGTGGATCACTAAAATACGGTTTTTTGAGAGAAAAAATTGAAAGAAATTTTTTTGAAAAACGAGATTTTTTTGTCCAAAATACCTTTTTTTAATTGCCAAATATGACCATAGACAATATCTAGAACAATTTTTAAATGTGATCAACACTTTTTTTGCAACTTTACACCTATTTTTTTAAAAAATCTCGTTTTTTAAAATCACCAAAAAACGAAAACATCAATTTTTTCAGTTGCTTAAAATCACAAAAATCCATTCTAGAATGCCTAAAATTAACTCGAATGTCCATAAATGGGAGATAAACGACTTACTCGGAGCTTCTTCTTACGCTCGGGCGTGAGGAAACCCTTCTTGGCCTTCTTCTTGGAGCCGGCTTCCTCCAACCGCTTGCGCACCTCGGCCTTCTTGCGTTCGCGTTCTTCGGCCTTCTTCTTGGCCTCCTGAAATCATAAAGTGTTCATGGTTAGAATTTGTTACAGTAATATAGTCGTAAAAAGACCTTTTTGAGGAAAAATCTCTGTGTTTTGACCAAAAAGGTGTTTTTTATAAGATTCTAGCGAAAGACCGCCTTAGGCATTAAAAATTTTTTGTTGTTTTAGATGATAATATCCCGTGGTTCATACTGAACATCAAAATCTATTATCAGACTCTCGTATTTTACCGATCTTTGAAAGAAAAATCCAAAAAATTTCAAAAATCTTTTTTTTTCGATTTTAGCTACAGAAACCCCTAAAATATGGATAAAATAATGTGGAATGTGCCGGCAAGACCTTCTAGGATTTGTTTTGCAGGCAACTTACATCATCACCGCCGGAAGCGACTTCGGGTTCATCATCGCCACATGGGCCGCCGAAGCGGAGCTCTCTGAAAGAAATGCAATAAAAAAAGAGATTTTTTTGCTCAATTATGATCAAACTTTGTTAGTAAGTTAGATTGGTCCTCAAAAAAATATCACAAGAGCATTCTTTTTCGTATTTTACAAACTTTTTTTCCAATTTTCTTTGATTTTCAACGAGAAATCGCGTTTTTTCTAATTTGTTTAATTTTAGAGCGCATTGTAAAAGACTGATCTTGTATCTAAAATGCGAGATAATCTCTATTTTAAAATTTAAGGTAAAATTAACAGCAAAAAGTTTATTGTAACATTACCTTTTGCACTGTTTATGACCAAAAACAACGCAAAAATAGTGATCTTTGAAATAAAATCGAATTTTCTGGCAAACAAGATGTTTTTGAAAACAAAATTTGATAGTACAACATGTAACCTGATATCTCCATGTTGCCAAGTAAAAATAAAATTTCAATCCCAACTTTGTAGTTAGTTAAAGCAGTAAAAATTCGTTGCAAGTCAAAATTTTTCAAAAAAATTTCGATTTTTCCTCAAAAAATCATTAAATCAGGGAATTTATTGTATTCAAATTAGCATCACAATACTCCACGGGGGTTATAGAGTTACCGCAAAATCAAAAAAATCTCGAAAAAACGCCAAATCAGAGAGCACTAGCACAAATATGGGCAACGCCCCCGCTTGCCGCAATTCCGGGAATCGAAGGCGAAAAAAAACTCACTCAAAATAGTCGGCCATTCTGCTGGACGTGGATCAAATCAGACTGAGTGCCGGCAGTTTTTGTTTTTGGCCCGAGGCGATCCCCACAGCGGCAAGGGCGGTGTGGGTGCCCTGAAAGTCGCCGAGAGGAACGGGCCGAGATTGGGCGAAAATATCGTCGCAAATGGAGAGTGTGGCAAAGAGATGGGGCGAAGAATCGAGAGGCGAGCGGGGGCGATCGGGCCGTTGATCCCGCGGCAGCTGGTCGGCCGGCTTTTACAGCGCCGCGGCCCAAGGACGACCGCTTTCTGGAAGTCTCTTTGGATCGGGGAAGACGCCGAAAAGGTCTCGTATCTAAGTTTGTCGGCGCTCTCTCAGCAATATCAAGTCTTTTTTATGCCCTCAAGGCCTTTTGCACTCTATAGTTTTCTTGTTGACCTGGATCTTCAACATATATTGGATCAAAATTGCGATTTATATTATCCATGATATAGCTGGGAGACGTCGGAAAATAATTGATTGTAAAATTTTATCACCATGTCATAGCTGCCTGGTGGTCTTGTTATCGTATTTTAGAAAGCCTCCTTTAAATGTGTGGAGAATTTCACGTCCAATGTCATATAAATTTTCGAGTTATGACAAAAAATTTCAAAAAATCCTCGATTTTCGCTAAAATCTCTAGTTTTTTGTCTTTTTTCTCTAACTCTGAGAGAGCTACGACGTCTTGTCGTCTCTCAAAATCTCTCACAAGCAATGTCAAAGACGCTTGTTTAGTTTCAAAGGCACTCCTTCATTGCCGTTGTCCCTCTTCCTCCCTCAATTCCAGTTTATTTTTATAAATCTGTCCTTTGCTTTTGTGATCAATCCAATCACACAGATCTCTCTCCTCCGCTTCTAATCTCACTCTTCGATTGTCTTCATGAGATTGCAAAGAAGAAGTAGGAAAAAGGGAGGCAAACACCTTGTAGAGAAGCCTTTTTTTGCTGGTGAAAAAACATATCTCCGTCTGTCAGAAAAATAATGTGGACTAGTAGAAAATGTCTCTTCTTGCCGCAATCGGGCACCAAATAGCCAGTAGCGGCTGGCCCGCGCAATGCGATGCTGGGCAATTCCGAGGCGCGACAAATCCACATTATTTTGCCGACAGACTCATATTTATGAAATTGTTCCGTAACGGTGAAAAATTTTTGTCTTCTCCTTTAAAAGGAGAAATTCTGAAAGCACAGTAAACACAGCAATTTAGGGCACGAATGTCATCTAGGCCGCATAGTCATTCCAGAAAATTTTAGCTTGCACTTTGTATACGGAGTTCAAATATTCCTCATTCAAAATGCGGAGAGCTGTCAGAGGGTCAGAGAAAAAACACTTGTTCGCCATATCTTTGCCAGTCTCGCGCGGAAAAAGTTGATTTTTTCTGGGAACATTACTCTCTACCGTAGAAATTAGGGCAATACTTTTTTGTGATAAAAATTGGCGGAAAGGTGTCGCATTTTTTCCGATCTTCGGCCAAAAAATCTCGGTCGTTTCGGCAAGCGCGAGCTAGGAGTTTTGTGTACATCTTTGAGAATTTTTTGCCGAATTTGTGCCAAACTCATCAAGAACCAAACGTCGCACTTGGAGTACTAGTCCGTCCGGAAAGTCGCCGGACTGAAATCGGCGACATGCACTCCGCGAAAACGAAATTTCACTTTGCACTGTGCAATTTTTGGCTTTTTGCACCGTGCAAAAGGCTTTTTCGAGCTGTCGCATGCACTCTGAGTTTTCTTGCACAGTGCATGTCGCCGATTTCCGTCCGGCGACTTTCCGGACGGACTAGTATCACTCTGTCGGGAAACAATGAGCACTCTGTCGCATGAAAAATCGCATCGCCGCCTAGGAAGCGAATTGTCTTGCGGAAAAATCAAATTGCTTTTCACTTCCGACAGACTGGTATTTCCCTGTAAGTTTGCGCAAAATAGATTGTTCAACGGAAACATAAATGTTTGTTTCCATCACTTATGACATTTTTATGTTTTTCCACACGAAATAACATTTTTCGCATCTTCGGCCCGACAGTTGGCCCGTTTTCCATTCCCTCGCGAAACATCTTGAGGAGGGAGGGAAACGTGGGCGGCAATGGGGTGATTGCCTCGAGGCGATCCATTTCTTTTTTTCGTGTCATAAGCACTTAATTTTGGGGGTTTGTATATTGAAAAAACAAAGATATTAAAAGAAATTGCTGATGGATTGGAAATAAAAGAAAATTTTTTGTTTTATTTTTTGTTATAAGGGATTAAAGTTCGATTTTTTTGAATTTACAAAATTCAGGAAGCGCCTAAATATGCATAAAATCTATCGAAGAGTCAGTAAAACCTCTGCATAACAAATTGAGGGCCTATACACATCAACCAGCGTATCAGTCAAAGCATAAAACAAAGAAAAACGCACAGTGCAATTGTCAGAATTTTAAATACATCATAATCATAATACAATCACTCTGTCGGGAAAATAATGTAGACTTGTCGCTGCAGAAATTGTCGTCTTGCTGCGGTCACGCTAAAAGTCTCAATTCTAGCCGTCACAAAGCGATGATGACCGCTTCCAAGACGCAACAAATCCACATTATTTTTCCGACAAGCTGATATGACAAATAAAATTTTTGGGCCTCATCCTGATCATTCAAGACTTGTACAAGGTTTTGAATGCACTGTATTATACAAAGCAGCGATTTAGCAACAGATCTCGTTCGTTGTATCGGTGTCCCAAGCCGTGGAACCTCTGCACAACAAGTTGCAAGACAAAAAAAATAATATGTTTATTCGTTATATCAGGCTGTCGAGAAAATAATGAGCACAATGGCGCTGGCCAATTGCGTCGCTGAAGTGAAAAGCAACTTGACTTTGTCACGACGCAATTCGTTTTCCCGGCGGCGATTCGACGCGATAGAGGGCTCATTATTTTCCCGACAAACTGATGTTTAAAAACTCGAACTCTCAAAAATCTCAAAATTCAGTTTATTTAATAATTTCAATTAACGTCTTCAACTTGGGTAATACTTATTCCGCACAAGGCATTCGACAGATTCGTTGTTCCAACTCCGACGCCAAACACGATGGATCGTCCAGGTCGATCATACTGTAACGGTGGACCCGGCGACGCCGTGTCTGCACGCCTTCCCCACACTGAACCGAACACGGCGACCACGAGGACCAGCGGCCAACTCGGCAGGAGGAACGGGCTGAAAAAATGCATTATTATGACATAAAGAAGAGCAGTAGATCGCAAAATATTGATATCAAAGCTAATATTAGGTTGATTCAAAAGTTTTTCCACATTTTTTTGAGACATTTCAAAATAAAATTTCTGGAGCCTGATTGAATGTACGTTAAAACTGAAAGCATAGATGTATGGGGCAGACCATTGCAAAATTTTTGATTCGTAGCATTTTATTTTCTACAAGCTTCCTTTCAGAATATTTCAAAAATACTAAAAATTTCTCCGTTTGCGTCATGGTGAATATCCCGGGCCCTAGAAATTTTCCAGCCCACTAAAAAGTCTCCGGTTTTGGGTTATTCGTACTGGGGATGGCTGTAGTTTCTTCTGAATTTATTGCTCTACTTATATCTACACTGACGTTTTTTGTAGCATCCCATAAAGTTGGCCGAAGAGCCGAGCTACCGATCAAAAGCAGATTTTTAAAAATTTTTTGAAAGGGGTTAGACTTTTTTGACTCGGCTGCCATTCAGGTTGTACAAAGACAGTATGCTGATGATACATTCAAAAAGTCACCAACTGAAATTGCCTTATAAGGTAGAAAAGCAGCATAAACTGCACTTTTAGACGATTTTTGTAATTTTTTTACTGGTATGGCAAGAGGACCTTCAGCTTAGCGCGTCTAGCAACTGATAGTGTATGTCAAGTAGGATCAATTATTTATTAAATAACTAGGATACCGGGCGAGAGTAATGAACAGAAAACGTTTTTGTAAAAATCCCTAAATTTCGTAAAATATTGGTAGATTAGAAAGATTCGATTTTTCTGCCGCATAGCTAAAGCTAGCGCGAATGTTTAGCATTGGCGTTGTAGTGCTACTCATACACTACAATAACAGAAAGCGTTATCTCTTAGTGCTTCTAATAGCTGCGTCTACAGGGTCTACTTTTGCCAGACCCTAATTTTTGATTTTTCGCACTAAAAATTTTTCGACTAGCCCTATAGCAAATTGTCCTCGATGCCATAGAGATTACATACAGGCATACCATATTCTAGAATATTAAGAAGATACAGTCACTCTAGACGTAACGCCGGCGGTTTACTTTTTCTACCTTCGAGTAGTTAAGGTTTAACACGGCGCTACTACTACAAATTGCTAAGTTGTAAAAAGTTATTAATCTACTATAATCTACAAACAGCCCTCTTTCTAACAAGATATATATCAGGCCCACTGGCTTTGGTCTAAATTTTTAAAAATTTTTTAAAGACATGTGGAAAAACTTTTGAATCAACCTAATAAAAACAAGATATACGCGGAATTATGGTGGTTTGACTCCCTACCAAGCCGAAGAGAAAAGTGGGAATTAAGCGCCTTTACCGACGATAAGTCAAGAACATCTTTGAACTCTTCGTCGAGTATCAATACTCATCTTGATGGGGGTTTTTGAGCTATTCGGCCTTGAAGTTCACTAGCTTAAGCCTAGCTTGAACCGTGTTCAAAGAAATGTACATGTTTTTTTTTCGAATTCATGCACAGTGAAGAGTCGCAGGAAATTCCAAGAACTTTTGGCGCGGACTGATGCCTAAAAAATACCAAAACTCACCGCAAGGTCGATTCTCACAATGCCGCTCCTGGATTAGATGCTCCGAAGGCGGACATGGATTGCCGCCATTTCTGGGGACCGCCTGGAATACATTTATATAATACTACTATTACATTTTTTTCAGCAATACACTGGGTTGGAGTTTACCTGGATCGCTCTCGTCCTCGTTCTCTTTCCTCGGCCACAAGTCACCGAACACTGCGCCCACGCCGACCATTCGGAAATTTGACAAGGAACCGGAGGCCCTCCGTCGTCGACGTTGTCTGTGTTGTCAAATGCGTTGAAAATTTGATGGCCGGGTACTGTAAAATACGTAGAACTATGTCAAAATATTTTTAGGTCAAAATTTCAAATATCAAAAATATTGAATTTTCAATTTTTCTTGTTAAAAATTTAAAAAATCACTTACAAATCGCTGAGTTATGAGTGTACCCAGGCACGCACAGCAATTTGCACTCCTCCTCGGTCTCAAATTGATTGCGATTTCCCTTGCAGCCAGTGTAGATGAAACGATCGCAGCGATTGGTCTGATTGTTATACCAATAACGAGGGAAGGTCCCACCACATTGACCCTCTTCTTTTTCTTCTTGGCAAATCTCTGAAAAAAATATTTGAGAAGATTTTTTTGCGGCTGATTTTTTTTATTTTTGAAATTTTTTGTGCAGCGAAACTTTTTGTTTTTTTTTTGTTTTTTGCACTGCGCAAAACTTTGAAAATTGGTCTTTCGCACCGTGCAAGTTTTGAAAAGAAAAAAATTTTTTGCACGGTGCAATTTTTTAATTTTTTTGCAGGGTGCAAGTTTGCGAGTTTTTTGCACGGTGCAAAATTGCACAATGAAAGTGCCTTTAGCACTGTGCAAGCATGAAAAAATAGATTCACATAGTGCGCGGTGCATTTTTTTTAATTTTGTTGCACTATGCAGTCTTCCGATTTTTTTTGCACAGTGCGAAATTGCACAGTGCAAAAATCTTACGTATTTTGCACGGTCCAAAATTTTCAATATTTTTTGCACAGTGCATTTTTCAAATTTTTGCGCACTGTGCAGTCTTCCGATTTTTTTCGCACAGTGCAAAATTTTGAATTTTTATTTTTTTGCGCGGAGTAAAATTGTGCAATAATCTTTCGCATTTTTGCCCAATGCGAAATTTTCGATTTTTTCGCACAGTGCAAACTTTTTTTTTTAATTTTTCGCACAGTGAAAAAATCATTGGCATCGAAATTTTAAAAAAAAAAATAAGCCCACCTTCCGAATAGGTACTCAACAACCGTTGGCAAGAGTAGACATTGCACTTTTCTTTCTCCATCAAATTCACATTCGAACATTCCTGCTCATGCTCGGCGTAGAAGAACAACCGAGTCCGCACTCTGACTCCGTCGTCGCAAGAGGCGCTGCAGGGGCTCCACTCACTCCAAGTGGTCGTTTGACATAAAGGATTCGGTTTTACCGAGCAGTCTGGGCCGTTGTCACCTGAAAAATATAAGGGTAGTGAGTGATATATACACCGTAATTTTTGAAATTTTTATTTGTGAACAATCGTCAATTGCACTTAAAAAACTTGTCCTCAAAAAATATTTCTCCTCCAAAACTCGGTCTTTCAAAAAAACCAAAAATTGCGACCAAAAAAAAAAACAAATTTTTTTAACAATTTTTTCAAAGTGCGACGCTCAAAACTAGGGAAGAATTGTCCATTTTTCCCAAAATTTTCCGCCCATTCTCTTACCAATGCACCTCTCTCTCGCATTCAGCTCCACCTTGCAAGTCCCCTCTTGTGCCGGATCCTGAAGTTTCCGCTCGCGAGTTCGAATCCCACTGCCGCAAGTCACCGAACACTCGGACCAAGAGCTCCACGTCTCCACCGAGCATTTGCTGTTGAAGGCCTCGGAGTCGGCGCCGCATTCGTTGATTTTGGCGTTGCAAAATTGACGCTCCGTGGTCTGGCGATGACAATGGAACATTTGGGCCTACAAATTTGAGTGTGAAAAAATAAGTTTTAATCAGATTTCGGTAAGGACCTGCTTAGGGAATTGGTTTTTTAAAGTCAAAACGCAAAAAATTCAAATTCAAAATTTCCCGCCACGAAAAATTATTTTTTGGCATTGTGTTTCAACGTGCTTAAAATAGAGTTGTGATCCAGAAAAGTAAATATTTCTCTTGCACTTTTATTGGAGACCCCGTATTTTATTTACAAACCAAATTGTCTAATTTTTGTTATCAGAGATAAAAATTTCATTTTTTACAAAAATCGGTTTTTTTTAAATCCGGGATTTTTTAATTTTTTTTTTGATTTTTTTTTTCGAAAAACGTTCTATTTCACAAATCCTGATGGAATTTATGTAAAAATTTGATAAGAACTCGTTATTCCGATTTGATTTTTTGGCATTGTGTTTCAACCTGCTTAAAATTGATTTTTAGTGAAAAATGTATTTTGTTAACCCGAGGGTAGGTGAGTAGGCGTATTTTACAAACGTTCATTTTTGATAACAAATGATTGAGAAATCTCGCAATTTTTTTTTTGAAATTTTTTCTTGACTTTTCCCTAAAATTTTTATGCTTCAAAAACATGCAAAAAACCTCAAACCTCACCTTAATCGGAAAAGTGAACACTCTCGACCGCATCCGGATCCCCTTTCCGCAAGTGGCCGAGCACAGCGACCACGACTCCCAGTTGCTCATCGTGCACTCCCTGCGGTCTTTGTATTCCTCGTCCTCCGAAGTGTTCGTAATGTTGTGCGCTTCCTGTTTGTACTGCTCTTCGGTGCGGCAGCCAAACATGTTCGTGGTCTGCTTCTTCTTAATGATGAGTCGGCCCAACGGCGAGACCTCGTCGGCCGCTTCGTCGTAGAAGGGATTCTTCTTGTCGGACTTGGTGGTGATGCGGACGATTGGCAATCGGGGCTCGGCCGGGTTGTTGGGCGACTGGAAAAAGAATGGGAATTTTTAAAAAATGAAAAATATATCAGTCTGTCGGGAAAATAATGAGCAAATCTGTCGCATCGAAAATCGCAAAAATCGAGGAAATGAAACCGTGGCAAAGCGATAATGCCAATTCCAAAGCCCGACAAATCCACATTATTTTCCCGACAGACTGATATCTCTCGCACACACACACGGTCTTAGGCCACATATCAATTCATAAAATTTTTTACTCATGCTTTAAAGTGCTACCAAGATATTCACCGCTCTTTGCGACCGCGAGAGCACACAAAGCGCGGAGAGCGGTCAAAGACTCACCATGTAAGTTGGTCCGTTATCGGTTCCGGCGTCGTACGGCAACATGTCGAAGGCTCTCTCCTCAACCCAAGTGCAGTCCGGCAGGCAGAGATTGATCCCCGAAACTCCCACGAACCAATCCGGCGATGGCCCAAACATGGCGGCAAGAGATGCAAAATGATGATATTTGTTGACGTGGAAACGACCTGAGGTTCTTCCTTGAACTTCAGGGTACCAAAGGCCCTTCATTTTGATGATGGTGCGGATTTCGGAGGCCTGAAAGAAGTCTGGCTTTTCCAAGGCTTGATAAGATAGATTTGAGACATAGTAATCGGTCTTACAGTGAGTTTAATACAGTTAGTTTTACACTGGTCATTCCAGAAGACGACCTGGTATTCCGACTTACATTCGCCTTCATCTCGGCCTCTCCATTGTACGTATTTCCCCATTCGGCAATTTCTTTCAGCCCATCCGTTGCAATGTCGCCAACTCTCCACATTTGATACCTTTTGCTGTGACTGGCGCCAAGCATGTCCGTGAAATGGGTCAAGTGTTCCACTGAAAAATAAAATTTGAAGAAAAAAATTAATTTTTGCTTTCAATTGTAATGAAGTGCTCCAAGTGCGACGCACAGATAATATGTATATAAAACTTGGCCCGCGAAAACGATCGGGATTTTTAGGCCTGCATTTGGAAAAAAAGTCATGCTTTTTTTTAATTTTCGCATGGAAAAGTTTCATTCCTACCACAGAGGGCAAAACGTTCTATAAAAATGAATTTTATTTTTTTCTAAGCAGGGCCTGTAAAGTTATGGGCAAAAAAGCGGCTTCTTTATTACTGCTCTCCGCGTTTCGCGTGCTCTCTCGGCCGCAAAAATCGTTTAATAATTCGGCTGCTCCTGCAAAATGCAAGCAAACATTTTTAGGAATCGATATGTGGTCTATGCAAAACTTAGAGGCGTTTGCAAAATTGAAAGAAAATCTGAGCATCGCACTTGTCCATTGGAATGTAAAAATCAAAAAACATATATTTTTTAAAATACGCCAACGTCAGAAACATCGAAAAACGTACGAGAAGGGAACTCCTTCGGATGCGTTTCTCTGCTCCAGATCCCAACAAATTCCACATCATAATCGGCCTCGTCGCAGGCGCAACACTCCGCGTTCTGGTCGTCTTTCGGCACGTTTTTCTGGTAGTCCGCTAAAAAATAAGGTTATATATAAAGGTGGTCATATAAGATCTCGAAATTTTTTTCCCAAATCGCGATTTTCGGTACACAAAAAAGTCAACGCCCAAATCCAAAAATTGGCGTCAACTTAATTTTTTCAGCACCGAATTCCGAAATGCGGTGCTGACTTAAGCACTTAAGTCTTTGGTGCAGACTTAAGACTTTGTGCACTGATTTCAAAAAACTTAGAAAAATTTACCAAATTTTTTTTTGTGCACCGAAAATCGCGATTTGTGAAAAAAAATTCCGAGATCTTATGTGACCACCTTTATATAAAATACGCGTCTTTTTGTTTGGCATGGCAAACAGCCCTGTTTGAAAATGAATTTTTTGCTTTTTTTACTTTGTTTGAAACTTTTTCATTTGTAAAATACGTTTTTTTATGTTTGGTTTTATAAGAATAACTTACTGATAATACAAAATTCCCTCTTTAAGTCCTGTTCCGCGCCATACCAGACGCTCTTGGACTGGATAATAGACGACTGGAAAAGGACACATTCTGTCCCAGTTTCTGGCGCTCTCCAGACCACCGAGACCGAAGTTTTTGGTCGAAGATTTGAATGCGAAACTCCGGCGTTTCGACAGTTCGGAGCAACACGGGCTTCCGGGCGACGGGAACGGTCCTAAAACAAAGTTTGTAAAATGTCGAATGAGAGCGTCTTCAATATCACTTATGACGTAAACTGGCCTATGCGGATATAAAACCTTTTGGTCATAACTTAACCAATTTCAGATGGAAAACATTTTTTTGTACGCTGCTCTATATCAAGGTATGTAAAAATCTTCGACCTCCAACATTTTGCCAGCTTTTCGCTTCAAAATCTCGGCCGTCTATCAAATTGCACAGTGCAAAGAAAACATTCATTTTGCACATTGCTTGTCGCCGAAACCACGTCCGCTATTTGGCAAGCGGGTTAGTACCCCTACGGGTATCTGTAGTATTCCAAAATTTTAAAATTTTGGCATTGCGACACTTTCGGGCAACCTCTTTGCGGGCAGCCGGCATTTTCCGACTAGAGTCACGATTTCACGCCATTTTAAATTTCTAAACTCCAAAACTCTAAAATCAAAAAAACCCTACCTTTTCCAATTCAAATCTTCCCGCGGGTTTTCCATTCTTGAATTGAGCTGTAACCCCAAATCCTCGGAAAGTCTGAACAATGTATTCGGTCCTTCTGCCTTTCAGCGTTACAACATACAAATGGCCGGGAATGTAGCCAGTCACAGGGACGCCTTCTTTTCCAACCTCCTCCACTTCCAAGGTGAACCCGTTGGTTCCGGGTTGTGGAGGGCCTTTCGCCTCGTACAGACGTTGTCGACATTCGGGGCGGGAGTGTATTAGAAGTGGGAGACATAGGAGAAAAACCAGCCAAAATAATGAAGGCATTATTACCCTGAAAAATGAGGATTGGTAAAATACGTGTTGTTAAAAAAAAAGAAGTTGTCGCGATACAATTCATTTTCTCGTCGGCAATGTGGTTTGCGACACGACTGAATGTTCAATATTTTCCTGGCAGACTGATATATCAGTATTTTCATAAAGTGCACACTTGCTTAGCCAAATGCACAGTGAACCAAAAAAATATCCAATGCACGGTGCGAGAAGCGAGAAAATGTCCATTCATTTTATGAAAATACTAATAATAGTATCTATACACAGAAAAAAATGCTGGCTGAGGGTATGAAGCTAAGTAAAAATTAGCTTCACAATTTTGGGTTGGGGGTGTAAAAGTTTGCGCAAATCGGCTGAAAGTCCAATCAAAAGACCTTTTCCACTATTTTTTTCACAGGTCTACAGATACTATTTTAGCATGAGACTACGATTTTTTGAGTTTGTTAGATTAACAACTTTCAATTAGCAAAAAACCTAATTTTTCCAGGGCCCGCCCAAAATCCGGGCAAAACGCAAGATTTAAGGTATTTTTACTATCAGTCTGTCGGGAAAATAATGAGCACAATGTGGTTGCCTCAGTCATGTCGCAGAAGTGAAAAGAAGTTTGATTTTGTCGCGGCAGAATTCATTTTCTCAGCGGCTATGCGGTTTTCGGGGCGACAGAGTGCTCATTATTTTCTCGACAGACTGTTGCATTAAGCAAGTGCAAAAGTAATTTTTCGGCTCAAAAAATCCAAAATCACCCAAATTGAGCCCCGTAAACCCTCCAGTCTCAATCTTAGCCCTTCCTTGGGCTAAGAGCCGCAAAAACCACCCTCTTCTTTTTCCCAAATCGCCGAAAATTTATTTTCGCTTGGCCGATTAAAAAACCGGCCAAATCGCCGGCCCCAATCGATCTTTCCGGCCTCAAAAACCGCTTCGGAAAAATTGAAAATCTCCGGCGGGTTAAAGGTCGAAAAAATAAGTCAAAATTCGGAATGGCCACGCTCGATGGCCATATGGGCCAAGGAGGAGGGGAAGGGAGCGACTTTTGGGCGAGAAGATTAATCGGGCAGATGTCCAATTCGTCTCGGCGAACAGTTGATTTGTCATGAATTATTCAAAGCCGAAAAGAGTTTGGAGTTTGAGAAGGGCATGGTCATCATGGATGTAACGATGAAAGTAGAATATATAGAGTCAAATTTCAGAACACCCATGCAGAATTTTATGTAATAATCCTGAATGTATCAGCTCAAAAAAAGGCTGTCCCTATATATATCTTAATCTCTTGAAATCAGTGAACCTAGTTGTACAGTGCACCTGGAAAACAAAAAATTCTCGTTTCTGCGAAGTTTCATAAAAATCGGAAAGTCGCACTTGTAGTGCTTCCCTTGTTAGTCCAAAGCTGGTTGCCATTCAAAAGGTCAGCTGAAAGTTTGTACACATCATCTTACACAACCTCTAATGACATCAGTGAGGCCGCGACCGCCGCAACAGCATTCTGCCGGCCGCTGCGTCCCGGAAGACCGTAGTTTGGAAGTAGCAGCCTGAGCGAGCGGTTGGTCGTCAGAGCGTGTGGACAATTGGAATCTATCGTGTGTATTGGCCAGCTTGTGTATTGTCTTATTTGGGAGAATAAAGAGGTCATTGGTAATTTTTGGTTGTCTAGGACGACGTATTAGGAGACCCGGTGTCTGATCGTGTTGACGAAGAACCGAGGATCTATTTCATCATTCTAAATCCTTTGTTTCAGGTTGTCGGAAAAATAATGAGCACTTTAACGCATTGAAAGTCTCCGCGAGAAAACGAATTGTGTCGCGGAAAATCACATCGCTTTCACTTCAGCGACACGATCGGCGTATTGACATTGTGCTCATTATCTTAGACAGACTGATATTACACAGTCAAATGGCCTAAAATAGACTTTTGAAATGCATCTTTGAAATTGTTTGTTATAGGCAGGTTTTCTTGTGCGTTTTGTTACACAGAGCCTTCACTAACAATCTGTCGGGGAAATTAGGACATGAAGCAAATGAATTGTGTCGCCAAAAATCATGTCGTTTTTGACACCGCGATTGGCACCGCGACACTGTGCGCATTATTTTCCCGACAGACTGATATTTCATTGTTTTTCAACTTTCAACAAATAAATGTAAACAAAATTTTTCCCATTTACACTCACATTCTTTCAACTCAGGCTCATCACATCTTTCCAACTCTTTTTTTTATTAATTACCAGTTTCTCAATCTCTTTTCGGCCCATAAATTTGTGGTTATGCCCCTGCTCCCCTTCAACTTTTTGCTCCTTTTATTTGCACTTGTGAATCCAACGCGACGATCAGATGACAGCCAAGTCATCTGGAGGAATTCCTCTCCATTTTCGATTGATTTTTATGGGAAAAAAGTATCCGAAAACATATTAATTATTTATAAATTACCTTCGATTTCTATTATATTACAACGGGGAAGTTGTAACTTTCGGGTTCGTAAATTGATTCCGATTAGAGAAGGGGGTTTTCCGTTTCGATATAAAGTTTTGGGAGTTTAATAAAAAAGGAAGTGGTAGAAGTGCGACGTTCAGGGACTCTGACTGATTTACACTTGGCTTAAAATGTCTTTATGGGTATTAGTCTGTCTGGAAAATAATGTGGATTTGTCGCCCGTCATCGCTTTGCGACGGCTCCCCGCGGCTGGAGATTTGGTGCGCGACTACGACAAGGCCAAAAATTTTGCTGCGGCAGGTCCACATTATTTTCCCGACAGACTGATATCAAATAAATGCCATTCCTTTTCGGGTAACTTTGGATTCTGTTTCTATGTTTGACACTAGACATGAATCATTGTGTCAAAGAAATTACAGTAATCCCCCTTTCCCATTCTTTTTCCTTCGACCCCGGCTTGGAGGTAACCCTCTCCCTCCCCACCCCTCTAGCTATCTGTAAGTTCCAGAATCCTATTTTTTCCTGTTTTTTTTCGGGCCGCTGAAGAGCTCAATCTTCTGTGCGGGCCTGGCCGAAAATGCGAGCCAACAGCTATGCCAGCCTGTCAGCCTAGGGATCTCTCTCTTCCGCCAAGTCAAATTTAATTTGCAACAAGCTGAAGCGGGCTTTCACCTTCGGCCCAGCGCGGCGAATTAGTTTATTTAGCAGTTGCTTTTTATGGTTTTTTATTAATTTTTTTAGTTTTTCGCTAGTTCTTACCACTTATTTTTACACCAGAATACACTGGCACGCCCAGTCGTACCAGATTTACTCCTATGGGGCAGGGCCGAAAAAGCTTTGAAACGGGATGCAATTTACAAATTTTTTGGTCTCCTAACTCTTTGAATTACTGCCGGAAACAATATTTTTTTGATGGAAATATTATACATACACCTTGTATTTAATAAAGGCTAAAATTTTTAAGCCAAAAAGACTAAAAAATTTTAAAGTCCTTCCATTTTGACTCAAAAAATCTCGATTTTTCTCTGCAAACAACGGGCTAAAAATTTTCCAGTTCTATTATCAAACTCTGTTCTAAATTTTTGCCATGTTTCATAAAAGTTTTAAGGCCAAAAATCAAGCGTTTTCGGCAAGAAATTGCCAAACATTCAACTATAATATTTTTAACTTCAAACTTTTATGTACGTATTTTTCAGCCCTCTATCATTTTTTGTTTTCCTCGTCAAAAAGAACGCGCAACGGGAATTTTTATGTATTTCAACGGTGAAGTAGAGTGGCGAAAGAATCGCCTAAACAACATTTCATTTGCTCTCGCGGCCGCGCTTTACAGCATTCCGAAGGTCAGAAGCGAAGAGATTTGTCTTGTTTTTTGGGGGGATCCAGAAAAAATGGCGCCATTTTCAATGAGCGAGGGACGAAATTAATGAAAAACAGGTGGAGTGGGGAGGTGGAGGAGGTGATCTTTTGGTTGTCATACTTACTAGTCCATTCGCAAGTCGCTGGAGTGATTTTAACGACATGCACTGTGCAAAGGCAAGAGTTTTCTTTGCACTGTGCAATTTCTTGCTTTTTGCACCGTGCGATAGGCTTTTTTGGGCTGTCGCTCGCACTGACTTTTTCTGCATAGTGCATGTCGAATTTAACGTTGTTTCGTGCGAAACTGGCAAAAATATGGCCGAAAAAAAAATTTAAAAAGTTTCATACATATTTGTAATGTATGTAAACGGTAATATCTCCATAAAAAAATATTTTTTCATCACGGAATTGGCAATGATAGGGCCAAAAAGTGTTTTTTCTATAACCGCCCTCGGCATTTTACGTACTCTTTCCCGCGTGCTTACCGGGAAGATCGTTGAATTAAAGTCGTCGAAGATCTCGGCTGCCCAAGCAAAGCGTGGCTGTTTCTATGGCAAAAGCTAACGCTTTGAGCGATAGCTGTATTTTCGGGGCCTGTAAAAACTTCACTGTATAAAAAAAGTTTACGAAAATTACCTTGTTCCCCGTGCCATTTTTTATTGCAATGAGGGGGAGGGCACTTTCTTTCTCTACTCTCTTCCCTAGCTATGACCCTGGATAGCAATTTCTACCGTAGATAGTAACGCTTACACAAAAAAATCATTTTTTTTCCACGCGAGACTGGCAAAGATATTGGCAAAAAACATTTTTCTATTATATGTCCGCTCACCTCACTTCATATACCCTATCGTTTTAGTATGTATCTCTACTACGGCTGCAATTTTGAGCTAGCACTTTGACAGCTTTATTTTATTGTAGTTTGATCTCACTAGCTGAATTTTTAATTCCCCTCCGGAACACGGAACAGAACAGTTCCTTTTTAATTTTTTTGAGTCGAAATGACTCAGTAGGCACTTCTATTTAAAGTGCAGTAAACTTTTATTCAATGGTAAGTTTGTTTTCGAGTTGTGGTTTTCAGACGGAAAGTTTGTTCTATTTTTGTTCGAAAAAATTACAGTCAAACTCTTATATTGTGTGGGACTTCTCGTTGCCCAAAAAATGCACTGTCCAAAGGCACTTTTTTTTGCAACCACGCCTAAGAATCGCACTGTGAAAATTTACAGTACCTTGGACTTCTAAGTCACCGTGCAAAAACATGTCGACAATTTTCGGCCCTCCATCACTCTGTCGGGAAAATAATGTGGATTTGTTGCGCCTTGAAAAGCAACCATCATCGCTTTGCAACGGCTAGTTGGAGATTTGTTGCATCGAGGTGAGACATTTTTCTTCGACAAATCCGCATTACTTTCCCGACAAACCGATAGCGTTCGAATGCTCTTTACAAAAGCCCGACCTAAGCAATGTTTTTTGCACAGTGCAGTTTCCGTTCAAACCCTTTCCTCATTCGACTGTTTAACCTCCTCCGGGGGCAGTAGGCGTGTTGTAACCGGAGAAATATAAAATTTCTCGCGCAATGGGGGTGTTAGCGAGAGAAGCGGCGACACACTCTGTTTTTGTTTTGGATTTTCCGTCTGGGCGAGGAGACGGTTCGTTTTTTTTTGACAATTATAGATCGTATCGGCGCTAGCGAGCTCATGACCTGGCGCGGTTCGGGGAAAGCAGGTGTTTTGAGGGCAGGGAAATGAGCTTGTTGTTAGGTTGGAAAAGTTTGCTGTAGGGGCAATATTAGACCTTCCGGAGACTTGGCGGACTGATTTTTGGCTGCCGCACTGTGCGAAAAAAATTTAGTTGCAGGCCACAGTCGAAAAAAGCCTATTGCACAGTGCAAAGAAAACTTTTCTTATCGCACAGTGCATGTCGCAAAAATCACTCCAGCGGATTTTCCCGAACGGCTACAGTGACATATCTGATCCAATGGCAAAAAACGTGCCATTTTGCATCCGGGAAGTGTCAAAAAAATGTTGCAAAATGTCTCCCTCTCCAAGTGAAGGAACATCGTTTTGAAGGGTTGGAGAAGGAGGTATTTTGCTACATTTTTTGATACTTTCCGGATGCAAAATGATATGCTTTTTAGTCACTGGACCCCCACTGTAGTGCTAGTAAAGTTTCGTCAAGACTACAAAAATACTTCTTTTTGTGTTAACTTCTAGGAGAAATCGACACTTGTTTGTGAATTTTGGCATGAAAAGTTCCATGCCGGTTTGTACCGCAGAGAGCAATGTCTCCACAAATGCGACTTTTTCTTCACAAAACTGACAAAAATGAATCCGAAAAATATCATCTCTCTGATTTTGCGCAGAGCAGGGAAAGAGAGAAAAACGCTTTTTTTGGCCATATCTTTGTCAGTTTCGTGTGGAAAAATTTGATTTTTTGTGGAAACATTACCCTCTATGGTGGAAATACGCAAGAAACTTTTCATGCCGAACTTAGCGAAAAGGTGTCGCGTTTTTTATTTTTTCACCTTTCGACTAAAAACATCTTCTTTCTGGCTCCATATTTCGTATATTAAAATTCACTTTACCCATTCTGATCTCATCCAAATTGCTCTAGTCACTTTACTTTACAAAAATTGAGCGATTTACATACTTCCTTTATGTTTCGTCACCGCTCCCGACTGTGTTGATTAATTGCCCAAAATTTGAATTAACCCAACTTTACTCATTGTTTCGCTCGATAAAACGCATTCCGAATGCACTCTTTTACCACATAAAACCTCGTTTTTATTAGACTTTCTTTACTGTTTTGCCAAAAAATTGCAAAATCTTACCCATATTTACCTTGCACTTGATACAAAGTGTGATTTTTATCGAAATATTTTTTCGAAATCTGCCTTCTTACTCATCCAAAAGTAACTCCTTTTTCCGCAGTTACAATAGTCATTGTTTGTCAAGGGCAGTGTGAGTTACAAGAGGGGTTATGAGGGTTTTGTTTGTTTTGCGAAAAACTTGGCGAATCCGTTCGAAGGGGCCGTGAATGAAATAGATTTTTTGGGGGTTTAGACAACTTGAACTATATGATTTCGGGATCAAATGTAATTTTAGACCCTTTCTGGCGTCACATTCTTTGAGGGAAAGGAGTCTGCGGACCTGAAAAAAACGGAAAATACAACCCATACTATCAGTCTGTCGGGAAAATAATGAGCATAATGTCGCACTAAATATGTCATCGCTGCTGATGAAATAAAGCACTGTGCTCATTATTTCCCCGACAGACTGAAATGCCTGATATAGGACAAAAACTGAGATTTCTTGGTTAAGCGACTGGTCGATTTTCTTCAAATCTTTAATTTAAAGACACTTATGGCATTCGAAGTCGCATCGCAAAAAACCGATTGTGTGGATCAAATTGCCTTTCACTTCAGCACCGCAGTGACATTGTCCTTATTATTTTCCCGACAGACTGAAGCTAGTCCGTCCGTCCGAAAATCGTTGGACAGATTTTAGCGACATCCGCTGCGCAAAAAAAAGTTTGTTTTGCGCTGCGCAATTTTTTGAGACGTTATGATCATTATTTTCCCGACAGATCAATTTTTGCACGACAAAAAAATGAGATTTATTGGTTATATACAACTGGTCGATTTTCTTGAAATTTTGACTAGACAATTACGACAGACCACATATCAAGCACTAGAATTTTTAGCTATTTCTATGCAAGCACGATTGTGATATTAAGGTTTGTCGGGAAAATAATGAGCCCTCTTTTGCACCGAAAATCGCATCGCGGCCAAAAAAAAGTGAATTGTGTCGCGGCCAAATCAAATTTTTTTTTCACTTCAGTGACGCGATCAGACCAGTGAGAATGTGCGCATTATTTTCCCGACAGACCTATAATAGCTCAATTTGTTATTTCCACTATTTTACCCCACTAACAACACTTTTTTATGGTATTTTCCATCTCGATTGCCCCAAAATCCCCATTGTAAGCCACGAAGAGCCCATTAACCTCGTTATTGCCGGTGGGTTTGTCACCGCTACCACAGTGTTTAAATCCGTTCATTTATTGCAATTTCACGCCCGCTCGCCGAGCGATTATTTTTTTGTGGTTTTTGCGGGTCGGGGGGCGCTGATCCGAAAAAATAATCCGCGCAAATTCCCCTCCCGCTTTCCGTTCGTTAATCATTTTTTTCATTTTCCCCTCCGTTTTTTTATTGAAACAAGAATGGAATAAATGAAACGCTCCGTGTATTCGACGTGAACGGCTGATTAACGGAAGCTGTTTTTTGGGGTTTTCTGAGACTCTCATTACCTTTTTTCAGAAGCACTAGTTGTTATGTAATAATAGATTAGAAGAGATTTATTTGTCACATTTTACGGTTACTTATGTTTTACAGATGGGGTACCTTATCCGAGGAATCTGGGCAATGAAATTGAAAAAATATAAAACGAGATCCTATTGCAAAAGCGCCAAACGACGCGCGCCTTTCGTGCGTTCTACAAAGTTAGTAGACTTTTTGTCAGTAGGCGAAAACCCCCCCCCCTTTTGTATTTCACCTTTTCCTCAGATTTTAGCATCAGCATATCGTCGCGAAAAGCAGTCTCCCAATACACTATCATAATCAGAAAAAATGTCGCTGCGCCGATTCGCAGAAGTGAAAATCAATTTGATTTTTCCGCGAAACAAGGCGGCGATGCGATTTTCGATGCAAAAGAATTCTCATTATTTTCCCGACAAACTGATAACAGGCTCAACATCTATTGTACCATGCGCAAAAAGGTTCCAAACGGGGTGAAAAGACATGGCTCCACGACCGGCCTGGTTCAAAATTTGCTCCGGCAACAAAAAAAGTCTCTCCAAATCTGATGCCTTACGACAATGTTTTTATCTACTACTATGTAAATAGATTGTCTATTGCCATGTAAATAGATAAATACTGTATTCAGAAGCTATCAAAAAAAACAAAAAATTCTCCAAAAAATAGATGTGCCTCGGCCTGTGTTCTCTCGGTTATTTTCATTGGCAAATCCAATTTTCGCTTCGGGACTCAGGATTGTAGCTGCTTTTTCCGGGCCCTGTCTAGGCCGGGCCCCTCCGGTCCGCGACTTTTGCTCTCGAAAGCCATGCCCACTTGAGGCAGTTCGCTTGTCAATTTCTCCCCATTTTATTTACAACTTCTCCATTACAACCGCACTGCTCCAACATTCAACTGTTTTCATTTTTCTAACCTTTTTTTGAACCCCCTCAATTAACCGTCGCCATTTTATTAGCGTTCCCCTCTGATTTTTGCTACCGAAATTCATCTTTTTTCGCCGAACAGAACCCCAAAATTTCCCTTAAAAATTTTGTAAATACCACTTTTCCACCTGCAAAATGTTCGAGATTGTTGACCGTGAATTGGAGTGTGTGTATTACACCAGTAATATCCTGCCGTATTTCGAATTACTCCCCAATTTCAGCTACAAAACTCGGCCCGAAAAGATGGGCTTTGTTCACAGCGACGAATACTACAGATGCTGCTGCATGAGACATGTTCATGTAAGTTGATTTTTGTTTGGAATTTGCAAGGGAAATTTTCGAAATGTTATGAAAAAATTTTGATGCCACTTGGTGCAAGTTTAGAGCATGATTTTTTAGTCCGCTTTTTCAAAAAATGCGCAGATTTTCTCGCCTTCTGCCGCGACACACAGAGCCTTTTGCCTTTTTCGTAAACACACAGTAAATTTTCCTTTTAACTAGTCGTTCCATAAAGTGCGTAGACGTTTTTTCGCAACCTTTCCGCATTGTGCATTACACCCTTTTGGCGTGCCCACACTTGCGGGCACCCACTTTGCGGACAGCTTGAAAAACCACGGAGATTCTGCGGACATGTTGTGAAATCAGCCAAAATTTGCTTACAACTGGAGAACCAAACGATGGGCTTGACGATTAGATGTTGCGGATTAAGTTTCCAGGTGTATAAGTGACTTGAATAGTAATCACAAGCTTATACAGGCGTTTTTTACCATTTTTTTGAAAACAAACTTCCATAACTTTGAAAGCAGTGGATGAATTTAACAGATTGACTTCACCAAAATCTACCTTTTCTCCCTTTAGGAAACTAAATTATTTCCCGAACGCCTTCAAATGTTGATTTCCTTCTCTCTTTTGGCTGTATTGCATTACCTTTATCGGCAAATAGGGAAGAGGAAGTCGTATTATTTATGTAATTTGTCATTGTTTTTCTTTGCAAAAATTGAATTCCTAGAACCCTGAGGGTGGAAATGTTGACACAACGAAGCCTCTGGCACCCATTCTTAAGGGGTCAAAAATTAAATTTGTTATAGACGGTTTTCATTGTACCCGAAGATGAAAATGTCATGGTAATTCGGCTCTTTTCAGAAAGGCTGTTTCGTCATCGGTGTGATCGGCTTTGTGCTGGCGGTGATCACAGCGATATGCACCTTCATGGATGGACTCATTTTGTTGGGGATTGGGGCCGCAATCCACGCATTTTGTTACTTCTTACTGCTCGTTGGAAACCGCCTCAGGATACACAAACTCTTCTTGCCAATTCTTGTTGTTGGAGTAAGTTTAATTTTTTGCTCCGCTCCGGAAATCTCTCCGGACAGTTTTTTGCTGGGAAGCCTTACAGTTACTCTGAAATTTTCTTTGCTGAACTTGTCACGGCATGTATTCTTTATAACTTTTTTGATCTTTTTGAAAGCGCTCCGTTTTGCTCCGCTCCGGAGTTTGTTTTAGCAGTTGTTCCAAAACATTCTGCAATTAATCTACAGGGATTTTCATGACATGTCTTAATTATATATTTTATATTCTTTGCGAAAAGCTCCGTTTTGCTCCGCTCGATCCAAATTTTCGATATTTTGCTCCACTCCGGAGTTTGTCGTGGAAATTGCTCGAAGATTTTATTCAATGAGTCTACAAGGATTTTCATACCATGAATGCTTTCTAGCTTTTCCATTATCCTCAAAAATGCCCCATCTAGCTCCGCTCCACCCAACTTTTTTTTGCTCCGCTCCGGTGTGTGTCTTAAAGTGCCAATACCTTTTGTAATGAATCTACAGGGGTCTTCAGAACATATGCCCTTTCAACATCAACCATTTTTTCGAAAAGTCTTCGTTTTGCTCCGCTCCATCCGACTCTTCTCTCCTTTTGCTCTGCTCCAAATTTCTCTCCCAAACTAAGCCCGCAACTTTTTTCAGATAATTGCCATAATCGTCTACGCCGTCTTCGCGGTCCTGCAGATCATCTCATTGCTTCAGCTGAGCGAAGAGTCGGCTCCCGTTGAAGATGAGCACTACTACAACAACCGGCTCTCCCTTCTCATCATGAACCTCGTGTTTACAGTCCTCTCGTTGCTCTTCTCCACGTACGCCTTCTACGTGATCTACCGTGACTATTGGTACTTGCGGGACGAACCGAAAAAAGTGGGCGCGCACAAGGTTGTGACCGAAGTCAGCGTGGTCCAGCGGACGCCCGACAATCGCATGGTGAACCGCGAGTTCATTGTGGTCGATAAGCAAAGCACTTCCACGGCGTCCACTCATTCATCATGAAGAATATAACGCATTGTTTTGGCCTTTAAAAGTTTGTTTTCGCATTTTGTACATAGTCTTCAATTTTTCGGCGCTAGCTCTGTGTTGTATCGTATTTTGAGTTGAATTTTATATTTTCATATGTGTAAACTGTTATAATAAATTGCTATTTCGCTTATTAAGAGTAATTTCAAGCCTAAAGAAGGTCTCCAAGATATCCAAATGTTATGAGAAGGCCTTCTACAGTAAAAGGCGTAAAATTTGCAAAAGTTGACGAAATGTCGCAAAATTTATTGGATTTTTTGTCAAATTTTGAGGTAAAAAATGGATCCTAAGCAATATTTAGTAAATCGGGATAATTTTTACACTATAATTGGTGAAAAATCCAACTTTAAAAAATCCAATATTTTTTGTGACATTTCGTCCACCTTTCAAAAATCACTCTACAACTTCTGTCATGCTTCCTGATACCGTCTCTTAACTTTTTTGGGCCATATGAAACGTTTTAAATCTCCAATAATTTTTGTGACATTTCGTCTACTCTTTCAAATTCACCCTCAAAACACCAAAAAGCAGCGGTATTGGCAAAAATATTTCGCTAAAGACGTTTAAAAGCCGCTATACCACATACCCATCATATTTACTGCACAGAATTTCATTTATTTTACAAACAACTATCTACATTAGATCACTTGGCAAATTATTTCAAAAAACCATCCAAACCAAGTCCTCTCAGTTCTCGGGGATGGTGATTTCAATAAAAAAACGGCGCAGTTTTTCCGATTCTTCTTCGGCGGTGGCTTTGATCTCCAATCTTTGGATGTTCTTCGGTTCCGGTTGCATGTTCATGTTATACATGGCTTGCGTCAAATTGCTCATCTCGTTGGGGCCGGGACCGGGTTGGATTGGCTGAAAATGGTAGGTATAAATTCTTTGCGACACAGAGAAACCATCATCACTTTTCCGTCGCTTCTTTAAATATCATTTTTGGCGAGCTGCGCCCTGACTTGATGGAAAATAAAAAGTACAGGTAGATGAAAAGGTACGTGTATATTGCCTGTGAAACAACAAAGCTAAATAACACAAAATTCAGCATCGTACCGCAAGGATTTCAAAACGCGAGCTGCGCCAGGCTTTTATTCAAAGTTGGCCTTGAACCGCCAAATATACATATCAATAGGTAGAAAACAAAATATTCTTGCTTTTTAACACCTTCTTTACAATTTACCACTTCCTGCCAACCCGCGCCCTACGTTTTATTACCAAATCCGGGAAATTTCAATCCTCGAGCTGCGCCCTGCTTAGTCTCCTAAACTCTACAAAGCACTTAAAAACATACCTGATGTCCACAGCCATTCTTTGCACCACAAACAAGACAGTTCCCCAACTTTTCTGTCATCAAACTCTGGCCATAACGATAAACATAGGCCCGAAAGTCCTTCGAGCACATTATAACCGCATTATCTCCCGTCAACGCGGCATCCAGGCATTGGGCGTGCTTCACCTTGCTCTCAAACGCCTCCAGCAACTCGCCATCCAAGGAGAAGACGGTAACGTTGAAATTGTTGTGGTTGTCGACCACGACGACCTGATTTTGGCGGTTTATGGCGACCGCAATGGGATAATTGGTCAAACCTGGGCCGCCGATGCGACGGAGAAAAGTCCCAGAGTAGTTGAAAACCTAAAAAATATTTTGAAAAGTAATTTACCGCGTTTTTAACCTAAAAAAATAGTTGCAACAGAATGCCAAAATTTCAACACTTTTGGCGGAAAAATTGAAATTCAAATCTTATTGCCCAATACTCCTTTGATATACCCAACTCACCTTCACACAATGATCTCCATTATCGCTGATAAAAATTTCGTGGTCCACACTGACACAGACATTGTTCGGAAAATTCAGGTAATTCCCGCAATTAATCAGGTTCAACAGCCGGCCATGGATGTCATAGATCACAATTCGCATCACTTTGCACTCCACCACCACCACTCGACTTTCGCGGTCCACGCACAGACCGCGCGGATTGCAGAGGAGGTCAAAGCCGAAGCGGCGGAGGAATCGACCGTGCGAGTCGTAGATCTGAATCTGATGGGTGGGCGCACGCTCGCTGATCACGTAGGACTCGGTTATGGGGTCAATGGCGACTCTGAAAATGCGCTTTTTCTTCATTTACAGGCTTTTGGGGGGGGGGGGGGGGATTAGAATTTTTTAAACGTTAATATTATTCTAACCAGGATGCTTGAGGGTCAACAACGTCTATGACAGAGTACTAGGCAAAAAACAAGCCTCTTTTGGCAGCTGAAACAGAATGCCAAAGAATTTAAAATTTTGGCGGGAAACTCAAAATTTTAATTTTTGAAACGTGAGTAGAATTCTTGAGCGTCAAAAACGTCTATGGCAGAGTACTAGGCAAAAAAAAAGCCTCTTATGGCCGCTAAAACATAATGCCAAGGAATTGAAAATTTTGGCGGGAAAAATTAAGTTTGAATTTTCAAGCGCTGCGACAAGCTAAAATAGACCAAAATATGAATTCCGAAAACCCCCATAAGCTCAGAAATCAATTTTCATTGCCAAAACTGTCTGTTGCAGAATGCCAAAACCCGGCAAAAAAATCAAATTTCTCACCTGTTCGGATACATAAACTGCCCATCCCATCTGCCGCACTTTCCAAACATAAACTTGAAATTGCCATGCTGATCGAATATCTAAAATACGAACCATTTTCCGACTACTTTTCCTCACCTGAACACGATGATTATTCGTGTCGGCAATGACAATATCGTTGGTTCTGGGGTTGACACAAACACCCGATGGCTCCGTAAACTCTCCGCAATTGCCGCCAAACCCTCCAAACTTCTCAATGTACACCATTTTACGGCGATTCGCCGGGCTCGGCTCGATGGTGTTGGAGGTGTTCATGTTGGATGTCGGGTTGGATGGCATCAGGTATGGGGCATAGCGAGGGCCGGGGATGGGGTTGAAATCGCGTTGAGAGGATTGTTGGAAGGTTCCTGAACAGAAACTTTGAGAAAATTTGACAAAAATAACAATCCAGAAAAAGCCTAGGGCGCAGCTTGCGGACAAAAAAATATTATTTTTTCTCTATTTCGTGTTTTTTGGGCTTCTTATATGCCTAAAATCCACACAAAAATCTTCATACGCCCAGAGGTCACAAGGTCACAATTAGTACAGTGAAGTCAGGACGCAGCTCGCCAACGCTAAAATTGTCAATTTCGTAAGAAACAGAACAAGAAATGACTTTATCAAGGTATATATTGTCTCAAAAAACAAATAAAATTCAACTACAACTCAAAATATATCAATACTAGTGCGCAGCCTGCCATTTACAAAAAAAAATGTTGGGCGCGGCCTGCCATACCTCAAAAATAAAAATTCCGCCCCGATGGATATCGCAGAACCTCTGAAGCTCCTACTCACCATATCCATCAAAAAAAGAGTTGTTACGATCAGCCCGCTGGGCACTACTGTACTCGGCAAAACTACTGTAGCTGTCTTGTCCCGGGAACTGGGTAAATGCCGAAACTCTTGGCGTCGACGTCATCAACGGTCCCTCCGGGGTCCAAATATTGTGGGCGTCGCCGCTCAGAAACGGCGGCAACGTCGGAGGAGGAGCTTTAACCGCCTGCGGCTCGTAGAAGGAGGGCTGATCGCCGGTGCATTGAACTCGAGGAGCGCGATGGAAAGAGCGGGTGCTGGGATAGCTGAAAGCAATCGTGTATGCTTTCAAAACAAAGATTTTTGAAGGTATAAAACCTTTTTTGGGGGTTTTTGACCAAATCCAAGGGCTTGAAAATTCAAATTTGAATTTCCTCGCCAAATCTGGAAATTCTTGGCATTCTGTTCTATCATAAATTTTGGCCCTGTAATCAAGCTGGAAGCAATTTTCACTTAATAAAGAACAAAATCAATCCAATTGTCCGCCAAAACTCACTCTCTGTGACGATAGCAAGGCTCGTCCAGCTCCACAGCCATGAAATGAGGCAGATGAAGACAGGATTTCTCATCATCGTCCGACTCGGCCGCTTCTCTCCACTGTTCCGGCTTTCCCAATGCATTCTGATTGTTTTCCCATGGGCCTTTAAAGTCGGAACCCATCCAAATGTCATTCAGACTGTTTTGACGGTAAGCCATATTGTGCTTGAATGTTGCACTTGGCCCAGCTGAAGAAATAGCCATAACTTCTTGAAAAACAGTCACATCGACAAAAACTAAAAGTTTTCCTGTAGCTCATGGCTTCCTTTACAACGTGATATAAGCCTACTTACCGTACACCGCCTACTTTTTCCAAAATCGACCAAAAAAATTGACCAAATCCTTCTTTCCAAGCAGAACTTCTGGTTCTCAAGAAGTTGCAAAAATCCAAATTGCACTCCAAATCCGGGCTTGAGTTATCTTCTAGGCCCACAACGCACAGTCTGGACGACAAGTTGACTAGCCTTGGCCACGAATTCGACGAAATTTGGCCAAAGATATCAAGTCGACCGACGAACGGAGGCCCGAAGGATAACAAATGAAAATTTCGAGAGAAACTCGATTTTATTTTGAAAAAAATCACTCAAAAAATAATTTTGAAAAGTTCATTTGAAAAAAAAAATTTGCATAAATTTGCAAAATTTGAATTTTTGAATTTCCAAATTTTTTTGGGAAAATTATTATTTTTTATTTTTTCTGTTCGAAATGGCCGACCAAAATGGTGGAAATAATTCTAGAGAGTCTGTGGTCAGTCTACCATTCATTTTGAATCAAATTTCATCCTCTTTTTATTTCAGGCTCAACCCCATTTTGTCGCTGGATCAATCATCATTTTTGAGCCATCTTTGGTATGTTGGGGTAAAAATGTCAATCAGCTTGTATGCTCATGCTCTATGTCACTTTATTTTTTCGTGTTTGACCCAAAAAACTTTTTTTTCTGTTTTTTTTTTTTTCTGTTTTTTTTTTTTTGATCTTTTTTATGCCAATTTTTCTTTAAAAACATCAGTGATTTTTTTCTCTCGAAAGTCTTTTTGCTACAGATCAAGGTCTATAAACCATTCTAAACCAATTTTCCGACCTTTTACCCGTTTTTTTTTAAATCTACTTCAACGTAATTCCCATGTAAAACATCACGCAAAATTCAATTTTTAGAGAGCCCAAGTGCCCGTTCAAGGAATTTTGTTCCTGACTTTTGTCGCCTGTTCTCTTCGCATTTTCCTGGCGCTGATCAAGATCAAAAAGTATCGAGCCAAACGTCTAGCAAAGGGACGGCCACCAATCTTGGATGAGAAGGAGTATTACAATGTCGCGGCTGATGGACCCATCGATGAGGAATGGAAGGAAAAACTGCAAATCAAAGGCCCTCAGAAGTAATTTGATCATTTTTGAGTAATAAATGCGGTATTTTGAAATATTTCGTATTTGAATTTTGAATTGCACGCCGTTTTCTAAAACTTTGGCGTTATGTTGCAAATGATCGGTAACTGCCAACATTTTTTAAAGAGGTCTTGACTGTCTACCAAGCCAGTCAGACTGTCTTCTAACAAGGGAAGTACCCCAAGTGCGACGCTCCGATTTTCTTTAAATTTTGAGCACACGTCGGGCATGAACTAAATAACAATTCCTGGAAGTTTTAGTTCGCGCTTTTCAGGCGCCGCCGAGATATTGAACGATCTTTGCCGCCGAGAGAGTACGCTAAGCACGGAGAGCGGACAGAGAGAAAAGCACTTTTTGGCCATAACTTTTCTTGTTTCGTGCGGAAAAAATTGATTTTATGTGGAAACATTACCCTCCATGGTAGAAACAGGCACGCAACTTTTCGTGCCGAAATTCGGCAAAAAGTGTCAAATTTTCGCCCACTTTCGATCTAAAAATCTCGGTTGTTTCTGCAAAGCGCGAGCTAGGATTCTCGCATATATTTTAGAAAAAATCATTCTAAATTTGTGCCAAGTTTCATCAAAATCTGAGCGTCGCACTTGGGGTACTTCCCCTGTAAGCCAAAAAAAAATACCAATTGTAATCAAATTTTAAATTTCAGTTTCGCGCTCTTTTTTTAAAATGTTGGCATTTTGTTGCAAGTACCGAAGAAGACCAAAATAAGTCCATAATGAAAAGGAAGGCATTAAGATTGAACTTGCACAGCATTAAAAACAAATGAGCCATCTCGATTTTTCAAATTTTGATTTCCTTTTTGGCATTGTGTTTCAAGTACCAAAAAAGTTGAAAAGACCTCAAAATCCATTTGTTTTGAAGACGAAAACACTCGACTTATCGTTAGTAGTCTCGTAATTTCTCTCGGCAGAAATTTGCATATTCAATACAACGAATTTTCAAGAATTTGAATTTTACTCATTTCTAAAAAAAAGTTTCCAGTTTTCGCAGTCGTTTGGACAACAATGAGTGTAAGTTGAAATTTGCGGACTGCAACGAGAAACTGCATTTATTTTAGGAGTCTCAGACGAATCCACCAGACACAACTTTCCAGGACGTGCAATTTGATGCCCCATTCGCCATTGCCAATCGATGGGTATGTTCCGGAAAAATGAAAATTTTAGCCGACATACTAACAAGTATAGTACCTCTACTGCAACGTTAAGATTTACTCTTTTAATCTCTTTACTTTCAGGCTATTCAATTGCCAGTTCAAGCCATTCTCTTCCTGGTGTCAATTTGGTTATCTGTTCGACTCTTCTACTCCTACCGTAATATTATGAGATACCGAGCGAAAATCCGTCAAGCTTATAAGCCACCACTTTTGGAAGACGAATATTTCACCGATGATCCGCTGCCTGAACCAGTCCTGGCTCCTGTGAAAGCACCAAAACTCCCCAAAGAAGAGGAAAAGAAAGAAGTTAAGCAAGAGAAGAAAGATGAAAAAATGAAAAAGAAGTAACAAAAAAGTAAAAATTTATTGCAAATTGTTTGCAACATCTCCATTGGAAAAAATAAATGCCAAATTTAAAGAAAATTTGATCGATCTTATGAGTCAACCATATATCAATACACTCGAAATCTTACTGTAAGGAACAACCTTAAGTGACAATACTTTTTCGAAAGATAACATATAATGAGGATAGCTGGCCAAACCAAAATAAATCCCGACAAAGTAAAAGTTGAGTCTACAAGTGAAACATACAGCAGTTTTCTAGTTTAAATTTATTATCCGATAAAATAAAATACACAAAAATTATTAAATTTTCAATAAAACATTTACGACAAAATTCGGGACACTACCTCGCTATTGGTTCCTTCTGGCTTCTTCTGCAAAAATCGGTATAAAAACCAAAAAGAGAACAAAAGTCAAGCAAAATATAGGAAAAACAATTGAGATTACTCACCTTCTTCAAATTTCGACCAATCCACCGTTTGCGCAAGTCTCTCCAATTGCTCCCATCGATCTTCAGAAGTGCTATAATCCTCCCCATGATCATAGGGATTATAAATCATTTCTGGGGATGTAACATCGTCAAAAAATGGCGGAGCCTCATCCACTTCTTCGCTGGAGTCCTCGGCGATTCCGGGCAGTTGAGGCTCAAATCGCGGCGCGGGATAATACGGAGGGGGCAAAAATGTAAATTCCTCGTCGTATAGAGGAAACGAATCCTCCATGGCTTCCTCATAGGAGGGCAAGCAGCATCGGCAGAGAAGGCACATTTTATAACTTGGGCTAATGAAGGGTAGAAGCCTCTGTTGAGCAGTAAACAATGAATGAATGAACCTTCTCTCTTTCAAACAATTATTCAAGCCATTTTTCTGCTTTCCTTTTTCTGCGTGAATCAAATGGAAGAGCAGATTTTTTCGATTTTTCTGTATTACGTAATACGGCCTTCAGCTTACGGTATTTCGTGTTGAAACATGACAGTAAAAAATGCGCCCTTCGATGAAGGTAAAACCCGGTAAGAGTGTTCGATTATGACTGCATCCTATTTTCAAAGTTGGCCTATTTCCTTGATCAATCCAACAAATAGGTCCTTTGAAGTCAACTTTTTCTCTTTATTTCTTTTCCAACAATAACTGTTATTAAATAACAAAAATGTACAATTTAGTAAATGAGGGTGGTGTTATATACAATATTTACAATCTGGTCGATAAAAAAACATAGTTAGTAAAAGGTAATCGCTAAAAAATACTATCTAAGACTACTATTGCTATAAAAAACGTTAGTACAATTTGTAAAAAGTGTTAAAAATAAAAAAATACTACAAGCTACAGCGACACCCGCATAGTGCAGCACACTGATCAAAACTCTTGAACCATTCGTTCAGATGCGTTGGATGTCCCCCGTGGCCGCAGACCGAGCAAATGGCCACATGGCCTTCACAAGGTTCGTCGCAAATGATGCACCACAAAGCGGGCAGTTCACAATCCGGACAAATGGGGGAATCATCGCAAATTCGATCGCATTTTGAGCATTTCATCACTTCTAAAATACGAACATTTCTCAAAAATTATATTAAAATAAAACGCTTTTATGCTGAATTACTTTTGTAATTCTTTTATCCATTGTTTTTTTGCCCTTTTTAGGGTTAGCCTTGAATTGAGGGTTTTCGTGGTGGGACCCAAAAAAATTTCGAATTTTTATATTCACTCCAAAAAACTTACGTTTAATTAACAACGGCTCTTCCGGCTTCAACGCGAATTTATTCAGTTCTGTACGTTGGTTCAAAAGGCCCCATCGGCAGAGGAAAACACTGTATTCTTGGCGTATTTTATCGAACTTCTCTTCCAGCCACGCTTCCGAAGCGCTGAAATTCAAACAAAAATCATTTTTAGGTAAAATACGTTCACTTTAATTATTTCCAGTGAAGAAATATAAAACAATTGGAGAAAAAATGCCAAAATTCGAATGTAAAATTAAATATCCAGTCAAATCCACTTTGAATTTTTTTGAGATCAAGCTAACTTAATTCTGAATTCCTTACGCGATCTCATTTTCGTCTTCTTCCATCCCTTCCAGCCTCATGACCGTCGGCATTCTCAAAATTTCACTCTTTTTTTCTTTGTTATCTTCTACATTACTCTCAGTAGTAGGGTCATACGAACTCCTCAGTTCGTCGGCACTTCGATTCTCTTTGTAATCGTAGATCGGCTCCTTTTTCGGTTCGCTTTCGATATGCGATTTGGCGATGGTTCGATGTTTATGGTCTCTAATAAAATAATCTCGCATTGTCTCGAGATCCATGGGGTCGGGACTGAAAAAATATATTATTTTTGGGCAGAAAATTCGTAAAAAATGCAAAAAATTCTCCTCTATGTATTTTAGAAAATCTTTTACGATCGAATCGATTGCACAGTGCAAAATTTAAAAAAATCGTTCGCACTGTGCGGAAACAATAAATTTGAAAACTCAAAATATAGCATAAAATCGAGTAAACAAGCGTGAAATCTATCTCCGAACTCCTCAAGAAAAAAATTCGAATTTCGAAATTTTCCGCACAGTGCGAAGATTCGAGAAATTGTTCGCACTGTGCCAAAAAAAAAAAAAATTCAAAAAACAAAGCATGCCATTCTAACACAAATTTTAGTCGACTCTAAATTACCACAGATCAAAATTTAAACCACAGTAAATAAGGGTAAAATTTCAATTTGACAAATTTTTGCACCGTGCAAAAAAAAATTTCTAAAATGAAGTTTTTTGCACTGTGCACATTTCTCCCACGCTCCTAAATATATAAAAAATAAAAACTAAATGGTAAAAACTTACTCATCCGCAGTGACAAATAACGGGCAAAATTTGGCGGCCAAATATTTTATTTTCTCCAAGCGTCGAAAAACCCTTTCTCGACCATCCGGAGACGAGCGGCGGCCCTGAAAATCAAATAACCAGACATGACGTATTTTACTCACGCTACTCCGCTCATTAAAGTTTCCTCTTTTGGATTTTGGACGTTCCGGTCGTTCCAGTTGCATTAATCGACCGTTTCTTCGATTGGATTCGTTGAGAATACAAGTAATCATGGCCGCGGTTTGCACATCGTAGCGCTGGTAGTAAAATTCAACACTGAAAAAATTGAAATTCCAAAAAAAATTTTTTAAAAAGAAAAAAAAAATCACAGTACAAAACTTTTTCGAAATTTTTTGCACAGTGCAATTTTTTTTCTAAAAGAAATCAAAAAAACTTACAACCATGCCAAAAAATCCTTTCCACACGGATGAGCGCCAATTCTGCTGGCATACGGGTCAGGTGTCATGAATTCCAAAGCGCACAACTGAAGACGATGTCGATTGTAAAGTTCGTTTTCGACAAAATTTAGTCGTGAAGAGTCGAATGGAATGATTTCTGCGCCAATAAAATCGGTCTCAATTTCATTGCGAAGATAGGCTTGGATTTCTCTGAAAAAATCAGAACTTTCATTACAGACTCATTTTCCAATGCACGGTGCAAAAAATATTTTTTTTTGCACAGTGCAAAACACAACTCTTTTTTTTGCCGCACTGTGCAATCAAAAAAAATTTTTTTGCACCGTGCAGAGATCTCAAAAACCCAGCGACAACTGCACTGTGCAAAAAAACATTTTTCTTCCGCACCGTGCAGCCTAGACTTTTTCGCTGCACAGTGCAATCAAAAACAAAATATTTATTTTCGCACAGTGCAAGACATAAGCTTTTTCGTTGCACCGTGCAATCAAAAAATTCTTTATTGCACCGTGCAGTACTGTACCGTGCAAAATCTCAAAAATCCAGCGACAATTGCACTGTGCAAAAAAATTTTTCTTCCGCACTGTGCAGTCTAAACTTTTTCGCTGCACAGTGCAATCAAAAACTAAATATTTATGTTTGCACCGTGCAAAAAATAAAAAAAAAATTATTCGTATTTGAAAATCCTTACTTTTCCTCGCTGGCGCACATAAATTCGTAGAGGATTTGCCAGAGACTGATGAGGTCGGGTCGGTCCGGGAATTCCTTGACAACGGCCCAAAGATTCGCGTAGCAAATTTCGGAGGCCGATCCGCCAATAAGTCTGGAAATACCGGGTAAAATACGAGAAATAAGATAAATCAAACAAAAAAAATTTTTTTTTGCAAATCAATTAAAAAAAAATTTTATTTTCATTTCGCACTGTGCGGCAATTTTTTAAAAAAATTATTGCACTGTGCGCAGAAAAAATTTCAAAAAAAAAATAAAAAAAAAATCAAAAAATCCTTACTTATATTTGGCAGCCAATTCCTTCGACAATCCTTCATAAAAACTCCCGTCGATGACCAAAACATTTGTCGAAAATTGCGGTTCCAATAATGGATTTGAGTCTTCGTTTACGACGCCCGCCGACATTGAGCTGACTCTTCGGCGGGGTGTGGAAAAGGTCGCTTGATTCGAGTGAATACTGGCGTTTCTTTGGGCCAGCATTCCGAGGGATGATACCGGGGAGGACTGAAGAGAAAAAGGGATATTATTGTAGGGGTTTTCGAGAAACTCAAAAAAAAAATGAAAAAATTAAACCTACTAAAAATCAAAAAAAACGAAGTAAAAAAATCAAAAAAATAAAGAAAAAAATTAAATAAAAAAAATTTGAAAAAATAAAAAAAAAATAAATCAAAAAATTCTAAGAAAATCTAGAAAAAACTATCAAAATCAAAGAAAAAAATCAAGAAAAAAATAAAATAAAATTTAAAAAATAAAAAAATCATAGAAACTATTAAACCAGAAAATAAAAAAAAATGAAAATCAAAAAAAAAATTTAAAAAAAACTCACCCCAATAACCCGATTGGATCCGCTTTTCCCACTCCTTGCCGTTTCCACCAAATTATGACTGTATGCATTCAACGGAGAGGCCGTTGAAAACGACAACCGATCGCTGGATTCGGCGATTCCACCAACTCTTCTGGCCGAGGCCGCTCTTTCCGCGATTTGATAGAGATATCCGACATGCTCTGGGGTTACTGAAAGGGGTCAAAAACGTTGAGTCCGCATTTTTTATTGTCTACAAACACCTTTATCGAACTCTTTCAATTTCTTTTTTTATATTACACTAGGCAAATTTTGGGATTTAAAAAAAATTTTCCCTCTAAAAATGTTCAAAGACTCGCTCCGCGTATTTTACTAGATTCAATTCTTCAATTATAAAACCCTACCGCTTTTATAAAAATACCCCTTTTTATATTACACTAGGCAAATCTCTTGATTTTTCGCAAAAAACCTGCTTATTTCCTCTCCAAACCCATCCAAACGTATATTTACCCCGCTCTACACCTTTTTTCCGTCCCAAAACCCTCTTACCGCACTGATAATACTCCAGCAATGTCTTCGGATAGACCATTTTTCCCTCCGGATTTGGCCTCAAAAGGCTTGGGATTTTGGGGGTGGCCTGATTCCGGCTGGGCCTCGATTTGTCGCTCAAATTCCTGCCCTCGGACAGTCGTTTCATTGTGACTTTTTTCGCCTCCAGTTTGGGCTTTTCCGTAGATTTGGGGAAGGTTATTTCGGGGGTGACTCCTTCCACCGGGATGACCAGCAACTTCCCAAACGTGCACAAAATCCCATTCAAATTGAAGCGTCCGCCGCACAGCCGCGGCGATGGGACCAAAACATCGTATGCGGTGAGCCCGTAACTTATGGGAAACATTCGATTCAGGTCGGCCGGCTCCACGGTATGACTGGCGGTGTCCTCCGTCATCGACGAATCCGTACTGTTGATGGTGGTCTTGGAGGAAGGGATGTCCATTGAGTCTGTGAAGACCTGGAAGACAATTTTTTTTTGAAAAATTGCAAAAAATTAACAAAAAAAAAATCGCAAAAAATTGGGAAAAAAATTAAAAATTTCCGTAAAAAAATCAAAAAATTTCAACGAAAAAATCAAGTTATTTTGAAGTCAAAAAAAATAAAGTAAAATCAAAAAAATGTTTTTTTTATTTCCTGTGCAAAAAACCTTGCACTGTGCACAAAGAAAAATTTTCTCTTCGTTACCGCACAGTGCAGTGAGAGAAATTTTTTTTTTTATTTTGTCCCGTAGAACGTACATTTTTGCGGCACTTTTCGCACAGTGCAAATTTTCTTTCTAATTTTTTGCACAGTGCAAGAAAATATTTTCAAATTTTTCGCAGTGCAAAAAAATTTTTTTTTTCAAACAGTAAAAAAATTCCGTAAACTTCAAAAAAAAAACAAAAGCTCCCAAAGATTTATTTTCCCCAACTTACCCCCAATTTCTCCACCAAAACCGGTAAATTTTGCAGCACTCTGGCCATGACAGTTGACTGGCCTCCGGCTTGAGTTTGATTTCGGCTTTCTTCTTGGATCAGAAGAAGCAACTGTCTGGCGGATTGCGCGTCCAATGGGGAGTCTTTTTGGACGACTTCCATGTAAATCCAGCCATTCTCCAGGAATTGTTTGTGGAATCGCATTTCGATTGTGATTCGTTTGCAACGGCCTCGATGCGAGTAGTTGAAGCCGATCGCAGCTCGTTGGAAATTCACCTGAAGAGAAAATAAAGTTGATAGAGTGCGGTAAGAAGTTCGAAAATTGATTTTATTGAGGTTTTATGAAGAAAAAGATGATTTTTTTGCAGTTTTCTTTGAAAAATAAGTAATATTTTTATTGGAAATGCAAATAATTGCTTTTCAAAGTCAAAAAATCTAGTCTAATGTCGATCATAATCGATTTTCTCATTTAATTTTGCCGTTAAAATCAAAAAATTTCCCAAAAAAATCAAAAATCATCAAAAATCCCAATTTTTCCTCAAAAAACTGTCAAAAGTCTCAATTTTTCCCTCAAAACACCTAAATAAGTATCTCTAATATTTTCATAACATCTTAGCTTTCATAAAATTCCATTTCCAATCAACTATCACCCTAAAAAATCAAGAAAATTCCCCAAAAACTTCGAAAATCATCAAAAAATCCTATTTTTCCACAAAGAACTGTCAAAACTCCCAATTTTTTCCCGCAAAACGCCGACATAGCTATCTCTAATAAATCTCACACCTCTCTACCTTTCATAAGATTCTATTTCCCATCACTTATCACCCAAAAAAATCAACAAATTTCCAAAAAAATTCAAAAATCATCAAAAAATGCAATGTTTTCCTCGAAAAACTGTCAAAAACCTCAATTTTTTCAAAAAAAAAAAACGCCAACACAAGTGCCTCTAATAAATTTCATAACACTTTGGCTTCCATAAAATTCCATTTCCAATCACCTATCACCTTCTAAAATCAAAAAATTCGTCACAACCTTCAAAAATCACCAAAAAATCCCAGTTTTCCACAAAAAATCGCTATTTTCTTCCAAATTTCCCGCTCCAAAATTTGCCTCTTACCTCACTAGTAGTTAAGCCAAGTGCCACAACTTTTCTCAAGGCCGCCAATTCGCTCAGCAAGTCTCCGCCGTCCTGGTTTGGGGCTCTGACCCATCCACTCCATTCGTCCGTGAAGAGGGTCCAGCTGGGAGTGCGGTGGCTCATCGAGTCGTCGTCGGTGGAATGGGCTTTCTGTCGCATTTCGGAGGTGCCGAGAAGCTGTTTGTCGCGTTTGCGGTCTTCGGCGGACTGCACAATCGGGACCGGCATCTCATTGGGCTCATTGTTCTGGAAAAAACGATTACATTATGTCGGCTGACGTATTTTAAAAATTAAAAAAAGTGTCAAAAAGGACAAACAGATGTTCTACGTTCTTTTTATATTATAAAAAACAGGTCTTGCAAAAAAATTTTTTGAAAAAATCGGATTTTTGAGAAAAAATCAGATTTTTTCATCAAAAAAAGCGACTGCAACAACAATAACCGCTCGTTTGCCTTCAAATTTTGCCTATATCTTCTCAATAGTCTACAATTCAATCCCTGAAAATTCGACTCCCCTCTTGGCAACAGGGACTAAGTTATTCAAAAAAAAATTTGCAAGACGGTCCCAAAATGATGATTTTTGGACCAAATTTTTTTGTCCATAACTTTCCGCATTCTTCTCGGAAAAAACTGATTTTTTGCTAAGATATTGTACACCTTACTACTACTATGGACAAAAATTTTCAAACAAAAAATCGTGAAATTTTTTTATTTTTTTTTTCTAAAAAATCTAATTTTTCCACAAAAAAGCCCCCACACCGAATTTTAAAATCCCTTCAAACTTCTTACCAATCCATTTCCAATGATTGGGTTCCTCAATAATCGACTATTTCTTCCCAATGTGAACAAATATTTGAATGGGCCAGTTGCTCCTTTATGCCAACAAGCGTCCGCATACGTGTCTTTGAGGCCTTTGCGAAGCTCCTGCGGGTTCTCAAAGGTCGGGGCTCTCCACATTTTGACCGTATTCGGGTCGCCGACAGTGTCCGGGATCGACATTGAAATAAATTCGTCACCGGAGGGCTAAAAATGGAGATGGATAATATAAAACGTATGCTTTATGATTGAAAAAAGAAAAGTTTTAAAATACGCCTTCCGCCTTTCTACATTCATAAAAACGATTTTTATATTCAACACAACAATTTTCACAGAGAGAAACACTTGACCCAGCCCATTATAAAATGGGCCAAGTCTTCCCTTTGCTCAAAACAGCTCAAAAGCATCTCAAAAATCGAATTAAACATGTTTTAAAATACGCCGAAAACGCAAAAAATGACTTAAATTTCATTTCCAATCAAAATCATGACCAATTTCAATGAGAGAAAAACATGACCCGAACGCACCCCAAATGAGTCAAGTCTTTCCCTGACTATCCAACATCCAAATCTCACCGAATAAATAACCTTTCCCACCCTGTTGTGGGAGAGCAAAACCACTTGGGAGGTGTCAATTTCATCGTATCTGTTCCAAACTTTGAATGTATCCTCCAACGCCGAGGTAATCATAACATTCGGTTTTGTGGGGTTCATAACCAACGAGACGATGCGATTTTCATGCGCCATAATCTGTCGTCGGGGCGCTGAGCAGTTCTGAAATACGAAATATTTTTATTTTCATTATTTGCGACAATTTTTGGGTCACACCACGAAGACCCTGAATTTCAGGGAAATCATTCAAAACGACAAAAAAACACTGAAATTGATGGCTGTAATGCAGCCTGGAGGTTGAATTAGGGAAATTCGCAAAATTACAAGAATTTTGGGTCCCACCACGAAGACCCTGAAAATCAAGGAACCTCTCAAAATGTCCGAAAAACTTCAAAAAACCATAAAAACAACTGCTTACTCGAATGTCCCAGAACCTCAAATCACAACCATGCGCACTAATCACTTGGAATTCGTCGAATTTGCTGAATTTTGCCTGCTGAGCGCCGAAAATCGTGGACATTGTAATTTTTGGCCGTCTTGACTCGCGCAAATCGAAGATTGAGACAGAATTGGTGGTCGACGACACCACCAAGTTATCGTTTAGCACGTTGAAATCAAAGTCTGAGACTTTTCCGTTCTGCGAAATTCGGTTGAAACACTGGGTGTCATGGAAGAAATCGAGGGAACTTGGCGTCTGAAATCAGCTACTTTACCATAATATATGGATGATTACACCGCTAGAGCACGTGGAATACCATTTTTACCGCACTCTGGTAATTTCCGCAACATTTGCCGACGAGGGAAACACTTGACCCATTTAGGGGTAATTTGAGTCAAATGTTTCTCTTGGTGAAAAATCCTCATTTCTTCAATTTTTTCAAATTCAAAAAAGCTTTTTTCGAACATTATGGTAAAATACGAGTTCAATTTGTATTTTACAAACAATTTTTCCAAAACAAGCTCTGATTTTTCGAAGATATCAAAGCAACCTCTACTATAATATAATTTTCGTCAATTCTCTCTCTTAAAAGTCATCAAAACAAATGCAAATCCTACCGCGACACAGAAGAAGGTGTATTTATGATGGAATCGGACCATTTTTGCGATTCCGCAGGGGCATTTTTCTCTGAGATGGGCTACTCCACTTCCATGAAGACTCACCAAATTCACCATAAATCCGCTGAAAATTCAAAAATTTTCCGTTGAAAATTCAATAAGACACCAGACAAATCGCTTGGACATCAATTTCAAGACGAGTTCTCTTGTTCAGACCGGAGATTTATATTGATTTAGACATCAGATTGAGCATGGATAATATAAGTCGGAATGAGATGGAAGACGATGCATTTTCGAGCTTAAAAAATGTATTTTAGACAGCGACAACAGTGTTCGGCGTATTTTAAAAATCTCACCCGGCTACGGCGAGGGCTTCACCGTTGTTTGAGCAGTCCAAGGCAGTGCCTTTGATCTGATAATTCGAGACCAATTCATCGCTCCGGCGGAACATACAACCTGAAAAGGGTTTTTAAAACCTCATATTCACTGTGGCACTTCAATACAACAACATACTAACCATTAAAATCATCAAAACCAACAAAAAATTTCAAAAAATTCAAAAATATTTATATTTTTTGGGAAATCAACCCAAATCTTAAAAATTACAGTAATCCATTGGCAAAATCCCATCGTATTTTACTCTCAGCAATTTTTAAAGACAATAAGCAAGCAATTCAAAGACGAGTTTCACATAAACTTTGATATATTTATATTATTCATGCACCTGATCAAAAGAGTGACGGAAATTGACAAAATTAACAAGAAAATTCACAGAATTTAGAAGCAAAATAAAGAATATGTAATTTTAAATGGTTTGTAATTTCCATATGGACCATGACCTTGAAGAAATCCAGCAAGATTCAAAAATTTTCAAAATTTTTTGAATTCTTGACGATTTTGATAAAAAAGATAACTAAAACAAGGTGAATGAAGCGGCTACCACCCTAAATTCTCAGTTTGAAATACTCTCTGACAATTACAGCATCAAAATTTTATCAGAAAACCTCAATTTTCCTAAAAATTTTTTGATTTTCCTCCAAAAATCATCAAAAATCCAAAAATGTTTCAAAAACAGGTGTTATACGAAAATTTCAGGCGAAAAAACATGGCCAAAAACGTTGATCCACAAGCTCACATCCTAATTCATCTGCTCTGAGGTTCTCTTCTTTGTCACATCATTATTTTCCACTATTTTCTCATCTTCTTTCTTCTCCATGGCAACAGGTAGGCGGGCCTGGAAAAACCCGCATAAATATTGGTAGCCGAGCATTGACCATGGGTTCTTCGTGTAGTAGCTTGGTTTATCCCTATTCTCTTCCACTATTTCCATCTCAAATCCGTACCGTTTGATCTGTTCGAGCAGCAGGTCAAAAGGCAATTCGATCGAATCCTCCTCGCTGTCCTCGAAGTGATAGGTCAATGGGCCGAAATTGATCCATCTTCCGCCCGGTTTCAGCAACCGTTTGATGGTCTGGATGTACTTGAATGGGTTCACGGCTGTGTCGATGAAAAACACAGTGATTACGGTGTCGAAAATTTGCTCGTAACCCTCAAAGGCGGTTACAAAATCGCCGGCGCACATGGAAAAAGAGTTTGGCCGGGAAGTGTTGTCCAATTGTGAAGAGGGGTCGATGTCGGGGATCTTTACCGGCCTAAGGGCATCCGAATACGACCAGCAATTGGAAAAGTCGAGGAGGTAGGGGTAGATTGTGAATTGCTCCTTCTGAAAGGAGGTCATGGATAATATAGATGATGTCGAAAAAAGGGATTTTGATGAAAAGATGGACTTGTTCTCATAAAAAAAGCAATCTGACAAGAAAAAATTAAATTTGAAATAACCAACTTCGTATTTTAATATCATTTTAGGTAAGAATTTAAAATTTTCATCATTTTCGGGAAAAAAATATTTTTTTTTTGCAAAATCAAGCATCGAAACAGCTGCCAGACCTTCAACAAGGCTTATTCTGCCATTACCTAAAAGTCAAAGACACAAAAAAGCAAAAATACTCACCTCTTTACACGCATTTAGCATAAAATTGGATGCCAAAATCATAAAATAAGAGAATTCGTTTCCAGTCACCGAAAACCCATCCTTCAACAGCTCCCAATTCAGCCTAGCCAAACCGGATCCACAAACCAAGCTCTTCACATCGTATCGCTCATGTTTTTCAGGGTAAATTTCCCTCATCGCCTCTAGTACTCGATTATAACAAGATTCACGCTCCGGCCTCCCTTCTTCGCTCCAATCCCGCACAATTTGCCTCAATGTGCTCCGCGCTTTGCTCATGTAATGCTCGGATGGGACTTTCCCATGATTCAGACCGTCCATGGCTTTGATATAATTGGAATTGTCGTCGAAGATCACTCGTCCACAGTTTATTATCTGATCCAAGAATTTCTGATTCTCCGCGGCGCAACGCAACGCCTCCCTGAAGTGCGAGGAGAGTGTTGGGGTGAGAGCTTTGCGGTCGGCATCGTCTAGACTCCTAAAAGAGGGATTTTGTCAAATATTTTAGAATTTTTAATTATTTTAGGTATCAAATCAAAGTTTTGAGAGGAAATATGCTACAGCTTGTCCACTGCTGATCAGTTGTACTCTAATAGGAACCTGACAACTAACGTCAACTAAATTTCTACCAAATACACTAGAAAGAAAAGTTTTCGGGCCAAAATTTTCAAAAACAATATTATTTTCATGGATAAAAGTAAAATTTAGATATTAAACCAGGTTGAAACAACTTCGACAGGGCCAAAATAGAACGCAGCGGAGCGCCAGACCAACACACAGCTATATCATACTGGCTTACAGCTATTTTACCATCTTCCGAGGAAAAAACTCAATTTTTGTTGTACCATCCAGATCAAAAAAAAAATTCGAAACTTTTCGCTGGCAAACTACATAACAACCTTCATTCTATCCGACTCGTCAATCTAAACACCAAAAACAATAATCAAATCAACTTACTTCAAAGCTTTGGCTTGTCGCCGGAATTTCGCAGCCGCGTGTCGTTCATAATATAACATGGCACTCAAAACTTCGGAAATGACCTCAACCTCGGCCTCAACATCATTTTCAGGTTCCTTCGAGCATTCGCCGTTCATGTTGGGCTGTGTTTCCATCAAGCAGAAGATAAAACTTGATAATTTTTGCAAAAAAAATATTTTTCTGTGTTGAGGAAGACTTGACACAAAATGTTTGTTTGGGTCAAGTGTTTCCCAATGGTTGTAAATGAGGGAAGTAGAAGGAAATTTGATCCAGTTAGTATTGCAAAAGGAGTATTGTAAGTGTTTTTGTACCAGCTATGGTTTCTGGGCCGCCATCGTTAGTAAAAAGGGAAGATTTGTGTTGATTTAGACACCTTTCATCGTATAAATCGTAGGATTTGACAAATATTGGTTCTGGTTGTGAGACCTTGACTTTAAATTGTTTTTTAGAGCATTCTAATTTACATTGTAAACTGTCAAAAGACATATATTCTAAGGGAAACACAAATTCATATTGTTTTAGACATCTTTCATCGTATAAAATGTCGCTTTTGGCCAACAGCCAGATTTGATGGGAAAAATAGCGGTTCAAAACACTGTAGGACAATTTTATTTTCTTTGTTATGCCCAGCATCCGAAAGAAAAACCAGATTTACTCAAAAAACCGTTAAAAAGTAGTAAAAAAGTAGTGTAAGACTTGATTAATATGTTCACATTGCATGAAGCTGACAGTGAGGGTTGGTGGACAGTATGGCAGTTTCAACGGTGATAATTCTCAGCTTCTATGGGCGTCTAAATTCATGGAATGACAAAGGAATGTCCAGAGCGTATGACTCCTGGCCTAAAATCACAAAATTTTGGTCTTCATACGAGCTGGACACTCGTTTGGGGCGATAAAACGTGTTGATTAGACAGTAGATGGATTTGTAAATACAATAATTTGCAGAAAGAAGTGTGATGAAAGTGAAAAAATGGGGAAAATTCGAAAAATAACCCTCAAATTTGAGGATTTTTGGCGATTACAACAATATACCTCGTTTAGGAAGGGGATTTACAACTGAAAACAAGTGATATAGACCTAGAAAGAAAGGGTATTACAAGAAATTTCGAAATTGGAAAGACTGGAAATTTGGGATTTCAAGTTGAACTTTTTTTGGGAAGGAGAATATAATTGATGTCGGTTTGGATGTCCTAGTGGAAGATTGGCTCATTCCTGAAAGAAAATTCTTTATATTCTACTGTAGAGCGTATTTTTTCCACAAAAACAGCAATTGTTTCTATGCGAAATTGGCAAATTTACGGCGAAAAGTGTTTCTTCTCTGACCGCTCTCCGCAGTTCGCGTACTCTCTCGGCCGCAGAGATCGTTGAAAATCTACCTCTGAAAATCGCGAGATAATATAACACTTTCAGGATTTGAGATTTGATTTATCAACCTTTAGCTAATGCTGTTTTTATATGCTCTATTACAGAGTGTTCCGAGTAATGCGACGGAAAGTTTTTGTCGATTTCTTGGCGCTCAGTGAAGATATCCGAAAAATTCTTTTTGCATGATAAAGAAGAATATGTGCAGTTTTTTGCCTCAGAAAATCATTTGTTCTGCCGACGCGGAAAGTAGTGTATTCGGCGGAGACTTTTGGGCACTTTTTTAGTCATCACACAAGCTTTTTATGCTTTCTAGATCAAAATGTTGCTTTGACGTGCATTTTTGCCGATTTCATTTTCAATCTCCAATGTTTTGTTGTCTCTTCCCTTTTTTACTTGCAAAATAATCCCAAAAATTTCGTGAATTTCATTATTTTCTGAGCTCTCAAAGACAAAAAATTAATTTTTTTTTTCAATTGTCCATGAACGCACTTGAATTAAGCCTCCAAAACGTAATCCTTGACCTCAATTCTTCAATTTTTTTTATTAATTAGCCATTTTAATCCTCCGAAATCCCCGAATTGTGAACTTTTTCATACCGCAAACTTTTCTACGCCGCTCAAAAAACCCCTTATAATCGCTTATTCAAACAATAAAAAAATTTTTGTTCGTTTTATGAGCCCTCCAACGTGTCCACAAATAGCAGATGAATCAAAAAGTTTTGTCAACAAAAACAAAGTATTATAGTGCTTGTGAAATGCGATAGTCTCCGAAAAGTTTTTTCCGCGGGATTTCCGTGGGTTTGGCGCGCGATAAAACGTTTGCCAAGCCGTCGGATGGACGGCGATGACAACGGTGACAGGTCGGAAAAAGGGCATGGGAAATGGCGGAGAGGGCATGGATAATCTTTCGTTTTTGGGGGGAAATGCAACTTGAAAGGCTTTTGATGACATGTTGAAAGTCAATGAGACATCTGCACCACCCTCGTATATACTAATCGTTCCATAAAGTGCGTAAATTTTTTTGCGGTTCTTTTGCACTGTGCATAGTTGTAAAAAGCTTACATTGTGGCTATTTTTGAATTGCACAGTGCAAAAGGTCAACTGCACAGTGCGGAAAACCTGCGGCAAAAAGTCTGCGCACCTTTTGGAACTACAGTGAGAGACCTGATCCAGTGGCAAAAAACGTACCATTTTGCATTCGGGAAGCAACAAAAATGTGGCAAAATGCTTCACTCTCTAAGTGCAAAAACTTCGTTTTGATGGGCGCGCCCTTTCCCTCACAAAAAGAGCGGCCGCGCTTTTGAAATCGGAGTTTTTTCACTTATTGTTAGAGAGGGAAGCATTTTGCTACATTTTTGATACTTCCCGGATGCAAGATGGTACGTTTTCTGCTACTGGATCAGGTCCCTCACCGTACTAGTACAACAAAAATCTGTCTATAACGAACATTTTCGGAGGCCTCAACGCTGAATTTTAGGCCAAACTAAACTTTTTTTTTGAATTTTAGGCCAGACTTTATGCAAGACTCCCTATAACAAACAAAATTTTTTGGTCTCTGGCGATTTTTTGCCCTCATTATGCAAGGTCAAGCTATCTATCTGTCTGTCGGGAAAATAATGAGAACTCTGTCGCATGGAAAATCGCGTCGGCGCTGAGAAAATGAATTGTGTCGCGGGAAAATCAGCGACGCTATCTGCACTGCGACAGGATGCTCATTATTTGCCCGACAGACTGATAGGGCTATTTAGGTGTGAGTTTGATGACGACCTAACCTAAAGAAAGTGTATTGGCCGTTATAATCAAGCATTGAGATTTTTTAGGGTAATTTTGGGCAACCACCTTGGCCTAGGTCACCCTCTGCTAAGGTTCAAAAAAATGAACACGTTTTTTGAAATTAGCACCTCGAAACGCCTAAACCACGTTTTCCCCAAAAAAATCAAAAAATTTTCGCCAAAAAATTAGACTTACAAACTGCGGCAGTTGCGTTGTAAATCCCGTGTCATCGTCCGGATCCCGTTTGCACGTCTCTTGGCAACTTTTCCTCGCCACAAACTCGAATTCGGCGACATTCCTCGTCGCCGCTCTTCCGAATCTCCGTCTTCGGAAGCGCCGTTCCGTTTCGATGTCCTTGAAGCGGCGCGGACGTCGCTCCACCTGCACGTGGAGGGTGTACGGTTGGGCGGCATGATACCAGGGATGGAATTGATGGCAGAAATGGGCGCCCTTTTCGGAGAAATACCTATCCATCGAGCACATTCCTCCTTCGGCCATATGACAGGTGTAGACTCGTAGGCTGAAAGTGGGATTTTTTGAGAGAAAATATGTAGATTTCTTTTTGTTAAAAAACGTTTGGATTTGAGAGAATCGGCGAAACATCTTGCTGCGACAAATCCGCATTACTTTGCCGACAGATTGACAGCCGAGCGAGAAGCATTTTCTCCGAGTATAACGCCAGATTTTCTTCAAGTTTTGCACAAATTTTAAGCATATTTTTTCGGAAGAGGTACTCCAAGTGCAACTTCCGAATTTCGATTAAAAGTTTTCCGCGCTATAACTTTTCCTGTCAGCGGCCGTTCGGGTCAACGTTTCTTCTCCTTCAATAACTGAGGGTGAAGAAAACTAACGTTAGTAATAGCTAAAGTTAGAAAGAGTGGCAAATCTTCGCCAAGTCTCCACCGAGCCTTCGCCGATCGTCCGCCGTCCATCCAACGGCTCTGTCAGGCTTCTTACAACCTTTTTTAGTGGCATACACCTGCCCTACGAAAAAGTCTGAATGTGAAATTTTTCTATATTTCTGCATTAGAACGTCATGTTTCTTCAAAAGCTTTGTTCAAAATTTTCAGTAATCTCCCCGAAATTACTCATCCTTTCTCTTTCTTATCCCCAGTTTCTATTCATATCCCTTCGAAATTCACTTTCTTTTGTCTAGAAATTCGTTTTCAGCGCTGTTCCGGATCCTACAGTATTCCTTTTATTTCCACTTCTGACCACACTGACATCAGACAATTGGAAGTTTTTTGTCGCCGATTAGACCGACTTCCCCTTTTCAGCTGATTAAAATTCCGAAAAAACGCTACAGCGGAAGGACAAAGATAAAATAAGAGCCGGAAATTCCGTAGCGCCCTTTTGTCTGCCTATTATGTCATTCGGAGCACCGTTCGCATTTATCCAATTTCGGGGCTTCTTTTGGCCTGTAGTGCATTGCAAAGAGGGGAGAAGCCAACAAAAAGAGATAGTGTTTGAATACAATAGAGAAATAGTAGTCGTTCCATAAAGTGCAGAGACTTTTTTGGCGGCGCATGGTGAATTTTGCCACTTTTTGCATTGTGCAAAAAGCTTTGCGACGAAAAGTCTACGCATTTTGGAAACGGCGTGGTAGTTGAAGGCTTCTGAGGGTCAAAGAGAATGACAAAAAAAGGTTTACCGGGCAGTTGCTTGAAATTTTATTAAAGTACAACTATATGTATCTTGATGAAACTTGCCACAAATTTAGATTAATTAAGACTTATATATGACATTTCTAGCCTGCGCTTAGCAGAAACCAGCCAGATTTGTAGATCGGAGGTTGACAAAAAGGACAATTTTTTTATTGCATACAAAACTAATACTCTCTAAAAATTGCGTTCTACCAGCCCGCCGGGAAAATAATAAGCACCATCTCGCTCTCGCCGGCCACGTCGCTGAAGTGAAAAGCAATTTGATTTTGTCGCGACACAATTCATTTTCTCGGCGGCGATGCGATTTTCGCTGCGAAAAAGTGCTCATTATTTTCCCGACAGACGGATTAAAATTTTTTACAGTTTTTTTTTATTTTTAGGTAGCTTCACTTTTCTTCAAAGGGTTTTATTACTTTTTGCCAGGTAAAAAGTAAAGTGGTTTCAAAGCAAGTTGAAAGGACGACGAATCCCTCCGAGCATCTTCGTTAGGCATTCTCATCTTTTTCTTTTTTTTGTTTCGAGACTTTTGAAGTGCCCATTCAGAGCAGAGCCTTTTTTGTTGTTACTTTTTCATTTTTTTATTCAACAATTTTGAGAGGGCGAAATTTCTTGATAATAATTGGAATTGAGCTAATTAGTTGATTCTTGAGCAGAAGGAACGTGTTTTAGAGAATTATTTTTTTAAAATCAGAAAAAAGATATAAAAAATGGGCCTCCAAAGAGGCTAGATCTGTCTGTCGGGAAAATAGTGTTGAAAAATCTTACTATCAGTTTGTCGGGAAAATAATGACCACTTTGTCGCATCGAAAATCGCATCGCCGCCGATAAAATGAATTGTGTTGCGACAAAATCAAATTGCTTGTCACTTCAGCGACGCTACCAGCGGAACGAAATTCTCCTCATTACTTTCCCGACAGACTGAATTTTTGTAAATTTTTAACGTTTTTTTTCAAAGCCATTTCATATTTTTTTTTCAAAAAATAATCCTTTAAAAAAATCTCCCCGGCCGCGGCCTATGGCCTTTCCCGGTTTCCGAAACATATGAAAATTATCGAAATTGAATTCCCAGCGGAAACGGAAAAACAAACTCTCGGATCGGCTTCAAAAAAATTCTCTTTGGGACAAGATAATCAAATTCCAAAAGATATTTTTAAAAGCCCGGCTAAAAATGGTTGTTGTATGAATCACATGTTTAGGGAGGAAGAATGTGTAAAGTGCGCTTGATGTTTGTTGTCTCGGGGGAATGAGAGGAGAGGATACGAGCTGATTTTTGACATACATACTTTTTTGATACAAAAATAAATGAGCTTTTTTGATGAAAACACCGCGCGAGGGATTACCACACAAAAAACCTCTCTATAGCGTGCATTTTTAAAGATTCTTAGAGTCATTTTAGACCATGGTGAACCTCCCGTAAAAATTTTTATATAGTTATCTGTCTGTCGGGTAAATAATGAGCAAAATGTCGCCGCGCCGGTGGCGTCGTTGAAGTGAAAAGTTATTTGATTTCGCCCGCAAAAATACATTTTCTCGGCAGCGATGTGATTTTCTATTCAACAGAGGGTTCATTATTTTCTCGACAAACTGATAACAAAAAATGAGGCACCTACGGCACCGAACTCTCATGTGTCGAAACCTGTCTGTAACAAACATTTTTCGAGGTTTCACGACTCGTCGCTTGGCCAAGTAAAGTCTCGTCGGACCAAACCCTTCTATAATGAATTATGTTTCCGTGCCTATCAATTTATTGCTCTGAGATTTTGACTGTAATTTGACTGATTTCATGCTGCCTTCAAAACGAAATCCTAATGTCAGTCTGTCGGGAAAATAATGTGGATTTGTCGCAGCAAAATTCCTCGCCTCTTTGCTTCTCATTTATGACCAAATTTTTAAATTTCACCTGTGGTAAATCCGGCAAATCTCTCGAGAGAAATGGGAGAGCGAACTGAAGAGAGATTTGACTTGCGCAAGCAAACCATGATCTTTTATTTTCTTTTTAACCACGAAGTTATTACCCCAAGAATATCATATTACCCGCAATCCCACCTTCTTTTCGCTCATTAGTCATCAAATTTGCAGGATTTTGATGACTAACATGGGTGTCCCAAGTCCGGCGCTCAGATTTGCTTCAAAATTTGCGCACAACTTTGGGCATAGGCCACATATTTTGGGCATAGGCCACATATTTTGGGCATAGGCCACATATTTTGGGCATAGGCCACATATGAACTATCCAAATTTAAGCTCGCGCTTTCAAGGGTGATCTGAGATATTCAGCAATCATTTCCGACCAAAGAGAGCGCGAAATGCAGAGAGAGGAGAGAGAAGAAAACAAGTTTCATCAAAATCTGAGCGTCGCACTTGGGGTATAGCAATGTTTTTCCTTGTTAGAACGAATTTTTCGCATCTTGGGCTGCCTAAATCCCAACAAAAACTCCTCCGTAAAGACTTACCGTGTGCGTTTCCCCTCCACTCGAAACCGCGCTTCCACACAATCTCTCCGACCCATCCACAGGACCTCCGTCCTTCGATGGGCCCAACTTTCATTGGCCTGAAACCGAAGCGATTCTCCGAAGTCGAGAATCTTTATTTCGTCCAATTTCTTCGGCTGCACGGTGCGTTTCCATTGGTATCTGGCGGCGATTTTATGTAGACTGCATAAAATACAAGCCAAATATAATGGCCATCGCATTCTGAAGAAGGGGGAAAAGTTTATACATACACAATGACGATCAGGTGTATTTTGCCACGAAAAAATTGGATTTTTTTAGAAAAATGATGACGAAAAAAGAAGAAAAAACATAGTTGAAAGTAGTTTCGTCACTATTTTCCCGACAGGCTGATATTATTTACATGCATATTAGCGTTTTGTCTCGAATTGACTCAAATTTTGATGTCATGTTTGAATAAACAAACGGCCTAGAGAGCAAGGGAAAGGATATCTGCCTGTCGGGAAAATCATGAGCTCTCTGTCGCATCAAAAAAAGACAAAATCAAAAATTGCTTTTTAAATACTTTAGCGACACGATCGGCTCAGCTACATTGTGCTCATTATTTTCTCGACAGACTGATAACTAAATAAAAATTTTTATGGGTATGGCCAAAAGAGGAGTAGTCCTTGAGGACAGTGACTATGACTACATCCAAATGACGGGTGTTTGGTCGAAAATTGGAAAAAAATGTGTGATTTTTTGCGAATTTTGGCATGAAGATTATTACATACCCACATCTGCCGTAGAGGTGGATAAATTGCGTCTCCATAAAAGGTAATTTTTTCTGAAAACTACTCCATGCGCAACGCTCAGATTTTGTTTAAAGCTTATCAAAATTTTCCTATACAGCCCTTTTATACCATAGAGCGTAATGTTTCTTCAAAAGGTCGAAGTTGATCTTTCCACGCCGAACTGACAAAGATACTACCGAAAAGTGGGTATCATTTCGCGTACTCTCTCGGCGCAAAGACCGTTGAATATCTCGGCTGCCCCTGCTAAGCGCGAGCTAAAATTTTCAGGAATTGATATGGGGCCTATTCCCAAGTCGTGTGCAAAACTTGAAGAAAAATTTGAGCGTCGCACTTGGAGTACTTCTCTTTCAGCTGTCGGTCTGTCAGGAAAATAACGTGGATTTGTCGCAGCAACATGTATCGTCTCGTCGGTGTCGCGGAAAAATTCGGCAGCCGAATTTGTTCTCGCAACGCGATAATCAGCGATTTGAAAGCGCGAAAAATCCACATTATTTTCCCGACACACTGATAAGTCTTCGATTTCTCCCATAATAAAAGTTAAGTTACGAAAAGATGAAACCCCCATTTTTTCCGAAAATGGCTTTTCGATAGTCAGTAGCTGGCCCTCCAAAAATGTCAGCATTTCTGAAACAGTGGCGTCGGAAATTTTACAAAAGGAATTCGGATGCGGTTGACTTTTGTTCCGACAAAAGATAGGGGCGTTTTTGTTTATTTTTTTCAAATTTTTGTCAAATGACAAGAAAAAATTTGAAATTCAGAAAAAAGTGCGAAAAAATGAGCGTGCAATGAGTCAGAAGACTTGGTAAAAATAGAAAAGAATTCGAAGAAAAATCTAATTTCAATTTATCAGTCTGTCGGGAAAATAATGAGCACAATGTCGCTGCGCCGACTCGCTGAAGTGAAAAGCAATTTGATTTAGCCGCGACACACTTCATTTGCTAGCGATTTTCGGAGCGACAGAGTGCTCATTACTTTCCCGACAGACTGACACAAAAAAATTGAAGATAAAGAAGGTGAAAAAAATAAAAAATGTAAAAATCTGCAGACTGCAGGCTAAAATTTTTTTAAATTTTTTTGAAAAACACATAGAATTTTTTGAAACTTTATTGTGCATAATGTAGAAGAGTCGGCAGGAAAAAACCAGTGAAATTTAAAGCGATTTCTTTGACGAAAAGAGACTTTTTTGAGAAAATGTGTAGTTTACACCAGATTTTATTATCAAATTCTATTTTTTTACCAAAAAATCAAAAAAAAAAAAGTCTAGTTTTTGTTTCGACTTGCTGAAAAAAATTCTACATTTTTTATTTTCAATTTTGCGTTAAAAAATCAAAAATTTTTTTTTTACATTTTAGACCAAAAATCCTTATAAATCCTGTAAAAAGCGAGGTAAAAATGTTATGAATACCTTGTCAAACATCCTCATAAAAGTTTCGTTCAAGTTTTCTTAGAATTTCCCAATCAAATCTTATGTTTTTATATAAGTTTCAAAGTAAAGCCCCTTATTCCCCTCCAAAACTCCTTTCGGTGCCTCAAAAATCGTTTCTCGTTTACAAGCGGAAGGTGTTGTAAATTTTGGTAAAAAGTAGTACTTATCGCCACTGTGTTATCAACCACCACCTGACGCCAACAAAAAATATTGGAAAAAAATCTCTGAAAAATAAAAAATTGTAAGACCTTTTTAGAAAATATATTTTTATTTTTTCACCAAAAAAATCGAAAAAATCCGTTTTTCCATAAATAAATAAAAGATCGCAAATATTTTTTATTAAAAAAAATAAAATTAAAAGAATAAAAAAATATTTTCATTTTTTTCACCAAAAAAATCAATAAAAAAATTAGATTTCTTCCATAAATAGAAAGAAAAATCAAAATTTTGCCTGAAAAAAATAAAAAAAGTAAATTTATTTCAAAAATTGTAAAAAAATATTTAATTTTTTTTTCACCAAGAAAAATCAGAAAAAAATCCATCTTCCCATAAATAAATAAATAAAAAAATCTCAAATTTTTTGTTTACATTGCACTTTTTTTGCGACAGGAAATCAAATGAGTTAATGGGGCAGCTAACTCCGGAAAAGAACGGGAGGAGGCAAATGGGAGGGCTGATCCGAGAAAAGGTGTTTTAAATTGCATGACAAAAAAAGAAATGTTTCGAATTTACGAATTTGGAGAAGGGCTTTTAGTGGGAAATTGAGGGGAATGGAACGTTTGGAACTTTCTATTTATTTATTGGGGAGAAAATTAAAAATAAAATTTTTTGGAAAAAGAAATTTTTTTAGCACGTTTTTCGCTTAAAAAGTCGAGCTTCTTAGGCGGAAAATAAAAAAAATGTTTTTTGATTTTTTCAAAAATTTTTGGTCATCAAACTTCGGCTAACATTTTAGGGCTAAAACGGACAAACTTAGTCACCTCAAGAATTGCTTTTTGGAGCATTACAATGCTAACAGCAACCGGCATGCAACAAAACCCTAACAATCTGGGCTTTGACAGTAAAACAACAAATTTCATATCGTCAATGTATTGCGTATTTTACCCTGTAATTGAATATCCCAGAAAAATCGTTTTTTGAACTTTTTACAAGGAAAGTACTTCTATGGGGTAAGGAGTTACAGGTCGTGGCATATACCAAAAAATTCGCAAAATTTTTCTGATTCAGAATATGTAAAAATTAGCTGCCTAATTTTGATTTGTAAGGGTGAAAAAACCCTCGTAACTTTTCTCGAAACACCATGCAAGTGCCTTTTTGACCAAATTTTTACCAAATCAGATGCTTGTCTTTGAGCTAATGTAAACTCTGGTGTCTTGACAAGCCCAAAAATATCAAATTTAATTTATACTACACCTTAATTAGTAGTTCCAGTGTAGAAAATTCCATGGTGTTGCGAGAAAAGTTCAGAGGATTTTTTCACCCTTACAAACCAAAATTAGGCAGCTAATTTTTACAAATAAGTCACGACCTGCAACTCCATACCCCATAGAAGTACTTTCCTTGTTAGAATTTTTTATCGCTGTGTCGGAAAAATAACGGGGTCGGCTCGCCTTGGACATATCATCACTTTGCGACGGCTAGGATTCTGCCCGCGACGCCCTTTTTTCGACAAGGCAAAACACATTGCTGCGAAGATCAACGTTATTTTCCCGACAGACTGATAACACATTTTTTCGCATCTAGATTTTCACTAATTAACTCTCCGCCCAATTAAAATCAACCTTCAAAGATCGTCTTGTCCAATTTAGCCCCCTCCATTTCCGATATTAATACAAGAAAAGGTTTTCGCAATTTAAGGACCATTGCGTGCCGACGGATGACGACACTAAATGAACACAAGTTTGGATGGAAGCGGCAAAAAGAACTGCAAATATTATTGGAACAATAAAAAGCTTTTTTTTTATTTTTATTTACAGGGGAAGTACATCAAGTGCCACGCTCAGATTTTCTTCAAATTTTCCAGACATTTTGGGCATAGGCCACATTTTCAATTTCTGAAAATTTTAGCTCGCGCTTTGCAGAGACAGCCAAGATATTGAACGGTCTTTGCGGCCGAGAGAGTACGAGGAAGACGGAGAGCAGAGGGAAAAAACACTTTTTGCCTATATCTTTGATACCATTGACGGTAAGAACAACGATTATGAAACTTTTCGAAAAAATTTAAAAAATTTCCCCAAACTTCGATCGAAAACTCTTGGCCCTTTCTGAAATGCGCTGTCTTCAGCTTGTTCACAATATCATCATAATACCACCCTTATGAGAAATATCTTGTGAAAATTAAATCAAAAAGTCACAAAACTCAAGGAAAAGATCCTAAATCTATCAAAAACTTCCTTCAAATTGCGACGGAAAATAAAATATTACTGTGTTATACGCTTTCCAAGTATTTTCATAAAGTTCGTAGACTTTTTGTCGCTATGTAAAATGCACGGTGCAAAGCCCAATTTGCACCGTGCACTGTTATTTTTTGCACCGCAAATATCGCCGCGACGCAAAGCTTTCCCAGCTATGTTGCTGCGGTTTCTGCAAACCGCTTTTTCAAGTCTGCACTGTGCGAAAAACAACAAAATGCACGGTACAGCGAAAACCAGGGGAAAAAGTCAAAATGCACCGTGCGTTCCCAATAAAAGGCAACAAAAGTCTATGAACACTCTGAAAAGTCCAGTAATCCTCAAAAAATTTCGTTTTAACACATCAAAAAAATTACAATACAAAAAAAGTATCTGTAAATAAAGGCAGCTTTATGATGATTAAAGTGGAATATTGGTCAGTTCATAGAGCGAAACAGAAATCTCCTGAAGCGGGCGGCTGAATCATCTGCCCGAATTGCAGGGCCAGAAGAGAGTGGGGCCAAGGAGGGCGAGGCGGTTGTTTGCGGGGAAATGGACCCCGCCTTTCGTTGTGTTTCACGTGAAGTCCCGCCCCGTTTTCGTTTCGCGGCCATTCTTTGCGGATGCGGAGGGAAAAGTTTGTGGATCCAGCTTACCCTACATGTTAAATAGCGTTTTTTATAAAGTGCATAGACTTTTTGTCGCAAGCTTTCCGCACTGTGCAGTTGACCTTTTGCAACGTGGAATTGAAACATCGCCGCGGCGTAGGGTTTTTCAGCTTCGTCGTCGCGACTTTTGCAAAGCAAAAAGCGCCGACGCAGCTAGGAAAAGCTTGCGCCGCTATGATATTTGAAAGCACAGTGGTTAAAAAAAAATATACAAATGTACGGTGCAAAATGAGGTGCTTCATGCGCACGGTGCGGGACAAATGTTCATGCACCTTTCTGAGCGTTACACTGGGTACTCCCGTTGCCGGCATGGTAAAAGCTTTAATAATCAAAGTAAAACATAGAAGTTGGTAGATTCCTGACATCGAGAAACAAGGCTATAAATGTCGAGGAAACAAATTTTGAAGTCTCGGCTGCAACAAAGAGTTTGAATGCCGTTTCAGCAGCCCTTTGTGCTTTTGATGGATTACTCTTGTAGCAAGCTCCCAGATGCTTGAAGATCGTAGTGGCCGGTAGATCATCCGTCCGTTGGTTATCAACGGATTTATAGTCCATCTCACACAGATTTTCTTCTGTCATTTTTGAAACGAGAAGTCCAACGAGGATTAATGTCAGATACTACTCGCGCCATAAAGTCCTGGGACGCGAGAAAATTAGAGCGAGCTTGTACGAAAGTGCATTTCGCTAGTGCAAAAACGGGGGTGCAAAACAAGAACAAAAATGCAAGGTGCATGTGTCAGGATTTTATGGCGCGACTAGTATCAGCCTGTCGAGGAAGCCTAGCACTCTGTTGCATCGAAAATGGCATGGTTTCCGAGAAAATGAATCAAATTGCAACAAAATCAAATTGCTTTTCACTTCAGCGAAGCGATCGCAGCGACATTGTGCTCACTATTTTCTCGACAGATTGATAGAAAATGCCAAAAATTTTTGAAATAGGCACGGTGCAGAAGTCCACGTACTTTATGAAAATTCTAATAGTATTAACTAATGTAAGCCTTCTCAGACATTGACTGTCGTTGATCTATAGAAGCAGTAAAAAACCGGACATTCCGTCCAACCTAATATTCAGCAAGCCGTGGGGCCGATGACAGTAATAAACTTCATGTCTTTAAAGAATCTTCCGTCTTCAGGACAAAGAATGACTCAGTAATTTTCTTGTATTTTACCTTCACACACCTCCTTTTCTCCACTTCATAAGCCTGACGAAAGCCCTAAGGGGAGAAGCACCAAGCATTTTTTCATCGAATGATAAGGACTTTTATTGTCCGAAAGTTTCAAGAAACAGGCTTGAGCGAAAGGTTATATTTAGAAGCCGTGAAATCTTATCAGAACATTACGCCTGAGGGCAAGAGTCGTCGTTTTCCCCTCAATTGGATTCGAGGAGTTTTCTCGGGTTTGGCAGACTTTTTTTGTTCATTTTTGTGCTGATGACATTGAGTGGTACAATAAAAAAAGGCGCGTGTCCGGCTTTAATAATCTGTTTTTGTTTGCCTGTCGCAAAAACAATGAGTTTTCCTTATTCGTTGATGAGTGAGGTTTAATTAGAATTTGAGTTTTGATGTCTGTCTGGAGAGTTGTGAATAATTGTCATTGCGCTGTGAGAAAGATACTGCTTGTGACCCTGACAGTGCTTCAAATTTATGGTGAGCGACATTTCCAAGGAGAGCTGTTCAAGCAGGGAAATCACGTTTTGTATAATTTGGGAACACCTACTAGTCGTTCCAGAAAGTGCGTAAACTTTTCGTAGTAGGCCGCGCCGCACGGCAACCCGAAATAGAAGAAAAATGTTTCCCGCCCACTTTTGAGTTTCGTCCAAACGTAGTGCCAAAATTGACAAAAGAAATAAAATAATTCCGAGAAAAATATTTTTCGGTCGGAAAAACCCACGAAAAATTGTTTTGTGACATTTCGTTTGATTTCAACCGATACAAAATGGGCGAAGTGTCGAAAGGAGCCAGGAAACACTTCAGGTTGCCGTGCGCCGTGCAAGTGCAGTATCGCAGCGACGCAGGCTTTTCTGCCGGAGCCGGCGCAAATTTTTGAACCGGAAAATGAAATTGCACCGTGCAAAACGAAAAGGTTCGCGTCACGCAACAAGCACCATGCGGTGCGAAAAAATGCCGAGAATAATCTACGTACTTTCTGGAACGACTAGCACATGTATATATACCCATACCTTTGTAAGATAAGTTGGAAGAAAGAAAAAATTATTCGTTATAGAAAGCGCTTATTTGGGTTTTAAGGGGGATTTCGGCGACATGCACCGCGCGAAAACAAAAGTTTGCTTTGCACTTGCGATTTCTTGCTTTTTGCATCGTGCCATAGGCTTTTTTGGGCTGTCGCTCGCACTGACTTTTTCTGCACAGTGCAAACGCGAAGATCAACTCAGCGACTCTGCAAACAGACTAGTATCAAAAAAACACCCTTTCTTCTACGCGAAACTAAAAAAAGCCGTAAAGATTGTTGAGTTTCTCAGCTGCGTCTACAAAGCACAAGCTAAAATCTTTAGTAATTAGCGTGTTACCATGCTGCGATGGGAGCTCAAAATATTTTAAAGAAAATTTGGGCGTCCTACACCCCCCTTTTGAAACTTTTTTCCCCTCCGTCGTCAAAAAAATGTATTTTGGGTTTCAAGAAATTTCCAGTTAATACTTCCGCTACATACCAATCGAAAAATCATCTCGTTCTTGCAGGGCCTTCTTTATCAGTCAAGTTCTGTTCAAGGGAATTTTGGTGTCGGCCCTACAAAAACCCCACGCCTAAAAGATAAGCCATCCCACCTGACCCTGATCCTACAGGCATTTTAAAAATTGGACGCTAATGCTTTTTCTAAATCGGAAAAGAAAATTGAGCGAACTTTTATTATTCGCACCCTTTTTTTATAAATGACTTGATATGTAGATAATGAGCTTCAAATTATGAAAGTTTGATGACTAAACTTCTCGAAAACGGAAAACTTTTTATCATTTCTCCTGCAGAAGGTGTGTTTAGGGGTTTTCTAGGGGATTCAGGCCTTCTCGGCTCACTGCAGTCCAAAACTGTCATTAACGGCCTCTAAAATAATTTCCCGGTCAAACTCGGCTCCGGAGAAAATGTCCATCCAGTTTACGAAAATTTTGGTAAACAGTTTCGTCGTTAGACAGGCCTAATTCATTAGAAATAAGCCTACTGTTGCCGTTGTGGCACATCTTTCAGGTTAGTTTCTGTAGAGCGCAATCTGGTAGTTTCGCATGTCTCTTTAGAACCAGTAGTCTCAATTTACTGCCCAGTTTTTTCAAAATCGGAGCGTCGCACTTCGAGCACTGTGAAGAAAATCTAACATTTATACACATTATGCAAAACTACTCCGTTCGTAAAGTCACCGGACTGATTTTTTGCGTTTGCACTGTGCGAAAAAAGTCATTGCACAGTGAAAAACCTGTTTTCGCACAGTGCTTGCCGCGAAAATCACCCCAGCGACTCTCCGGAAGGCCTCGTAATATTTAATATGCAATATTTACCCCTGCGACACTTCCAGTTTTTATGCAAAAAAACCTTTCTTTTTTGAATCCCACCTTTTTCTCCCCCATTCAAATTATTTTCTTGCAGCAAATCAATCAGTCTTATCAACCGTCTTCTCGCATAAAAACAATCGAAAAAACGTCTGTTTGAAACCGATTGATTGGGATCGGCTTTGGAGCGTCCATTAAGTCTTTCGCTCAAAAAGTCGCACGAAAAATTTAGATTTTGATTCGATTCCGCTGGGAATCATTTTTTGCCACTGATCGGGAATGATCTTCTCAAACCAAATTTTCGAAATTGACGCAATTCATTTTTATAATGAGAGCGGAGATAGCGGCTCCTCCTCCGCAGTACACGACATGATTTTTTTTGGTGAGATGGTTGTTTTTTATTTATTTTTGATCGATGTTCTAACATTGCATAAGCATGGAAAAGTTAATTTATTTGCAACAATGTCGTATTTTTTTCTCAAAAAGTCTTGCTGCAGGCGCTACGACATGTTACCTAGAGCAGGTCGAAGATTAGTTTAGCGCTATTTTTGAGGTATTTTATGTTCATGTACCACTGTAATATTATCCAGACAACGCTCACGGATCTTCGTTTTTTGGAGCACGTTTTGATGTTTTTTTTATGTTAAAATAGCTCAGGGTCAAGAAAACAGGGGTTAGCAGTGGCTAAAATTAGAGAAAGCGTCGATATTGAAAGTCTTTGCCAAGTCATTTCAAAGTCTCCGCCAAATACTCGCCGAGGATCCAACGGTTTTTCCAGGCTTCGTAGACACCTGCAGTAATCTTTCTTTTGTGCCTTCCCTGTGCTAGGCCTCCAAATACCGTATTTACTTACTCTGTCGGCCACAAAAACCGTTCGACCAATTCGTATTACTTTGAGATCTCAATTTATTTTTGACGTGCGCTGCCTTTTCAACCTTTAAAGACTACCTTGTAAACCCTTTTATTTTTTAGGCTTTACTCCATAACGCTGTCCATCCCCGCTGGTGGATTTGGAGTGTAGAACATTACACGTCGATGAATCGCAAGTACTCCGTCGATGTAAGGATTTTATCTTCATTTAAATGATAAGATTAATCGGGCCCTAGGAAGGTTTTTCACCTATTTCAGGGTATTTTATTAACATACACGTATCACTGTAGTACATATGTAAAACAATAAGTTAGAAGCCTCGGTTGCTTTTATTAACCTACTAATTTCACTTCCAAATCCATAAGATTGGTCTTGATAAGAGAACAGCTGAGCCGTTACGGACACTTTGCTGTAATCATCACGTCACTTCAGTTGTCTCTTTGCTTTTGCATCAAAGCGATTTTTTTTTAGGTAGGTTTTTCATCAACAAACGCCCATTCACAACACGGAAACGTTATCAGTTTATTTATATCATATAATAATCAAAATTTTTGAGAACGCATAATTGCAATTTAGGGCTATTTATGGCTGTGGAATTTCATGAGATATTGAACCATCTTTGCGACCGAGAAAGTACGCGAAATGCGGAGAGCGGCAGTATAGAGAAAAACAATTTTCGACCGTATATTTGAAAGTAATTTCTTCCGACCAAGACTGGCAAGGACATGGCCAAAAAGCGGGTTCAGCTCTGACCGCTCTCCGCGTTTTTTCAGCTCCATCGGCCGTAAAGATTGCTGGATATCTCGGATGCACCTGAAAAGCCCGAGCTAAGTCTTTAAAACGCATTTTATTACAAATCGTAGTTTGGCCCGGACATTGTTAAAATCAGTGTCTCAGAATTGAACGAAAATTGGTCAACTTAACCACTGATAGGCACAAAACATTCGCTTTCTTTGTTTTTGCCCAAAATTACCGTATGACGGCATACTGTAACATCATTTTTAAAAAAAGATATGCCCTAATCGAGAAAACGAAGCGCTATTTCAGCGCAAATTGAGTTCAGGTATATGTTTTCGACCATGTACAACATTTTTGTAATTGTCACCGAAAACTAAAAATTACATCTAAGCTATGTTACACTTGAGACAACATACCATTTCGGGTATAAAAAATGCAGTTCGGACGAGGCGCAGATTTTGAAACCGGAATACTAAAGTTCAAGCCTCGTCTAACAAACCATAAAAATTTCAGAAAGATCAAATATATAGTTTTTGAGATATCGGACATTCAATGTCTCATGTGCAAGATCACCTTGACCCGGAAAAAATCTGGCATTCTTAGGTTTTTGGCCAGGCGCAGATTTTGAAAGTTTCCAATACTTTTTTATGAGATTTTAGGATGATACAGGAAGTTACAGAGGAAAAAAATGAATAGTTTTTGAGAAATCGACCAAAATACCTTGTTTTAGGTCATCAGATGCCCGAAAAAATCTGGCATTCTTAGGTTTTTGGCTAGGCGCAGATTTTGAAAGTTTCCAATACATTTTTATGACATTTTAGGAGGATATAGAAAGTTTCAGAGGAAAAAAATGAATAGTTTTTGAGAAATCGACCAAAATACCTTGTTTTAGGTCATCAGATGCCCGAAAAAATCTGGCATTCTTAGGTTTTTGGCTAGGCGCAGATTTTGAAAGTTTCCAATACTTTTTTATGAGATTTTAGGATGATACAGGGAGTTACAGAGGAAAAAAATGAATAGTTTTTGAGAAATCGACCAAAATACCTTGTTTTAGGTCATCAGATGCCCGAAAAAATCTGGCATTCTTAGGTTTTTGGCTAGGCGCAGATTTTGAAAGTTTCCAATACATTTTTATGACATTTTAGGAAGATATAGAAAGTTTCAGAGGAAAAAAATGAATAGTTTTTGAGAAATCGACCAAAATACCTTGTTTTAGATCATCAGATGCCCGAAAAAATCTGGCATTCTTAGGTTTTTGGCTAGGCGCAGATTTTGAAAGTTTCCAATACTTTTTTATGAGATTTTAGGATGATACAGGAAGTTACAGAGGAAAAAAATGAATAGTTTTTGAGAAATCGACCAAAATACCTTGTTTTAGGTCATCAGATGCCCGAAAAAATCTGGCATTCTTAGGTTTTTGGCTAGGCGCAGATTTTGAAACTTTCCAATACTTTTTTATGACATCTTAGGAGGATATAGAATGTTTCAGAGGAAAAAAATGAATAGTTTTTGAGAAATCGACCAAAATACCTTGTTTTAGGTCATCAGAACACAGAATCGTAGCCATCGGCGTACATTTGACAAAAGTTTTGCAGAGAGCTCGAATTTATTTGTGACAATTTGGAAAAAAAACTGTAACACACACATATATCTCGGAAAAAAAAGAGATGCCTTGGTCGAATTTTCCAGCAACTTGACCTATAACAGGTTCACCATGGTCGATATCTCAAAAACTATTCATTTTTTCCTCTGAAACTTCCTGTATCATCCTAAAATGTCATAAAAATGTATTGGAAACAAATCTGCGCCTAGCCAAAAACCTAAGAATGCTAGATTTTTTCGGGCATCTGATCACCTAAAACAAGGTATCTTGGTCGATTTCTCAAAAACTATTCTCTTTTTTCCTCTGAAACTTCCTGTATCATCCTATAAAGTCAAAAGAATGTATTGGAAACTTTTAAAATCTGTGCCTAGTCAAAACCTAACAATACCAGATTTTTTCGGGCATCTGATGACCTAAAGCAAGGTATTTTGCTCCATTTCTCAAAGACCATTCACTTTTTTCCTCTGCAACTTCCTGTATCATCCTAAGATGTTAAAAGAATGTATTGGAAAGCTTTCAAAATCTGCGCCTAGCCAAAAACCTAAGAATGCCAGATTTTTTCGGGCATCTGATGACCTAAAGCAAGGTATTTTGGTCGATTTCTCAAAAACTATTCACTTTTTTCCTCTGAAACTTCCTGTATCATCCTAAAATGTCAAAAGAATGTATTGGAAACAAATCTGCGACTAGCTAAAACCCTAAGAATGCCAGATTTTTTCGGTCACCGGATGACGTAAAACAAGGTATTTTGGTCGATTTCTCAAAAACTATTCAACTTTTTCCTCTGCAACTTCTTGTATCATCCTAAAATGTCATAAAGAATGTATTGGAAACTTTTAAAATCTGTGACTAGCCAAAAACCTAAGAATGCTAGATTTTTTCGGGCATCTGATGACCTAAAACAAGGTATTTTGGTCAATTTCTCAAAAACTATTCACTTTTTTCCTCTGAAACTTCCTGTATCATCCTAAAATGTCATAAAAATGTATTGGAAAGTTTCAAAATCTGCGCCTAGCCAAAAACCTAAGAATGCCAGATTTTTTCGGGCATCTGATGACCTAAAGCAAGGTATTTTGCTCCATTTCTCAAAAAGCATTCACTTTATTCCTCTGAAACTTCCTGTATCATCCTATAAAGTCAAAAGAATGTATTGGAAACTTTTAAAATCTGTGCCTAGCCAAAAACCTAAGAATGCTAGATTTTTTCGGGCATCTGATCACCTAAAACAAGGTATCTTGGTCGATTTCTCAAAAACTATTCAACTTTTTCCTCTGCAACTTCTTGTATCATCCTAAAATGTCAAAAGAATGTATTGGAAACTTTTAAAATCTGTGTCTAGCCAAACCCTAACAATACCAGATTTTTTCGGGCATCTGATGACCTAAAACAAGGTATTTTGGTGAATTTCTCAAAAACCATTCACTTTTTTCCTCTGAAACTTCCTGTATCATCCTAAAATGTCATAAAAATGTATTGGAAACAAATCTGCGCCTAGCCAAAAACCTAAGAATGCCAGATTTTTTCGGGCATCTGATGACCTAAAACAAGGTATTTTGGTCGATTTCTCAAAAACTATTCACTTTTTTCCTCTGAAACTTCCTGTATCATCCTAAAATGTCATAAAAATGTATTGGAAACTTTCAAAATCTGCGCCTAGCCAAAAACCTAAGAATGCCAGATTTTTTCGGGCATCTGATGACCTAAAACAAGGTATTTTGGTCGATTTCTCAAAAACTATTCATCTTTTTTCCTCTGAAACTTCCTGTATCATCCTATAAATGTCATAAAGAATGTATTGGAAACTTTCAAAATCTGCGCCTAGCCAAAAACCTAAGAATGCCAGATTTTTTCGGGCATCTGATGACCTAAAACAAGGTATTTTGGTCGATTTCTCAAAAACTATTCATCTTTTTTCCTCTGAAACTTCCTGTATCATCCTATAAATGTCAAAAGAATGTATTGGAAACTTTCAAAATCTGCGCCTAGCTAAAACCCTAAGAATGCCAGATTTTTTCGGGCATCTGATGACCTAAAACAAGGTATTTTGGTCGATTTCTCAAAAACTATTCACTTTTTTCCTCTGAAACTTCCTGTATCATCCTAAAATGTCATAAAAATGTATTGGAAACTTTCAAAATCTGCGCCTAGCCAAAAACCTAAGAATGCCAGATTTTTTCGGGCATCTGATGACCTAAAACAAGGTATTTTGGTCGATTTCTCAAAAACTATTCATCTTTTTTCCTCTGAAACTTTCTGTATCATTCCTAAAATGTCATAAAGAATGTATTGGAAACTTTCAAAATCTGTGCCTAGCCAAAAACCTAAGAATGCCAGATTTTTTCGGGCATCTGATGACCTAAAACAAGGTATTTTGGTCGATTTCTCAAAAACTATTCACTTTTTTCCTCTGAAACTTCCTATATCATCCTAAAATGTCATAAAAATGTATTGGAAACTTTCAAAATCTGCGCCTAGCCAAAAACCTAAGAATGCCAGATTTTTTCGGGCATCTGATGACCTAAAACAAGGTATTTTGGTCGATTTCTCAAAAACTATTCATTTTTTTCCTCTGAAACTTCCTGTATCATCCTATAAATGTCATAAAGAATGTATTGGAAACTTTCAAAATCTGTGCCTAGCCAAAAACCTAAGAATGCCAGATTTTTTCCGGGTCAAGGTGATCTTGCACATGAGACATTGAATGTCCGATATCTCAAAAACTATATATTTGATCTTTCTGAAATTTTTATGGTTTGTTAGACGAGGCTTGAACTTTAGTATTCCGGTTTCAAAATCTGCGCCTCGTCCGAACTGCATTTTTTATACCCGAAATGGTATGTTGTCTCAAGTGTAACATAGCTTAGATGTAATTTTTAGTTTTCGGTGACAATTACAAAAATGTTGTACATGGTCGAAAACATATACCTGAACTCAATTTGCGCTGAAATAGCGCTTCGTTTTCTCGATTAGGGCATATCTTTTTTAAAAATGATGTTACAGTATGCCGTCATACGGTAATTTTGGGCAAAAACAAAGAAAGCAAATGTTTTGTGCCTATCAGTGATTAAGTTGACCAATTTTCGTTCAATTCTGAGATGCCGATTTTAACAATGTCCGCCCTCTGTTAGGCTAACATAAGCTCCAAAGTGCGGCAAAACGCGTTTTAAGGGATTGGTACTGGTCCTTCCGGACTGATTTTTTCACTATGACAAAATAGTCAGCGACACTCGGAAAAAGCCTATTGCATGGCAGGAAATCGCACAATACAAAAAAAAACCTTTGTTTTCTCAAAGTGCAGACGCCAAAAATCAGTCCGGCGACTTTCCGGAAGGACTAGGATGTGGCTTCTGTCCAAAGCGCGTGCAAATTTTAAAAAGAATCCGGGTGTCGAAGTTGAACTTCTAATTAGATGTAAAATAAACTGTAAATACATAAAAAAGTAGAATAAAAAATATCAATACGTTAAAGATTATCTATGTCGATAAGAATCGGGGATTTTTTTTACCATCTCGTCATAGTTCCTCTTCTCCTTGAAGTCTAAACTTTTGCTCACAATAATTTCTTCAACTCTGTGTAGGAGAGTCAATCTTTGCTCCGGAAAACATACTATATTATACATATTAATCCCATACATACTATCATTGCATTTTCAAAAAAAGGCTTATGAAAAAACACAAGGGAATTCTCACAAATTTATCACTGTTTACACTGATAATTCCTCTCTCTCTCTCTTCTTTTACCAATAACCGTGCAGAAGTCAACGCAATTTTCGCCTTAATAAATGTTGCTTATGTTTCAGGAAGTCCACATCCGTCAAGCGCGCTAGTTGTTTTATTGCCGTAATAACCCGTAAACCCACAAAAAAAACATTTGAATGCCCTTTTCTGTTTGCTTTCTTCGAATCCCGTATCAATTTCGGCCTCTATTTTTAAAATAATAATTTTGGGTTTTATGAGACTCAATTTTTTCCACTTTTTTTCAATTCGCGCCTTATCAGAGCGCAATTTCAACTTTGTGAATACTATTAGTAGTTACGTAAAGTGCATGGACAATTCTTCTCTTCTGTGTATTCGGAACTCCCACGTTTCTCGCCACCGCACGGTGAATTTTTTCTTTTCGCACAGTGCACATCTCAAAAAAAAAAAAAAAAAAACCGATTGCACTGTGCAAATTACATATAATGTCGCAGCGATATTTGGATGCACGGTGCGAAAACCAAAAAGAAAGTGAAATGCACAGTGCAAAATTGGAGTTTTTCGAGCACGGTGCGGGACGCGACAAAATGTCCATGCACTTTATTAAAATACTAATACCGGTCTGTCGGGAGAATAATGTGGATTTGTCGCGTCTTGGCATCGCTCATCATCGTTTTGCGACGGCTAGTTGCGAATGGGGATTTGCTCCGCGACAAATCCACATTATTTTCCCGACAGACTGATACTGTTGCAGTAGGCATTGTGGAAAACTGAAAGGATATTTTCTTGTTCTTTTTTGGCTAGTTGAAGGTGTTGAGACCAGAAATATCAGTCTGTCGGGGAAATAATGAGCATCGCGTCGCTGTCCCAATCTCCTCGCAGAGGTCAAAAAGTGTAAGCAAATTTCATTTTGCCGCTACACAATTCATTTTCTCGGCGGCGATGCGATTTTCGATGCGACAGAGCGCTCATTATTTTCCCGACAGACTGGAATTTCGGGCCCGGCCGGGCCAAAATCCGTGCACTGTCTAGGCCAAAGGAAATTCAAAACGAGCCGGACCGGAGGCTCGCTCCGAACCTTTTTGAAACCCATTTTTGCTGTCAGTCAATTTACTCTGCCTTCTAGCCTACAAACCCTGCAACATTTCATTCCCCTTTTTCGAATGCACCGAAACTCCATTTCCAATGCATTATTCCGCGGGTTTTGTTTTCAATCTGTCAGTAGGCAACAATTATAACGCCACAGCGTCGTTTTCGCTTTGCAGGAGCAAAGGCTAAAATATGGCCAAGAGGTGGTTTTATTGGGGCACTTTCATTTTTGTTTCAAAAAACGGTTTGCGCTTTTTTCGGGCTCCCGAAAAAGCGCTCACCGAATCGCGAAGGTAAATCATAAAAATCGAGCGCTCCCCTTCGGGGCGTATGAGTAATTCGCGCGACGCTGAAAAAAAGCGACGGGGAAAAAGGAAGCTGAAAAAGAGAGTTTTCTCGTCCGATTTCTCCCGTTTCCATCAATTTTTGCTCGTTTTAAGCCGATAAAACCCTGTTCTTCGTTGTGTTCAGGGCCATTTTGACTGTCGGTTATTAGGAAAATTTATGTGAAATCTGATATCCATATTTTTCAAACGATTTTTTAGAGGAAATTACGGGTTTCTGAAGTGTTTTTGATCTATTTTTTTCATATTTTTTTGACAAAAGAGTTGCATCAAATGCGATACTCAGATGTTGCTGAAACTTGGCACAAATATAAACTACTATTTTCTAATGCATACTAGACCGTTTTGAAAGTTGCTAGGGTGATTTTGGCGACATGCACTGTGAGAAACAAAGCTCACTTTGCACTGTGCAATTTCTTGCTTTTTGCACCACCAAGCAATAGGCTTTTTTGAGCTCTCGCTCGCACCCTGAATTTCTTTGCGCAGTAGTTGTCAATTTTTTTTAAAAAATCACTGCAGCCACTGTATGAATATAAAATTCCAAGCCTGCACCTTGTAAAAAAGTACAATATTTTTAGAGTGAAAGTTCGGAAAAACGGAAGAATTTTTTTGCGAATTTTAGCATTAGAAGTTGCATATTCATTATACAGCACCGTCGAGGGTAATTTTGCCACGAAAAGATCAAGTTTTTTCCTCACAAAACTGGCAAATACATATATGGCCAAAAAAGTGTTTTCCCCTGATCGCTCTCCGCATTTCGCCTACAAATTTTAACATTTTTTCTTGCCTATTTCTATCGTAGAGGATAATTTTCCCATAAAAAATCGGTTTTCTCCGCACGAAAACGGCATAGATATGGGCTAAAAGCTGTTTTTTATTTTCTCTAGCGACTCTTCTCATTTTCGACTATTCTCTCGGCCGCGAAGACCGCTGAATATCTCGGCTGCACGTGTAAAGCGCGAGCTACAGCCTTCAGCAAATGATATGCGGTATATTCCCGACATGTGTGCGAAGTTGAGAAAAATCCGAGAGTCGCACTTGTAGCCATCTTCTTCCAAAGTTCCCTCCAATTTCGTTCCATTTGCCGTCTTTTTTTTGAGCCTCATTTCTGTATTTTTCGAGGGTATTAGATTCGAAAAGGTGTTTCGATAACATAACGTGTTATTGCTCGGAAAGGTTTGTGGGTTTTATGAGGGCAAAGGGTTAGACTTTTTTTTGCTGGGAATCAAAAAGTTTCTCGTTCGGGAATTGTTGTTGATATGCGATTTCTCTCGCTTTTCCGATTGTCTTTGTATTCTGTTCGTCGTTTTTTGGTAGTTTGAGGCTAGACGCGGCTCTAGCCTCATACTAGCACAAAATTTGGGCCGTCTGGACTGACCATTTTTTGGCCCGTGGGGCGGGCGGAGTAGCACAGCTGCGAAAAGATATAAATTACATTATAGCTTTAAGAATTCAGTCTGTCGGGAAAATAGTGTTGGATCGTCGCAGCAAAATGCCACGTCAAAAAAAGGCGTAGTCGCGCATCGAATTTCCAGCTGCGGCCAGCCGTCGCAAAGCGTTGATGGGCCATTCCAAGGCGCGAAAAATTCACTTCATTTTCCTAACAGCCTGATAGAAAAGAATGTTAAATTAACCGTTAAAAGTCTTGAGGACTATTTTTGCGACACTGTTAGAAAAAATGAAGGACTTTTTTTATAAAAGTACTGTACGGTAGCCAAAATAAAGCAGGGTTAAATTCTCTGCCATTTTTTTTGTTTTCAGTTTTTTTTGGAGCTGTTAGCTGCATAGTTAGTTACAATGTTTGTTATACATAAATATTAGGATATGTATAGGATACACTGGTAGACAGAAGCCGGGAAATTTGAAACGGGCCGGGCCAACCTTTCCTTGCCGCGGCCAGCCGTCGCAAAGCAACGATGGGCGATTTCAAGGCGCGGCAAATCCACATTATTTTCCCGACTGACGGATACTAGTCACGCCATAAATTCCATAGAATTTTTCATCCCTTTTTTCCTACGCGCCGCTGCGACTTCCCGTTTTTGCACTAGCAACATGCACTTTTCTGCAAGCTCACCCCGCAACGTCGCCGAAAAAAATCAACGGTCTTTGTGGCGCGACCAATACTACTTTAATTTTCCTTTCTAATTACCTTGCCCTTTTAATTTTTTTGTAACCCAAGAAGCTCTTGGTTTTTGCCCTTTTACCCTCTTTGTTTGCTGGTCGTAAAACCCAAATTGTAACAAATGTTGGCACAACGAAAATAAGAATTTTTTTATTTAGCCTTTTGATGCCTCTGGGCTGTCTCCTGGCCTTTATAAGCCTAATTTGGAAATTAATTTTTTTGCTGCATTTTTTTTTTCAAAAGTTTTCGGGTTTCGGGTTGTGGGTGGCGACCACTAGGCTACATTCTAGCTCATGAAAGTTTAATTTTAAGCGGAAAACAGCTCAAATTCCGGGAAAAGCGGGTCGAAACGTGGGTAACTTTTTGAACGAACGGGTGGGATGTGTGTAGGAGGGGATAGTAAATGTCGTATTGTCGTATGATCTGAGAGGGGGCTTGGTATAAAAACAAGGGGAAGTTGGGGAAGTTTGGATTTGGAATTTTGGGCTATTGGCTAATTGTAGGAGAAAAATTTATGTATACGAATAAATGGGTGAGTTAGTATCTTTTGAAGATTGGATAAGTTGGTATCTTTTGAAGGACTATACTGAGGGACTTCAAAAGGTTCAGTTATGAAGAGGATTTGTTTGTACTGGATTTGACGCTACGACTTTTTGTTCAACGACAACTCAGGTCGAAAATATTTTTGGGTAGATTGATCAGGTCCTAGCATAGCTTATCACCTTTTTTGAGGCATTTTGCATGTACTACTGCAATAATAATGCACAGATAAAGCTTGGATCTTTGTGTTTTTGGAGCAAGTCTTAGTCCTCACTGTGCTAAAACAACTCGGGATCAAAAAAACTAGGATTAGCAATAGATAAAATTAGTGAAAGTGGTGTTACTGTAAGCCTCCGCAAAACCTACGCCTGGCCTTTGGCAAACATCCGCCTAGCATTCAACGGTTTTCACAGGTCTCGTAGGCACCTTCTACTACCTCTTTTTTTGGGTACCCGTCGGTCCTGGGAATTGTATCGATCGATTTTATGTTGACCCGGGCTGTCGTTCACCGCTGCAGTTTGGTGTAAAGCGTTTTAACATTATTTGCTATATCTTTTTATTTTAACCAAAAAAAAATGAGATTTTCAAAAAATCCGTCTTTCAGGAACCAGGTCCCAATGCGCAGAAGCGTCGTGGGTTGTTTGCAACGTCGCAAAAGGTAAACGGCCACATCTTCTACCAGCAGCACCCCACCCAGCACACCTACCACTCCGGCGCCTCCGTGCACGCGAGTTCGGCGGGCCAGCCGCTGAGCAGTCTGTTCATGAGTGGGCACACGTTCTCCGGCTCCTCCAAGGACAGCGGCCTCAGCACCTCGTCCTCGGCGTCCTCGTCGTTGCGAGCCGCGCAACGGGTGCATCATGTGCGGAACAATCGGAATTGGCGCTCGGCGACGGGCAGCTATGGAAGCGGGAGGTTTTGGTCGCTGAGAGCGAGTGAATTCGACATGGAGAAGGTGGTGAATTCGATGGAAAAAGGGCATAGAGTAGGTTTGTGGAGGGTGTTGGGGCTATCAGGCTGTCGGGAAAATAATGCGCACGAGTGAAAAGCAATTTTATTATGTCGAGACACACAATTCATTTTCTTTACGGCAAAGCGATTTTCGATGCGACAGAGTGCTCATTATTTTCCCGACAGGCTGATAGTCCATTTGGAATGTTGTTGAAGTGATTTCGGCAACATACACTGTGCAAAAAAGTCAGGTAGAAGCGACAATCCAAAACCCCTATTGCACAGTGCAAAAACGAACAAATTGCACGGTGCAAGGTGAACTTTTGTTTTTTCACAGTGCATGCCGCAAAAATCATTCTAGCGACTTTACGAACCGACAAGTTGAAATCCTCTTCAATTTTACCACTATCGGTAACCCAAATGAAAGCAAAAAAGCTCCTAAAATGCGGTGTCATAAGACTTTTTTGATTTGGCAGACTCTCCTCATTTTACGTGCTCTCTCGCATAAAAGGGATTGTCGGACATCTCGGCCATGCTTATGCAAAAACAACTAAAATTTTAAGAGTGCCACTGCATAAAATTTGAAAAAAGTCGACCAGTCAATTACCCAAAAAAACCTCATTTTTTATCCATCATCTTGGCCTCCTCTTTTCAGGTCTGCAAACTTCTTCTCCTCAAAAAATGGGATCCATCGTACAAAAAGCTATGGTTCAACCGCGAGACCCGTCAAATCATACTCACAAAATACGATGACAAAGCTCCAAACAAGACTTGCTGCATGTCCAAGCCACAAATGCTCGATATAATGCTGATCAAAGATGTGCAGACGCTCGACTTCAAGATTCACAAAATGAAAATTCACGACAAATGGAGGAAAGACCGGGAGTTGCAGCGATTCCAGTCCGACTGGATTCTGATTGTGAGCTATGGCCATGGGTTTGTGCTGAATCATTGGATTTTACTTTGTAAGTGAAAAACCTACGCATTTTTGAAAGAGCGTAGTATCAGTTTGTCGGGAAAATAATGAGCGTTCTGTCGCAGCGAAAATCGGCGCTGCGATTTTTCGGGTCAGCGACAGTTTGGGTCAACGATACTATGGATAGTGTCAGTTCGTCGTTGCATGCATGGAGAGGCTAGGAGAAGGCTTATTTAGTAGAAATAAGAAGATTGATCGGGTTCTAGAATGGCTTATAACTTACATCGAAGTATTTTACATGTACTCACATCAATAATACTAGATAAAAGTCACTGATCATCGTTTATTGCCGCAAATTTTGCTCTTTTATATCTCACAATATCTCAAGGTAAAGAAAACTAACGTTATTGGTAGCTAAAATTAGAAAAAGTGGGCACATTGCAAGTCTCCGCGGGGCCTTCGCCGAGCGTCCGCCGGCCATCCAACGGCTTTGCCAGGCCTCGTAGGCACAAACTTTTTTGACGCTCCGTCTGTCCTACGCCCCGTATCGAACGATTTTGAGTTGACCCGAACTGTCGTTGACCCGAAAAAGATGATTAGTAATAAATAAAAAACCATTCCCTTGTTTCACCTTTCACCTCGTCCCTTTCCAGTCGACAGTGCCGAAGCGTGCAAGCACTGGTGCCAAGGACTGCAACACCTTCGAATGGAATGGATGGAGGCCTCTCATTTCCTAATTATGGAGCGTTGGCTTCGCAAACAGTTTTACAGTATTGTGAATATGGATACAAATACGTAAGCGGAGAGTTCAACCCGGAACCAAGGTTGTTCCTTGCAGAACAAATCAAGATTAAAAAGTGGGAGGCATGTGATCGCATAGTTTAAAAGGCCCCTAAGGGCTTTTCGAAGACTGTTTTTGGACTCAAATTAGTTGATCTCTGAAGGAATAGGGTACTGACAGTCTGTTGGGGGAAATAACGAGCACTCTGTCGCATGGAAAATCGTATTGAATGGTGTTGAATGAAAATGAATGATGTCGAGGCGAACTCAAATTTTTTCTCACTTCAGCAACGCGATTGGCGGAGCGACATTGTGCTCGTTATTTTCCCGACACACTGATGGTTGAGAAAATAATTATTTAAAGTTTTTGGCGTGTCTGCATCGTGGAAATACCTTCTCGCTTCATATCGCATTGTCACAAACGACGTCAAGGCGAAATGAACTGTGCGCGGCAACCACGCACAGTGCAAAGTTGTCTTTCTAAAAAAAAGCAGTCTGTGTCACGCAGTGAACTTCCCCATAACGATACCCGCCTGCTAGTCCGTATGAAAAGTCGCTGGGATGATTTAGACGACATGCCCCGTACACAAAAAAGCAGGATGCAAGCGACATCCCAAAAAAGCCTGTTTCACCGTGCAAAAAGTTAGAAATTGCACAGTGCAAAGTTAACTTTTGTTTTCGCACAGTGCATGTCGCCAAAATCAGCCCGGCGACTTTCCGGACGGACTGTTTACATCAGTCTTTGTTATTTTATATTTGCACCGTGCAGATTTTTTAGTTAGTGGCTGCACGGTGCAAAATCCATTTAAAGATTTTTTGGCGATATTTTTGAACTTTTTACGACCCTAAAACCGAGATATTTTTTATTAATATTACTTTTGTCAGATGGTAAAGGGTTATATCTTTGAACTGAAAAAATATTTGATTGGGTCGAAATCTGACTTGTGACTTCCTCGTTGTCATTAAAAAGACCGTAATTTGGTTTTGTTTTTTTTCAGAATTACAATTCGACATATGAAACCTTTTGTGCAAACGACTTTACAATGTAAAGTGCAATCAAAACAACTTCAGGAGATTACAGAGGTATTTATTTATTAAAAATTTTTTTTTATGTTCTAATTTTATTTTTTTCTATTTAAATTTTTTTTCAGGGAGAAATGGGCTTTGAAGCCTTCGTCCTCGCCCATAATCGCCTGCAGAATTTGAATTTCATTTTTCAAAAATACTTTCAATTTTTATCCGATGAAAATCAAAGAGTTACTGTTGATAACTTCTTCAATTTTGTTCAGGAATACCAACATGTAAGTTTTTTTTCTAATAAAAAAATTCCAGAATTTTTTGATAAAAATGTGAATAAAAAACTTTATGTAAAAAATCAAAAAAAATCACGGAATTTAACAGTAAATTAATTTTTTTATGTTTTGAAGCCAAAAAAAACTGCAAAATTTTCAATTTTTATTTGTCAAAAAAGTTTTTTATTTTTTATTTTTAATCAAAAAAATCCCAAAAAACCGCGATAAGAAACGGGAAACCCCATAAAAAACAATTTTTAAAATTTTTCGTCAGAAAATGCCGTTTTCAAAAATCAAGAAAAAATCATAAAGATTTTTTTAGGTAAATAAATGATTTTTATGTTTTCAGTTCAAAAAATTACAAAAATTTCAATATTTTCATAAAAAAAATAGTATTTTTATTATTTTGTATCAAAAAATCAAAAATTTTTTTTAATTTCAAGGCTCAAAAAAATCCTAAAAACCAATTTTTAACTTTTCCCCCAAAAACCCCAATTTTCAGGACGAAATCGGCTTTTCCAAAGACACCGCAGTCGATTTTCTCCGCTCATATCTGCGAGAAGTGGATCTTTGCCGCGATATTCCGGAGCCTTTCTTGACCACCGAAGAATTTGTTGATTTTTTGTTTTCGCGGGAAAATACAATTTTTGACCCGATTAATCATAACGTTGTGCATGACATGACCCAGCCCCTGACCAACTATTGGATCGCTTCTTCACATAATACGTGAGTTTTTTTGGGGGAAATTAATGTTAGTGTCAATTTGTCGGGAAAATAATGAGCACAATTTCGCTGCGGCGATCGTATTGCTGAAATGAAAAGAAATTTGATTTTTCCGCGGTACAAATCATCATTTTTCTCGGCGGCGATGCGATTTTTGATGCGACAGAGTGCTTGTTAGCATTTTCCCGACGGACTGATGATGATAATGCAATGATCGGCGATTTTAAAGCGCAAAAAATCCACATTATTTTCCCGACACCCTTTTTCAGAGAGACTAATTTTTCACACACCCTTTTTTGAACCTTTTTCCTCTGAATTAGAAATGGCTCTGGCGCCGAGCCGGGCCGAAAATCGCAGCCCGGCCCCCAAGAATTCGGCTCGGCCTTGGCCCCTTTTCAAATTCTCTCGGTCCGAATCTATCTTGCAAAAAAATTACCAGTCTGTCGGGAAAATAATGAGCACAATTTCGCTGCGCCGATCGGGTCTCTGAAGTCAAAAAAAAACTAGATTTTTTTGCGGCACAAATCGTTTTTTCTTGGCTGCGATGCGACTTTCGCGGCGACAGAGTGCTCATTATTTTTCAGACAGACTGATATAAAATAAAAACATCTTTTCTTTTAGATACTTAACCGGTGATCAACTCAAATCCGAGAGCTCCCTCGACGCCTACGCTCATGCCTTGCTCATGGGCTGTCGTTGTGTTGAACGTAAGTGTAACAGACACATTGCTCGGGTATTTTACCTCCTCGTGCGCCATATTTTACCCCCTTTTTTTTATTGCCGCGCCTTCAACTGTTCTCACTTTTTTAGTGGACTGCTGGGACGGTCAAAAGAAGTCGTCGGGGGAGTTCAGCGAGATTGTCATCTACCACGGCTACACCATGACCACAAAACTCAACCTTCGCGATGTGCTGTTGACCATCAAACACTACGCTTTTCAGACCTCCGATTATCCGGTGATTTTGTCCATCGAGGACAATTGTTCGGTCCCGGCGCAAAGGCTTATGGCCAAGGAAATTTCGGTTGGTTGACTCTCATTTTACGTACTCTCTCGCAAAACGTGTTGAATATCTCAGCTGCGGCCGCAATAAAAAAGCTAAAATTTACAGTGATTGATTCTCGGCACATTTACAGTTCATGATTAAAATTTCAAAAAAATCGACTGGTCGAATTTCCGTAAACTTAATTTTGAATTTTGCCGTCTAACACTTCATTAATTGTCTTTCAGGAAGTTCTCGGCGATCTGCTGTTAACTCAGCCAGTTAGTAAAGACGAGACTCGACTTCCCTCGCCTTCTGCCCTGCGGCACAAGATCATATTGAAGCACAAGAAGCTTCAACTCGAAGGTGACACCATCACTTTGGCGCCCTCCTTGGAGGAGGACATGGAAACGGACCTCCTCTCCAAGGAGTGCGTCAAACGCGGTGTGTTGTCGCTGTACGATGAGAATTCAAAGGCATGGGAGAAGCATGTGTTCGTCCTGTTCCCGGATCGTCTTTGCTACGTGATGGAGCCGTACGTGGAGGAGCAGCGCGCTGACTCGGATAGTACGTCGCAGACGGGCGACGACGAAAGCATGGGGGCCGAAAACACCCCCTCAGGGTTTGGTGTGCGGCCCGAAGAGATGCATGTGACGGAGGAGTGGTTTCACGGGAAGGTGGGCCGCGATGAGGCCAAGGAACGCCTCCTCGAACACAAAGACCCCGCTGGCAATGTGGTGTATTTGGTGCGGGAGAGTGGGACCTTTATCGGTGACTATACGCTGTCGTTTATTCATGCCGGCAAAGTGCATCATTGTCGAATCAAGACCAAGATGGTGGATGGCGAAAAGAAGTTCTTCTTTTTGGAGTCCAACAAGAAGGATACCCTCTATGAATTGATCAGTTATTACACGAAACACACACTCGACACCCCGGCTTTCAGATCGTATTTGAGTATTCCTTGCCCACAACCACAACCGCATCTGAATCAACCGTAAGTTTAGCAGCTTTTGAGATAGAAATAAGATCAAAAAAATTTCCTGGCAGATTGATATATCTCGACTGGACGTGGAAAGCGCGAACTATAATTTTCAGATATTGATGTCTGGTCTATAGTTCATATGTATGTGTGCAAACTTTAAAGAAAATCTGAGCGTCGCAGTTGGAGTACTTCCCTTGTTAACTCAACAACTTGTTGCTATATCTTACAATGTCAAAAACTTAAATTTTCTATGGCCTTTTTGAAATTTAGACCTAGCCTTACCTCAACAATTTTTACTTATAATCAATCCTACTTCAGCTGGTTCTCCCCATCCGCCGACAAAAAGCGGGCCGAGGAGCTGCTGAACACGGTCCCCGAAGACGGCGCCTTCCTCATTCGCTACAGTTCAACCGACCAAAACGTCTTCGTCCTCTCGCTCAAGGTGGACGGAGAATTTTGGCATTACCGACTGAAACGGGACGGTCGAATTTTCGTCGTAAATCAGACTGTTTTTGAGAACTTGAATCAAGTTGTTGATTATTATTCAACCCACGACTTTGTCCGAGGAATATGCTTGAAGTTCCCGGTGAACGAGCAAAATGTTGGAGAGTATATCAGCGAGTTCCCGGCACAAGTTGGATGCTATATGGAGCTGAAGGACTTGGAGCAAGAAGTGAGTGGGAAACCGAGATTTTTTTGAAATTTAGCGATGTAAAAGTTGCTAAGATTGTTGGGAAATGGCTTTAATATAGTCTAAACTTGCTAAATTCTGGAACAAAAATGTCTTGAGACCATTTACTTGCATTTTGACATTTCGTCGCAATTTTTGACGAAATGTCACAAAAGTTATTGATTTTTTGAAAATGCACAAAAACCAATTTTTCGCTGACATTTGAGCTAGTCAAGTAAAAAATACAAGAAAATTATTTTTGACACTTCGTCTTTATTTTTGACGAAGTGTCAAAAAATTATTGACTTTTTGAAAAACGGTATTTTTTGCAGAAATTAGTTTTTAAAAGCAAAAAATAGTTTCAATCAACTTTTTAGACGTCATCAAAAGGCTTTTTTCAAAGTATAAAACACTAAAAAATAATATCTTTAGATCGAAGCCGTCGCGGTCAAAGATTTCGAAGGCATTGGCAGTGATGATCTCAGTTTCCAAGTGGGCAGTCGGTTGTCGATTATTCGCAAAGAGCCCGATCTTTGGAAGGGTCGTTTGGACAAGAGGGTTGGCTGGTTTCCTCCGGATTGTGTGAAAGAGCTGGAAGGGGAGTCGGCGGCGGAAATGAGTTATGTGACCATTGTGTTGGCTGGAGCTGTTGTTGACAAGGTGAGTTGAGGCATTTTTACAGAATATATGCTATATTAAATCTTGATTGGGTTTTCTGTGAAGATTCTTTAATTTTTTGAGTTTTTGGGTCCCACCACGAAAAGCCTGAAAATCAGGGGAATGTCTCAAAATTATCTCGAACGCTTGGTAATGTGTTTAAATAGTTGTAGGATGAAAAAAATTAGCATTTTTCTCCTATGGTATTTTAAATTCTGTTTTTTCAAAAAAAAAAATTCTTGGACGGTTCACAGATCATTTTTTAGCGATTTCCCTATGCTAATTTTAGCGATTTCCCTATGCTAATTTTTTGTTTGCAACCGGTTTGTAGAAGTCTATCAATGTTCTTGTGATATAAAAATCCCGTTTTTCGAATTTTTGGGTCCCACCACGAAGACCCTGAATTTCAAGGAAAAGTCTGGAAATTAGTAAATACACTGCGGAAATTACATAAAAATGGCAAATTAGTTAAAATGAAGGCTTTAAAATCCCCATCGTATCTTAAAACCCGCTTTTCAGTCATCAGAAAGCCGACCATTCTCGTTCAAAGTCTCCCAGCCCACCTCCCATTGGAAGACGAAAGAAGTTCTTGTTGCGGCCGACGAACGCGAAGATATGGAGGACTGGATCAGCGCGATAAATTCGATGACAAGATCCGTGAACGATAAAATGAGTTTAATCCGTTCGAAGGAGAAGCAAGTCCGGATTGCCAGTGAATTGTCTGCATTGGTGGTGTATTGCCAAGCGGTTCCGTTCAACCCCGACTTTACGCTGCAAGATCCACGCTCCACCTTTTTCGAGATGTGCTCGTTCAGTGAGAATAAACACGAGAAGTTGCTGGAGAAGGGATTGCCGTTGTTTAATGCGCGACAGTTGTCGAGGGTTTATCCGCAGGTGGGTTGGTCTTTTTGATGATTTTGGGTTTGAAAATTGCATCTTCGCTCGCAAAAAATTGATCAAAAAAATTCCATTTTACCACAAACTGAGTAGGTAAAAACCTTAATCTGCTCAAAAATTCACCTTGCCCAAAATTCCCATTTTGCCCAAAAAACTCCATTTTGCCTAGAACCCATTAACTAGAACCTTAATTTGCTCAAAAATTTACCTGGCTCAACTTTTCCATCTTGCCCAAAGTGCCCATTTTGCCCAAAAAGTCCCATAAAAGATGCTAAAAATTTATTATCTAATCTAAAAGCCTTATTTTGCTCAAAAAATTCTTGCCCAACATTCCCATCTTGCCCAAAATGCCCGTTTTGCCCATAAAATCTCATTTTACCATAAAAACTCAAGACTTTATCTCATTCAAAAAATCCATCTTGCCCAGCATTCCCATCTTGCCCAAAATGCCCGTTTTGCCCAAAAAAATCCCAACTCACCCAAAATCTTTCAGGCCTCTCGTCTCACCTCCACCAATTTCAACCCCGTTCCAATGTGGTCCTCCGGCTGTCATATGGTCGCATTAAACTACCAGACCGGCGATCGCGCGATGAACATGAACGAAGGCAAATTCATGGCGAATGGCCGATGTGGCTACGTCTTGAAGCCATCGTATCTTCAAGACGAAACCTTTCGTCCGGACCTTCGAAATGACACCGAAAGAGAAGGAACGTATCCGATAACGCTGAAATTGACGGTTATTGCCGGAAGGCATTTGAGTCGGAAAGATTACAACAAGGGCATTTGCTCACCGTTTGTTCACATTGAAATGAGTGGATTGCCGACGGATACGAGGACGGATTGTACGAATACGATAAGTAAGTGGGGCACATTTTATACGAAAAAATTTATCTTGCTCAAAAATTTTTAAGTATTGCTTAACTGCCCAAATATCGCAGTACCGCCTAATTTTTTTTGTCTTGCCCGGAAAAGAGCTATTTGCCCAAAAATTCCGCAGCTGTCCAAAATTTCCAAGTTGCCAAAAAAGTCTCATTTTGCTCAGTCAGCCCTAGTTTGCCTCAAAAACATTATTTTTTGGCCTGAAATTCCCTGTCGACGCAGGAATCCCAATTTGCCCAAATTGACCAATTTGTCCACAAAATCTCATTTTGCCCAAGACACCATATTGTGCTTCAAAAACATTATTTTTCGACTTGAAAAAAATCCCAATTTGCCCAAAATGACCAATTTGCCCGAGACTCCAATATTTCACCAAAACATCCAAATTTCCCAGTAAATTATATTTTTCCCTCAAAAACCCATTTCTTTCAGCCTCCAACGGTCTGAATCCCTTCTGGAACGAGACCTTTGAGTTCGACGTGTACCGCCCGGAACTGGCGCTGATCCGATTCCTCGTCGAAGACGGTGATTTTGTCGGCCCAAAAACCGACCCTTTCATTGGCCAAGCCGTCTTTCCCGTGGATTGTTTGCGGCCGGGCTTTCGCTCGGTCCCATTGTTGAACCAGTCCTCGGAGCCGTTGGAGATCTCGTCCTTGTTGGTCTTCGTCCAAATCCGACCGCTTTTCGGGACCGAAAATGATTGGATCTCCCGGTCGGAAGTGCATAAATACCTGCAGCAGGGTCGGAGTACGGTCGAAGTGTTGCCGGATGGAAGGATGAGTATTCCGAAGAAGAGCAGTTTGACTTCGAGTGAGTAATTTGAATTTTTGGCGATTTTTGAAGAGAATTTCACAAAAAAATAATTTTTATATTTTTTTCAGGCCTAACCTCCCATTCAAGTGCTCCGACAGTAAAGCGAAATAGTCACAGCTCCAATGAAAATGTAAATGGCAGCTGTTCAACACTAACGTCCACCAAATCCGCCGTCCCAAGGCTCTCGTTCGACGTCGGTTATGGCGACTCGATCAGCGTCACGACGCAGGACAGCGATCGAGGGAACAGAGAGGGCACCGCGTCGCCGGCTGGCTCGCCGGTTTCACCGCGACTGGAGAGTTTGCGGTCGATAAATGGGGAGAGTCGGAGTATCAGTATGGATTCGGAGGAGTGAGTCATTTTTTAAAGTATTTATAAAATAAAATTTTTAGAATTAATTTTTTAGTATTATATCATAGTAAAAGAACGTCGTAGCTCTGTGAAAAACATGGTATCAGTTTGTCGGGAAAATAATGATCACTCTGTCGCATCGAAAATCGCATTGAGAAAATGAATTGTAAAAATCGGATTTCTTTTCACTTCAGCGACGCGATCGGCGATGCGACATAGTGCCCATTATTTTCCCGACAGACTGGTACATGTTTTTTCGACGGACTGCGGATTTATCTTTTTGCATTTTTTTCGAACAGTGCGGGCTTTACGAACATTATGCACTGTGCATGCGACAAACCGAAGTTGCTCCCGGTGCGACATTCGATTACACAGTGCAAAATTTCAAATTCACGGTGCAAAGTATGAATTTTTCATGTGCTGGGGCGGCGACTCACCAGATTTGCCAGCCTAGTTTTTTTGGTCGGCGGTCGAAAAAAAACTTTGCGAACGGACCAGCCTGTCGGAAAAATAATGAACAAATTTCGCTTCGATAATCACGTCGCTGAAGTGAAAAGCAATTTGATTTTGCCGACACAATTCATTTTCTCTGCGGCGATGCGATTTTCGATGCGACGGGAGGCTCATTATTTTCCCGACAAACTCATTTTTTCATAAAGTGCATGGAAATTTTATCGCGATATAAGCAATCTTCAACTTTGTCGTTGCCATTTTGCTGAAAATTTTTGGTTTTATTTGTCTTTCTAAAAATTTATTGATGATTTTCAGAAACGGCCAGCCCTCCAAGAAGCCGGGAGCCCTCAAACGGCTCTTCCGCTTTGGCCGATGATTCGTTGTAAATATCCCATTTCTGTTAATCCCTTAATATTTGAAGGCTATAAAAACCACTTTTAACTGCAGTCATCTCAATGAAAATTCCTGATATTTCTATGTGAACTATAATTTATTGATTGAAAATAAACAGGATTCCTAACATAACCAGCAATTTCTATTGTACAATAATTTCTTGCACACATTGCACAGAATTATCCTCTGTATTTCCTTCAAATAATCGTGTAATCTCTTCCATTCTGAAAGGTTTGTGTTCCAAATATCGCATACTTGCTGTTGGTGCAAAAGCCATTGCCAATCACCCTGCGGTCGTATTCGTAGTACGGGTCGCTCGAGGGGCTGATCAAGTGGGGAAATTTCCTCGCCAGTTTCTCAAATTTGTAGCAGTCCATCTCGGAGAGATTGAACGCTTTCAGCCGCAGCTTGATGCCTTCCAATATTTCCACAAGCTCCCGTTTCCCGGAATCTGTCGAATAATATGAGCGTTCCAGGCCGTCGACCACTCGCATTAGGAAGTAGTATTCGGCTTGCTGAAAAGAGAAATTTTTAAACTTTTTTGGGAAATATCAGTCTGTCGGGAAAATAATGTGGATGAAAATGTCTCGCGTAAAAAAATATCTGACCGCCGCCAGCCGTCGCAAGCGATGACGGGCGATTTTAAGGCAAAAGTCCACATAATTTTCCCGACAGACTGATATTCTACTACTCGTTGCATAAAGTGCGCAGACTTTTTTCTTAAATTTTCCGCACAGTGCATTTTACCTTTTGCACCGTGCAATTAAAAAATCACAAAATTGCACGTGCAAAAGGACGAAAAATGTACTGTGCGAAGAAAAGTCCACGCACTTTCTGGTAGGCCCAGTCTGTAAAGTCTGACAAATTAGCCACAGAGGGCTTCCGTAGTTTTTTGCACGCTGCGGTCATGACGCAAAAAAAGTATTGTTTTTGCACGGTGCAATAAACGCAAAAAAATATTGCACAGTGCAAAAAATAAAAATATTTTCTTTAGCACCCTGCAGCTGCAACTCAAGAATTGCGATAAGGTTAAACAAAATATTGCCCTTTAATCTCCAAATAGAGACAAGAGAATTCGAAATTAATGGAAAGACTGCACCATGATAAAGATTATCGCAGATTATCGTGTTGTTCTCATTTTGGGTACTTCGCTTGTAAACAAAAACTTGGCAAAAAGGCTTACTGCAAAATAATTGACTCCAATCCACCGGCTGAGCTTTGACTTTCCATTCATGAACATGGACTCATAGGTTCTCAAGCGACAAAGTTCTCTGGCGTCCTCTTTGCTTAAAGGAATTCCCACATCACTGTGAGCGGTCACCATCGCGTCAACATAGTCGTAAATCTGGAAAAAAGAAAGATATAATAAATTCTTCCATCAAAAAGAAAGAATCCGGCAGTTACCATATAATATTGCATGACTGCACCCAGCCAAATCACCCCATATGAGGAGCTTCCAAGTAGCGCAAATGTGTTGATTACGTCGGTCGGAAAGAGTAGAAGTCTCGCGAAGAAGACGACAAGGAACAGGATGGCCATTAACCCGGCTGAAAAGATGTAAAATTAAAAAGGCAAGATTCATGTCCATAGTAAAATTGACCCGGTGGGGCTGGCCTCACAAAAGTTCGGCTTGGCACCACAGAAACTGGTCCCAGAAGAAGCCGGCCTCAATCCCAGAAAAAAAATCGGCTCCGTCTTAGAAAAATTCAGCTCGGGTCGGCCCAGAAAAAGTCGCCCATGTCCCAGAAAAGTGAAAAAAGCAGCCCGGCCCGGCACAGGAAGAGCCAGCACGGACCGATCCCAGTAAAAGTTTTCTCGGCCCGCATAAAAAAAGCCGGCCTGGGCCGGTGGCCAAAAAAAGTAATCCTGGCCCGGCTCCAATAAAAGTCATCCCGGCCTGGCCCTTTTCGAAATTTCCGTAACCCGTCCCTGCCCCGGGCCATGTGTGTTCACTGCTTACATAGCGTGATGATCAAAATTCCAGTCCTCTTCTCCCAGAACCCAATGGAAAAACGGCGTAACGCGCATACTTGATGAAAATTAAACAAAAGTAGGACCGATGTGATAAGTACGAATGCACATTCAATCTCGAAGTTCTGGAAATTTTTTAAGCAAGGCAAAAAACATATATATTATGCGTATAAGAACAATATATTTAACAATAAAAAGTGTTTCCTTACCTGAGCTCGAAAAACAACGTCAAAATTGACTGTTGAGTACAGATATCCAGCGATGACAATAAAACTCAACTGTAGGAAGGTGAACAAGATTAACCATGGCAAGCCGACTGTGTAGCGGTTCATTCTGGAGGCTGAAAATTTAAAGATATTGCTTTACAAAAGAAACATTGCCGTTGATTTATTCAACACGCTTTGCGGCCAAGAGACTACGCCAAAAATGAAGGGCGGTGGGAGGGAAGAATACTTTTCGCCCATGTCTTTCCAGTTCTATGCGAAAAAAATTGATTTTTTGTAGAATTATTGATCTCTAAGGTAGAAATTGCTGTGAAATTCTTTGTGTAAAAGTTTGCGAAAAAATGTTCTATTTTTTCCGGTTTTCCTAAAAGTCGTTTCTGCAAAGCGCGAAAAAAAAATATTGAAATTTGTGCCAAGATTCATCAAAATCTGAGCCTCGCACATGGAGTACTTTAAGAAAATATCTAGCCGCTGTTATATAAAGGGGTATTGTTGTGCGAGATATGATTTCAAAAAAATTAATATCAACGAAAATTCTTAAAAAGGATTTGGGCCACAAACACAATTGAGAAAAAAATTTCGATCGACGCACCCTTGCTGAGGACGCTGTTTATGTCTATTACTCTTTTCATAAGTGCATGAACATTTTGTCGCGTCTCAATGCACAAAAACACCCCGTTTCGCACAGTGCTTATTTTCACTTTTTTTTCGCGGTTTTGCAGAACAGTTTCCACAGTGCAAACGACTCTTGAGCATTCTTTTGGGCGCACAAGAGCAAAACATCCTGTGCGCTGCAACAAGCGTGCGAAAAGGTTCAAAATTCACTGTGCAAAAGATGACAAATGTAAAAGCACTTTATGAAAATACTAAAAAATAAAATAAAGCTTATTTTTTATGTTATTTAGAGCTCAACAAGCACAGCAGTGAACTTGTCAAACTTTTAGGTTCAAGCTTCAAAGTGAACTTGAACTTGGATTGATAATGAGCGATTCCCAGGCGCGACAAATCCACATTATTTTCCCGACGGACTGATATATTCGCAGCAACAGTCCTGAGAATTTTCAGCGCTTCCGCACGACATTCTGCACCGTTAATTCGGCGGTGCAAAGATAACAAGAAATATAAATGTATAGCCATCAACCTTGCCCTCTGGGCTCTTCAAAATAAAAGCAAAAGCATATCCGGAGATTTCCAATAAATGCTCCGTGTGTTCCCAATTTTACCCATAGCCCCCGAAGATACCGAGTAAACAACCTTTTCCCTTCAGCGTCCGTGAGCTTTGGAAGACCCGGGAAGTTCGCCGGAGAAAAGGCAAAGCGCTGAAAATTAAGCCGCTTTGGGAGGGTGCGCCGGATATTCCAAGAGCAATTCTCTCAAGCCAAGTAAGTAGCCAAATAAGTCGGAAAAAACGGCTTCTCAGTGCTTGAGAATTCGTTAGCAACGCTTGAAATTTGTCATCGGATTGCAGAAAATATGGCCTTGTATAACAAGTTGCCATATAGCAAAACCAAAAATGCATAAGAGAAAAAGCAAAATCGCATTTTTTTATTTTCATAAAAGCTTATTTTCATATTTTAGAGTCTACTGCAAACAATTTTCAACAATTTTTTTATATGATGTGCAGCAAGAGCTATGAAAGTATTTTTTAAAAAAATGTTTAAACATACCAAGGAACGCCTTTGTCAAAGGAAGAACGCAAAATGTGTGTGGGTTTGCGGAAATTTATGCATTTCAAATGAGATTCGTCAATCTCAGACTGGAAGGAGAAGTGCCCAAAAAGGTTACGCAATGTTTAGAAACAGGAAAAAATGCAACCGGAACATTGGCTTTCAAACCAAAGATCCCAAATTTTACTGTAGAAAACCGCAACTAACAAGGGAAGTACTCCAAGTGCGACGCTCAGATTTTGATGAAATTTGGCACAAATTTAAAACAATTTTCTTAAGATATATGCGAGGATCCTAGCTCGCGCTTTGCAGAAACAATCGAGATTTTTAGGTTGAAAGTCGGCGAAAATTTAGGACCTTTTGCCAAATTTCGGCACGAAATGTTTCATGCCTATTTCAACCGTAAAGGATAATGTTTCTACAAAAAATCAATTTTTTTTGTAGAAATTATTCCCGCAGGAAACTGCCAAAGTTATGGCCAAAAAGCGTTTTTCTCTCTGACCGCTCTCCACGTTTAGCGTGCTCTCTCGGCGGCAAAAATCGTTCGATATCTCGGCGGCGCCCGCAAAGCGCGAGCTTAAACTTTCAAGAATTGATATTTTGTCCATACCGGACGTGTGTGCAAAATTTCAAAGAAAATCTGAGCGTCGCACTTGGAGTACTTCCCCTGTAAGTTTTGTCCAAACGAAGTGTCGTAATTGTCAAAAAATAAAATAAAAAAAAAGCCGAAAAAATATTTTTTGGTTGTAAAGTAGGAAACCTTATCCAGTGGCAAAAAACGTACCATTTTGCATCCAAGACATATTAAAAATGCAGTAAAATACCTCCCTCTTCAAGTGAAAAATGAAAAAATTCCTGTTTCAAAAGCCCGGTTCAAAGGCCCTTCAAAACGGAGTTTTTTCAGTTGGAGAGGGAGGCATTTTGCTGCATTTTTTAATGCTTCCCGGATGCAAACTTTTTGACACTGGATCCGTCACTGTAAATAAAACCAAAATTCATGTTTGACATTTTGTTTGAATTCAACCGGTACAAAAGCATTTGGTCCACTAGGTAGACGAAGTGCTGAAAGGGATAGTCGTTTGGTTGCGTGCGCCGCGGCTGCTCGTCTTTGCACTAGCTATTTACATGCACTTCTCTGCGAGCACACCCCGCGGTGTAGCAAAAAAAAAAGTCTACGGACTTTATGACGGGGCTAGTACATGTGTGAACAAAGATTCGTCATTGAAGTCTATGGGCTTAGCGGAGAAATAATTTCAACATACGGGGGAACTACTCAAAATGCGACGCGCATATTTGTTTCAAGCTTTCACACACCTCGAGAATAGGACATTTCAGTTCCGCATTTTTGCCGGTTTCACGTGAAAGAAATTGACTTTTCTTGTGGAAGCATTATCTTTAATTTCATATAACTTTTCATACCAAATTTTGCAAAAAAATTCGCAATCCTAGCAAGTTTTGACCATTTTCATCAAAATCTGAGAGTGGCACTTGCAGTACCTCTATTACTACATATATACACACAAACTCTTATCAGTCTGTCGGAAAAATAATGAGCGCAATGTCGCTGCGCCAACCACGCCGCTGAAGTGAAAAGCAATTTGATTTGCCGCGATGAAACTCATTTTGCCATGCGATCTTCGCTGCGACATTGCGCTCATTATTTTTCCGAGAAACTGATATTTTTGGTTTATTCCAAGACAAAAATCGTAGCTCTTTACAATAATTACAATGCTCATGATAATTTCGTATTCACAGTTGAGATATATGTGTCTTAAATTATTGTAAATTTTCAGTTCTGTTTGCTCGAGTCGGTGTTCAAATGTTGGCGGAATTTGTCGACGAATTCCATCAGCAAATCGACCGCCGATGGGGCATTTGTGGAGTTCGTTGGGGCCGGCGTTGAGGCTGAGGGCGCTTCGGAAGTTGTGGTATTGCCCTGAAAAGCGATGCAAATTTTGGCACATAGTATTATTTGCTTATATATTTAGTTGCTTACTTTCATCGACCTAAAGGTTTTATGGTTGCAGCACTGCGTCGGCGAGCATTGTCGGTAATTCTCGGTGCAGGTACAGTATTTGCCTTGGATTCCGTTGATGGAAATCATCAGACAAGGGACAATTGGGGGCTCGGGAGCTGAAAGAAAATGAAATTTTGGTGCGAAAATTAGCATATTTCAAAAAATCGTCAAAAATATTAATACTAGGCGGGCCAAAAAGTCTTGACATGTTTTCGTACCGTGCGGGCGCATGAATTCGGTGTCGCGACGAGGTGTCGCGCGATAAAACCTTTGGCGGGGTGCGAATGAAGAACGCACTGTGCGTTGTTTACCCTTTTCAAAACAATCTTTTTTGCACTGTGCGGTGTCGCATTGCACCGTAAATTTTTCTTGTCGCCGCGCGACAAATTGCATGCACGACGGCGCACTGTGCAAACATGTCAAGACTTTTTGGCCCGCCTAGTATTTCTCTATACCAGTCCGTTCATAAAGACGCTGGAGTGATTTTGGAGCCTTGCGATGTGCAATTTGTGGCCCTTTGCATCGGACGATAAGCTTTTTCGTCTCTCGTCTGAATTTTTTTCCACAGTGAACGTTGCCGAAAAAACTGCAGCGACTTTGCGGATTGACTAGTATGCTCCAAACTTACGTGCTACCGGTTCATCGTTAACTAACAAGGGAGCTGCGGGAAGAACGGGGAGAGGCGCAGAAGCCGTCGCAAGGGGAACAGGGGCGTTTGGAGGGACAAGATGACCGTCGGGGTAAAATAGGGCTGGAAAAGTGGGGGTCAACGGGAGAATACAAGGTAGTTTTGAAGTTATTAGTTCACGAATTCACCAAGGAATAATGCATATATATATATAAGATATGGAAAGATTTGTTGGTTTGAGAAGAGTCAAAAAAAGGTCAATATGATTTTTAAAATACGACGTAGATGTCTGTTCAATAAATAAATTCTAGTAGATTGATACTCAAAGTTTCTTTGAATTTTTAATTAGTGAAAATTAAAAAAAAAAACCTTGTGAAATTTTATCAATAAGCGTACTCTCCCGGGTTGGAAAGATCGCCGAATATCTGGGCTATACCTGTAAAGCGCGAGCAAAAATTTTCATGAACCTTTGTATGGCCTATGGCTAAAATGTGTGCAAAGTTTAAAGAAAATCTGAGCGTCGTACTAGAAACCCTTAAACTTTTTAGCAATAACTCTCTTACTCTGTCCAGGATGCGCCCCTACAATCGGCAGCATATTTGTTGTCGCCGAATATGACGTAACTGGACTGGGCAAGGCCGGAGCTACCGGCGCAATCGGTTGCAGAACTGGCGCCTCTTTAAGTGGCGCAACCGGAGCTATTGATGCGGCTGGCGCCACAGGCTCACACAAACACATTGGAGTTCGGATTGGGACTCGATTTCCCCGTGAATCAGTGCGAATTACATTCACGGTGACCTCCATACAAGGGCATGAAGCGATGGGCAGAGGCCGGGCGGGCTCTGGTCTTCGGATTGGCGCGATTGGAGTGTTGATTCCGTTGGGTTGTTCGGGATACGGCGGAGGAGCGTCGTATGGTCGGGAGTCACGATTCACGGGCAATGGCGCCACCGGCGCATGGGTATTTACTGGCAACGGCGCGGGCGACACAGAAGGGGCAATATGAGGGGCAATTGGCTGGTCCTGAAGTAAAAAGATTTGTTGTAATTTTAGCTCTAATGTCTGTTACATTAGTTAAACTCACTTGGCGAGGAAGTAGCGGGAATGTAGGATAAGTGGGAGCAAGTTGCGGCGCTCTGGTTGGAATGAGTGGGGACGGCTGAGAAGCGGTTGGTCGATTCCATGGGAAGAATTGAGGGGCTGGACCGATGGGCTGAAAAAATTGGGTTAGGTTTTTGGCGTTAGGATCCCTTTTTTGCCAACAAATAGTAAAAAGATGCAAAATAAAGGGAAAATTGAGGATACTGAATAGCTGAGTAGCTCAATCGACAATAAGAATTGCAACGAACGGTTCATGCGTTTTTGGAGACGCGTAGTAGAGCTTTCGGCGCATGAAAAATTACAAATTTTAACGGTTTGGTCGAGTTTTTCACTAGGAACTGGCCGACCTTCTTGGCAAGATAAAATGTCTAGCTGCAATATCAAGGAATTTTCATTGCTTGAGCGAATTTGCTTTTCTTAGTATTTTGCCTACAGGTGCTGCGCGGAGCCACAAAATTGGCCGTGCCTTGCAGAAACCAACCCCTAAAAATAAGGGGTTGGTCGGCCTGGCCCAGCTTCTCGGGGTCTGTAATTACCTCATTGCCATGTTGACAATGGCATTCCCATTGTTGCTGTTCGGGCAGTTGCTCGTACAATGGTCCCATTGCCGGCTCCCTCGCAAACTGACTCCCCGGTCCGCACAAACACCGGCTCATCGGCTCCACCTGCTGCAAGATCTGCTGCAACTCTCGCTGCTGCTGCATGGGGTTGCCGGCCGAGTTGCAGGTGCATTTGTAGGTGCTAGCAAGTGCGTCAAAGCCCGGCCCCACCGGTGGTTGATCGCTGGTGCCGATGCGAACATTGAGGCAAGTGCAGTGTTGTCGTTTGGTGCGTAGTAGGACCTTGTCGCTGCGCTCGTTGTTTTGACGTTTCGATTTTTTACTCGTTGATGAGATGGCGGTGTGGAGGAAGAGCGAGAGGAGTAGCACCGTCGACCACCGTAATAGCATGTTTGTGTGGCTACAACTATTTATATAAGAGGATCAAAAATTGCTTTTTTTAAGGTGTAAAGCGGGATAATTATAAGCGAAAACCTTGTCTGAGACGGCCGTAAAATTCATAAGCAAACGTTGACAACAATATCGGTCTGTCGGGAAAATAATGAGCGCTCTGTGGCATCAAAAATCGCATCGCCGCCGAGAAAATGAATTGTGTTGCGGCGAAAATCAAATTGCTTTTCAATTCAACGACATGATTTTCTCAGCGGCAGAGAGCTAATTATTTTTCCGACACACTGATAAAAGAGACTTTGCGGTCAAAAAAAAATCTAAATATACTATTGCCAACTGTTTTTGGAGCCCTTTGACCGGCACAAGTTACATGAAAAAACCTCCAAAAAGCCGTTGTTTTCGGTCCTACGGCCACGAAATGCTGACCACGTTGCGGTCATCTAATGAGAAGCGAATGGAACTGAAGCGATTATCAGGTTTCGTATCAGCAATATAAAGGACAGGCTTATCGTTCAATGGGGAACAATAAGAAGCGCAAACATATTGTCCAAGCGACTTCCCCCCGCTTTCCGAGTTCGGGTTTCAAGCCGGTCAAACCCGCGAGGAGAAACGGTCTCTTCTCTGTTTGATGGACCTTTTGTAAGGTCTACGTGGGAGAGCTGAGGACCTTGTTAAAAAGAGTTGCAGCAATACTCGCGGTAAAAAGGTCTGTTATATCGCACTATGAAAATGGATTTTTTGTAGCGAAAAAGGGAATCGCGCGCGACGCAAGGCAAAAAATCCAAAATGGTCTGTGTAAATGGTGTTTTTTTTTGGGGCGAAATGCATTGTGCATTCCGAACTTTTTTCTCCGGCGATCGGCAATCAAAAAAAATTGAAAAAATAAAAAGTGGCCATCGGAGATTGCCACGGTCAAAATTTCGGCTCTGGCTCTTAGCTCCCAGAGCCGGAGCCGAGGCCAAATTTGCATCTCCGGCTCCCGGCTCCCATGGAAAATTTAAAAAGGAAATTTTTTTAATTTCGGAGCCGGAGCCGCTCAGAGCCGGAGCCAAGAGCCGGCACCGGAGACGTGGCAATCTCTGGTGGCCATTACGTTTTTACACGTGTGCGGTTAGCCAGAAGATGTAACGGTTAAAAAAATCTGTGTATGTATTGTAGAGCAGTCAATTTCCTTAAAGAACATATAAATTTCGTCACCAGACTGCTCGTTACCGTTGTGCAAGTCGACAATGAAGAAAGCGAAGTTTCGGTTTTTAATCGACTTTTTTGTCCTTATTCCGTGATCATGAAGTTGGAGAAAAAGCGGTTGGACAAAAAATGCTTTTTGGCGACATCTGTTCCGTTATCACGTGGAAAAAATGATTTTTTTGTGGAAACATCACCATCTACGGTAGGAATGGACGTGAAATTTTTTATGTAAAAATTTGACAAAAATTTGATGAGCTTTGACCAAGTTTCGGCCTCAAAATCTCAGTCGTTTCTGCAAAACGCGAGCTAGGAGTGCACAAAATTATTCTAATCTTTTGCCAAGTTTCGTAAAAATCTAAGCTTCTAACTTCGACCACTTCCCCCTACTAGCCAAAAAAATTATTCTAAATTGGGAACAAGTTTCGTCGCAATCTAAGCGTCCCACTTTCAGCATTCTCCCTACTAGGCGAAGGCGCTAAATGGTGCAGAGTTTCAAAAAATATTGCTCTGAAACTCCAAAGTGACCTCTGCAATCGCAAAATAAAGCATCTGCCGCTATTTTAAGAGACCAAGCTCAAAAAAACAGAACGCAGAAATCAAAAGGAACCCAATTACTACTTATGACGCTGCACTACTGGAGTTTACCCGCTTCCGCAGCTTAATGAGTGAATTTGCGAAAATCGCCTCCGATTTGTCGTAATCCGCGGCGAGAATTACGAAAAAAAAATTTTGAGGAGGGTTCAAATTTTTGATTTTTACAGGGAAAGTGCAAAAAATCTGAGCGTTGGGACGCTCAAATTTTGTGTAAGTTTTGAACGCACCTTGAGTAGGCGAGCTTCAGATATAAACCATTTTTTGGCTATGTTTTTGCCAATTGCATGCGGAAAAAGGCTACTTTGTACGAAAACGTCACCCTCGACGGCAGAATTAAACATGGAACTTTTTATGCCAAAGTACGCAGAAAATGCCATTTTTTTCAACCTGTTGGCTTAAAAATCTAGGTCGTTCCTACAGAGCGCGAGTTAGGAATCTAGAAAGCACCACTCTAAATTTGTTCCAATTTTCATCGTATTTCACAACACAAATCCGTTTTCCTTCGTTACTCTGATCCAAATTTTTCTTATCTCACTGACACAGACTCTAGAGAGTAGAGGTGGCAATCGGGCTGGGCCGGCCCGGCCCGGCCCGGCCGGGCCCGGTGATTGGGCCGGGCCGGGCCGGGCCTGAGCAGATTTGAAAAAGCCCAGGGCCGGCCTGACCGCTTCGGCCCGTCGGCCGGGCCGAGACTCTCGGCCCGGCCCGGCCCGGAAGGTGGATAAGTGAAAAAAAATAATACTGAACCAGCAAAATAAAGCACAAATGCTTAGCAGAATTGTTGGATGGATATTAAATCAAACCTTTTTGACTTATATACTGTTTTACCACCTTTTCAAACTCTTTAAAATCACTGATTATGTATATGTAAAATCCCACCCAAATATGCAAGGATCGGGCAAATCTTCGAATTTTTGATGATAAACTTAAACATTTCGCTGTAATTTGGTTCCTTGAGGTAAATGAACGCATCTACGCAGTTTTTGATTAAACATGTAGCCTCATAACGTCCATATTTTTACATAGCTAACTTTCTATAGGATAAAAAAAATCGACACAATCCAACTTTTTGGCTAGGTTTTAGGTACCTGTTCGGCTGTTCCAGTCAGCCGACTAGACGTTTTAATTCCACTCATATAGACGTAAAACCCCGCTGGAAGGCATAAAAAGTTCCAGTAGAGAGTGCATAAATTTTATCCAACCTTTTTGCAGTATCGGGCCAAACAGGGCCGGGCCGGGCCGGCCTGGGCTTTCACCGGGCCGGGCCGGGCCGGGCCTGAGCAAATTTGAAAAAGCCCAGGGCCGGCCTGGTCACTTCGGCCCGCGGGCCGGGCCGCAAAATTCGGCCCGGCCCGGCCCGATTGCCACCTCTACTAGAGAGCTATGGTACCATACAACGATGCTAGTTTGTCCTACATCTGCAAGCAAAATTTCTTTCTAACAATAAGAGGCTGATCAGTATCCAAGAGAAATAAAAATACTTGTAATGTTCTAATATTTATGTACATACATACATATGCTTTTGAGACGTCTAACTTTCCACCTAATCAGCTTAAGGCTCGCAATGTTTTTGCGTAATTGAAAAGGCGGAAGGGTTGCGGCGAGTAACGCTTGGACAAACAAATAAACATTGTTCTAAAGGTGGGGGGACGGTTTCGATGATACGGATTAATTGAGGTAGCAAAATTGAACCAAACCAAAGATTGCAAAAACGCTTCCGGATTCCAGACGTTCGATGAAAAGGAAAAAAATTTCGTCATCTTCGGAATACTGTATAAATTGCAATTCAGTCTTTCTTTTTTTTTGTGATGGTTACTCTGCAATGTATGAATCATGTAAGCCTGTGTGTGAAGAGCATCCATAGTGTGAAATATCACCGGCGGTCTACAAAATCCCAAAAACTCTTCTGTCGGTAAAATAACGAGCGCATTGTTGCTGCTCCGATCGCGTCGCTGAAGTGAAAAACAATCTGATTTTGGTGCGACAGAGTCCTCATTATTTTCCCGACGTCCTGATAGGTGGGCTAAAAGCTTTGACATGTTTATGCAAAACCTTTTTATACGTCCCACCTATTGGCCTGTCGGGAAAATAATCAGAATTCGTCGCTGCAATGTGTCTAACCTCATCGGGGTCGCACACCAAATCTCCATCCTCCGCAAGGTGCCGCAAGGCGATGATGGGCGATTTCAAGGCGCGACAAGTCCACATTCTTTTCCCGACAGACTGATAGTGTGCACTTTTTCAAAGGTGTAATTGGACACAGCAGATCACACGCTTTTTTCAAAACGTTTTATTAATTTTGGCCCATCCGCGTACAGAGTAATGTGTTCGAAAGCCATTTGGCCGGCTTCCATTTTTCATCACAATTGGTTTGACGTTCGAAAAAGTCTTTTTCGGACCGTGGAACATCTCCGAATTGTTTCTCAAGGCCCGGTCTTCACGAAATCTTGTGTCTTGATTAAATTTAGGAAACATTTTTTCCGGCTTACTTAGAATAGAAACCCCACTCACTTTTTCGTCTTCGTTCTTTAGACTCCTTCCTAATAAGGGATGTTGAGACGTTTTACAATGGAGGATTTTAGGTGGGGAACTGTTACAATTTTGCACACTATCACGATTCCGTGAAAAGTCCCTAAGAATTGGCATAAAGTTATCGACGTTGACACAGTGACGGACCCGATGAAGTGGCAAAAAACGTAAAATTTTGCATCCGGGAAGCAGCAAAAATGTGGCAAAATACTTCCTTCTCCAAGTGAAAAAACTTCGCGCTTTTGAAACCGGAGTTTTTTCACTTGGAGAGGAGAACATTTTCCCACATTTCTGATACTTCCCGTATGCAAAATGGTACGTTTTTGCCACTGGATCAAGTTCTCCACTGTATAACCGAAAAATATTTGCGGCTTTTTCTTTTTTTTTTATTTTTTTTTTTCAATTATCACACTTTGTTTGGACAAAACTTTGTGGCTATTTACAGACAAATTTGGGTTTTGAAAGCCAATGTTCCGGTTGCATTTTTTTTTCATCTCAAGACGTGTGAGTTCCAACCGTTATGCTCTTATTAGGGTCTACGATTCAAGAGAGTAGCATTGTGGGCCCTCAATCTTCGGCATAAAACTAGGTCTTGCTCTAAATTTACGCCAAGTTTCTTTCAATTCCGTTCGCCCCACTTTCAACACCTCCCTTGGCAGAGATCGCGTGTAACCGCTGAGTAATGTCACCTCCTTCCGAATTCTGAAGAAATTCATTCCTCCTTACTCAAGTTCTCGGCGTGCAGACGGAAAGGGTTTGGTCTTTGAAGCGACAGGTGAAGAGTGGGCCATTCCTCAACCAAACCCATTTTTTCAGAGGAAACGGGTCCGAATTATGCCGAAATACGTTCCGAATGGTGCTGTGACACAAGATTACAACTTTATTGTCAACTTGACCACCGCTGTTGCGATTGTGGTTCAAGTCCCGTTTGTTATAATAAATGCTCGGTTGTTTGTGGTGCTCTATAAGAGGAGGCATGTCTTCACGTCGGCGTTTTATCAAATCGTATTTTACAATGGAATTGTGGTGAGTTTTGAAGCCGCTGTTCGCAAGAGCAATCATTCCTGTGTAATACCTTAGCCCCGAAGTTTATTAGGTATCAGTCCGCCGGGAAAATAATGTGGAGAAAATAATGTGGCCCCTTGGAATTGCCAACCATCGCTAGCCGCCGCTGCAAATGTCGTGCGCGACTGTAAGGAGATGAAATACACATTATTTTCCCGACAGACTGATATTTGGTGCGTCAAAAACTATTGACAAAGTCACAGCCCTGGGTCAATTCTAGCGCAATTGCGAGAAAGTTGAGGGCCATTATCGCTATTTTTCAGCGACATTTTTGTTCCTTCCATAGAGCAATAAATGCTTTGATAAACGATTATTTTTTTCTCAAACGACGTCAAAGGTTTACTGTGTGTCATTTCTTGTATAGCTGTGTTTGTGTACCGCTAGCAAGAAAAAACAATTTGGGACCCACGCATGTCCTAAAAAAACTTTCCAATTACCTTTCATTCCTAATCTTATTCCTAGCAAACAATTATTAAATTATTAAAGCAATGCCCTGGAATAAACGGTATAGATAAACGTCTTTGTGATTTTAAAGGCACGATACAACTTGACCACAGAATTCAAGAGACAGGTAAAAAAAAGCGAGCGTCGCACTTGAGGTACTCCTCTTCTATTTATGATTAAAAATTTTGCATTTGTACTATAGTGAATCAATTAAAAATCGCATTGAAAATCGTATTTATTTTCAGGACATCCTCTGCGTGATTTGCACAAACTATAGTATTTCTCTACCAAACCTCTCGGCGTTACAATGGTTTTTCGACTATTTCCATGAGCCCTCCTACAATTTGAATATCATTTTTGTTTTTGGAAGGTTTTATTTCAATTACGCATCTCAAACCGGGATATTGCTGATGGCCATGAATCGGTTTTCAAGTATTGCATTGATGTTTCACTATGACAAGGTGGGAAACTGTAAAAATTGAGCGAAATATAGTGACGGGCCTGGTCCAGTGGCAAAAAAACATACCATTTTGCATCCCGGAAGTATCAAAAATGTGGCAAAATACCTCCATTTCCCAGTGAAAGACTCCGATTTCAAAAGCGCACCCGCTCCTTTTGTGAGGGAAAAAGCGCGCTCTTCAAACCGGAGTTTTTTCACTTGGAGAGGGAGGTATTTTGCTACATTTTGTGATACTTCCTGGATGCGAAATGGTACGTTCTTTGCCACTGGATCCGGTCCTCTGCTGTACTTGGTTCTCCGCCATTTTTGGCAAAATTTTGTTATTTATATGTCAAAATTTCAGCTGTTAAAAAGTTGAGTTTTTAGATTTGGAAAGAATATTGGAATGTCATCCTAGTACTGTATCTTGTGCCTCCTTTCATATTCACATTCAGTTTGCTTTTGAATCGCAGCAAACTCTACGAATCTGTCGTCTACGGTATTACGCTGAAGGGACTTGACTACGATCATAGTATTACTTTCGGTGTAAGTCTTTTGTAGCCGATACACAGCCTTAAAAAGGAACTGAGCCGAGCTCATCAAAATACTAACTATTTCTATAACAGATCCCCATGGCAGTACGGACAATAGTTTATCACGGAATGGTCATGTTGATGGCCTTCGGACTCAACTTGACCACAATCATTTTGCTGTGCAAAAAGGGCCGGGGAAGTCGAGACTTCAGCGCAAACTTTTTTGGCTACACAATTTTTGTTTTTGTTCTGCACGTGGTATCGTTTGTGACCTTAGTAAGTCATCTTTTTGTCGATAAATTATATTATACTACGAAAACGTTTAATTTTTTCCATTGTTTTCAGCTAGCTTACCAGAACTTCCGTCTCGATGAGACCTACTCGGATCTGGCAAGAGCTTGGAGTATCTACCTCGGCGTTTGTGGCATCCCAATAATCATTTCGGCACTCTCGTTGGCACCGGGCGTGTTGCTGATCGTGACGTCAAAGGACGTTCGGAACGCCGTGTTCCCGGGGAAATGGATTTTCTCCGGCAGTTCGAGTGTCGTTACCATTTTAAGCACACCATATGTTGTATAAATATTGTGATTTTCAGTGGTATTACGTGTGTTGTTGCCACGAAACCATGAAAGCGTTGAATTTAAAAGAAGTGTTTGAGGGCAACAGTTGACCCAAAATTTTGAATTTGAGTGAAGTCTACCTTCAATTATGGATTCAGGGGAAAAGTGAAAATATCGTTTGTTAAAATAAAAAAATTAATCTTGAATCGCATGAAGGGAACAGTTGACACAAAATTTTAAATTTGAGTCAAGTCTTTTTCCGGCCAAGGGTTCAACGGAAAAGTAAAAAATTAGTTCGTTATAGATGTAGTGTACATAAAAAATACCCCGGTTGTTTCAGGGGAAAAGTTGACCCAAAATTTTAAATTTGAGTCAAGTCTTCCTCCAATCATGCATCCACCGGAAAAGCGAAAATTTGGGTTATTTCACACTTACTGGGCTCAAGAAATTTTTATGTTGAGATTTTCACGTCGGCAAATCCGCTGATCTCTTGTTCATTGCAACATCCCTGACATCCGGCGGATAATCCCGGCCCGGCTCAGCTCCCTGCCCTTTGCCAAATCTGAGACCTGACCGACCGAATCTTATCATATCCCAAATCTCATCCCATTTTCGCATTGAGTCAAGTCCCCAGCTTACGGGATTAGCCGCATTTTTGGCCAATATCCGGTGCAATCCGCGAAGATCACAACGCATCGGGATGTCTGTAATCCGTTGGGAATTTGATTAGCCGGCGAATAAAAGTCCAGAATACCGTACTTCGGAAAGGTTAACCGGTTTATTTTGGGCTTTAATCAAGTGTTTAAAGGATTTAGCAAATTGAAAACTCGTGGGGGCAAATCCGACGGTCGGAGAATGCTACAGTAGGAAGATTGGAGAGATCCAAATTAAAAGAATTATTAAAATCTTACTCACCAGTAGCCGGTGTTAACGGATTTTCTGTGAATTCTTAAAAGAACAGCAAAAAGAAAAAAAATCGCTTGAAATATTGCATGATCACATCAAGAAAACCGAAGAAGTGTCCGCTCTTCCCCAGAAAAAACAGAAGACATAAAATTTCAAGACTTTCTTGGCATCCAATACATCCGGTTAGGAGATTTTTTCACATGAAAGTTATCAAAATCAGTGCCCGCGTATCGGGCTCACGACCAGAGGTTGCCATGGTCAAAATTTGTGGCTCCGGCTTCCGACTCCCGTACAAAAGTTTTTACTTTGTAAGGTGCAATTTCTTGCTTTTGCACGGTGCAATAGGCTTTTTTGGACTGTCGCTCGCGCCTGACTTTTTCGCACAGTGCAAACGCCAAAAATCAGTCCGGCGACTTTCAGGAAAAACTTGATATCTTTGCAAAGTATCGTTTAAGCTTTTCTCCCCAACGCATGGCCGACAAAAGAATTGATTACTTTTTCCCGCAGTTCTCCTTGAAACGCCCTATAACACATTTCTCTAATCCTTACTTCCAGTAATTCAAGTTTCAAGCTTTACATCGTGCTAAACCCTTGCTTATTGGACTATCATTAAAGATCGCAAACCCCCGATGGATAATCTCAAATGTAAAATTCTAAAAATGTGATCTCATGCTAATAAAGATTCTCTACTGCGGGGATTACGAGCATTGCATGCAACAATAGACAATTGTGCTTAGCCGGGGATAAGATTGCATGAGAAAAAGTCAAGGATCAGCGGGGCTTCCGATGATGTTTTAGGGGCTTCATCATATAGGCAGACATCAAGATGACATCACTGCCGGGGAAGTTTGGAATGAAACGATGTTGAAACCAACCATGGAAGTACTCCATTTTGTTTTAATTTGGGCCTGGAAAGTTCTATGCCTATATATAGAAGAATAATGCAGAGGGTAATGCTTCCCCTACGAATCATTTTTTTCCGCACAAAAATGGCAAAGATATGGCCGAAAAAGGTCTTTCTATCTACACACTCGGGCAGAGAGACCGTTGTCGCACAGTACATGCTGCGAAAATCAACCCAGCGACTTTACAATACGAAGGCAATGCGACTTTTCGGGCCAACGATACTATGGATGGTGCCGGTTTGTCGTTGTATGCATGGCGGAGGCTAGGAGAAGAGTTAGTTGAAATAATAAGATTGATCGGGTCCTAGGATAGCTAATTACCTACTTTGAGGTATTTCTACAAGTACTCACATCAATCATATTACCTCAATAAAAGTTAGGCATCTTCGTTTTGTAGCTATAAAGTTTGGTCTTATACATGTTACAACCACTCAGGGTAAAGAAAACTAACGTTAGTAATAGCTAAAACTAGAAAAAGTGGACATATTTCTTGTCAAGTCACCGCCGAGTCTTCGCCGAGCGTCTAACGGCTTTGGCAGGCCTCGTAGGCACCTCCGACAACCTTTTTTTGGGCATCCACCTGCCTTACGTCCGATATCGATCGATTTTGTGTTCACCGGAAATGTCGTCGACCCGAAAACTCGGGAACGACTCGGGAAGCGGTACGAATGAGATCGACTGGTAGCTACCGTCAGCTGAATACCTTTTGCTAGCCATTAAGAGAAGTTGAAAAATTGAAAGGCAAGTTATCTCACAATTCCACTTTTTTATCTGACAAATACCCAACGAATTTTTCTTCAAATTTTATTCGCAAACTTCAAGAATCACACTTTTCAACGGGTCAGCTTCTATACTTCACACGGGCGGTGCTCTAATACGGGGTGTTGGAGGGGGGAGGTGGGTGGATAATAATTAATTAAAATTCTTGAAAGACGAAAATTAATACAAGGAATAGATATTTGATTATATTTTATCAACAATGATAATATTATGCGGTATTGATATATTTGATGGTATTCGATGTACAGACAAAGATTGTGAAAAACGGAGGCGATAAGTTGGTCAAGAGAGGGATTTTTGGGGAAGTTGCCTGAGGGAAAATTTTCAAAAACCGGTTTTTAGCAAAAAAATTAAAAAAAAATAAAAAAAAATTTTTAATTTAAAAAATCATAAATCCCCTAAGGCAATTTCCCAAAAAATCTAGAGAAAATCAAAAAAAAAATCTCTAAAATACACTTTCATTGATAGGCACCGGCTTGTGTAACACAAACTGCTCCTGTCCCATCAAATTCAAGTTCTGCAGCTCACTGAGTTGCTGAATCTGCTGAATCGTCAACATTTGCGGCACCTCCAGCTGCGCCATCTGACTGTAGAGCTCGCGTCGCTGCGACATCAACATCTCCGCCTCCAGCGGGTTCACCGTGCACGCCGACGAAATGGACTCACTGCTGGGCGAGGCACTTGAACGCGCCGGCGACCGCAACACACTGCTGTTCTTGCGCGTTGTGGCGAGCCCAATTCGTGGGCACATGGAGCCCGTCCGCCGGTAGCGAGTCATGATCTTGGAGACGCAGGAATGAGTGACGCCGATCATGCGGGCAATGTGTGAAATCTTGTGGCCGCGCTTGTAGAGGTCGAGGATTCGTTGGCGGTCCGCCATCGCCAAGGGACGGCCGGGGTTGTAACTGCGACCGAGCTTGTTTTTGGCTGAAAAGATGAGGGTAAAGATTTTTAAAAAAAATTTTTTTATTTCAAAGATTTTTTTTATCTTTTGACTTTTTTTCGAAAAAATGTTCATAAAAATACATCAAAATCCCTCAAAAAATCCAAAATTCCTATGTAGAATTTGAGATTTTTTAAAATTTTTTTATTTCGAATAAAAATTTTTTGCTCTCAAAAAGTATCCAAAGCCCTCAAAAAATTCCAAAAACCCACAAACTTACAGATAGAATTCATTCCCGAGCAGTCCATACTCCCCTCATCCAGACTGATCTGCCTCAATGGAGGTGGCGAATCGACTGTGGCATTAGTGCTTCCCAAATCAACGGGCGTCGATGCGGCAGTCAGTGGCATTGGTGGGGAGGTTGGGGCGCTGAGCACACTGCCCATGAGGAACGGGAGTTGTGGCTGGAAGTCGGTGAGTAGAGCGGGCCGTTGTGGCTGTTGTTGCTGCATGAGAAGGGCGAGCACGTTGGCGTAGGGGAACAGGGCGTGGTATTGCGAGTTTTGGAGGAGCATTTGAACTATTGAGTGATCCATACCGGCTTGCTGAAAGAATGGGAATATTAGGAATTGAATGTAAATTGAGGAAAAGTAAGTTTTACTCGAGATAATGGTCAAAAAATGAGGAAAAACCAAAAAAGTTTTAAAAATTCATTAAAAGTTGGATAAATGAAGGCATTTCTGTCTTTTTTGGCTTTAGTTATAAGTTATTGTATGAAAACTACAAATCCCTGTTGATACAAAACAACCGCAGCTGTCGATAAAACAACCAAAAATATGATCGAAAAAACAAATACGTAAAATCATCAAAAAACTTGAAGTGATGTCAAAAATAATATCCGAATGGAGGGTCTAAACAAATTCTCATCCAAGAAATGATAAATCCCAATAAACAGCCCCATAATATCCCAGATATAATCATCGTCCCGCCCATCAAGCCAATAAAAAAGTGAAAATCCAAAAAACCCAAAATTAGTATACCAAACCTCTAAAATAAGGTCCGAACGTCCCTCCCACCAATATATTCCTGTAGAATTGATAAAATCCCCCTCAGAAATTGTCTTGATACTCTGCCATTGCCACCCATTGGACCCACAAGCCCAACGAATGAATGGAATCGCGAAATCCGCGGCTTTAAGTAGGAATCCGGCGATGACGTCCCCAAATCCGCGGCCCTCCCGGGCCCTGCGGGGATCAGCCACTGTGACAGCGGAAGATTTGCGAGCGGCTAATCCTCGAACAAATGTGCGAGTGGCCGAAAAAATTTGCGGATAAATGTGTAATCCCCGCAGAGACACCGCCCCTTTTCCCGGCGCCAACCAATCAGCACGCGAGCCCGAAAAAAGTCAGGCTAAGAAGTGAGAATTGTAACAGACAAAAGGGAGGAGTCGAGCCAAATTTGGGATTATCCGGCCGCTTCCGTCGTGAGAATTTGGACAATGCCGCCGGAAAAGGTCGTCACAAAAAAGTGCCCGGGGCGTCGCACAGGTACGGTCGAATGAGTAAAAAAGATGAGCCACTTCCGGAGCCGGCCTGGTAATTGGGGATAAGACGGTGGGTTTGGCCAAAGAATGGGGCCGATCTAAGCCAAGGGATGGGGTCAAATCCTGGCCTAAGAATTGGACTAAATCTTAGCCAAGATCAGCTTGAAAGGGCAATGGAATGAGTAATAAGGAAGGTCATGGGCTTTGAACTAATACAAGCGGAGTTATAGCCACTGTACAAACGAGGACAATAGTGCATTAACGCTGACAATTCAGGGACTTCCGTGGCGATAATCCGACAGAAAAGGTTTAGTGACTAAGAACCAGGTTAATTTCCAAATGAATGTGCAATTTCGCGAATGCAGACGGGATTTGCGGCAGAGAAGGTGACTGTACAATAGCGTATACTTGGGATGTATACATCTTAATGAAACTCATGGCAAATGTATCGGTCAGTCGGGAAAATAATGAGCATAATTTCACTGTGCCCCTATCTCATCGCTGAATTTAAAAGCAATTTGATCTTGCGATACAATTCATTTTCTCGGTGGTGATACGATCTTCGATGTGATAGAGAGCTCATTACTTCCCCGACAGAATGACAACATTGTAAATCCTTGGCTTTCACCTTGAAGAAACCACGGAGATCTCTGGGTTTAAAAGCACAATTCGAATTTTGTTGTTTTGGACCTTTAGCAGTGTTTATTATCCTTGTCGAAGAGGACATGTATTTACAAGCAGTCAATGCGAAACTGGCAAGGATATTCAGATCAAAAGCGTTTCTTTTTCAGATCGTTCTCCGCAGATGACATACTTCAGAGATTTGTGAAATCTCGGCTGCTATTTCAAAGCTCGAACTCAAGATAAAAATTCATACTTTTGCTGTATTTACGACGTTGTCTTGTTTTCGGCCCGGATAAATCTAACATTCTACGTGTTCGGTGAGCTATTTTTGGTCCCTACGAGCTACGACTCAGAAACTTTAGGCCACTATTTGGCATCAGTCTATCGGGAAAACAATGAGCACAATGTCGCTGCGCCGATCGTGTCCTGAAAAGCAGTTTGATCTTGCGGCGACAAAATTCATTTTCTCGGTGACGATGCGATTTTCCATGCCACAGAGCGCTCACTATTTTCCCGACAGACTGATATTTTTATAAATCAACGGTGGCTTGTACTCTGAAGTCCAAAAAAATTCAAGATCCCAGTTTCAACACGTTAAACCAAACCCCATCCACCCTCTCCCACGTACATACAGCCTGTTTAAACCCCCCATGCGTCTCCATAAGCCCAAAGCCGCGTCAAAAACCGCACAAAAATACACCTAGAGCGTCGGCCGAAAGCCTCTTTCCGCCGCCTTCGTCATGTTTGCGGCGACGCCGATGTAAGGCGGTTTACTGCGCTGCCAGTACAATTTGTGATAATGTGCGGTGTTCCAGAAGGATCCATAAGGCTGTTTTCGAAGAGGTCAGGATTAAAAGTGACGGGCCAAAAACATACGAACGTGAAATGGATGCCTTGAGGGGATTCTTTTAAAATTTTTTTTGAATGGAAGACGTATTTTGTCACCGGAAATTCTGGAAATTTTCGAACATGTAGCTGATTCTTGAGGGTTTTCCGAAAATTCCAGAAAATATGTCATCGTGACAGCGATATTTTGACCATGGAAAACATAAAAAAATTAAAATCATGGTCGGTCGACCGAAAAGTCTTGATTTTTGACAATTTCAACGTTTCAGTGCCATTTTTCCAAAAAATGCGTCATCATGACACAAAGAATGACTTGATTTTTGTATTCAAAGTGTAAAATCAGGCTTGAAAATTGGCTAATACGATGAGAAAAATAGAGTCTACAATTCAAAAATTACGTTGTTTCAAATTTCCAAAAAATCGGTCATGATGACGGATTTTTTGAAAATCTTTTAATTCCGCTTGAAATTCCATTTGCAGCTGGAAAACCGCTTAATCATGCTATTTTCAGAGTTAAAACACAATTTTAAAAACGGAAATAATCTAGATCTCCGATTATATTACACTAGGGGGTTCAATTACAATAGCCCGGAAATAATATTGTATATCGAATTCCGTACACAAATTCACCTCAAATCCGCCACAAATCACCGTGAAAGCGGGCCTGACCCTCTTTACGGGTGTGAAATAAACCCGACTTAGCGAGTCGATTACACTGAACACCCTCTAAACTCAAAAAGATTTATTCATTCGCCGCAATTTCCCAAATTAACGGAACGCACAGACGATTAGCGGATTGCGGGTGTAATAGAAAGTGGATTAGGGTGAGGGTTGTCGGAAGTGTTGGTTAGAAATCAAATTTTAATTTTTTCCGAAATTTTTGTTCATTGCACTTGGCGCGGGTCGAAAGGATTTTCTTTAATTTTTTGAAAAAAAAATCCTAAAAAAATATTTTTTTTATATAATTTTCAAAAAAAAAATTATTTTACACAGCGCGTTAAGAAAATTTTAAATTTTTTATTTTTTTAATTTTGCAAATTTTCCAAAGGTTAATTTTTGATTTTATCAAAAAAAATTTCGCAAAAAAAACATTTCGAAAATTGCAAAAAAAAATTTTTTTGCACAGTGCAACGCTCAAAAATTGAAAATTTTTGATTTTTGCACTGTGCGAAAAATAAAAAAATTTTTATGCACCGTGCAAAGTAACCTTCTTTTTTTTGCACAGCGCTAAAATTTTTTTCTCGCCACAGAGCGGTAAAAAATTTTTTTTTCAGTACTTTTGCACAAAAATTTGTATAATTTCCACTTCCGTTCTCCCCTCAAAGCAACGAGATTTTCTTTGTGAAAACAAAGGCTCATCGGATTAAAAATTTTTTATATTGTCTTTCCACGGAATGACAAATCTACAAATCCACACGTAGCTATCCCTCGTCAATTTTTTCCGTTTGCAATTATCGACGGGGATTTGCCTTGAGATTAAAAAAAGTCATTGCTGCAAATTACCCAATATAATATTTTGGGAATTTTGTCTGAACACCAGGCTGGATTAATCCCCTCTCACTTTGCGGACCTGCAGGTATTCTGATGTACCATAATCTACGATGGGTTAATTGTTTCAGAGGTTTTTCGAAAATATCAATCTGTCGGAAAAATAATGAGCACACCGTCTCCCGGTTGTCCCCGTAAAGAGTAGGCTCAAATTTTCAGAAAAAATCTGATGACCATGTTCAAAAAATATGCTTCGCAGAGCGAACCCTTCCGTTGTATCAGCCTGTCGGGAAAATAATGTGCACCCTATCGCATCAAAAATCCCATCGCCGCCGAGAAAATGAATTGTGCAAAACAAATTGCTTTTCACTTCAGCGACCCGATTGACGCCGCGACATTGTGTTCATTACTTTCCCGACAGACCGGTAATGAAAACCTATATTTTCTGAATCACAGTCAAACCATGTTCAGAACATGTGCGGGTTCGCGACGAAAAAGCAAAAATTCCGAAATGCATTGGGAATTCTTTTCGCGAATTTCGTGAAAAAATCATTGTTAGGATCTTTTGGTCGAGTATCAGTCTTTCGGGAAAATAATGAGCATTAGGTCACTGCGCCGTATGCATTGTTGAACCGAAAAGAAATATGATTTTGCCGCTATAAAATTCATTTTCTGGGCGGCGATGCGATTTTCGATGCGGTAGAGTGCTCATTATTTTCCCGACAGACTGATGAGTTGGGATTGAGAAATCTGCAAAAAATGGATGACTTTTTCTGCAATTTTTCCTAATACTACTCTAAAAATGAAAAATAACGTGTGCTCACCTCGTCGTATATTAAGGAGCATCATGTGTACATAGCCGTACTTTACCATTCAACCCTGTCTTCTCTGATTTTTTCTATATTTTGTTCAAAAAATCTGCATTTTTCCCTTTTGTTGCGCTGAAACTTTTTTCTCTACCCATCTACTCCCTTAACAGTCCCAAAGCTCCCAGTGCAGCGACGTCACACGGCCTTTGCAGCGTCATAAGCCGCTCGGCGGCCATCTTTATCTTATCCTTATCCCCTTTCGGCTTATCCGTCGCCGTTTCAATCCGGGATTTGAGTCGTCGTCGGGTCTCCCAACAGTTAATGACTCGCCGGAAGAAAGTGTGCAGCTCTGTGTCAGCGATGACAAAAAGGGCAAAGAGTTCGCTTTAGTGCAGAGAATTGAAAATTGCAAAATCGCACAGTGCAAAGAGATTTTTTTAAAAGTTACTATTTATATTTAGCGACATGATACTTGTAATTGCAAAGCTAGCAATATTAGTCTTTTCATAAAGTGCGTAGACTTTTTCGGCCTTTTCTTCTCACCGCACTGTGCATGTTGCTCAACGCCATTCTTTTCAAAGCATTTTGCACTGTGCAATTTGTAATATCGCCAGAAGTCTACGCATTTTCTGGAGATAGTTTTTTTCATAAAATGCATGGACATTTGTCGCTGCAATTTCAAAATTACAAAAACATTTCTAGCACAGTGCAGTCAGAAAAAGTTTTGAAAAATTTCGTAAAAAATTTTTACGGTGCAGTGGCGATCAAAATGTGTCGATTGCACTGTGCAAACAGTTTTTGACCTTTTTCTGTTTGCACTGTGCGGAATACCCGGCTTTTTCAATCTTGCACGGTGCAGTTGTCGCAAAAAAATTTCACGGTGCAGTGGCGATCAAAATGTGATGATTGCACTGTGCAAACACTTGTCAATGATTTTTTCCTCGCACTGTGCGGAAACTTCAGGTTTTTAATGCTGCACTGTGCAGTCAAAAGAAGTTAACCAAATGCACAGTGCAGTTATCGCAAAAAAAAATTTCACAGTGCAGTGGCGATCAAAGTGTGCTGATTGCATTGTGCAAACAATTTTTGACGTTTTTCTCATTGCACTGTGCGGAATACTCTGACTTTTTTATTCTGCACGGTGCAGTCAAACATTTTTCAAGACTGCCCCGGCGAGCGACAGTAACCCCAGAATTATAATAACTGCCTATTTCCGGTGTGTGGGTCGCAAATCGGCGTGTGCTATTTCGACTTGGCATTATTAGACGAGTATTTATGACACATGATCTTATCCATGGGGGTTTGATGGATAATATCGGCAAAATCCCCGTTGCCCACCCTCCACATCCGCTCGCATTGACGTCAAACAATTGTAGGACCGTTCCAAGATCAACCGCAAAAATCCGAAGGGATAATCGCCGGAGGGCACAGGCGATAATCCCGGGGATTAGCAAGAATTTTTTGAACTTTTTTTGAGAAATGTCGCAAAGATCCTCACAAAAACGATTAAAATATCGGACATTCCTTGGCCTCGGCGGATTAGGCCTAATTGCTGAGTCATTTGGGAATATAAAACAAGAGAATTTGAGGCATTCCGGAAATGAATGTGTAGACGGATTACTGTAGCGGAAATTAAAAATTAAAAAATTACAGTAACCTTGAAAAATTATGAGGACAATTCTTACACCCCAAAGCCTCCAATTTGACGATTTTTTAAAAATTTTTCTCTGCGCACAGTGCAAAGAACACTTTTTTTTGCACCGTGCGGCCATTTTCTTAGTTTTCTCTCTGAAAACCGCATTTATAGCGAATTTGCGTCCCAACTACAATCTCGAAATATTACAAGAGCACTTTTACTCTTGTTTTTTATCGTTTTGCCCTCAACGCAAATTTTTTGCACCGTGCAAACCGTTGGAACGAGCGGGTTCAAGATGCACTGTGCGGTCAAAAAAAGCTTGTCGAAAATGGGGCCATTGTATGGGGAAATGGTAAATGGCACCAAAGAATAAGTGCTTTACCAACTTAATCTCAATAAGGAAGTAAAGTTTATAAACTGGAATTTGAGATTATCCAAGATGGAATTTTTTGGATTTTCTTGGAATTGAAAGCTGGGTAAAATACGCTTCAAAAAAGCTTAGGGATGAAATGGCAAGAAAACTTATTTGGCCGGAGTTTTGGAGAGATTTTCAAAGTGCAATATCAAAAAAGTGGAACTGCACAGTGCAATTGCTCAAAATAATAAAATGCACAGTGCGGACTCCAAAAAAAGAAAATTGCGCAGTGCAGTCTCTAAAAATAATAAATCGCACCTTGCAGGCTGCCAAGCGGTAAACCGCACAGTGCAGCGCTCAAAAAAAGCAAATTGCACCGTGCAAACCCGAAAAACCAATTTGCACCGTGCAGAATCAAAAGAACACCAAATCGCACAGTGCACTCTTCAAAACGTTGAATCGCACAGTGCAGTGCTCAAAAAAAGCAAATTGCACCGTGCAAACGTCAAAAAACCAAATCGCACCGTGCAGTCTTCCACTCGGCAAACCGCACAGTGCAGCTTCAAAAAATGCCCCATGCAAACTTCAAGAAAACCAAAACGCGCCGTTCGATGCTCCAAACGGTAAACCGCACCGTGCAGACTCCAAAGGACACAAAATCGCACAGTGCAGTCATCAAAATGTTGGATCGCACAGTGCAGCCACAAAAAACTCAAGTCCCAATTTTTGATCAACATTCCCAGTAAAAATGAATTCAACTCATCCGGAAGCCACATTATATACGTATACTTGCAAGGCCAAATGACAAGCCCTAAGGGCTTTTGTTTCCCGGCACAAGTCAAAAGTCCCAAGCCAGAACTGCGACAAAAAATTTAAAAAATGGTAAAAAAAATGGAAATTATGACTGCAAATACCAAAAAATTTTGATTCGTTTTGTGACAACTGCCGCCCCAGCGATCAGTGTTTGGCCAGGTGTAGCGTGGGCTTGTTGGAAAAAAAATTGAAGAGGAGTTTTCAGCGGGCGGCTACGTAAAAATTTTGGATATTTGGAATTTGCACAGGCATTGGTGACAAATGAAAATGGAAGGGAACTGCAAGTGGAACTGGGATTTTGCAGATGTGAATAATATAACATAATATTCGAAAGCAGAAGCTCCTAGGTGCGGCGCTTGAATTTTCTTATGAATTTTGCGCCTGCATTGAATTAAAGCCATATCAACTACTAAAAAGGTTGGCTTGGGCTTTGCAGTAGCAGCCGAGATATTCAGCGACCCTTGCGGCCGAGAGAGTAATTTCATAAAGTGCATTTATCCATGACTAAACAAAAAAAAATAAAATTTTGTAGGCGAAATAAATCTGTATGGGGAGAAAGTCAATAGGAACTGTTTATATCATTGGATAGGTCTTTTTTCACTCTCACTGCAAATCAGTTTTTACTCTTTTTCATTGTTGGGCTGGCTAGCTATCAGCCGAGGCGCGCAGCCAGCCCTGTTCTCATTTTGAGCGGAAATCGGGACCTTCGGTAGCGACAAAAAAGCTCGGAATGCAGTGCACGGTGCAATAGTTTTTGCGGGCTATCACTCGCAACCTGATTTTATTTCAAAATGCAAGCACCAAAAAAGCCTCCACCAACTTCACAAACGGACTAGCGAAAGTTTGCTGACATTACGTTCTCCAAAGCCGCCAAAACGCACGTCAAAACTAGCTGCACCGGTACATTCAATATTTTCTTTGTCAGTAGAAGCCATGAGGGTGCTCACTCAAGTGTCAGCACCCACCACAATGACATTCCCACATTTTGGCTACAAAATTTTTGAAGTAATGGTATTTGTTTTCCCTGAGTAACCACTCTTGGAGCATGTTCGTTGGTTTGGCAGGCATGTAGGATAGGAAAAAGTGTAAAAATGTGAAGACAACACGAGGTGTAGTGTAAACGGAGTTGAAAACTTATTTTACACTGCACACTTGTTTTTTTAAATGGTCAACAGGATGGTTCGAAGTGCGACGCACGCCATGTTGGACAAAAAAAGAGAAACGGAACTTTTCAAGGTGGTGTTTCGTCGTAAGGATCAGTTTTTTGGGTAATCCCGTCATCAGTTATTACTAGTCCATTTGCAACGTCGCTAGATTGATTTTTCCACGTTTGCACTGTGGAGAAAAACTCAGCCCGAATAAAGATTATCGCACGGTGAAAAACGCCAAAAAATGCACAGTGCAAAGTTAACCATTGTTTTTGCGCAGTGCACGAAAATTTTTTCGCTTTTGCACGGTGCATCTCGGAACCTTTTCCTACGTTTGTCGCTAACGCACAGTGCATTCTTCTTCTATGTCGCTGCGATATTTTGCCGCACAGTGCGGAACCAAAAACAAGTGCACCGTGCAAAAAATCCCGTGCACCGTGCATGGCAATTTTTTTTGGTTTTCGCACCTTGCAAAAAAATAACTCTCATTTTGCACCGTGCATTTCACCCTTTTTTAGTTTTTGCACTGGGCAATATCGCTGCGACACAAGCAAGTTTCAATCGCGTCGCTTGGGCAGCGCCGGGAATGGCGTCGCGACACTTGCGGGCAACCACTTTGCGGGCAACCAGTTTGCGGGCAAATTTTTTGCGGGCAACCACTTTGCGGGCAAAATTTGGGGGGTCACATTTGCGGGCAGCTGAAACATTTGCGGGCAGCTGAGACACTTGCGGGCAGCCTGGGACACTTGCGGGCAACCGACACTTGCGGGCAGCCGACATTTGCGGGCAACCGGCACCTGAGGGTAACAGGGTGGAGGTGGAAATATTACTGCGATATTTTGGAAATTTGCCGACATTTGCGGGCAGCCGACACTTGCGGGCAGCCGACATTTGCGGGCAACAAGAAAAAACAATCACACAGACTGTATTGGTACTTTTGGAACTGTTGCCCGCAAATGTCGGTTTCCCGCAAGTATTGCCTGCCCGCAAATGTCGGAAAACTTCCAAAATATCGAAGTAATTTTTCCACCTCCACCTTGTTTTCCTCAAGTGCCGGTTGCCCGCAAATGTCGGCTGCCCGCAAATGTCGGCAAATTTCCAAATTTCATAGTAATTTTTCCACGTCCACCCTGTTACCCTCACAATCAGGTGTCGGTTGCCCGCAAATGTCGGCTGCCCGCAAATCTTCCAGGCTGCCCGCAACTGTCGACCCTGCCCGCAAATGTCCCAGGCTGCCCGCAAATGCCGGTGCTGGCCGCAAATGTCGGCTGCCCGCAAAGTGGCTGCCCGCAAAAAATTTGCCCGCAAACCTGTTGCCCGCAAAGTGGTTACCCGCAAGTGTGCGCCAGCCCCGGGAATTTGCACAGTGCAAACGGCCTTTTTTAGGCTTGCACTGTGCGAAAGAAAAAAATGCACTGTGCGTTGGCAACAAACATAAGAAAAAATTCAAAATGCACTGTGCGCAAACAAAAAAATGTCCGTGCACTTTATGAAAGTCCTAATACAGTAAAATCCGATCCCAATGATCCGCACTAGCTCCAAAAATGATACCCTTCTAATTTCAATGTCAGATTTATCCGTCGGAAATGCAAAGCCTCCCAGTTCTGCGCGAAATCCGCTGTGCCCGCAGGGGATTGGCATTTTGATGACGTAAATTCGGTTAATCTGCAGTTGCAGTGGGACGAAAACATTGTGCAGGGCTGGAGTGTTTTTCCGCGTAAATGTTATGGGGATTTGCATGGGATATGGGTTGGGGACATGTGGATGAAAAGCCAGGATGGGATGAGCGTAGGATACGACACAGTCTTCTATTATATGCAGACGCAGAAGATTGATTTTTGAGAGGGTAAACAATTTTTCCGTGTGTAAGATGTAAACAGGACCTCATGAAATAGATAATAAGAAATAAAAGTCAAAACACTAATCTCTCTGGAAAACGTTCGCTAAGATTTTAACAATTTGTGCCACAGCCATCAAGTGTCCCAAGTGAGACAGTCATCACCGCGAGAGATGTTGGTGCACGCTGACCACGCGCAGTGCAAAACGGTATCTCTTGGAAAGGTTAGAAGCTGCCCAATGCATGTTTCGTGTGCACTGCGGAGCCTGTAAGGCCACTTCGCGGAGCCGTTAGGACCCATGAACAACTTCTTTTGGCCAATCTAGCATAACAATTTTTTCTGCTAGAAATTTGCAGGTTTATCACCAAAAAGCGTCGCACTCCCTGTACGCTCATTGCGTGCCGCAGGCTCTGTCTTCGGCGAAGATTACCAGTCTCTTGGGAAAATAATGGGGGATCGTCGCGCCTTGGAATCATCGATTTTTTGTATCCGCGGCTGGAAATTTGGTGCCCGATTGAACTCTTTTTTCACCGAGACAAAACATCTTGCTGCGACAGGCCCCCACTCTTTTCCGGACAGACTGATGAGCTTTCTTGTATAGGTGTTCGTAAAACAGAGGCTACGCTGCACGGCAACCCAGGGAGTCTCCCGCCTCCTTTCGGCACTTCGCCCACCTAGTATCGGTTGAATTCAAATGAAATTTCAAAAATGAACTTTTCGTGTTGTTTTCCGACCGAAAAATTGACACTTCGTTTGGACGAAATTCAAAAGAGAGCGGGAGACGTTTTTGGTCTATTTTGGGTTACCGTGCGCTGTGATTGAAATAATTTGGATTGTTGACCTCCTAATAGAAATCCTTATTCCAAATCGTCCTGCTTTAAGCCACTTTCTTGTAGGATTTTGAAATTTCTTGCACTCAACAGTTCTCTACAGCCTCGGCTTTGTTGAGAAGAGCACTAATCTTCCTCACCATCCCATACAAATCTCATTTTAATCAAAACCCCGCACAAACCCAATCAAAACCCACCGGATCCTAAAACTGGTCCACGCCGTGACGTCATCACCCTACTACTCCAATTCCCTCAAAGCCCCCAAAAAAGAGAGATCGCCTCGAGCAAAAAACGACAAAACACACATATACGAACACGTAAAAGGCGATTGCGCAACAGCCACTTTGACGGGGCAGATATTCGGAATGGTCAGGCGAACAGGTCTCTAAATTACGTCAAGCGCGCTAAAATAATATAAGAGGATGGTTCAACGTCCGCTCTCTCCCCCCAAAAGGTGTTGAAGCGGATTTCGCGGACGATGACGTTGCGGCGCCCTGCGAAAGGTGCGAGGCAAGATTTATTAGCCTAATTGAGGAAATGTGACAACTTTTGACTTTGTAAAAACGCTCCATCTTCAAAAGATGGGCTACCGTGTTGACGTAGAGCGAACTTTGAGCTGATTAACAGAGGATTTGTTGATCCGAAAGCGCTTTACAAAGGTGGAAGGTTCAACGTTGCACGAAGAGTAAAACAAAAAGTAGAAGGGAACGTGCCAGAGGTGCAATTCTCAGATTTTGGCGAAACTTTAAAAGTGTAATCGGCATAGGTCACAAAACAAATGTAAAAACTGTAGTCTGCCGGGGAAATAATGAGCATTCTAGCGCATCGAAGATCATTTTCTCGCCGCCAAAAAAATGAATTCTGTTGCGGCAAAATCAAATTGTCTTTCAGTTCAGCGACTCGATCGGCGCAGCGACATTGTGCTCATTATTTTCCCGACAGACTGATAGAAAATCAGAGGCGTGATAGTCAGTTACAACACTGTAGACGCTGCCTATATATACATTGAACGAATGTCGTAAGAAAGCACGGAGAATGAGGAGAGTTGGCTAGACGACGAAAACGTTGACTATGGGAAAAAGCCAACGTTTTCGAATGAAAATTTGAGTTGTTGTGGAAAAGTTATGCATGTCATCGTTAAAAGCCATAGAATTTTTCAGCCTAAAAATTTAAAACGAATATTATGGAAAATATTTGACCCAAAAAATCGCATGTCACAGGTATAATATCAGCCTGTCGGGAAAATAATGAGCACAATGTCGCTGCATCGATTGTGTCACTGAAGTGAAAAAACAATTTTATTTTGTCGGGACAAAATTTATTTTCTCGACGGGGATGCCATTTTCCATGCGACAGAGTTCTCATTATTTTCCCGACATTTTTCACATAAAGCCCTAATCTCTATTTGTTCCAAGAATTATCAAAATCCATGCTGTTTGCTTCCCGAAAAACAAAAGAAATCCACTTTTTTAATTCCGCTTCCAGAACTTTTAGCTACAGTATTGAATAACAAGTTTCTGCGTCACCACTAATCCCAATGTTGACGGCTCAGCGGTGTAATCGGGTGTTACAATGCAAATACCCTTAGGGCTTGGTGTTCCAGCCGGATTAATGGATTCAAATTATTTTTTGTAGCCCAAACGACATTCTTTGTCCTCAAATTTGTTTTTCAGCGTTTTTTTGCTAGGCTTCCAAAACAGCGCCTAAGGATTGGGTCCTTTGTCTGGCGGCGATAATCCGGGTCGATGATGCCGTGGAACGGGAGATGAAAAAATTTAATTTTATTGTGCGTTCGGTTTGGATCAGAAATCAGGCCCGGCTTAGATTTTGCGTGGTAATTCCAAAAACAGAATTACTGCATATCAAAAATGGATCAAAAAACATTAGAAATTTTAATGAAACTTGGCAAAAATTTAGAATATTTTTTTTAAAGGCGTATCTGAGACACCTACAGTGGAGAACCTGATCCAGTGGCGAACAACGTACCATTTTGCATCCGGGAAGTATCAAAAATGTGGCAAAATGCTTCCCTCTCCCCGTGAAAAAACTGCGATTTCAAAAGCGCGGCAGCTCTTTTTGTGAGGGAAAAGGCGCACCCTTCAAAACGAAGTTGAAGCATTTTGCTACATTTCTGATACTTCCCGGATATAAAATGGTACGTTTTTTGCCACTGGATCAGCTCCCCCACTGTAGCTCGCGCTTTGTAGAAACTACCAGAGAAGGTAATTTTTCCACAAAAAACCAGTTTTTATCCGCACGAAACCGTCAAAGAAAGTGATTTTTTTCTCTGACCGCCTTCCGGATTTCGCGTAATCCTTCGGCCGAAAGGGTTGCTGAATATCTTGGTTGTCGCGAGAACCCACATGAAAAAATTTTTAGTAATTAGCTTGTTATATATGTATGACCTAAGTGTGTGCAAAATTAAGAGAAGATCTGGACGTCGCAAAATTATTGAACAAAACACGCTTTCGTCTGGCGGTCTCACTTCACTTCACGTTCTCTCCAGCGAAAAGATTGAATTTCTATTTTAAACCTTTCCCTCCGAATCTGCCTAGGAATGTAATTTCCGGCCCATTCCTGAGTTACGTCGCTTCGAAATAGGTGCTTTGCAATGTCTTGGTAATCCGCTGTTCCGCCAATCTTACGAAATGCGTCGAAATTCTCGAGAAGTCCCTCTTTGTTGAAGGATTAGGGCCTTTCGTTCCCCATGATGAAACACCGTTCTACTACAGTAGAGTGCTGCAAAGACAAAGGCCGGTACGCTGGGCCACGTGCAAGCTGCTTATGTCAAACAAAAGGTTGGCGGTTAATTTGTATAAATGCAGGCTTAAGGCGGCCAAGTTGAGAAGGCATACTGTAAGATGGGCTTACAAAGGAACTACTGGCACATAGTTCGTATAAATGAAAATTTTAGCCTGTCGCTTTACAGGCGCAGCGAGATATTCAATGACTTTGCGGCCGAAAGAGCGTGGTGAACGTGGCCAGAGCGCGGCCAGAGAGAAGAAACACCTTTTGACCATATCTTTGCTCGTTGCGTGAGGAAAAATATGATTTCTTGTGAAAACGGTACCCTATACGATAGAAATAAACACAAAAATTTGCAAAAAGACAGTATTTTTGCCAGCTTTCAAACTATCTGAATATTATAAAAATGATGTTGTACTGGACCAGTTCAAGCCACAAGTCGCATAAATCCAATAAAGATCTTTCCAAATTTAAGCCAATTCTTAACAAAGCCGGTATGTCCCATAGTCATTATTTTTTATCGTAACCATGTTGCCCAACATTCACGTCTTCATTTTTACCCAAGTTCCCACTGATTCTACGTTTATCAACCGCTATAAAAGCAACGTTTGATCCCAAATCAGAGTCATTCTCTGTCCCGTCTCTCGCGAGAGTGGTCTCTCTCTTTTGTGTGTGCCAAATAAACTCTATTCTTATTCTAACTAGTCTATATTCCTCTGAGCGGTGGTTAACGGCTCTCCTTCCCGCTCCAAGCAATTTTATGCATATCAAAATCTCCCATCAGAACTTATAACCCTACAACACCACAAACCCCACTCTCCTCAACGTTATTTACCAACCGCTCCTTACGCACGTGCCGCACGTGGAGTGGCCTAATTTTAGCCCGCGTACGTCGCTGTTTTGTCCACCGCTGACGTCCGCCATTGTGCTATTATAATACTGGGTGAAATCTGCTTTGGGCCGCATGCAGGAATCACAGGAATTAATGCGAAATTCGTACCGGAATACTACGCAGACGGATTAGAAGGGGCTTTATATTATTCGATAAGGGCTTTCGTTGCGGCAAGAAGTAATGTCGGTTGTAGAATGCACTTATAACAAAAATATAGCGTAATCCCTGCAGAAGTGGGACCAGCAAACCTAATGGCAATCGAAACTGTAGTTTATCTAATTGTCGGAAAAATAATTAGCACTTTATCGCATCGAAAATCGCACTGCCGTCGAGAAAATTAATTGTGTAGCGGCAAAATCAAATTGCTTTTTCATTTCAGCGACGTAACTGACTAGTAATCCGTTCGGAAAGTTGCTGAAGTGATTTTAGCGACATTCACTGTGCGAAAACATAAGTTCTTTGCACTGTTCAATTTAGGATCCTTCGGGCCGTCGCTCGCAACTTGACTTTTTGCGCCGGGACTTCATGGCAACTAGTATCGGTCTGTCGGGAAGATAGTGGCGAGTCGTCGCAGCGAAATGTTTCACCTCGTTGAAAAAAGGTGCAGCCGCGCACTAAACCTGCAACTGCGGCTTGCCGTCTCCGCCCGCCACGACGCGATCCGATTCGAAACATTTTGCAATGTGCAATTTCAAAAAATTAGCGTATTGGAACAACTCGTACATATTTTCCCGACAATCTCATGCCTCTCTTGTGAGCAAAAATTAAGATTTTCCTCGCCGGAGCCATGCTCCCGGCCTTGCGCCAAGCCTAGTTTGGATCAAAGCCCTAATGACTTCATTAACGGCTCTACGACTCATGTGAACAGTGAACTTTCAAAGCATAGCAAATACTTTGCGAATCAACAAAATTTACGGCCCTCCAATCGGCTTGCAGCAGTTTCCCCGCTGATCCAGCACATTGTAAACCGCGCAATCCCATTATGTGTGGAGAGGAAATCCTATTATTGCAAATTTCAGTTTAATCCCCGGGAATGTAATACTTTTAGAGTGCCGTAAAAGCCGTTACATTACAAGCTGCAACGGATTTGGCTAATTGGGAGTGGTTGTTTTTGGGTTTTCAACATATTTTCGACATTAAAATTGCAAAAAAATTGCATAAAATTTGCATAAATTTTCAAACCTACCGTGAGCAGCACATACGACGAGTACTCTTTGGACAGCTCGCCCAACGACATAACTCGAGGCTCTTCGATGACGGAAGTGTTCATCGCCTCCGCCGGCGCGGAGGCTCCGCCGGAGGCGATCATTTCAATCTTTGGGGTGGACACCAAGGGCAGAGCCATCTCTTTGGTTGTTTTGAGGGCTGAAATTAGGGAAAAATGATGGTAAAATACGACGGGCAATGCAAACTCACGGAGATTCAAATATTTGTAAAATGCGATATAATAAAATTAAAGGTCAAAAGGTAAACAAAATAAAGGATGTATATATTTTTTGACACTTTTCTGTTCAAAAATCGTTTCTGCAAAACGCAAAATCAAAATAAAAAAATGTAAAATGCGCCTTCAGTGGCGTGTCTAAACTACGTGAAGGGGAGGGCAGGGTGTGGTACCCCCTACTAGGCGGGCTCAAAGGAAAAAATGTGTTATTTTTTGTCATTGTGACCCTGAATTTTAGGCCAAGTATAAAGCCAGCACTTTTTTGAATTTTATTTTATACGAATTTCGTCGGCATCCGAAAGAAAATATTCTATTTTTTTTGCACGTTGCAAAACTTTTTTTTATTTTTTTGCCAAAAATGTCTAAAATTAGAAGCCTCAAACAATCCAGACATGACTAATTAACTTTATAATTCTTACTATTTAAAATTAGAGAATTTTAAAATCATTCTCCGAAAGCCCCCACGGCCAAATTCCAAAATTATGCAAATCCCCCCCCCCCCTTTTTTTTGGGGATTGACATTATCCCTCTGAAGGGCCACGAAACTTCAACAACTGTCATTTTCTGATTAATTACTGAGCGGATTATAATAGTATTCGAATCCGCGGTATATTGGATTGTTCAATTACTCAGGAACCCATTATCCGGCGAGGATTATTCAAAATTCGGAAATTTTCTGAAATTCCACAAATAGCCGACTTAATTGGTGGGGTTGGTGCAACAGTTTTAATTAAACAATTAGAAAAGAAATTGTGAAAAATTTTAAAAAAATATTTCTGACAAAAATCCAGAATTTTGCGATTTTCGAGAACACAGTCAACGCTTGCCACCTTCAGTAAAGTCGCTGGGATGATTTTTGGCGTTTGCAATGTGCGAAAAATGTCAGAGTGAGAGCGACATTCCGAAAAAGCCTTTTGCACGGTGCAAATAGCACAAAATTGCACAGTGCAAAGAAAAGTTTTGGTTTCGCACAGTGCATGTTGTGAAAATCACCCCAGCAATTTTGCGAACCGACTACTGGTGATTCCAGAAAGTGCGTAGACTTTTTCCGGCATTTTTTACACTGCACGTGAGAGTTGTCTTTTTCACTGTGCAATTTCTAAAAATTCGCGCCGACAGAGTAGCTTGTGTCGCAGCGATACTTCAAATGCACGGTGTAAAACCCATAAAAGAGGTGAATGCACGGTGCCAAAAAAATTTGGGTTTTTGCGCACGACGCGGGCTGCGTCAGATGTCCATTCACTTTGTGAAAATACTAAAAGTAGCGTTATACTACTCCCTTCATAAAGGATTGGTTTTTGCGACGTGCACTATGCGAAAAAAATCAGGGTTTGAGCGACAGAATGAAAAGGCCATTGCACGGTGAAAAAAGCAAGAAACTGCACAATGCAAAGTAAAATTTTGTTTTTGCACAGTGCATGTCGCGAAAATCATTGCAGCAACTTTTTGCCTCCTAGTATCAGTCTGTCGGGAAAATAATAAGCACATTGTCGCAATTTGATTTAGTCGCGACACGTTTTCTCAGCGGCGATGCGATCTCCGATACAAGTTGTTAAGTTATTCCATATATTCTGTGGTATGAGATTACCGCGGAGTTTTCGGTCCCTTATATCCGCTCTTTGGACCATTAGAAATTTTAATTAATCTGCTGACAGTATAAGGGCACGAGTTATGGAAGACTAACGGTCAAGGTTTTGACGAAATGTGACCTTATCACCCACAAAAACCATCCATATCCGTACAGAGAAACCGGCAAAATTACAGGAAGACCGGAAATGACACAGTCACACCGCATTAATTCGATATCCGATATCCAGAGATAAGCCAGGATAAGGGCTGCTCAGCACAGATGAAAACTTTTCCTTAAAAAGATTGCCCCATTCAACGACAAATGGGATTAAATGCCATCTCTAGACTGAATTTGGTGGGATGCAAGCTTAGGAAAGGAAATTGGTCTTTAGAAGTTCTTTATTTGCTGTCAAAATAAAGCCTTGACGGGATTATCGGTTTGTCGGGAAAATAGTAAGCCAATGCGACGCAATTCATTTTCACAACGGCGATGCTATTTTCGGTGCAACAGAGAGCAGCAGACTGATAGAAATTATGCATCGTATAAAATGTCACCGGCAGTTTGCAAAACACCTCAAGCGGTATTTTCTAGCGTGTGCGCATGCGGATACGTGGAATTTTTTTGCGATTGTTTTAGGAGAGCCGCTCGAGAAGAGCCAAAAATCACCTCAGCGACTTTACGAAAGCACTAGTCGATAAACAGGCTTCAGGGGAAGTACCCCAAGTGCGACGCTCAGAGTTTGATGAAACTTGGCACAAATTTAGAATGTTTTTTTCTAAGACATATGCGAGAATCCTAGCTTGCGCTTTGCAGAAACAACCGAGATTTTTAGATCGAAAATTGGCGAAAATTTGACATTTTTTGCCGAACTTCGGCCCGCAAAGTCTCATGCCTATTTCTATCATACAGGGTAATGTTTCCACAAAAAATCAATTTTTTCCGCGAGAAACTATCAAAGTTATGGCCAAAAAGTGTTTTTCCCTCTGACCGCTCTCCACGTTTAGTGTGCTCTCTCGGCGGCAAAAATCGTTCAATATCTCGGCGGCGCCTGCAAAGCGCGAGCTAAAACTTTCAGGAATTGATACTTAGTTCATGACCGACGTGTGTGCACAATTTAAAGAAAATCTGAGCGTCGCACTTGGGGTACTTCCCTTGTTAGCCTGAAATTTTTAGCTTTCGTTTTGGGGCCACAATCGAGATTTTCAAAATTATTTTTGGGAGAGAACACGGAAAATGAGGAGAATTGGAGAGAAAAAATAACTCTGGACAGTTTGGCTCAAAAAATTTAGAATTTCTCTGCAAATTGAAAGCTGTAAATGTGGCATGCCTTAGAAATTTCTTGGCCAACAAAAAATTTATGCCTCCACAAGAATAGTTGTTGTTTTGAAAAAAATCAGACTGTCCCAAATTTTATGTTAAAATACGAAATCGAAATTTGTAGAATTATTTCATTTTTTTTCATTTTCGGTCCCACCACGAAAACTTTTGTTTATGGAAAACCTTTTAAACTGCCCTCAAAATTAGACTTTTAGGGTAAAATACGAATTCGCCATTTTTATTTTGATTTTTTTCCATTTTGTGGTCCTCCCGCCGCGAAAAATTTTTGCCTTGAAAAAAGTCATCAAAATGGTCCGAAAAAACCTGACAGGCCAAAATACCAATATTTTGGTATGTTGACCATTCCCATCCCGTCAACCCGCTGAAAAAAAATCTGTTGTTTAATCCGACCAAAAACGTGAGCCAATTAGCGTCGCTAATCGCCAATATCGCAGCTCTTCCCTTCCTTCCTCTCCTTCTCTGCCTTCCCGGATATTACCTTAGGCGGAGAGGAGAGGAAAACAGGAAAGCCCTCGAGTGGACAGGTGTTGATCCGCGACGATGACGCAACACCGATCCCCGCGCCCGCGGAAGGAACGGGATTCCTTCCCTCCCCACTCTCTGTTTTGGCGGGGAGGGCGACGATGACTTAATGAAGGAGATTAAAGTAGGTGAAAAAGGGCCTCGGGGCAGAAGCGAAGGAAAGGTGAGGAGGGCTTAATCAGGTTTTCGAAACGCTCTTTTATTTGGGCGATGTTTTTGGGTGGTGTCGAAAAAAATTGACTTCGGATCTGGGTCAGTGGGGTGAGTGTGGGGAAAAAACTTTGGATTACTGTAGGTTAAGGCGGTCAATTTGTCAAAAAAAAGTTCAGTTTTATTGATTGCTGTGAGGTTGTAATCAATTTTTCATTAATGATTTGATCTTTAAAAATGATGGTTTTCGTGGTGGGACCTAAACTAACATATAAGGATAGAGATTAAGGATTACCGAGATATTCGACGATCTTTGCGGCTGAGAGAGTACGCAAAACCCGGAGAGCAGGCAGAGAGAAAAAACCCTTTGGCCATATCTTTGCCAGTTTCGTGGGAAAAAATTGCCTTTCTGTGAAAACATTGCTGTCTACGGTAGAAATAGGCATAAAACTTGTCAGGCTAAGATTCGCAAAAAACGTTGGCCTAAAAATCTGGGTCGTTTCTGCAAAGCGCGAGCTGAGAGTCTAGCTTGTGTTTTAGAAAAAAATATTCTAACGTTGAGCTTTTAGAAAACATAGATTACGAAGTCATAATCACAACAAATACGACGCTTTCTCGCTCGAACGACAAGCTAAACAACAATACTGCCGTACATTTTCGTACCACTTTCTTTTTTTCCTGTTCAAAATCCCAAAAGAGTAAATAGCAATCAAACAAAAGGGCGATAGCACTTCCATTTCCTCGAAAGGTTCGCAAAATTTTTTTCCATGTGAGATTTGTCCAATATACGCAGCTGGGACGTCCCACAAACCTGTTCAAAACACACAAAGACCCCCAAACTATAGGGCAGTTTCAACTAGCGTTGCTGCATCGGCACGCGGAATTAACGCTTTTTCAAATGCTTCAGCGCAAACCTTGTGAGCGCGACAGGAAATTGCATAGTGCAAAATGATTCAAAAAAATGGGGCTTGCACTGTGCGAAAAGAGAAAAATGCACTGTGCGTGGGCGACAAGCGTAGGAAAATGCGCAAAATGCACTGCGCGAAGGAGAAAAAATTTCCATTAATTTTATGAACATAAATATAATAATATAATACGAATATCACCATTACATAGTTTTCTGACAGACTAAAGACGATGGACTTCGTTGTACGGAGGTTCCTTTTTGGCCTAAAAATGACCATTGGGACCTCTGGAATTGTTCGTTGTGGGCAGGTTTCATTCTTATCCTTCCGGAAGTCGCCGGATTGATTTTGGCGTTAGCACTGTGCAAAAAAATCAGTGTTCGAACGACAGCCCAAAAAAGCCTAGTGCACGGTGCAAAAAACGAGAAATTGCACTGTGGGAAGAAAACTTGCTATAACAAAAAAAAAAGAATGCTTTTCTCTCTGATCGATCTACGCACTTTTCACACTCTCCCGGAAAAAAAGTTTCTGAACACTTTTTTTCTCGGCTGTCCCTCCAATGCGCGCGCTGAAACTTACACGGCACGGCAAACCGAAATAGAACAAAAATGTCTCCCGCCCACTTTTGAGTTTCGTCCAAACGAAGTGCCACAACTGACAAAAGCAATAAAATAATTTCGAGAAAAATAGTTTTCCATCGAAAAACCACATGAAAAATGTTGTGACATTTCGTGTGAATTTCACCGATACTGGGTGTGCGAAGGAGGGCCGAAACGAGGAGGGAGACTCCCTGGGTTGCCGTGCACGGTAGCCTTTCTGAAAAGTCGGCGGACTGATTTTTGGCGTTTGCACTGTGCGAAAAAAAACAGGGTGAGAGTAGCCAAAAAAAACCTATTGCACTGTGCAAAGAAAATTTTCGTTTTCGCACAGTGAGAAGAAAACTTTTGCTTTTGCACAATGCGCATCACCGATTTCAGTCCGACGACTTTCCGGAGGACTAGTAGCATGTTTCGTTGTGCAGAGTTGACTGCAATATCGAAAATAATTTTCAGTTAATTTTTTGCAATAAATTCGAAACTTGCACAGTGCAGTCAACAAATTTCCAAAAATTTTGTTTTTTCGCAATTTGATGTCCGAAAAAGTTCTAAAAATACTTTCCAAATTTATTAATTACCCACGTGGGTGTGAGCAAACACATTTGGCTTTACACTTATTCGCCTTTTCACAAAAAAAACCCTCATCGTTTATTTGCCCATCTGACTCATCGCCCACAACAACAACAAACCCAATGACACATATAATTGCGACGCGCGAAGAAAGAAGAGACAATCTGTGACATAACCAGTCTCCGCACAATCGGAAGATATCGTCCGTTTTCGGGAATATGTCCACTCGTCTCCGCCGACTCCGCCCACTTCCCCCTCTCAGCTACATTTGGAGGGCAAATTGAGGGGATAATTAGACGGCTGAGAGATTAGTCAGATGCAAAAATAGAATCATCGGCGAACGTGTTGGGGCCGGGATTAACGTTAAAGTACAGTCTACTACGAAAAGATCAAGATTCGAGCGCTGGAAATGCTCGAAATGCCAGTCGTGGATACTAATGAAATTTGGCACAAATTTAGAATACTAGACGGCAAAAAAAACGTTGACATGTTTGGCACGTGCGGCCGCAAAAGTAGTCGAAATCGCGACGAAGCGTCGCGCGGCAAAAATTTGGCAGGCTGCGAAACGAGGGTTCACTGTGCGTTTTACTGGATGGCAAGAAAAGCGACAAGGTTTTTGCCCGGTGCAGCTCTGTACAGACTTTGTTAAGACAGTATGGCCCACCTATCAGCTTGTGGGAAAATGGTGGTGGGTCGCCGCAGCAAAAAATCTCGCCTTTTTGAAAATAGGGTGCACCAAATCCCCAGCCGCGACTAGCCGTCGATTCTAACAAGGGAATGGTCCGAACGATCCGTGGGATCCGCAAATGAGACCTCGATATTCTGAAAGAGCAGGTAAAATTTAGTAGAAATCCGTTTTTTCTACTTGCCGAATAAGTCTGTGCGACGAGAAATATCGACCGAAACTTTTTTCCGATTTCCTCTCTTCATCGAGTGCGAAAATTCGGAAACGAAAGGCCGTGTCGGTGTGGCGCAGTGGGAGTGAAACCCCGCTCGAAAAATCTTTTGGGGAGTAAAGCGTGTAGGTTCGAGACCGCCCATATAAAATTGATCATATCTTTGTAGTTGGGTGAATTCATGACATTTAAAAATTTTTTTTTCAAGGTTTTCGATAACAAACATTTAATTTTGACAAACCAACAATCCTTGCAATTTTAGATACCTTACAAAACTAACAGATCGAGTGCGTGTGACGACTAACAACGAAATGGTCAAAGCAGAGGCTTGCACTACAGAATGAGCAAATTGCCAGGCAGTATTTCATGCAGTTTGGGGATTGACATTTTACCAGCTGTACGTTCGGAAAAACGGTGTCAAGCGGATTTTCAAAACTTGGCTTGTCATCTCGAAAGCCAGCTTTTGACCAGGCGTACTGTATGAACGGGGTAAATCTTGGGTTCAAGATCTGGTTCCAAATTACTTCAATGATTTTGAGCATACTTTCGCGCTGATAAAATTTGAAATCGAGGTTTTCCAAGAGAACACGGGAGTACACTCGCCTTTCCATGGCCTTAAATGTACGGAAGAACCCAACATCGAGAGGCTGAATCAATGACGTTGCTTTCGGGGGGATGTTTTCGACCTCGAGTTGTTTTCCCGGAGGCATCTTGCTTTTCATAGATTCGTGGTCTTTAAAAGAGCTCCAAGAGTCGCATAGAAAAATCGTTTTTGGAGGCATGCCGGGATGAACAATACAATTTTCAATGTACTCTAGGAGCAGCGGCTTTGTCATTATATGCGAATGACCAGCGCGAACGACAAGGAAATCCGATCTAAAAATAACACCGCGAGAAAAGAATGTTGCTTACCTAAATCTAAAGGTGGAAGGGAATTTTCCATCTTTTTCCTTCATTACAATAAAGAGTTTCGGACATACTTTTCCATCAGCATAAATGGTTGGCATTATTGTAATGGAGTGCGTTATGGAACTAACAGATTGGACTATTCTTTGGATGGTTTTTTCGCCTCTATAAGCCAGGCTACGGTTACTTGGCAGTTCCTTTAATAGAGCGGATTGATCTGTATTTAGAATTGCCGAGTACGGGACTTTTCCGCGACCAGTTCCCACCATACTTTTAATTTTTTCGACCAACGCAGTCGCTTTTGAAGCGGTATGTTCACGATTTACCATCGAGCGCTTGGAAACGAAGGTCGTGATGTGACGAGAGACAATGCTATGTATTCGCTTGAAGTCAGTCACCCATGACTGCGATGCAATGAAGCCACGTATTCCAACTTGATCATTGGCTTTTAGGGCCATTAGCATTATGTCGGTGTCATGGATGCCAATCCCTTCCTCAATCTTTTCCTTGACGCTCTTCGCCACCAACTGGTTCAAAACCCGAAACTGGTCCCGCCTGGAAACCGCCCGTTCGCGTTGCTTCTCCACCAGACGTAACTTTTTTAAATCACTGTCTGCCTTGATGAATCGAAACTTTTTGTACATGCTAGCCAAACTGCGAGTGTTCTTTTGCGTGTCTCGGTAGTAGTTGATTGCTTCAACTGCGCGGTCCAAGCTGACAATTTCCCCACTCGGAAATGAAATTTGTGTTTCCAACTGGTCTATTGCATCCACCGCGACACAATTATCGTTTTCCGGGACGTAGTCTGGGTCTGTGGTCATGTCGTCTTCTTCGTCGACTTCATATTCGTCCCCGGCCCGACACCTATCAAGCATTCCGTAGATTACTTTGGCCAGCTTATGCTCATCTCTGGACAGAGGCTGGGCGGAGTTGTCAATTCCGAAGTCCCGGACCAACACAGCCAGTATTTTTGCCGGTCGAAATGCGAAAGATTGCTCCATATTGACTAATCTATGAAAAAATCATAAACTTCAATTTTCACCTACCACTGATTGCTCGAGGTAATTCGACTTTTCCGAGAACTACACAAATTTTTTACAGTAGTTCAAGCTACCGTTTTCAATTTACTAGTACAAATTTCTTACCACAAATATCCAGAAGTTAATGGAAAATTCTAGACATTTCCATCAGGTCCTAGAGACTTCAAGATCATTCTCGAAAAAAGTGTTGTATTGAAATATTTAAGCTTCGTTTATGCAAAATGTCATCAACAACGTCGACAAAAAAAATTTTTAAATGTCATGAATTCACCCAACTACAAAGATATGATCAATTTTATATGGGCGGTCTCGAACCTACACGCTTTACTCCCCAAAAGATTTTTCGAGCGGGGTTTCACTCCCACTGCGCCACACCGACACGGCCTTTCGTTTCCGAATTTTCGCACTCGATGAAGAGAGGAAATCGGAAAAAAGTTTCGGTCGATATTTCTCGTCGCACAGACTTATTCGGCAAGTAGAAAAAACGGATTTCTACTAAATTTTACCTGCTCTTTCAGAATATCGAGGTCTCATTTGCGGATCCCACGGATCGTTCGGACCATTCCCTTGTAAGGCACGTCCACCCACCGTTATTTTAATGACAGACTGCTAGTAAGGTTTTCCAAGACAACATACGCGAGACTATACAGGCATGGCTTTGGGGCCGGGCCGCGCCGAAAATTGTGGCCCGGCCCTTTTCAAATTCGCTTGGCCTGACGTCTTGTCAAAATCTGAACATCGCACTTGGGCTACTTCCCATTTACCCCAAAATTCACTCCAAAATAGACTTCAACTGCAACTATTTACATGTATACCAGTCTGTCGGGAAAATGATGAGCACCCTGTCGCATCGAAAATCGCATCGTCGCAGAGAAAATAAATTTTGTCGCCGGAAAAAAATCGATTTTTACTTCAGCGACACGATCTACGCAACGACATTCTGCTCATTATTTTCCCGACAGACAGATGCATAAATTTTCTACGAAAGCAATTCTCACTGAACGTAGAAAACGTTCGTCAGCAAAAACTAAAAAAAACAATTGCCCCAGCGAGAGGAAGAATATGCGCGCAGAAAAGTTGTGGGGGAACAGGCCAGAACTGGGTCCAGTTTGCAGAGCTGCTCGAAGAACAGGGATCACAAGTTGCGATGGTGCCCAAAAAAGCTCTCGTCTTGCACAGGACACGTTTACATATGTATATGAACGTCAGTCTGAAGAGAGAGAGAAGACGAAAAAGTGTTGCAGAGTTTGCTTTGTGACAGTCAAACAATAGCTGGTGTATTAATATATAACCGTTAAAACATAAGATCCTAACAAATCATTTTTACAACGAGAACTTTTCAAATGTAATTGTAAACTTTTCGATGACAAAAGAATCAAAAAAAAGGCCGAGAGAGTACGTGAAACACGGAGAGTGGTTATAGAGAAAAGACTTTTTGACCATATCTTTGTCAGTTTCGCGTAGAAAAAAGTGTTTTTTGTGGAAATTTATAAAAAATGTAACATCTTTGCCACATTTCAGCCTGAAAAATCACGGTCTTCTTTGTAAAGCGTGAGCTAGAAGTTTCGCATGTGTTTCAAAAAAGGTTTTCGAAACTTGTCTAGTTTCATCATAACAAGTACTTCTGCAAAAAAAAAACTCCTCGAAAACAGACGAACACCAATTTCCCACGTGGTCTAGGATATTGAACAACACATTTTTCATGTACAGATGCTAATTAAGATCCCGATTAATCCGTGCTAAATCTGGATTCTCCGACGGGAATTGTTTGGATATCACGTAGCTTGATAACAAGGTCGCAAAAAAGGATATGACAAGAATTGAGGGATTTAAAAGTGTGTTTGAAAAGTGGCTGGAGCGATTGTTGAGCCATGAACTGTGAGAAAACAGAGTTTTTGAACTGTGCAATTTGTTGGTTCTTGCACCGTGCAGTAGGCATTTTTGGGCGCTCGCTCGCACCCTGAATTTTTCTGCACAGTGTAAACGCCAAGAATTACTCCAGCCACGTTACGAACGGACTAGTATTAACATTTTCATAAATTACATGGACTTTTCGTCGTGCGTAGAAAAAAGTTCAACTGCACAGTGAATTCGATTTTTCAAGTAAAATTGCTACAACGCAAACTTTTTACATTGCACCGCTGCAAAATTTGAGACAATTGCACCGTCAAAAAATGCTTTGATAACGATCGGAAATGCGCAGTGCAAATGTCAATACACTTCATGAAAATGAAAAAGCATTTTTATAAAGTGCACGGACATATGTCGCGGCTCGCACCGTGCACAAAAATCAACGGTTTTTTGCACCGTGCATTCACCTTTTTTTGGCGTTGCACTGTGCAATTAAAGGTGGTCATATAAGCATTTAAAAAGGCTTTTTCCCAAATCGCGATGTTAGGTGCACGAAAAAGTGGACACCCAAATCGAAAAATTGGCGTCGACTTATTTTCTCCTCGGCACCGAATTCTGAAATCCGGTGCATTTTTCTAAGTTTTTCGAAATCAGTGCACAAAGTCTTAAGTCTGCACCGTGGAAACGGTTTTTGTCAGGTTTGCACCGTGCGCAAAGGCAAAAATCCACAATGCGTTCCAGGTGCACTGTGCGAAAGAAATAAAATGTCCATGCACTTTCTGAAAATGCTACTAGTCCTTCCGGAAAATTGCCGGGTCAAAATCGGCGACACGAATTGAAAACAACAGTTTTCTTTGCACCGTGAAACTTCTTGCTTTTTGCACCGTGCAATAGGCTTTTTGGGATGTCGCTCGCTCCCGACTTTTTTTGCACAGTGCCAGCGCCAAAAATCAAAAGTCCATAGAACAATCCACAAGCCTCTTCCCGCATTTCTTAGTCTCGCTAATTACCCTACCGTATTATTTTCTCGCCCAAAAACATTCCGCGCACGCCTCGGAGCGCCGTAAAAGTGCAAAACGTAAAAGTTGCCGGGTCGTCGACAACGCGCGGAAAAACAAACGCAATTTGCATCCGAAACCACACGCACGCAGCCTGCGGATTCATTGTAATGCAGCGAGCGCTCTGCCGGTCATTGACTAAAGAGAAACCGACCCCAAAGTGGAGGTGGTATAAATTATGGTGCAAAACGGAGGCGAAAAAGGCGAGAAATTGCACGTGCCAAAAGTAAAAGTGGTTTGCAAAAAAAATTACGTTCAGATCATGCGGAAAAAAGGCAGGAAAAATTGGGGATTTTTATAGGGTACCGCATCTTGAATTAGAAGTTTTAACTTGGCTTACAAGAGGTGACCGATTTAAATAAAAAAATGGTCGAAAGACGAGACAAATTCACATTATTTTCCCGACAGACTGATACTGTTCGTTCGTAACGTCGTTTAGGGTGATTTGGGCGACATGCACTGTGCGAAAAAAAGTTCACGTTGCACTGTGCAACTTTTGGTTTTTTGCACCGTGCAGTAGGCTTTTTCGGGCTGTCGCTTGCAGCATTTTTTCGCACAGTGCAAACGCCAAAAATGATTCCAGCGACTTGCACTGTGCGAAAACAAAAATTTTCTTTGCACCGTGCAATAGGTTTTTTGGGCTCTCGCTCGCACCCTGACTTTTTCTGCACTGTGCAAATGACGAAAATCACTGTAGTGACTTTACGGATTGAGGGCTTCAAGAAAATGCAAAAAAAAAAAGAAAAAGCAATAATTTAAAAAAATAGCATTGTGCAAGACATCATTATGTACCTAGAGTTGGAAACATTTACAAATAAAGTTAAACCTTTTGATGGTACCCCAAATTCACAAAAAAAGAAAATCAAATCCGTCAAGTTCACAAAAAAAAATTTCGTTGGCCAGAGAATCATAGTCTGTCAGGAAAATAATGAGGATAATGTCGCTGCGTTTATCACGTCGCTAAAGTGAACAGCGATTTGATTTTCCCGCGGCACAATTCATTTTGATGCGATTGCCATTACGACAGAGTGTTCATTACTTTCCCGACAGACTAATTTCTTGTGGCCAACACCAAAAAGGGCTTGTCCAAAAATCTCAATCAGCCCCAACCCACCCTTCCCCATCCCCCATCTTGCCTCCTCCAAAAACGTTTTTCCTCGCCCCGAAATCAAGTTTGTAATAGTAACCCAGTAACCCAGTGTGCGCAATCCCCCTTCGCTCCCTCCCTTCTTCGGTCGTTATGCAACACAAGGGGAACGCCGGCGGCGGCGCGCAAAAGCAGCGACGGAGGAAGCGTGATAAGGGCGATCGCCTCCTCCGGCTTTTGTTCCTCCTCCATTTTTTTTCGCGCGTCGATGAGGCGCGTTTGCAGCGCAAACGAGTCTTCGTGGTCTTGTCGTCGCTCGACGGACCATCCCAACAAACTTGAGCCTGAAGACGGGAAGGAGGAAAATTTGAATTTTTGAATATACCAGTGAAAAAAGAGTGCCATGAGGATTTTCACAGAGTGCATGGACATTTGTCGCAGCCCGAACGGTCCACAAAAATCCTACATTTTTTGGCTACAAAATCAAAGATGCACTGTTCCAAAGCGGAGAAATATCCATGTATTTTATGAAAATGTCAATAGTATGTATACAAGTAGCTGTAGTGTTTTTTGGCGTTTACACTGTGCGAAAAAAGTCAGCGTTTCAGCGACAGCCAAAAAACGCCCATTGCACGGTGCAAAAAACCGTAAATTGGTGGGTCGCGCGGCAACACAGGGAGTCTGCCGCCTCCTTTCAGCACTTCGCCCACCTAGTACCGGTTGAATTCAAACAAAATGCCAAAAGCGAACACAGTCTGTCGGGAAAATAACAGCGGATCGTCGCGCCTCGAAATCGCCCATCATCGCTTTTGTGCCGACAAGCCGCTGCTGAAAATTTGGTGAGCGACTGCACCCTTTCCTGCCATTATTTTCCCGACAGACTTATAGCGCGGGGTTTACACAAAAAACCATCACCTTCTTCGCAAAACTGGCAAAGATACGGCCGAAAAGTGTTTTTCTCTCTGAACGCTCTCCGCATTTGGTGCATTCTCTAGACCGCAAAAAACTTTGAATATGTCGGCTGCCCCAGCAAAGCGCAATCAAAAATATTCGGCGGCTTATGTGTGACCCAATGCAGTTTTAAAGAAGTTTGGAGATTAGGCAACAAAATTTCCGGGAAGGAAACTTTTTCCGAATAAAAATCGCTTGAGCTGACCCCGTAGGCGAGCCGATCATTTCCCTTTCCACAAGGTGTTCCCGGAACAAAACATTTGCTTCACTTTGGATTTGAATAAATCATATGTGAGACAAACTCGCGGAATTTGTGGTCAAAAAAGGTATAAACAACCCTCTGATTAACATAAATTTGACTCAAAAAGTTCAATAAGGAAGGTCAAATCAGCAAGGGAAGTGGCTCACGTTCGACGCTCAGATTTTCCGTAAATTTTGCACACAGTTTTGGTTTGGGCCACATATCAATTCTTGGAAATTTTAGCTTGCGCTTTGCAGAAGCAGTGAGAAAATCAACGATCTTTGCCGCCGAAAGAGCACGCGAAACGCGAAGAATGGCCAAAGAAAAAAAACTTTTTGGTCGTATCTTCGTCAGTTTTGCATGGGAAAAATTATTTTTTTGGAAACGTTACAAAAAACCACGAAACTTTTCATACGAAAATTCACCAAAATATTTTTTTTTGTTTGAAAATTTTTTTCCAACTTTCGACCAAAAAATCTCTGTCGATCTGCAAAAAAAATCCCGCATATGTCACAGAAAAAAAATATTCCATTATAAATTTGTGCAAAAGTTACATCAAAATATGACAGCAGCACTTTGAGCACACAACCCAAAAAAATATTTTTTCCCAGTTCCCCCACCCAACTTTTGGCATGAAACATGACAATTTTCTAAATTCTGTCTTCCATTTTTAGTAACCTTAATTTTATTTTCATCACCTACATGTTTTCAGTTGTCATTAATTTATTGTGTTAACCATTTTTCTGCAAGTTTTGTTAAAATTCTCTTAAAATTCCACTTTGAAATTTAATGATGTCAGAAAAATGGGCCTAAAAATGGGAATTTTTGCTTGTTAGTGGGTAAAATTCTGACAAAATCAATTAAAAAATCATTTTTTTTTTGAATTTTTATTTAGAAAAAATGATAAAAATAATTTTTGTTGTTTTAAATTAAAATTTTTGCTTTCAAAAAAATTTTTAATTATTTATTTTTTTCATTTTATAAAAATCAATATTTTCGCTTTTCAAAAATATTTTTTAAACTTCAGCCGGCGGCGAGATTTTTTTTTTTAATATTCTTTATTTGAAATTCTTTTTTTCGCATTTTTTTTATTTATTTATTTTTTTTACTTTCATTTTTTTAAAATCAATGTTTTTCAACAAAAACATTATTCAGACTACCCGCCGGCGGGCGTCTATTCCAATTTCCGCGAGCTGCAGATGTATAAAGAAGATAAATAGGGGAGGGAGGAACCGGTCAGCAGTGCCCTCCGCCCAAAAAAACGAGCTGAAACGTTCCAACGCGTCGGTTGCGCAACAGCCGACATTCTGTTTTTGGAACGTGGAATAAAAAAACAAGCGTGCGGCAAGAGGGAAGGGGGATGGTAGGGAGAGAGGAAATGGAAAAAAATGATGTTCAGGATATGATACAGACTTTTAAAGTTGGATCGGCAAAAAAATATAAGGATGGGCGGGCAGGGGTGGACAGCGGACCCCATTTTTCCGATTTTCGGCCCGCGGCCCGGCCCGTCTAATCACCGGCCCGGCCCGGCCCGTCTAGTCTTTTTCCAGGCCCGGCCCGGCCCGGCCCGTGCAGGCCCGTTTATAGAGGGTTCTGCGAACTGCGCCCAAGCTTGGGATCTAAACTTAGGCAAAGAAGGCGTTGATATAGCTAGTAAAGGATCAATGTGATAGTTTGTGGTTTTATAATGGAACTATAGACTTGTAAACGTTTTAGAACCCGAGAAACAGCAACTATAACAACATCAATTAATTTTCCCGGCGCGAAAACAATGAATGCCAACGGTTTGGCCTTGTAATTTTGACGGACCCGGCCCATTTGTCAAATTTCCATGTTTGAGCCCGACCGGGCCGGCCCGGCCCACTGATCACCCCTGTGGACGGGGATTACCCCACCTTCCAAAGGTGGGGCCATCATCCCTTCGCCGAATGCTCGGCGGTCGTTCGGCGAAGGCTTGGCGAATACTAGCAATATGACCACTTTCTCCAATTTTAACTCTTGCTAGCTCTCTTGACCCTCCCTGAGCTGCTGTAGCATAGAAAAAAAAACAAACCTGGCTCCAAAAAGTCAAAGACCTCTTATCTATGTTTTATTGCAATAACACATGGAAAACACCTCAAAATAGGTGATAAACTATCCTAGAACCTCAACAATCTAATTATTTCTATTAACCAAGCCTTCTCCTAGCCTCCCAAAAAAAACAAATTCAGGCTACTCAAAGTATCGTCGAATATCGCGCACCAAGTTTGAGAAAAGGTTCAACATCCACCGAGCGAAGGAGAACAAATCTCTATGCACTTTTTGAAATCACTAATAGCTTTTGCGTTGCAAAAACCACAGGGATTTTCAGGTGCAAAACCGAAAGTTTTATCACTTTTTCTCTTACTGTTTGTGCTCAACACGTCACAATGCTTGCCCTTTGTCTCCAAATTTGTCACATTTACGTTTGAAATGTCTAATTAGTCGTGTTGGGAACGAAACATATAAAATTACTGAGTTCAAATGTTCCAAAAACTCCGCACAGACATGTAAATTGCATTACGGTTGTCTGCGTGACCAGGCGATGCTTTTTCCGACCGCTATGACTGTAGAAAGTGGAGGTGGAAAGTGGAATTGGGTGAACATTCCTTATGAAAGCAACACTGAAAGGCAGCTGAATATCGCGGTTGTCGCTGGAAAACATAAACTTTTACTTTCGGGAATTGACGTATGACTCGAGTTTATCAGTCTGTCGGGAAAACAGTGAGCACAGTGTCGCTAATTTGCCGTGCATGAAAAGTGCATAAAATCAAATTATTTTCTGATAATGTTGTTAAAATTTCTGAGAAAGTTGTTATGCCTTATTCACTTGGAAACTTAATTCGCAATATCTGAACGCCAAATTCATCGTTAGAATTTGTCGTTGTCAGAAAATGTTGGCTGATTTCCGAACAGGCCCGCTGATTATCAACAGGCCCGCAGAATCTGCCTAGTTCTTTAAGGTGTCCGCAAAGTATGAGCTACAAAAGGCCATAGGACAACACACAAGTCCCTTCACACAATTCTTACATTAGTGTTGCCAGAAGAAATTATGCTCTACCATGTATATGTAGCCCGTGCCGCCTTGAGACATAGGCATAGGCCACATACCAATTCCTGAAGATTGCGACAAGCGCTTTTCAGAGGCAGCCGAGAAACGCACCAATTTTTGTTGCCCAGTGAGTATGCGAAACGCGAAAAAACACATTTTTTTTTCGTATCTTTGTCAGTTCGAAAAAAGTATTTCTGCGGTCACAGTACCATCTTAGCCATCAGGGAGAGTTTTTCTTGTACCAAAAAAAGTGGCATGTTTTAGCCAACTTTCTGCCTCAAAATCTCGGTCGGGTTAGTGCGCGAAGTGATGAGAAGAGCTACAGGGGAAATAACACAAAGCTTTTCGACCATATCATTGCCAGTTTCATGCGGAAAAAATTATTTTTTTTTGTGGTCACATCATCATGTACGGTAGAAATAGGTATCAGTCTTTTTACGGCCAGAATTTTAAAAAAAAATATAATTTTTTTGCCCACTTTCGACTCGAAAATCTTTGTCATCCCAGCGAAGAAAGAGTAGAAAATCTCAATTATATCTTTTAAAAAAAGATTCTTAATTTGTTCCTATTTTAATCAAAACCGGAGCGTCGCACAGCCCTTGAAAGAACGAAAAAAAACGCTTTTGCCAAGCCGTACATGACGTCTCAGCCCCACCCCAAAAACCCGTTTATTGTACCCGAGTGGGGGGATGTTTACAATGTCGCCAAGATTAAATTTGTAGCTCGAGACGTTGAGGGAATTAATCAAATAGTTTCCGACTATTGATTCGATTACAGACATCAAAAATATTTGTTTTCTACATTCCCCGAAATAACCCGAGGGGGGCCTGGGATTAGCGAAAAATAATAAGGAATTGTATTCAATTACTGGATTCGAAATGGGATTAAGTACAGTAAAAGGCCGAGATTTTCGCGAAAGATTAGCGTGTCAGGTGGGTGGACAATAATGCGACAAAGGGAAGTTGTAAAGTAAAGTTTGGCAATTTCGATCCCATGGTTTACAGGAAACGGCAAGAAGTTCTGTAAGTCAAGACTTTTGGCCCACTCTGAAATCCCCCTCCAAGTCCCATCGCATAATTACCATTCCCCTCTCCACTTCCACCGTATTATAATCGAGTTTCGTTGGGCTACGTGCCTTCCGGCGCATTAGGCAAACAACGTTCCCAAGTTCAGCCCGACCCCGAAATGAGGTTGCAAATGCGATGCAAATTGGCGACAGTGTCACGGTGTGTGCCTACGTTCATTACAAATACTGCTCACGGACTGCGCGCGTTACCAAAGTCTTCAAATTTTCTTTGCCAATTACTTGTTGCGTCAACGAGGTGCCAGCGACAAGTAATTAATTTTGTAGGCCAAAATGCAACCGGAAAGGTTTGAAATTTGGCAAGTGTTGCGAGCGGAGAACAGTGCTACGCCAACTCAAAAGCAAAGCTCGCTTGTGGTGGAATGAATAATTGGGCAGTTGAACTTTGGAATTTGTTGGAGGTGGGATGAAACTTTGAACTTGTGTCGCAAAACGACCGAGCTTCGAGGATTTTCCCACGGGTAACGATCTGCATTTATTCAAATTTGATTGTACTTTCCTACATGGCGCTTCCGTATAAAAGGCCTCCTTTCCACTGAATAAATCACTTGACTCTTGAGCTCTCGTCTTGTCTCATTACTGGGTTGTCGGGCCTTTCGACAGAACTTTTGTAATGCGATAAGCCAAAGACTTGACAAGAACGGCAAAGCCTGCTTACAGCTACCTGCTAAACCCAACGGATCAGCCCCAGCCATGTACCAGTCTGTCGGAAAAATAGTGGCGGGTCATCACGTTTTGGAATCGCTCACCATCCCATTGCGACGGCTAGCTGCACCGAAACATTTTGCTGCGACAACCCGCCGTTATTTTCCCGACAGACTGATATGCTAAAGCAAAACACCTCTTCTCAAAGCCGGCCTCGTAGACATGGCAATCGGGCCGGGCTTTTTGCAAACCGCGACCCGAAACCCGGCCCGATCAAAAGCAGGCCCAGCTGGGCCATTTTCCAATGCCCGTAGCAGTTTAACCACAACGTTTAGAAACAACTAGAAAAGCGGAAGTCGAGCTCTAATTGCGCCATTATCGATCGAATTTTTATGACACTTCGCTCCAAAAAGGTGGTCTTAAAGATACGATATTTTCACCCGATCATCCAAAATTGAGCGACTTGATAAATGGTGAATTGGAAAGAGTAGACAGTTATCTCTCTGTTAGAGGTTCAGAAATTTGTATGTGTTATTCAGTCTTTGAGATATTCGACTTCAAACTTCCCAAAATTGAGAACTTTGCAATCGCCTAGCGGGCGACGTTTAGTCACGAATCCTACAAAAATGGGCGATCAGCACTACAACATCATTCTCAATCATCATGCAAAGTTTCAGAACTTTTTCTGGCTCGAAACTCGACTTATTGAGCCATCTTTCCTGCTATTGTAATGATTGAAATCGTTGCCCGGGCTTTTCGCAAAATGACAAAATCCTTGGCATTCCGCAACTAGAGATATTTTAATTATCAAACTCACCAAACATGGTGTTTTTGAAAGACAAACCAGACCTACTATAACAAGAAAAATTCACTGATAGGGTCTATAGCTTTTTTCTGTCAAGATTTTGTTCAATACTGGGCTAAATTACAATTTTTGTAATTTCTCGAAGAAGCCAAAAAACATTATTTAACAGTACGCCAAACATTTGTTTTCGTGGCGTGACGCGACCAGAATTCCGTGAAAAAACGTTGTGAACTATGGGCTAACAAGGCCTACGGTTTGCAAAACCCAGCCTTAGCTGTCATTTTTTTTATTTATCAATCTGTCGGGAAAATAACAGTGTCGCAGCGGAAATCGCATCGCCGAGAAAATGAATTGGCTCAGGCCAAAATCATATTGCTTTTCACTTTAGCGATGCGATTTTCCATGCGATATTGTGGTCATTACTTTCTCGACAGACTGATAAATCATCACTGCAAACGAAATACTGGTTATGTAAAGAAAAAACTACTGTAATTCTTATTTTTCTCTAATTCTCGAGCCGAAATTAAGTAAAAATCCCCAGTAAAAAAGTAGGGCCGGCCCCTTTCCGAAATCTCCAAAAGCCCGGTAGCCCTGTTTACCAAGTCGTAGAGGCCCTCTAATTGCCTCAAAATCGAATATCCGGTGACCTTATCAGCGGCGAAAAGATTCAAAGGGTACAAACATCATGCCCCTATTATATTCCAATTAATTATCCCATCTATTTTCGCTTAATTAAAACTCCCGACATTTGGGAAAGTCAGGATAAATCGAACCCTTGGAGATTAGCCCGAAGCCATAAGGAAGCAAGTTCATGGGGATATTCACAAAAAAATGAAAAGAATTTTGGGTTTGTAAAAGTTAATCCAAGCTCATCCAGTAATTTCTGTGTTTTAGTAAAATTTTCTTTGTGGGGTTTTCTGGGGAGATGGCAAATATTTTTTTGTTGTCGTAAGATTGGAAGTGGGGTTCAGAAAAATTGATTTTCAAGGGAAGATCAAATCTTCTTTAGATTTTGCACGCATGCCAGGAATAGTCCACACGTTTTAACTCGCGTTTCGCAGGCGCAGCCGAGAATTTGACGGTGTATGCCGAGAGAGATCGCGGAGAGCGGTCAGAAAAAAAAAGCATTTTTTGGCCATGTCTTTGCTAATAGTTTCATGCAGTAAAAAAACTGATTTTTTGTGGTCACATTACATTAGCAATAGGTATGAGTCTCTTTGTGTCAAAATTTTGAAAAAACTGTCTCATTTTTGCCAAATTTTAGTCAAAAAATTTTAGTCAGTTCTGCAAGCTAGGAGTCACTAAAAATTCCTCTAAATTTATGAGAGGTTTCATTAAAATCTGATTTGGGGTTCTTCCCCTGTTAGTTGAAAAATAGGAAGCAGTGCAAACGCGCAGTCCTGGCAAAACATTTTGGGACAGCTTATGACTCGAAAGACTTGGTTTTAGATCTAGTGCAGAGATTATCTACAAGAGAATCGACCAAAGTACTCCGTTAAGATTTGCACACAAACTGGGCACAGGCCACGTTGCAGTTTCTGAAACTTTAACACGCGCTTTATACGTACTAAACGGGTCAAAAAGTCCTGACATGTCTGCACAGCGGGCCGTCGTGCGAGAAACTTGTCGCGCGGCGAAAGGTAAAATTAAGGGCGCACTGCGACCCCGCACAGTGCAAAAAAAAGTTGTTTTGAAAAGGGTGACCAAAGCACAGTGCACTCTTCTTTCACAGCCCGCCGACGCGACACCTCACCGCAACGCCGAATGCATGCGCCCGCAAATTGTGACAAGATGTCTTTTTGGCCCGCCCTGTAATAGATCCAAAAATATTCAACGATCCTTGTCGACGATACAGAGTACGGAACACGGAAAGTGGTCTAAAAACACCACTTTACTATATCTTGCATCATTTCGTGGAAAAAATGTACACATATGTTTCTTCTGGAAACATCACCTTTTACGGTAAAAACAAAGGTTAAACCCTTCTCACGCCATGATTCGCAAAAAAAGCGATAATTTTTTGCCCACTTTCGACCTTAAAAACTTTGTAGAAACCAACTATAGTATTTTCGAAAAACTAACATGTCATTGATCACACATCAACAAAAACTTTTCGAACTCATTTTACTGTCACATTTCATACCACAGTGTGCAAACCAATTTTCAGAATGAAGCATTTGACATTACAAAAATGGCAGGCAAACATTACACATGTTGTATTTTTTGCAGGACAGACAAAAGCCAAAAGTTTTACAGTCACCCTCGTATACATGTTGACATTACACCATCTCGAAAAGGAGAATGGTCTTGTGGCGCATGGACATGAAAAACGTTATGTTCAAGCTGTAAACAAACTCGAAATGTAACGGTACCGTAATACAAAAAATGTTGCGTGTCTAGAGTGTTTTGGGGAAATGTTGCAGACATGAGTCAAATTAGAAGGTTCAAAATTGCGCCCTTTTCGGATAGAAACGCTGACTATTATGTTTGCGTGCCGAACGATACGTAGCTGTTTGTGACTATGAGACCGTGTTAGTGAATCAGTGTGTCCGGAAAATAATGAGCACAATGTCGCTGGGCCGATTGCGTCGCTGAAGTGAAAAGCAATTTGATTTTGCAGAGACGCAATTCATCTTCTCGGCAATTTTTTCATGCGACAGGGTGCTCATTATTTTCCCGACAGACTGATATAATCGTGCGAGAAAAGTGTACAGAAAATCTGAGCGTCGAAAATTGATTTCCCCTTGGAAACAACAAGCAAGTCAACAACAGAAACTATCCCTATGCAATGCACAAAAACGAAAAGTGCAATTTTTATAGAAAGTTTTTGTTTTACAGGCTCTCATTTAGGCCTGAAACCACCTTTTGAGTCCTCTTTAACCCCACTTGCAATAACACATTGGCATTCCGTAGCGATTCCAAGGCGCAACAAATCCACGTTATTTTCCCGACAGACTGTTATCAGTGTTTTTATAAAGTGCTTGGACATTTCGTCAAGACTGCACCGTGCAAAAAAATAACTCTCATTTTGCACCGTGCATTCCACTTTTTTTTGGTTTTTGCACTGTGCAATATCGCTGCGACACGAGGTTTTTTGTCTGCGTCGCTTCGGCAGCGCCGATAATTTGCACAGTGCAAACAGCGTTTTTGAGGTTTGCACTGCGCGAAAAAGCGAAAATGCACTGTGCGTTGGCGACAAGCGTGGGAAAAGGTCCAAAATGCACTGTGCGAAAGAGAAAAAATGTCCATGCACTTTAAGAAAGTAAAACATTACTAATATCTCTGCAAACTTCTTAGAACTTCTCAATTTCCCCCGAAATCGCCCAATTACAACATTCATAGCCCCAAATTACCCCAAAAAACAAACTAATAAATCCACAAACTACGATCAATTGTCGTCACCGACTCTATTTACACATAATCCGCCAAATTGATTCTCGAATACATATTATCGCCGCAGGCCCCACGTAAAACGAATGCTTTATTTAGTTGGCGCGAGCAAATTTAGCCGGCTAATCCGCCCGAATCCCGCTGCAACGCTACGGTATTCAGCGTCAGCGGGCCGTATTCTCGGCCAACCGCCCGGTATTAATAGGGATAATCGGAGCGGATGTCTAGCGATGAGTCAGTTCGCAATGTCGTAGATGTAGGGATTATGTGCAAATTATAGCGGGGAATTGTTACGAAAACGACTAATTAATTGGTTTTTGGGTTTTTTTGAGAAACTCGTGGTAAATAGGAGATAAAAATAAACATGATGAGTAAATTTGGGACGCCCTGGATTTGAAAAAAAAAGTTATAGCTGACGTTGTTGATGTCAGATGTAAAAATTTTGATAAAAACTTGGAATGGATCTATAGGGGAACACCGCAAGATGAAACTTGACATAAATTTATAAAATTGCACTATGAAAATTATCACGTATTTTTGCCCCGAGAAGAGGTGGCATGGTGATTGGGCCAGTGATTTGGGCCGGGCCGGCAGTGTCACGATTCCGTGAAGAATTCCCAGAAATTAGCTGGAGACAACAACTAGAAAATTCTAGCTGAAAAACTGCGAATTCACGATAATTTGATTCCAATGAGCTTGGACACCACCGGACTGTATCGAAAGGACTTCCAACAAATTACAATGCTTGGTTTATTTTCCCAAACGAGTGACCGAAAAGCGATCGATATTCGTCGGTTTACGCTAATTTCTGGGAATTCTTCACGGTATCATGACATTAGGTTTGAAAATGCCCGGGAAAGGCACCCTTGAGCAATAGGGTACCTTTCAAAAAAATGAAATATCAGTCCGTCGGGAAAATAACGGCAGATTCCCGCAGCAAAATCTTTCCAAAAAGGGGTACAGTTGCGCACCAAATTTGGGTGCCTTTTAAAAAATCGAGACAAGCGCACCCCAAATAAAGCCATAAATGTAACAAAAACAAATGAAAATTATTGCATCCACAACCTCTCCTTTTATTTCGCTATTTTCACTTCCTTCCCGGTTAAGCTCCAACTTTTCAACAGGCTTTCCCGCTTGCAGTTCTCTGCTTTTCCAAATTTGCATTCGTCTGATCGGGAAATGCTAACCCTTCCAGTAAAGCCTACAACTCCCTGAGCGCAAACAGTAGTAAGAACTGATATAGCGATAAAAAGAAGCCCCGAAAATCTTGTGGCCTTGAGTGTTTGCAAACCTGCTGGCTTCCCGGAACGTTTCGGCCCGGGGACAAAATAGAAGTCATAGTTGTGGGTTTTGTTGAATTGAACAGCACTCAACGGTATCGATGAATCCGGGAAAGCTGCGCAAATTGGGCCAGAAGTTTAGTCGAAAGCCCTAGAAAGGCTGACCAAATAAATACGTATTCGATCCGGGGATAAATTTGAAAACGTACACAAAATTAAGGAACCTCAAAAGTTCGTGGTAATAAAAATAATCAGCCCACGGATTTGGATTTAAAAGGCGTACATAAACTTCCATATAAATAAGTTTCCATAAAAAACAATTTTTTCCGTATGAACCTGGCGAAAATATCGCCAAAAAGTGGGATTACTCTGTGACAGTCCTCCACGTTTCTCACACTCTCTTGGCCGCTAAGATTGTAGGCTGGAACCTCAGGTTTGCATATATAATATAAATAAAAGAGTACTAAAGTAGCCGACCGCCGGAACTACGTGCAGGAGGCGTACCAGGAGACATACCAATAACGGTGTTCTGCAACAGCTTCTTCGGACTTTAAAGCTGTTATTTCTTTTAAAAAAAGAACGCGTTGTGCTTTCGATTACCCTTCTCATAACATTTCTTTGCACTGTCGCAGTGCACCGTGAACTTTACATACAAACCTAGCCCAAACTCGACTTTACCAAACAAGCGCGGAATTCTTGGAGCGAACGATTTGAATAATCAGAAAGGCGTTTCGTGGAAACCTTTGTTTTTGGCGAACATTGCGCTTGCAGCCAGAGTTTTAACGGGAAAAAGAGATCAGCGACGAAATGAGAAAACTTGCTTATTATCATACGCATTTTTATGCAAGATTTTCGTGGAATTGCATTGAAAAAAGTCAAATTGAAAGCCATACAATGTGTGCATTCTCAGAGGAAGTATCCCAAGTGCGGCGCGCAGATTTTCACGAAAACTTGGCACAAATTCAGGTTAATTTTTCTAATACAAATGCAGATTTCTATGTTTTGCAGAAACGACCGGGGTTTTTTTAAGGTAGAGCTTGGCGAAAATGTGGCACTTTTTTGACAAACCTTGGCATGAAATGTATTATCCCTGCTGTTTCTGTAGAGGGCAATACTTTTACCCGAAAGTTAATATTTTCCATGCAAACCCGGCTAAAGGGCGGCCAAATAGTTGTTTTATTCCTGACTGCTCTCTACGTTTCGCGTACTCTCTTGGCCGCAAAAATTGTTCAATCTCTTGGCTGCGCATGTAAAGCGCGAACTAAAACTTTCAGGCATTGGTACATGATCCTTGCCCGACATGCGTGCAAAATTTTTAAAGAATATGAGTGTCGAACTTCAAGCACTTCAATTGTAACTGTTGCTAATTTTCCGGTGTGGCAACTCATTTGAAGCGGCAGAATGTTTACGGTATAAGTTATAGAAGAAGACTTTGTAGATCGGAGACTCTGTCAATTTTTGGAACTGTTCGTTCCAGGGAGCGGCCGCTACGAAACTTTCGAATCCGTAGAGGTTGTGGATATGGCTTGTGACAAAGCTCTCTCTATTCGTTTGTTCAAGTTTTGAACCTTCGAATTTGAACGAAAGGAAGGGGTGGAATTAGAATAGATTATTCAGATTGTTGAAAGCATGAGAACAACATGTGCCGAAATATTGTACCAAAATTAAAAGAAAAAATTACGAGAAGCATGTTCCGGCCTTCATCACTACATAATACCTCATTTATTTCTATTTAGGCGTCACGTTTTGACCTGAATTTTTTGTTTTCTCCAAGATTCTCACGAAAACATCCAGCCGTTCCAGCGTGTTGGGATTGGCCTTATGATCGATAAACGCATTGCGGAGTCCTCGAATCGAGGCGATAAAGTCATCATACGGTTTGCCAAGAATATTCGTTACATCGAGCTTGAAAGCGGCGTCGATTACTTTTTCCATTTCCTCGGAGGGATTAAAATTCAAGTATTCTCCGAGCTGATATGATGTGGTGAAGAGGTTGATAAAGCGGTTGGTTAACATTGTGCCATTCAGATGTGAAACTTGTTCAATTTTTTGGAGTGACCCGAGTATGTCGCCGTTCTCCTTAAACCAGGATATTATAGTGAATATCAGTCTGTCGGGAAAATAATGACACTCTGTCGCATTGAAAAGCATGGCGTTTCGTTTTCTTAACAACTTACCTTGCATAGAATGAGGAGATAATGAATTGGTATGTCGAAGGGAAGAAGCTCTACCGCATCCGCTTTCGAGATCAATATTTTTCGTATTTGCTTGAGGGTCTCGATAAATTCCATCAGCTTCTTTCCCAGTATATCCGATTCAGGTAATGACAGGAATCTTTCTGTTGCATTCTTGATCAATGGGCCAACTTGGGTCTTCAGGCCGTTTTCGTTGGCAAGCGTTGTGGCCTGAAAGGAGAAAACGATTATACTATCAGTCCGTCGGGAAAATTATGAGCATTCTGTCGCCTTGAAAACTGCATGGCCGGTGAGAAAATGAATTTTGTCGCGGTAAAATCGAGTTGCTTTTTGCTTCAGCTACGCGATCGGCACAGCGACATTACGCTCATATATTTTCGACAGACTGATATGGGGGTAGTACAGACCCCGAGTCCAGCTCAGACCCGCATGGCCCATTACAAACCCTTCACATACAATCTGAACCCAGAAACCTTCAAGAAAAGCTTGATGAGAAGGAATGTTGTAACGCGCTTTGGATAACAGTTTGAATCAAAACGTAGGAGGTTTGATTGAATCGTTTCAGAATTTACATTTTACTATAATTTGCATTTTTCGTATTATTCTAATTTTTCATTATGGGGGGGGGGCCTTTTTTTCGGATAGGCGGATGCGCAAGCAAAACAAAAAAAAAGAGAAAAAAAAATTTCCCAATCGGTCCTAAAAACCAGCTTCATGCGCATTTATAGCTCTTATAGCTCGCTGCGTTCAGTCTGTCGAGATGATTCTGAACACTGTGTTCGCTTTTTGCTTTAGCGACACGATCGGGGCAGCGACATTGTGCTGATTATTTCCCCGACGGACTGGTATACAAATGTATTATATGTAGTGCTGCAAACCTTACATCTCACAGGACTTATTCTCCTATATATTAAACGCTCTCTAGCCCCACTTACATCATGCTTGAAAGCCAGCACCATCTCCGCGAACGAATCGTACGACGTCTGCCTTTTCGCGGCCCGCAGGATCTGCCCGCATTTCTCCGCCAACAGCTCGTCCTCCGTTTTCTCTACCGCCACGCTCTATAACTGCATTGAAATATGGATGACACATACCAGCAGAAAACTTTGTAAGAGTAGAACAAACAGGAGCGTCTTCATCCTCAGCCGGCCCCAATTTACATGCAATAAAAATGCGGTTTATCGAATGCTGGACATAGAAGAGTCACATCTCAATAAAATGCAAATTCTGATCGTTCGTTTTTTATAACATAGCCTGTGAAATTTTCTTTGCAGAAGAACATTGGTTATTGTTGTGAAGACGTTGCAAGAGGAGCGGAGTCTTCTGAAATCACACAGTCGCTTCTCTTTCCATAAAGTGCGTAGACTTTTTTCGCAAGTTTTGTCGGGAAAATAATGAGCACAGTGTCCCCGATCGCGTCGCTGGAGTGAAAATCAATTTGGTTTTGCCGCGACATAAGTAATTTTCCCTGTGGCGATGCGATTTTTGATGCGACAGAGTTCTCATTATTTTCCCGACAGACTGATATGTCTATAGGCACCCAATGAGGTCCCTTTGGGCTACCAATTGATTTACATACTGTTATCATCAATTGAAGTGTTACTTTACGGTAATTTTCGATCTTACAGAGGAAGCACCCGTGACTGTTTTTGATGGGGCTTTGCACGTCACTCCAACGTAGTTGAAGCTATCAGTTTTTCGGCAAAGTAGCGGCAATGCAGTCCACAGTTTTGCTGCGCCAATCGCGCCTCTGGGTTGAAAAGCAATACTATATGAATCGTTTTGCCGTGACCAGTCCATTTTCTCGGTGGCGATGCAATTTCTCGAAAGGCAGATAGTACCGAGGTCCGACTTTTGGGGGAAAAAGATTTTTTTGCCGACAAAGCAATTGCACATAATTTTCAACGCATTTCATAAAAAGTTTTATTGAACGGCAATTTCAAAAAAAGCATTTCACAGATTCCCATTGATTGCTGTCTCAAGCTCGAGCAGATTGTTTGCTATGTCCCCGTCCTTGACACCATGCGCCTTCAGCGCCGTTCGGACCGCCCTGATCTTTTGATTCAGAATCTTTTGGCTTTCGAGCGATGTAACATCAAGCGCCAGGCTAACAAATTTGAACACATCTGCCAGCAAGCGCAGCGGATTGAAATTGACGGGCTGGCCGAGCTGCAGGACGTTGTTCACAATGGAGAGGATTGTCTGGCGGGTGTATTGGAAGCTCTTCTTTTGTGCACTCACCACATTCGTCAACTGGGCGGCGAAACTCTGATACACACTATCCTGAAAGCCCATACGTATTACGCTTTGTATAGCACCCACCGCGGTCCGATCCATCGCCGCGAACGCCGCGTTTTCCAGGTCAATCGGCAGCACGTCGAACTCAGTTACGTTGTGATCGGAAACCAGAAAATCTCGAAAGGCATGCATCATGGCCGCAACGTGGGCGACGTCGATGCTTTTGTCGAAATCTATCACCGCTTCCTCGAGGTTTTTTTCGATCAAACGGACCGCCTTTTTCAGCCTTGCATCAGGGAGTTTGGCAACTTTGTGCAACTAAAATTACTTGTTACAGAGAGGCTTTACTGCATGGGAGATTGTAGTTGTACTGCGCACTCACTTTCTTTTGTCCATTTTTAAAGTTTTGTAGGTACTTTTCCCGTGCAATTACGCTTTTTATGTCGCTTGCGTCATACAGCGCCAACGCTTTCTTCTCAAGGCGGTTTTCCTGAAACAATTGCTAGGGTAAATATGCTACTTGAAGATTTTTTACAGACTGGCGATGACATTTTATGTTTTTTTGCAGACTGCTCGTGACATTTTATACGATGCAGAAGTTTTTTGCAGACTGCCCGTTTTTTTGCAGATTGCCGGTGACATTTTATACGATGCAGAAGTTTCAGCTGGTAAAATAAGAGTCTGTCGGGGAAATAATGTGGATTCGTCACAATTGGAGCCGCCCATCATCTTTTGCGACGGTAAGCCGCTGCCGGATAATTTGGTGCGCGACTGCTACAAGGCGAGATATTTTGCTGCGAGAAGTCCACATTATTTTCCCGACACACTGAAACGATGGTGAGGTATTCCAAAGCGCAAGAAATACACATTATTTTCTACAATTCATTTTCTCGTCGGCAATGCGATTTTCGATGCGACAGAGTGCTCATTATATTTCCTCGGCAAGCTGATAGTGTCATCCTAAAATTAACTACTTACCAATGGCTCGTCGCCATTCACAGCCGCGATGGACAAGAGGAGGAACAGACACTTCATTGCGAATGGAAATTGTTTCCACGGCCATCCATTTATTTTATATCACACCTCCAATATTATATAATATCTTTGGGTCGATTGGCAATTTTGAATGAATAATCATGAATACCATGCAGTTTTTTTTTGAAATTTATAAAAAACTTGTCAGGAGTTGCGACGTTCAGATTTATTTTCGAGGGTAAGGGCGCGCTCCTCAAGACGGAGTTTTTTAGTTGGAGAGGGAGGTATTTTGCTGCATCTTTGATACTTTCCGGATGCAGAATGGTTCGTTTTTTTCCACTGAATCAGGCCCACCACTGCACATATTCAAAACTTCTTTTTTTTAGTCGGAGAGGGAGGTATTTTGCTACATTTTGGATACCTTACGGAAGCAAAATGGTTCGTTTTTTGCCACTGATCAGGTCCCTCACTATACATATTCAAAACTCTTCATTCCTGCTGCATCTTCAACATACTTTATTTCTTAATTTTCCAGCGATTTTCAAAATTAACGTCTGTCGCCCTCCGGCTCTCCACACAAAATATTAATATTTCCGAGAGCTTTTTCTGCCTCTTTGGACAAGCCCCGCTTCTTCAAAGCGTCCTTGATTGCCCGCAACTTCTTTCCCAAAATCTTTTGATTCTTCTTCGTTGTGACGCTTTTTCTCTGCTTCACCGCAAACTTAAACGCATCCTCAATTAAGGGGTTTGGATTGAACTTGACGGATTGCCCGATTTTCAAAAGTTTGAGGACAGAGTCGATTAAAATTGTGCGAGGAATTTTGCACATAAGGTGGCGTTCGTTGATAATAGCGTTGACTTGGTTTGTGACTTGTCCGTAGAACGTGTTCTAAAAAGATAATATTGCCGAAGAGGCTTGTCTATAACGAGCAATGTCGGTCGCCACAAGAGTCGGCGTTTATCCAACGGTGTCTCCCATACAACGAGAGTGTTCTATAATAATAATCTATAATGAAGAAAATTCTTTGCCCACTTGCTGTTTTTGTAGGCTCAGCTATGTATAACATTGTAGTATATTCTGTGTTATATAGTATGTATTATATGCTGGTCCCTTCGCAGAGCCGTTGCAGTGACCAACGGGCTATTATGCACTTACGTTGTTCATATTTATCATCGAGAATGCGGCAATTTCCAGATCCAATGGCAGTACTTCCAGCGGAGAGGCGCCTTGAACCACGGCGGCACTGCGCTGATTTCTCAAGAATTTCTCGACGTAGTAGTTGAAATCCTCGCTGCTGCTGGCATCCTTCTTCGGCATCGCCAGAATGAGCTGGGAATCTTTTGCCGCCATGTATTTTAGCAATGGGAAGCGACGGCTTAAGGAAACTACCTAAAGGTATGTGCTTTACGGTACTGCCAATATCTTACAGTGTCTCTCGCTGCCCTGTAGATATCAAGGAACTCGTCCTTCTCGATATAGGCGCCATGCGGGTGACTATCCTCATAGATTCGAGACGCTACGGCTCCTTCCCGGTCGACCTGAAGCCAGTTTGTGTTTTACAGCGAACAGTGAAGGCTTTGTACAATAAACAACCATACAACGAAGCCTGTTTGTATCAGTCTATTGTGGAAATAACCATTAAGATTTTATCACAATCTCAGCTCAAAAATGGACCCACAAAACGTTCTCTCATTACTGAGGAACTGTAAAAACTGATTCACACCAAGTGACAATGGCACACCTCATTGAAGAGCCCTTGGAATTTATGAGGCGGAACGACCGCACTACGAGCCCGAATTCCCATGGAAATCACCATTTATTATTCAAATTTGATTGTACTTTCCTACGTGGGATTTCCCTATATACCGCTTTTCACTCAATAAATCACTTGAACTCGAGCTCTTGTCACGCTGTCGGTTCCGCTAAGACTTACGACTATATATTCGTAGGTTTGCACCTGTTCCAACTTTTTGTTGATCAGTTCTTCCAAGTTGCGCAACACAGGATCAAGTTGCTTGTCCGCGGCACCATGCTCCCTCAGAGCTGCCCTTATTGCCGCAATCTTGTCGCTTAGGATCATCTGGTTTTCCAACTCCACCACACTTTCTTTCTTTTCGTCTAGTAAGAAGCCGAATAGATTGTAGATAACATTGATTGGATTGAATTCCAGCTTCTGTCCCAGCTCTAACACATTAACTACTAATCTGACAATGTTTTGCCGTGCGTATCCCAAGTTCTTCTGCTGTGCTGAGGCTACAGCGGTCAGAAGGTGGGCAACTTCTTGGTAACGGCTCTCCTAGAAAATGTTATATTACACTAGTACAGTCCCACTTACCGGGCCTCGGTACATTCCTTCAAACACCACAAGCAACAAGTCCAATGGGATGACCGCGGTCTCGGAGAGGCTGGCAGATGCGGCCACCGTCCGTTCAATCAATATGGCATTGCGCAGTTTCAAGAAATCCGGGTTCTCAAAGTCGTCCGTTACGGACAAGATTGCTTCTCCAATGTCGTCGTGCAAGTTTTCCAGCGAATATTGCAGCGACAATTGTTTCGACTAAAGAGACTTGTTGCGCGGTTATCAGTCTGTCGGGAAAATAATGAGCACAATTTTGCTGCGCTGATCGCGTCGCTGAAGTGAAAGATAATATGATTTTGTCGCGGCACAATTCATTTTCTCGGTGATGCGATTTTCGATGCGACTGAGTGCTCATTATTTTCCCGACAGACTGATATTTTGACCACACTTTTCGGGTCGACGACATTTCGGGTCAACACAAAGTCGATCAATACGGAGGAGAAGGCTTATTCATAACCAAAAAAAAGGTACAGAACTGTAAGGCGAAACGACCGAGCTTCGAGGATTTTCCCCACAAGAAACTGTATTCAAATTATATTGTTCTTTTCTACGTGGAATTCTTTATAAAAGGCGTCCTTTTCAGGGAATAAATCACTTGACTTTTGAGCTCTTGGCTAGATCGGTTACTGGATTGTCGTGCCTTTCGACAATTGAGCACCTACAAGGCCTGGCAAAGCCGTTGGATGGTCGGCCGACGCTTGGCGAAGGCTCGGCGAAGACTCGGGGAAGGCTTACAATATGTCCACTTTATCTAACTTTACTAACGCTGGTTTTCTTCACCCTAACCATTAAGTTATTGTAACATATACAAGCCCAAAGTTTGTTGCAAAAAACGAAGAGCCGTAAGTTTTATCTAGACATTTTTGATGTGAATACATGTAAAATACCTCCAAATTGGTGATAAGCTATCCTAACACCCGACCTATCTTATTATTTCTAGGCTTCTCCTATCCTCCGCCATGCATAAAACTGCGATTCATAGCATCGTTGACCCCAACTGTCGTTGACCCGAAAAGTCGTCGCGCCATCTTGACTTACTGTTTGAATTCCCTTGAAAAAAAGCTCATTGAATTTGTCCTCCACGATGCCGTACTTGAACAGATGGCCAAGATCGCTCTTTTTATAGAGCTGATGTCCCCTTCGCAGGATATCGACGGTCCTAGACTCGTTCCAAACGAGCAGCGCACTCACCGTGCTCAAGGAACACAACAGGAAAACGGTCGACTTCATTGGAAAAATAATTGGTTTCCCAGTCGAGAAACGCCTTTTCAACGCCACAATCTTGATTAGCATAAGGTCTCCACGCATATTTATGAAAGGTTTTTGAGAAATTGGATGTTACATCATGATCGATTTTTATCAGTCTGCCGGAAAAATAGTGAGCATTCTATAGCAGCGCCGATAGGTCGCTGAAATGAAAAGCAGTGAGCCATGTCTGCCCCATACCTCTTTGATACCGTACGACTTGTTGCACAGAGTTCAAATGTACACGTTCCTGTTCCTACCGACAGCACAAAATATACAGTCATTTTTCAAGTGCGGTTATAATTATGACACACACGGTACGATTCGATCCTTCTTCGCTTATTACTATGTAAATAGTTGTGAATGACATCTTCTCGAGTCTCGTCAATGTTCAAAAAGGTATAATTGCCATAGGAAGTAAAACCATTCATTATGTCCCTATTCGTGTGTATGGAATGACACAAGATACGAATAATCAAAGTTGAAAGGTTGGGGTGTATGAAAACTTTGGTAGATGCTTTGGATTCTTCGAAATTTCACGTCGGTAAAAGAAATTGAATTTTTGCCCCAAGGTTCCGCGAGTGGGCAGTACGTTTGCCACATTATTTTCCCGACGGACTGATACCGCTTACGGCAAAAAGTCATGGGGATTTTCTGTGGCTCCACGCCGTGCATTTTGTACGACAACTCGATAATGTTGCACAAAATGTTGCATCGTGCATACGGCCCAAAAATAAGTACACTGCAATTTTCCGTTCCCCTTGCAAGGTGTCGCGCGCGTTCCTTATGTTTCACCGCGACATAAAATTTTTTGTCGGAGTTAGAGGTGGCAATCGGGCTGGGCCGGCCCGGCCCGGCCCGGCCGGGCCCGGTGATTGGGCCGGGCCGGGCCGGGCCTGAGCAGATTTGAAAAAGTCCTGGGCCGGCCTGACCGCTTCGGCCCGCGGGCCGGGCCGACGCTTTCGGCCCGGCCCGGCCCCAGATAAGTAAAAAATTTTTAATGCTAAACCAGCAAAATAAAGCACAAATGCTTTGTAGAATGGATGGAAATTAGATTAAACCTGTTTTGACTTATACGCTGTTTTACTACTTTTTAAAATTATGTATATGTATATGTAACTTATTATGTATATGTAAATCCCACCCAAATATGCAAGGGTCGGGCAAAAATCTTCGAATTTTGTTATGATAAATTTAAAAATTTCACTGTAATTTTGATTCCTTGATGTAAATGAAAGTGTTTAAACAGTTTTTAGTTAACCATGTACCTTATAACGTCCATACTTTTATATAGCTAACTTCCTATAGGATTAAAAAATTTAACAGAATCCAACTTTTTGGCTAATTGTAAGTTTTAGCTACCTGCACGGATGTTCCAGTCATCCGACTAGACTATTTAATTTCGCGCAGACACACGTAAAACCCTTCTGGAAAGCATAAGAACTTCCAGTAGAAAGTGCAAAGACCTTTATCCAACTTTTCTGTATTAGCGGGCCTGAGCAAATTTGAAAAAGCCCTGGGCCGGCCTGGTCACTTCGGCCCGCGGGCCGGGCCGCAAAAATCGGCCCGGCCCGGCCCGATTGCCACCTCTAGTCGGAGTGGGGCGAAAAAATTTTCCTTTCGACTGTGGCGGAATCTGGGACGGAAAATTTCAAGGACTTCTTCCCCGGGGGTACTACTGGTCGTGCCATAAAATTTTTACACTAGCGACATGAACTCTCGCCCGAGCTTACTCAATTTTCGTAGGCGGCATTCGCGATAAATGCGTACGGACTTTATGGTGCGACTAATAATAAAGGAAACATTGTGATCATCCTCTTCGCTGGTAGGCGCGAGAAGTCCTGTTGTTTGTCCCAATCATCACATTACTAGCAGCAATTCCACTCGTTATCTACGGCACAAAGCACTAATTCAAAATTGACCAAACTACTCGTCCTGTGATCTGGTCGCACTGATCTTTTCATTTACAACTTCCGCGAACCTGACAACAAACCAGTTGTTGCTCTACACGTTTGATCCAAGGTTCAAACACGAATTCATTCCTTGTGCTTTCAAACCCGTTTCTGTTTGACGTTTTTTCTGCATGTACTAGAGCAAGGGTACACCCACAACAAGGTTAGTCAGAAATTACCTTGCTCTATGCACGCGCAGGTCATGCTCTCGAGCAAATAGCGGCGGTGGATAATTTGGTTTGTGCCCGCGGTTTATAATGAGAGTTTCTATTTCAGAACATGTATAACTGGTAGATTTTTAACCAACGCCCCACGGGAGATGAAAAGATCTCCGCTACGTGGGATAGACGTTCTTTGTGGGGCAATTACGGCAGGTTTGGTGTGTTACAGACCATCGTTCAATGTGATCCAGCGTTGTCGATTCGAGGAGTTGAACCTTCATCCCTTCGGTTTCCGGTTCCAGAAAGCGCACGTTGCACCGAGGTTTATATTGGTCGGTCGGGAAAATAATGAGAATAATGCCGCTGCACGTCAAACTGAGGAGTCCGGTGACCGGCATAGACCCTTCGCTATCGGTTTTTTTACACTTCTTGATTTCACAGAGAAGTCAGAGAAAAGACGCGCAAAAACGTACTTTCTCGCCTAGGCATGGCTGCGGGCCGGGCTTTGCAAAATTTTCCGGCCCGGGCCGGGCCGACTGATTTCTCGGCCCGCTTCCGGGCTTTGATTTTTAAGCCCGGTCCGGCCCGGGCCGGCCCGGTTCTTTTGAAATCTGAGTTTCGCCCGGAAAAAAAGTAAAAACAAGCTTTTTCGATATAATTTTACATTTTTTCAAACACAGTGCTGATAGCAAACGTAAAGTGATCTTATGTACCTAGGTTTTGCTAACTTTTCTTTACATTTTGCAAAAATTTGTCATAATTTTCTTTTCATGTCCGCTTTCTTTCTTTCCAACCTAGTATAAAAATTTTCCGGGCCGAACCGGGCCCGGGCCGGGCTTGGAGATTTAAGCCCGGGCCGGGCTGGCCCGGTTTGCAGCCATGCTTATTCTCGCCCCAAAAATTCCACATTTCTTCCACGACGGAAAGTTTTTTCGCGTCTTTTTTGGCGACCTGCCTAGTCCATTCACCGGATCGTTTTAGCGTAACTCACTTTGACGTGCGCTGTGCCGATAGCGTCGCTGAAGGAGATTTTATTTTGTCGCAACATAATTTATTTCCTCGGCGATGATGCAATTTTTGATGCAGCAGAGTGCTCATTATTCTCCCGGCAGACTAATATTATGTAGTGTTTTCATAAAGTGCATGGAGATTTTGTCGCGGTCCGTACACAAAACCCCCTTTTTGCACTGTGCATTTTGTCTTTTATTCGGTTTTTGTACTGTGAATCAAAGTACTGCTGCGACATAAGCCAGTTTCAACTATATATTATACGTTGTTGCGTCAGTGCCGCGAAACTGCACTGTGCAAACGGTTTTAGATCCCGGCAAGTCGGACTGAAATCGGCGACATGCACTGTGCGAAAACAGAAGTTTACATTTCTTCTTTCTGCACCGTGCAACAGGTTTTTTTGACTGTCGCTCGCACCACGACTCTTTTCGCACATTTTACGCGCAACAAATCAGTCCGGCGACTTTCTGAAAGGACTGCTACCAACATGTATTGGCCGAAAATTGGCTTCTGGGATTTTGTTAGATTGGTCGTGATTTACTACAAGTCTTGTTGTCTGGAAATATGTCCTCTTTTTTCTCACTGGGGCATCCTCCAGACATGCCGAAAACCTCCTGAAAACGAACGCGCATACAACGAGACCAGGCTATTACAAACAATTTACAACCAAGACGGGCCTTCATACAACGAAGCCGCCTTTTTGTAACGGACAGATTTTTGGTCCCATATGGTTTGTTGCATGGTTTGGTCGTTGTCTACATTGCTTTTACCATGTTTTGAATTTGTATCCCAAACTTTGTCCTTACAAAAAGTTTTGTAGCTGCAAATGATCTCATAAAGGAGTTGCTCTTTACACTTTAGGGCGTAGCCAAAATCTTTTTGTGAACCCTGCTTTTGACCAGACATTAATCATGGCTTGCTCGCTATTTTTCCGACCAGCTGATCCATAATTTTTATGCCTTGGCATGTAATGTTGCGGCATGAAACCACAGTCAATACTATGTAGGGAGAGGGTGTTACTCATAAATGATGGATAGCGTTCTTTAATGAGTCATGTTGCTCTTTCGGGGTGCATTTTTCGTAGTATCAATGAAGGTGTCACGTAGTATTTATTCTAGTTTTATATATGAAGGACAATGAGGAAGGCGTGGGTTTGACAAACAAGGCCTACAACAGATGACATCTTTTTGTAGACGTATACGATTTTGTCTGTTTTAGCGTGCGTCTGTCTGTAGCTTCTCTAGTTCCAAGGGACACTAAATTTCTGGTCATAACCTCTCTCTGATCGTTGAGTGTGGAGGTTGCCCTTAATCCCCGAACGTGTCGCGGAGCAAAGATCATTGTCCAAGATTTGTAGCCGATGTTTTGTCAACCCTCTTTATACTTTACATATTGACGTGCCTATTGTAAAGAGGGTTAAAATATGCTGTTTACAGGCATTATGGTGACTTTGAATACAATGACGACGCCGACAATCTTGCTGGCTTCGATATCGGCGCTGGGAATTTTTGGGAACGCCAACATTGCTTGGGCGACGTTTCAAAAAAAGTAAGTGATTTGACGATTACTGTAGAGTATATGCTTAAGAAGGTAGTGTGAAGTGAACTCAGGCCTCCATAGGTCCCTATATATCAGTATGGGACATATGGTAACTTTTTTTTTAATTTTGAAAAAGAAATGCAATATCAAAAACTTTTTTTCTATCAGTCTGTCGAGAAAATAATGAGCACTTGGTCGCATCGAAAATCGCATTGCCTCCTAGAAAATAAATTGTGCCGCGACAAAATCAAATTGTTTTTTTTCACTTCAGCAACGCGCTTGGCGTAGCGACATCGTGCTCAAAAAGTCTTGCGAATTTAACGCTCCCCGGATCTTGTCGCATTCTGAAAAAAAATGATTTGTCGCTCCGAAAAATGACAATCGCGCAACGTAGGGCAAAAAACGTGCATACAAGCATGTTTTTTGAGCTACAGAACAAAGTCTACGCATTTTGTGTAAAGACTAGTAAGTGTGTGATTTCAGAAAGCTCCGCTCCTCTTGCAACGTCCTCATAACAATCACCGCGATAACCGACGTTCTTCACCAATGGGCCCACTTAATTTGGGCCTTCCTTTACTTCAACGAGACTGTCACAACGTTTGAGGAATGCTTTTGGATCCAAAGCGTACCCGTGTTCTGCTCCAATTTTGGGTCGGTAATGCTGCTGGTTCTGGGCCTGGACCGGCTGATCTGCATTGGCAAACCAGTCTTGTAAGTGCAGTAGTTGTACTAAGCTAGGTACAAGAAGTTTTAAAAAAGGCCCTTCGGGCAAAGAAAAATTTTTTTTGAATCTTTTTTTGGTAGTTAGACAGAATTTTTTTTTTGCGAAAAATCCACATTATTTTCCCGACAGAAGGATAACTATCGGTCTGTCACAAAAATAGGTCGTAGTGCCTTGTCGCTTTGCTTGCCGCGACTGGAAATACATATGATGTGCGGCTGCGACAAGACGGAAAATTTTGTTGCGAAAAATTCACATTATTTTCCCGACAAACGGATATATGTAGTGCTGCAAACCGCACATCTTACACGATTTATTGAACCTTTGTTTTTTTCTCACAGTCGCCAATTTCAGTCCGACAATTCCAGAAGGACTGTATCAGTCTGTCGAAAAAATAGTGTGGATTTGTCGCAGAAAACAATATTCCAGCTGCGACTCGCCGTCGCAATAAGATGATTCGAAGGCGCTACGAATCCACATTATTTTCCCGACAAGGATGACTATCGGTCTGTCGGGAAAATAATGAGCACAATATCGCCGCGCATCGCTGAAGTAAAAAAAACAATTTTTTTGGCGCGACAGAGCCCATTTTCTCGGCGGAGATGTGATTTTCGATGCGACATTGTGCTCATTATTTTCCCGACAAACTGATAGTTATCCTTGTCGGGAAAATAATGTGGATTCGTAGCGCAAATCAAATATAGGCTTAAAAAATGTCTTTGAAATTTCTTTGACCCGCTCACTTTTCAGCTACGAACAAATGAGCAAGCCCGGGTATATCTTCGCTCTCGTCTCGATTGGCCTCACCATCCCGGTGGCAATGTCCATCTCTGCCTACACTCGTATGTTGCTCGACCCAAGCAAGATCAGTCCGTGCGTCATCACCGGCGGACTCGACCCGTTTGGGATGGCTCTTTTCTTCCAAGTCAACGCCAGCCTCAACACCTCCACATTCCTGGTGTACGGGCTGATTTGGATCGTGGTGAAGAAGAGCAACTACTCGCGCAGTAAGCAGCTGCTCCGCACGATCACCACGGCCAGTCTGTGCGGCGTGGGCGGATGGTTCTTCACGATGAACCTGGCCACGGTTTTGAATGCGGTCGGGATCGAAGTGACCCCGATCATCATCATCTACAATGGGGCAATTTTGAATACGAGTGTGACGATGAATTATTTGATCTACTTTGGCATGAGGTAGGAGCTTTTGCATAATATTATCGGTCTGTCGGGAAAATAATGAGCACAATTTCGCTTCTCTGATCGTATCGCTGAAGTGGAAAAGCAATTTGATTTTGCCGCGACACAATTCACTTTCTCGCCGGCGATGCGATTTCCGATGCAACAGGGTGCTCATTATTTTCAAGAGAGACGTATAGTATTCTCATAAAGCGCATGGATATCTTGCCGCGCCCTGCATCGTACGCAAAAAAAGGACGTGCTTTTCGGTGCCCGCAAATGGACTTTTCGATGCCCGCAAATTTTCGCGGTTCGCGACCGCAAATTAAATCGAAATCTGCCCGCACTTTTTCTGCCCGCAAATTATAAAAATGTTATGAAACGCCTGGAATATGGATAATTAGTCAAATATTTGTATAAATACGGTGTAATTAATAAATTTACATATGTAAAAGTGCATTTGACAAAAAATTTTTTGAGAAGTGTTTCTAATCCATGATTTCTGGGATAAAATTTCAAATAACGGAATGATACTATGTTTTTGGACAAAGCTGATGAAAATGGAGTCCAAATCGAGTTGTTATAAAGGCTGAACAAAACTTTTTTTGTCTAAACGAACTTTTCGATGCCCGCAGATCGGAAAATCGGGTCCTCAGGCATTACCAATGTAAAAATCTTCATTGTTATCTTCCATAAGTCACATTATGACACTTTTCACGACCAGTGACACCTATTTTTCAGTAGAAAAATTCATATTTAAATTTGCGGGCAAAAAAGTTTGAAAACTTTTGGATGCCCGCAAATAAAAAAATGCTCCAAAACCTTTCGTAAGCCACCGTAATGAAAAAATTTTGATTACTACGACAAGATTAGGCACTATGATCATTTTGTGGCAATTTGAGGCCAATTTGTTTGCAGGAAAACGGATTTTTGACAGAAAAAATATTTGCGGGCAAAAAAGTTCTAAAATTTTTTGAATGCCCGCAAATCTGAAAAAAGCTTCTAAATCAATCGAAAGTAGTTGTGATGAAAAAACGAGTTCCGTAAGCCACATTACGACACTTTTACGGCCAGTGACACCGATTTTTCAGTAGAAAAATCCAAATTAAAATTTGCGGGCAAAAAAAGTTCCAAAAAATTATGGATGACCGCAAATCAAAAAATTTTTCCAAATCAAGCATTGTGCAAAAAATTTGAAGACTTTCTGAATGCTTCAGTGTCGGAATAAAGCATTAAAAATTCGTGTGATGACCAAAAAAGCGCCCGAAAGTCTCCGCCGAATACACTGCTTTCCGCGTTGACGGAGAAAATTATTTTCACAGGCAAAAAACCGCCCATATTCTTCTTTATTATGCAAAAGAATTTTTTTGGATATCTTGACTGAGCGCTAAGAAATCGACGATTACTTTCCGGGGAATTTCTTGAAACACCCTGTATAACAACTTGATTTGGACTCCATATTCATTAGCTTTGTCCAAAAACATGGTATCATTCCGTTATTTGAAATTTTATCCCAGAAATCATGGATTAGAAACACTTCTCAAAAAATTTTTTGTCAAATGCACTTTTACATATGTAAATTTATTAATTACACCGTATTTACACAAATTTGACTAATTATCCATATTCCAGGCGTTTCATAACATTTTTATAATTTGCGGGCAGAAAAAGTGCGGGCAGATTTCGATTTAATTTGCGGTCGCGAACCGCGAAAATTTGCGGGCATCGAAAAGTCCATTTGCGGGCGAAAAAAAATTCCTCCCAAAAAAAACGTGCATTTCACCCTCTTCTTTGGTTTCCGCACTGTGCATCGAAAAATATCGCTGCGACAAGGCAAGCAAGCATCATTTCGTCGCGGCATTGGAGCTGTAATTTCGCACAGTGCAAACAGTCTTTTGTAGGCTTGCACTGTGCGAAAAGAGAAACTGCACTGTGCGTTGGCGACACGCGTGGAAAAAGTTTGAAATGCACTGTGCGAAAGCGAAAAAAATGTAATCTGTCTCGGCAAGGCGATACACTGTACTTCGAATGCGACGACCCCCGTTATTTTCCCGACGGACTGATAATGTCCATGCACTTTATGAAAATACCAAACTTGGAACTTTAACACAGCTTGTATCTTGTATTAAAACTGTCGTTTTTGCAGCCGAGAATATCGCATAGCGTTTGTCCAACAACTGCGAATCTTGTCGTGCGGGCTCCTCAAGTGCTCCATGTTCAAAGTTGAGGACTCCAACGCGTTCACCGTCACCATGAAGAGCAAGAGTGGGACAAGTAAAAGCGAATATTCAAAATGATTCAACAAGTTCATCGTTCGCTTGCTAAATGCAGGCTACGTTGTATATATATAAATATACAGTGCGCGCCAAAATGATAGAGCCACTCAGTTTTTCTGGATTTATTCTTTTATGGTTAGGTGGGCCAAGCCGGCATAATGCATATATGCAATTACATGATGGACCCATACTATCACCACCATAACTTAGGACTAGCCATGGCGCCCAATCCAAAAAAATCAAAAAATTCGGACCTTCCCCCTCGGTCGACGCGTCAAAATGATAGAGCCACCGGATTTTTCTCCTCGGTGGTGGCAGGCGGGGATCTATTGGTACTGTAGTCTGTTAATATCACTACTGCTATTCATTGCTGATGTGAAAAGATTACTGTAACTACCGGTCATACGGTAGCTTTTGGCAACTTTAGAAAATCTTCCAAGTTTTGGCTAAAACTGACCGGAAATAAATTTTGCGATGGTTGAATCCGGGTGGAAATACTTTCAAAAAGTATTAGAAGAGCTATATTTTCTAAAGGGAATCAATATCCGTCGGGATCGCATCGACCATAAACAGAGAATGATATTATATTACTTTAGTAGATGGGCAGGTTCTATAATAATGTCAATTATGCCAATGAGGGAGCATGGAGGTAAAACCAAACTTCCTGCTAGACTGCAACACACGATGTAGAATATTTTCATTTAACCTGGAAAGGCTGTATGGTCTCGTACACCCTAGGAATAATACCACAAGAGAAGCAATTCTGGTTCTCTAGATGACTACGTCAAAGTTTCTCTGTAGTTGTTTATCATTACGTTATTATTGAGTTAATCATGCTGCGTTACGCACAAAAAGATGCGCACTAGTCGTTTCAAAGCCCGAAGCCATCATATTCTGACGCTAGTAATGCCACCAAAATGTCGGTTATTCGGGTATAAGCTTGGTATACTTCATAATACCGTTAGCAATTTGAATAAAGGAATTATTAAATTTGGTCCTGTTATAGTAATCTATGGTCCTCGTACGATTGTACCACAAGTTCTGGAGCCGCTTCTAAGACTCATACATAAACAATTGACATTAATTTAGAACCTACCCATCTATTAAAGTAATATAATACAATTTTTTGTTTATGGTCGATACGATCCCGACGAATATTGATTCCCTTTAGACAATATAGCCCTTCTAATACTTTTTGAAAGTATTTCCACCCGGATACAACCGTCGGAAAATTTATTTCCGGTCAGTTTTAGCCAAAATTTGGAAGATTTTCTAAAGTTGCCAAAAGCTACCGTATGACCGGTAGTTACAGTAATCTTTTCACATCAGCAATGAATAGCAGTAGTGATATTAACAGACTACAGTACCAATAGATCCCCGCCTGCCACCACCGAGGAGAAAAATCCGGTGGCTCTATCATTTTGACGCGTCGACCGAGGGGGAAGGTCCGAATTTTTTGATTTTTTTGGATTGGGCGCCATGGCTAGTCCTAAGTTATGGTGGTGATAGTATGGGTCCATCATGTAATTGCATATATGCATTATGCCGGATTGGCCCACCTAACCATAAAAGAATAAATCCAGAAAAACTGAGTTTCTCTATCATTTTGGCGCGCACTGTATATATTATAGCATGTATATGGATTCGTTAGTTTATATGTCAATATTTCAAGAAGAATTGTTAATTTAATTTATGAAGATTGCAAATAAATAATATTATATATAAACCAATTTACCTGAATTTTCAAGCCAGAGAGCTGTGTTATAACAATCCCCGAAGGCACAAACACCATGAACAGAAGCACCACGTGGCAATATGAATTGTATTTTTAATTCATCTTGAAAATTCAAAATTTTGTTCTAGTGGTTTGAATGCAGTTTTACGCATTTCAAGAATGCTCTAGAAATCAGCAGGATACGTCATGATAATGAGGGTCGGTTCAAGGACTGCTCGGAATATACTGGAACGTCGCGACTCTTTCTGGCAACCACACCGCGGCAGCTGATATTTACCGATTAGAATCGCGATTTTTCTACCGTAAACTACGTAGTATAAAAGAAATTTCGCAGTGGAAACCCCATGGTACAGACATGCACACCAATCTATTGAATTCATCTACCGCTTCCAAAGTTATCGGAGTTTGTTTTCAAAAAATGGTATCTGGACCTCTAAAAATGTCTGGTTGTCCTTATTTATTTCCTGTTGTAAGCAAGGTTCTTTAACTGTGTCGCAATGAATTTTGCGCCACAAAAAAAGACTACGCACTTTCGAAAAAGCATAGTAGTCATGTCCATAAATGCGTCAAGCATCAAACGACCACATAAAAACATGATGCGCTTGGCACATTACCATATATTTTTACGTAAGGCAAAAAAGTGTGTTCACCTCAACCCTACGCTGTTGTTTTCAACGCTGCCTTTCTAAAAATTTGTAATGTGGGACCATCTAAAAGATATTTTTGAAAACATAGCTACACCCACAATAATTCTGGCCGTCATCTCGATAATCGGAATCTTTGGAAACCTGAATGTTGCGTGGGCTGGGGTTCGCAAAAAGTGCGTTTATTTTGTTATCAGTCTGTCGGGAAAATAATGTCGATTTGTCGCAGGAAAATGTCGTTGAAGTGAAAGCAATTTATCTTTGCCGCAAAGCAATTTATTTTCTCTGGGACGATTCAATTTTCGATGCGACAGAGTGCTCATTATTTTCCCGACAAACTGATACAAAATTTTTTTTTCAAGTTTAGGTCCTTACGTTCGAGTTGCAACATCTTGATCACCATCACCGCAATTGCCGACGTCATTCATCATTGTGGCCATCTACTTTGGGCGTATCTGTACTTCAATGACATACAGACGAATTTATTTCAATGCTTCCATATTCAGAACCTCCCCTTCTCCGGCGCACATCTTGGCTGTATTATGTTGCTGATCATTGCGGTTGACAGGGTTTTCTGCATGACCAAGCCAATTGCGTAAGCCACTCTTTTATTAGTGTTTTCATATCAGTCTGTCGGGGAAATAATATATGAATTTGTCGCAGGGAAATGATGGCTTCGCCGCAATCCGGACCAAGACTCCAGCCACGGCTAGCCATCGTAAAGAAATGATAGGCGAGTCCAAGGCATGACCAATCCACATCATTTTCATGACAGACTGATAAAACTGTTTTAACTTTTGCGAATTTGTGCTGCATATCATCGAGAGGAACCCCTCGCGACGGGTTCCTCTCGACGAGGGGTTCCTCTCCACGAGGGGTTCCTCTCAACAAGGGGTTCCTCTCGACGAGGGGTTCCTTTCGATGGCATTCGTCAAGAATCATGGCGTAAGCGACAGCCGAAAAAGCCACTTGCACCGCGCAAAGTTAACGTTTGTTTTCGCACAGTGCACTGGAAACATACACTGCAGTGTATGGCGGGGGCACATTTGCGGGCAACCGGCACTTGAGGATAACAAGGTGGAGGTGGAAAAATTACTTCGATATTTTGGAAGTTTTCCGACATTTGCGGGCAGGCAATACTTGCGGGAAGCCGACATTTGCGGGCAACAGTTCCAAAAGTACCAATACAGTCTGTGTGATTGTTTTTCCTGTTGCCCGCAAATGTCGGCTGCCCGCAAGTGTCGGTTGCCCGCAAATGTCGGCAAATTTCCAAAATATCGCAGTAATATTTCCACCTCCACCCTGTTACCCTCAGGTGCCGGTTGCCCGCAAATGTCGGCTGCCCGCAAGTGTCGGTTGCCCGCAAGTGTCCCAGGCTGCCCGCAAGTGTCTCAGCTGCCCGCAAATGTGACCCCCCAAATTTTGCCCGCAAAGTGGTTGCCCGCAAAAAATTTGCCCGCAAACTGGTTAAGTGATCATTATTTATTTTCCCGACAGCCCGATACCTGTTTTAAACTTACATCGCCCCCTTAAATTCTTCGATTTCAGTTACCAGGGCCTCAACAAACTCTGTTATATCACGACTCTAATGCTCTTCGCTTTCACCTTGCCCATCGGACTCGGTTACTACGCCTACAATCGTATGTTATTGAATCAGACAGCGCCTGCAATCTGCATGGTTGCCGGTGGATATGACGACGAGTCGCTTGGGCTTGTCTTCGAAGTTTATCTCGGCCTATCAATCGTCACGCTGCTTGCTTACGGCCTTATATGGCTGATAGTGAGGATGAGGAGGTACTCCAAATCTCGACAGTTGCTTCGGTCGGTCACTGTGGTCAGTCTGTGCGTGGTTGGTGGGTGGTTCATCAGCATGGTCCTAATGAATGCCATGCCATTTATGGGCGTCACGGTCAACACTCTGAACAGCATGTACGCGGGATTCGCGTTGAATTTGAGTGTGGCGCTGAATTATTTCATCTACTATGCCATGAAGTGAGTTTTTGCTTGATACATATTTTATATATATGTAAGATGAAGGCGTCAAATTGTCAGCCTGTCGGCAAAATAATGAGTATAATTTCGCTGCGCCGATAGTGTCGCTAAAGTGAAAAGCAATTTGATATTGTCGGGACGATTCATTTTCCCGTCGGCGATTCGATTTACGTTGCATAAATGCTCATTATTTTCCTGGCAAGTATCTTACAATAATGTATTGCTTGTTTTAGCCGCGAATACCGCTGTGCCTTCATTGAGCAGATCCGGATTATGACCTGTGGTTGTGTCGACTGCCGAAGTTCCAAAATCGGAGATTCGAATGCACAGTCAACAAGGCGAAGTGTAAACAGTCACACTGAAAGCTTATAAAATTGAAAACCGATTGTGTTTTAATGTCCATCAAGAGTTTTGCAAAATATAGAATTTTAAGTTCAACTCGATTTATAATTTGTCGGGAAAATAATGTGGGTTTGTTGGCCTTGGAATCGCCCATCATCGCTTTTCAAGACTGCAACGGTGGTTCGAGGCGACCAAGTGAGAGATCTGGACACTCGTGCAGGTCTTTAATCTAATAGTAAATACATATGTGTTTATAATGCAAAAAATAGGTTTATTTGCTTCCATTTTTTACAAGGTCAATACAATTATAGTGCAAAAATATATATAATAAATAATCACACAGTGAACAACCGGCCAATCTAATCAAATTTGGACTGCAGCCCGTCTTTATACAGTAAAATTTCCACCAACTTCATCGACGTTATTGCTACTGTTCAACAGCTTTTGGAAGATCGCGCCGGTCTCTCCGGGCGATTGGCTCATCTGCAATAACAATGTCATGTAGGTGATGACCAGTGACGCTGTAGTCAAAACCAGCGACTTGGTGACGATCGCGAATCCCCATACGGACATTCCCAGGCCGGGTTGACGGTTCTGCTTGACAAATGTGTTCACTATGATATGAACGTCCGGATCGTACTTCTTCCACAGATTTCGGTTGTTGTAGAGCAAACGCTCGGTGGTTTCGAGCTGAAAAGGGAGTCAAGAAATTTTTAGACCCTCAATTCCACTTACTGTAGCCGTAATTTTGGCTGGGACCATGGTGAGCCCCAAGATCTCAATGATGCAGAAAACCAGCTCAGGCAGCAGGATTATCATATCGATCGTTTGCGAGCTCATGATCGCATCGTAACACGACAATAGCGCAAATATTGTAGTAGGGATGTTGGTGGTGAACATGACGAAATTGTACACTTCAAAGGTCTGGTCGGTCTGCTGGAGAGCGAAGCAAAGGGAAGCGTGTCGCTCATGGAGCTGTAGAAGCTGCTCGGTGAGAGTCATTTTGTCAAATTCGGGGCTTCCAATCTGCATATTGCAATTGATTTCAGTCAAAGTTTTTTAAGGAATGTGGAGGGAGTAATCGCCGATTTTGTAGGCTATAGGTCACAAGCTTAAGACTGTACACTAGACACAAAAAATCAGCGATTACTCGCCTCCAGATTTCTTGAAACACCCTCTAACAAACATGGCTAGAGAGCCGGGCTTGTGGAATTTCCGGGCCCACCACTATGCGTATGTGTGCTTTGAAATATTACCTTTTCCACAGCCTGATTCAACAACACGACCTCTTCGTGGATGACCAGAAGAAGCACAGAATACATGGTAAACACGGCTGACCAGACGAAGAAGGCGTACATGACTATCGCATAATTGATCGTACGCTCCCAGCCGTAGAAAGGCTAAAAAATTTTATTTATTTTCTAGAAGCTAGATCGAAAAAACAGTCAACTTTATGTTACGAATTGAAAGGTACCAAAAAAGCTTTTTGTTGTTCTGTCATAACGTCGATATACGTAGACTAACTTTGGCCTATTATTGGGTATTGAGACCCTGGAAATTTTCCGCTATATGCAGGTTCCGTTTTATGGGAGACAGAATCAGTCTGTCGGAAAAATAATGAGGACTCTGTCGCATCAAAAATCATATCACCACCGAGAAAATCGCACTCAAATTGCTCCTTGTTTTTACAGCACTTTCGACCCGTCAAGACTTGAAACTTACACTCAAGACCCTCCGGTCAAACACCGCGTTCTTCGGGTTCACGGCGTTCATCACAAACGACACCACGGACACCACCACCATCACGACCATGATTCCGAAGAAGCCGATCTTTCTAGTCTGAAGCCGGCTCTGCTTCAGCGCCTCCCAAGGCAGGATTCGGATCAGAAAACGGGTCCGGCCTTTGTATTGCCACCAAACCAGGAGACACTGAAGGCGAATAATTGCTTGTAAAATACGGTTACACATCTCCGCGTCGTGAAAATTTTAGGCTTACCATTGACATGAATGATTGAAAAAGCCAACATAGCACCACGACTGAGCGTTCACGATGGGAGCCGCCAACTCCGAAAACGTAATAGATACTGTAGAGCATCTGGATTCCAACTAAACTTTAAAGAAATTTAGATTTTTTTGGAAATAGCGTTTTTTGAGTAGTTCCGCTACCAACGTAAATTGCCCCAACGCGAGGGTCATATTCGTTTTATATTTTGCGCATACGTCGGTCATAGAGCACATATCAATTCTTGAAATTTTTAACCCAACCTATGCATGTGTAGCCGAGATATCGTACAATTTTTGCGGCCGAAAGAATACGCGAAATGCGAAGAGCGGTGAGAGAAGAAAACGAGAATGATTAAAGTGATCTTTGGTGGAAAAATTACCCTCTACGGTAGCAATAGGTATAAATTTACATGCCAAAATCCGCAAAAAACAGCCGCGCATGGGCCGTAAAAACATTCTGAATTTATGCCAATTTCATCAAAATATAAGCGTTGCACTTGAGGTATGTGTAGTACTCCCCCGTGCGCCGGAAAATCTCAACAAACGCATAGTTTTATCGACTTACCCAGATTGATCAAGAATATTGCTCTGATCATCCTCAACACCCTCTCGTTTCCCTCAACCACTTTGTACTTGTACATTAGTCCGGTGAAGCACAGAGTGTGCATTAAAAATCGTGTTCGATGTGTCGCCAGTTTTATTTGGCTTTCCGTAGGGATGTAGTGATCATCGGCCATTTTCCTAAATGAAATTTTCTGTGCAGTAGAGAAAAAAACTCGGGGAAAAAATATTAGTCTGTCGGGAAAATAATGGGCAGTATAAGAATCGAAGATTGCACCGCCCAGAAAATGAATGGTGTCGCGGAAAAATGAAATTGCTTTTCACCTCACCAACACGATCGGTGGAGCGACGTTGAGCATGTTATTTTCCCGACAGACTGATATTAGGCGGGCCACAAAGTTTTGACATGTTTGCGCTGTAACCGCGGCAAAATTCTTGCCGCAAGGCGACAAGTAAAATTCACGGTGTACGCCGACCACGTTGCGCGGAGTGCTGATTTTGAGAAAGGAAATCGAACGTTTCGTCGCTAGATAAAACTGCACAATCCATGCGAAAAGGCGTCAAGAATTTTTTGCGGGTTTATAATAAGAATAAAAAAACCGACTGCCAATTGAAGAGGTTTATGATGTCGCAGCTTACCGCTTCGGCCATTTTATACGGATTCAATTTCCATATTTGCATTCCCGCTGCATTCACATGCTGTTGAACCAGTAAGGGGGCAGAGAACGGGACCATCATGCAATATTTGTCGTATGTCGATCCCAAGTGCGACGCCCACACCGTCTTTGAAGTTTCCGCACTCGTCGCGCATAGGCCACATATCGATTTGAGGCGCAACCGAGAAATATTCAACAAACAGTCGGCTTGTAGCTTGTAATATTATCTAATACATTAGACATTAGACATTAATATATTAGACATTAATAGACATTAGACATTAATATATCTAATACAATATAACACACACTATTATAATATTTATTATATTTACTCTATACGATGCCTGTGAGTCAACTTTGAACTCCGAGAGAGTGATGAGTATTTATCGACCATACGCCGGACGTCTCAAGCTCGCCGAGCTGCACTTCCATTTTCCTGTGTTGTGGGTACCACCATGGGCTGACTATGCTTTACAGAAAAGTGACTTTTTATGTCTAACCCAGTCACTCGACACATCGAATACATGCATACCTCATTGATTAAATATTGCGTTGCGCCCTTGTATCACACGATAAACTTACGGGTATATCGCAATCGGACGTCCCGTCTGATACTCTCACCTCATTTCCCGAGGTAAGTGATGGCTCCCAAATCTGGAATGGTTATTGGGACCCCGCTATAGTCACCGAGGCGTCGGTGACTATAGCTCGCGTTATCGCGGCGTCAATATGTGGATAATTACGTTTCCAGTAAGAGTTCACTATAGGCACTGTGGCCTCCACGAGTACTGGGAAGCGTTTCCTCCCCAACGCTCATTTCTCTTAATGATTTCAACAACGCAAAATGAGGAGACATGCGCGATAACTGTTCCGTGTAGTCGATGTTGAAGCGCTGTTTCCTGCCCGGTCCAAAGTAGTGGCTTAAGTCGGCCACCGTTTCCATTCTTCGGGGCGGGATGTTTCGATCATCCTTGGATAGGCCATTCGTGTCCCGTGTCGTTCCAGGCGTGGTTCACGTTGCTGCGGTTCAACTTCCCACTTACTTTACGTTCCTCAATTGAGTGCGGTAGGACATGGCGTTTTTTCCTACGATGCGCCGAGTGCCGATGATTGTACGCTCCATTCTTGACCGTATTTGAACAAGATCCCCAAGAATGCTCTTACCATTGATGAGGAGATGACTCCGGCCACTACGACGGCGCGGTCAATCATTGGCCAGCCTGGGTTTTCTGACCTAGTAATGTCATTCTTGAACCTGGGGCCGCAAGTCATAGCTGGCCTTCTCCGTTTTAGATATCGTAAATTATAATACTTACGGACTTTCTGTCGTATCCTTCTCCTCTTGATTATTGTAAGATAAGTGTGGAGAAATTGCAGTGTAGATACGGTCGGATCTCCTGTCCGAGGACGTTCTTAGACAGTTGCTAAGCGCTTTCGGCAACCCTTTACGAAGACGAGAGCCGGTCCCGAATTTTTCATCATTACGAGTGTATTCTCCACCGTTAGTAACGCCCTCGGGTTATTACGATACCTCGGAGCGCTCCAGTTGAATCGCAGATTTCACCTGTCCGCTTGAGATTAAAAAATGGAGTGTGACATTTTATACGATGAAAATTTTTTTTCAAAATGGAAAAATCAGGTGTGACATGTTATACGAAGAAAATTTTTTTCAAAATGGAAAAATCAGGTGTGACATTTTATACGATGAAAATTTTTTTTCGAAATGGAAAAATCAGGTGCGACATGTTATACGATGAAAAATGTTTTTTTAAAAAGGAAAAATAAGGTGTGACATGTTATACGATGAAAAAATTTTTCAAAATAAGAAAAATAAGGTGTACCATGTTATACGATGACATTTTTTAAATTAAAAAAAATAAGCAAAATGAAAAAATAAGGTGTGACACGTTATACGATATAAAAATTTTTCACAAATTCAAAAGAGTATAACGTCGTCGTATAAGTCATAAGACGGGATGTCTTACGGTGCACGTCAAAGAAAAAGTGAAAAAACAAGGAACCTCGGACCATTGATTTTTGACGAAATGTCGCTGAATTATCGAGTCACAAAAGAAAACTTTCTCAGAGAATTTCGAGAAAAATGTTTTTTCGAAGAGGAAAATAATTTTTCAAGCTCAATAATTCTGTGGCACTTGGCAAAAAATCAATGATCCGAGATTCCTTGTTTTTTTTTCAATTTTCTGAAAGAATTGTTTTGACGTGCGGTGCCTCTACAAAGCCGCCGAGATTGTACACGCACACATACAATTCAATTGGTCATTAAATATAGAACATAAACCGAAAAAGCAAGGCTATTTCTGGCGCATAAGTCAACGACGCTTTCTCGGCTGAAGGCTGGCACAACGCAACCTCGTATCTTTCTCTTGTACTGAATTCCTCCTTCTTTTCCCTGTTTTATATATCTATTTTTATCACCATCGTTGGGAAAATAATCTTATCTTTTTTGGGGTGCGTTCTATGGGAACGCGTCTTTTTTGTTTACTTGGGCCAAATGGGCCTATGTTGCGCAAATGATACCGCACAGGGCGCCCTTGTAATTTGCATCTCGCCGATATTTTGTGAGCATAATAACAAAACACGTGTAAGTCCCTGAAATATTTATCAATCTGTCGGGAAAACAATGTGGATTGGCCACGCTTTGGAATCGCCCATGATCGCTTTGGAACGGCCAGCTGCGGCTGGAGATTTGGTTCGCGGTTGCGACGAGGCGATGCCTTTTACTGCGACAAATCCGCATTATTTTTCCGACATGCAATTTCAGACAACAAAATTTTTTTTGCTTTTTCCAACATTGCCAAATTTTTGCATCATACATACATACTTGCTTTACGTATTATATAAAATAAATACTATATACTTTCTTTACTCTCATATTACACTTACTACCGTAAAAAATCCCACCGAATAGAATCGGTTGGGGTGGTCAATGTCCAGCGAGAATGGCGTGAGAGCCGGCCGTTTCCGCCCTTTCTTTTCGGCCGTTGCTTTGGAGAATATGTTTTCACGCCATCCGTGGTCACAACGAGAAGGCCAATTTTTGAAAAAAACACAAAACGGAAATGCCCAAAAATGGACAAGGTGGGAAAAAAGTTTTTTTTGGAATTTGCATTTGACCGGATAGAGGCTCGCTCAGATTTTTTTCACCTGAAGGTTTCAGCTTACGAGACCTTTTATCACTTTGTCGGGAAAATAATGTGGATTTGTCGTGGCTTTGAATCGCCCATTATGCTTTTCAACGACTGCAATGGATGTTTGAAAAACTGCCAAAAAGTTGGAATTTTCATGGTTTTGTCGTTTTAGGTTGGTAAAAAAGTATTCCCCAAATTGATTTGTCGCTGCAAAAATGGGAATCGCGCGCGACGTAGTGCAAAAAAAACAAAATTGCGCTGGGAAAATGCATTTTTTGTGCCGGATGCGCGATGGCCATTTAGTCGCATATATGGCCAAACCGCATTTTTCTCTGTAACCGTCCTCCGCGTTTTGCCTACTCTCTAATAATCTATGATAAATTCCTCGGCGGTCCTAGCAAAGCGCGTGCTAAAATTGTTGAATTTTCAACAATTAACGTGTCAAAAAAGAAATAAAAACTGCGTGTCGCAATTTCGACACTTCCTTTTGTCATTTTTTTATGTAAGATATCATGCAGAGGTCTAAGACCTACCATAGTAACTACCTACAATTATTTTCTGTTTTTCTCTGATAATGCTTTCAATGTTCCCAAATTGGATTGTTGCCCATGAAAGATGGCTTTCTTTCATGTTGTTTTCCGAAGCCGACCCATTCCCCAAATTCACAATGAATCCGCCTTCCGGTGCCCGGATTCCCCCTTCGGCCATGACTTTTTGTGGACGGATTTCTTTCCAAATTTGTTTCGATTTTTCGTTTCAAACCAAGTTTTTTTTCGTAGAAAAAACTTTAATCAGCCATATATTGTGTTGTTTTGGGGGTGTTGCATACAATCCAGATTTTTTTAATCGATTTTTTGGGAAATTATCAATATATGGCACCTGAAACTAGTCTTTCCAGAAATTCGGGCAATATAGGATTAGTATAAAAAATGATTGCAAATGTTTTTTCAGCAACTTATATGCTAAAATGAAGCTCCGTACAACGAAACTTTCCATAACGAACAAATCTTTTCGACTCCTACAAATTCTTTGTACAGATTTTGACAAAAATAATCCTCAAATCTCACCGTCCTCTTTGCCTCGGCTGACAGTTTTTGCATGTGTTTGATTTCTACCATAAAGTATGGGGTCTCTACAAAAAATCAAATTTTTCTATGCAAAACTGCCAAAGATACGGCAAAAAACAGATTTTTTGTCTCTAACCGCTCTCCGCGTTTTGCGTATTCTATTGACGGCAAAGAGTATTCCGGCTGCCCCGGCAATGCTGTTTGACCCACATGTAACCTTTGTGACCTTTCAAGTTGTTTTTTAACAGGCTGTCGGGAAAATAAGGAGCACTCTGTCGCATCGAAAATTGCATTGAAAATGAGTTGTGTCGCGGCAAAATGAAATCAGCGATTATCATAGCGGCATTGTGCTCATTATTTTCAAATAGATTGAGGCTTCGACTATCACCTTTAAATTTAAATTTTTTTTTTTTATTTAATTTTTTTTTTTTTTTTGTTTTTTTGATTTTTTCCATCTCGTTTTGTTCATGACATTTTATTCAAATTTGACACACATTTTCATATTCCTTTATCTCCCTCCGCGAATGACCTCAATATCCGTTGCCGCGCGTCCCTTATCCCCTTTATCCACTCAATTCCCCCGAGGCGATATGCAAATTTCGCAAACTTCTTAAAAAGACTTCATGTTGCGCACAAGGCCGTCTTTGCAGCGAAAAAAAACTTTTTGTATAGTCCGAAAATATTTTGGGGAAAGGGGAATATCTTTGGTCTTGTCAATGAAATTGAATTTTTGATACGACGAGCAGCGCGAATGGATATCTGATGAGGGTGCGTTGAGGAGTTTGGGGAGGCGCAAAAAACGTCTCCCAAGGATTGAGATATTATATTATTTTCCTAACATTATATTACACTTCCAAACCGTCGAAACCAGGGCTTGATGGTATTTATTATATGAAGAGTTTTTTTGGTGGGTTGGGCTTTTGGGCAAAAGGGAAGAATTACAAATATTGTGCCCCTAAACCTTTTTACAACAAAAAAAATAATTTATTTTTAATTAGTTTTATCTTACCACCAGTCTGTCGAGAAAATAATGAGGCCAATGTCGCTGGGCCGATCGGGTCGCTGAAATAAAAATCAATTTGACAGTTCATTTTTTCGCCGCGGCGATGCTTTCTTGGATGCGACAGAGGACTCATTATTTTCCCGACAGACTGGATAGTCCGTTTGGAGAGCCGGCGGCTGAATTTTGGCGTTTTCACTGTGCAAAAAAAGTCAGGGTGCAATGCAAAAAACAAGAAAATTCCACAAGATATGGCTGATGGGGCTTCCTTCGGGCCGGCCCGAAAAAATTGGCCCGGCTCGTCCCGTTTGAAAATTTTAATTTTGATTTTATTGTTTTTTTATTTGCTTAAGTTACACCGAGATGTCCGCCGTGCTCCGTTCTTGGTAAGAAATATCCAACAGTCTCCACCTTCAATTACCATTTTTTCAAGGATTTATTCAATCCGACTCAAGAAATTTTTAGTCGGCTGAGCCCCCATAAAACGAAATATATATATTCGGCTGAGCCCCCATATAACGAAAGTAGACACAATAGGGAACGATAGAGTTTATTGGCCGGACACAGGAATACAAAATACAACCGCTCAAGAGGAGCGAGAAAAACCGACTTCTGAGAATAGGGGAAATTGATCTGATGAAGACTTTGTCCTTTGATTTTATGCAAATTCGTGGGAAAGAATTGGCGGTTTCAGTAAAGTCGCCAACATTTTCTGAGAATGGGGCCGGCCCAAGAGGCTCGTGAAATTCCTCGGCCCAGCTCCAAAAACGTTGGGTCCCGGACCTTTTCAAAATTCCCAATCACTCGAGCGACTTTGCGAACGGTCGTGTATAAAATTAAATAATTCTATCGTTTGCAATTTGTTCACAATTAATCAAATTGTCCAATTTCGCTGTTTGTTTTTTCAGGGTTCCGTTTCAACTCAATTTCCGCGTCGAAGAGAACAGAAGACGAGAAAATCTCATCGCGCTTGACGTCAAATTTCCCTCTGAAAACAAGTAAGTAAGTGTAAAATACGCCCTCTTCCAAGTCCATCCTCCAAAAATGTTATTCATTTGACATGAACTCGAAAATTTAGCGCTTTGGACTTATGATTAATCGCCCAATTTTTGGCCTCATTAAGGTTGAAGGCCCGATTGCGCGAAATGAATTGCGCAATATCGGGAATAAATCCAGCGCGCAAATTGTTTTAATGGCATCCGCACGGGTATTAAGCGCACTTCTTGTTGTAATATCGAGCCGAAAACAAGCGTAATGAGGAGGGGGGAACGTTTTTGGGGCTAGCGGGGTTTATGAACGGGCGAGTTTTGAGATTTTTTTTGATAAAATACGACGAATCTCTGTTTTACTTTTGCTGTGAAAAATAACACTGGCGGAACTGGCCCAGTGGCAAAAAAACATACCATTTGGTATCCGGGAAGTACCAAAAAATATAGCAAAATACCTCCAAATACCTCTCTATCCAAGTAAAAAACTTCGATTTAAAGCCGCACCCTTGAAAAATGAGATTTTTTAGTTCGAGGGGGAGGCTTTTTGCCACATTTTTTGATACCTCCCGGATGCAAAATGGTAGATCTTTTGAGACTGGATTAATTCGGTCACTGTTATCTCCTGTCGGTAAAACAATGCGGATCCATCGCGTTGTGAAATCGCCCGTCATCGCTTTGCGACAGCTATCCGCAGCTGGATCCTTGTTGCGCGACTGCGACGAGATGAGATAGTTTTGTTGCGACAAATCCACATTATTTTCCCGACAGATTGATGTAGACCATATATCGCCGGGGTGATTTTAGGATTCCTTTTTGGTAAAATACGGTTGGTGTCAACCTTTCATTTGATTTTTCACGATAAAAATTGATAAAAACCCTAAATAATTTTTTAATCAAATTTTTTCATTTATAAAAATTGCAGAATTTTGAAAAAATTTTGCATATGGCTACAAATTGGCAATTTTAAAGTGCGATTTTCACATTCCAAGCCCAAAAAATAGCATGACTTTGAGAAATTTCATAATTAAAAAAGTTTGCATTTTTTAAATTTAATTATTTAAAAAATTTGCATATATGATTGTTTTATCAATTTTATGATCAAAAAATCCAATTCTTAAGTCCACCGGAAAATTTCAGAAATTTGCATACCAAAAAATCCATTTTTTCTCTAAAAAATTTAACTGAGTATTACCTCACCCAGCAGTTATCCGGCTCATCTCTCTTTTGTTTTGCGCACCAACTAATAATCCGTAATTGGGCGCCGCAAAAAATGTTTTGTTTCCACCCAATGGACCGGCCCTAATTCCTTGTGTTTGTGTAATAATCGGAAGAACACTGCTCTTCCTCCAAGTATCTGTTGATTTTTGAGGATTTTCCAGGTGAAATAGGGGGATTTTTGAGTGGGATTTGGGTAAAATACGGCGCGTGCTAACATAACGTCTTTTATTTTTGTTTGGACTATGCGAAAACTCAAAAAAAAAAAAAAAAAAAAAATATGCACGGTGCAAAATTTTTTTTTATTTTTTATTTATTTTTTTTTTTGCGTGGCCAAAGAAAATCACATTTTATTTTTGAACAATTTTCTCCGTAAATTTTTGACGGAAAAAAATAAAAATAAAATTTGCACAGTGCAAATAAAAATTATTTTTTTTTGCACCGTGCGAAGATATAAAAATGAGTTTTCTTGCACGGTGCAAGAAATACGATAAAATCACGAATTGATTTTTAGGCTGCTGTTTTTTTGCATCATTCCGAGCAAAAAATTTTAGTCATCTTTTGTGTATGTAAATAATTTTCAAAAAAAAAAAACAATTTTTTTCATTTTTGTTTGTTATAAAGAATTCCCTATGCATCCTACCGATGTTCCCTTCAATCTCCCCGCCACAACACCTCCACCTCTCCTTCCCTCTGACTATTTAATTTTTCAACTTTCCCTTCTGACACCGCTAAAGAGGGTACTCAACCTCTTCAGCGACATGAAACCGCTGCACAGACGCGCGGGTGGGGGAGAAGGCGCTCTTTTCCCACCTGCGAAATTAGTTGACTTTCCGCTTTGCGCTATGACTCCGTTTTTGTTGTTGCAATGAAAGTTCAGGCAATTTCCGCGCTGCGATTGGCTTGAGCTGTGAAATTAGCCGGGGAGAGCCAAGCCCAGCCGAGCTGCAGTCATCCGACCGGGGTTGCAAAAAATGTCAGCCGAGGGCAAGGAGGACGGTGGACTTGGTGGGTCGATGGAGAAAAGTAAGGATTATTTGAGGTGAAATATTGGCAATGAGTCTCGAGGACCTACAAAGACATGTCCGATATAGAAGAGTCTTGTTTTACGGAGCTTCATTTTGGCCTAGAATTAACTCATGGGACCTCTGCAATCGTTTGTTATACTAGGTCGCCCAGAAAGTTCGGTCGTTTTTTTCATTGCTTTGTTTTACGAGGATTGTTTGATGTTTGGCAAGGGATATATATTTATTTGATACAGTCAGTTTTGTAGAGGAGAAAAAGCTGTATCAGATAAATATACTCCATTTGTCAAAGAACAAACAATTCTTGTAAAACAAAGGAATGAAAAAACGAACGAACTTTCTGGACGACCGAATAAATTGTATGCTATTGGTCTGTAGGGAAAATAGTGATTGGGTCATCGCAGCAAAATATTCGACGATACTTCGCCCCGTCAAAAAAAATTCCAATGGCGGCAAACCTAATATTTATAGCCATATTTCAGTTAACTATTCAAATTTAGCCAAATTAATGATGAGTCGAGTCCCCTTTGTTTGACATTCAAAAAAACATGTGAAGAAAGCGATATGGGCATGAAAATAAAAGACCTATGGCAGAAAAATACGGAGAATTTAACGATGAGAAAATTATTTGGCAACACCTCACGGTTTTCGCGGCAGGACCCATGGAAAAAAGTTTCCATTTTTTGGGCCACCCTGTAATAGGGTTTTTAACTGTCGCTCGCAACCTGATGTTTTTGCACAGTGCGCCTCGCAGGAATCATTCAAGCGACTTTGCCGATCGTATGAGTGGGCCGATAATAAGCTCACAAGGTGTCAATCTGTGGGGAAAGTAGTGTATCAGTCTGTCGGGAAAATAGTGACGGGTCGTCGCAGCAAAATTTTTTGTCTCTTCGAAAAAGGGTCTCCCGGCAGACTGATAACAAACATTGCAAAGGTCGCAGAACTCAACGCCAATACGCGCCAACCCGCACTGTACAAAATTGTCCGGACTTTTTGTGTGCCGGAAGGCCGTACTCAAGACCTTTCTTAGACTGCGCAATCAATGGTGGTGCTCATTGATTATCTTCTCTGATCAGTTTAATTTTTTTCCGGCGGTTTGAAAAGCCAGTTTTTACATATAAAATACAAAGCAGTAATACGGCAACACGTAATTTAAAAAATATTTTTTTACAGAGACACCACTACATGTTCTATGTCTGTGCACAATAAGCCATTTCCACTTACTTTCATTGTTACAATTCATGTATAAAACTGTTTTCAGCAATGAACTGGCTGAACGAATCAGTGAAAAAGGCGCATCGTCGAATTCCGCCGGATGTTTTCGTCATCGCCCGAAGACTGGCGCCACTCCTGCTCTTGCTCGCATTGCTGATCTACCTACTCATCGGTGCTACCGCCTTTCTGGCATTTGAGCATGCGAATCATGAGAACTACATTAAACGATTCCATCTGCGGCTTGGAGCAAATCGAAAACATGCCTCGAGGGAGATTACGGCTTCGCTTTTCAATCAAACCGCCAACATGTTGGTGATCGTGGACAAGGTGAACCAAGCCAGGATGGAGGTAAGATTTGCCACTAAAAAATGGTAGTAAAACCTTCTAGGAGCTACTCTATCGTCACCTCAAAGTTTATGAGTCCGAATTGCCGATTACTCGGCCCGTGGAAGAGGCGTGGTCGTTCACGAACTCCCTGACCTACTGTTGGGCGCTTCTCACAACAATGGGACATGGCTCGAGGGCCCCAAAAACGATCGGTGGACAGATCTTTGCACTGTTTTATGCCTCCGTCGGAGTTCCGTTCTACATGGGAACTATTGTGGTTTGGGCGTTCTCAACGTTGTGCTCCATCAAGGTAAATGGGTCAAGATTTTTTATATCAGATTTTTATGTTTATCTCTTGTGCAAGTGTTTCTCTGATTAAAATTTAGGCCCAAGATGGGTCTGTGGGTCAAGTCTTACGTTTTCTTTTGTGTGGTCAAGTGTTCCTCGAAAGATTCAGAAAATGAGTCAAGTCTTGCCCTCGCAAATTTTGGGCCTTGAAATTTGGAAGATATGTTTTTCACATAGAAAATATTGCCGAAATATGGTTTTTGAAGAATTTTTTGCTCTTGTGTCAAGTCTTCCTCAAATTGAAAAACATGAGTCAAGTGTTTCTACGAAATTTTTTTACAATCTTAGTTCAAATTCCCTGTTCAATACGGTGTAAAATCAGCCAAAATCTCTGATTTGAGTCAAGTTCTCCTCTGGAGTCAAGCCTTTCTCTCATAAAAAAATTGGGTCGACTGTCTCCCTGAACCTTAAAAACCGCTATCAAACACCCATTTTCAGTGGGTTCTGCGACGAAAGCTCCATGACAAATCGATAAATGAGACTCACATCCTTTTCACATGTTCGGCAATCTACGTGTGGTTCCTCATCGCGTTCAGTGTCATCCTATATTCATCGGCAATTCCGGACAGTTACTTCCGCTCGCTTTATACGGCAGTGCTTTCTGCGTTTACAGTGCAGGTATGATTTATTATACAAATATCCAAAACACCGATTTTTGTCTGAAAATTTAAGAAATTCGGAATTTTTTGATTTTTCGCCTTAAAATTCTCGGTTGTTTCTGCTTAACGCGGGCTGAAAATTTCAGAGACATGTTAGAAAATACCATTCTTTATTTCTGCCAAGTTTTGTCAAAATCTGCGACTAAAAATTTTCAAATTTTTTTTCGTATAAAATGTCACTTTTCTCAAAAAAAATTTTTTTTCCGAAAATATCATTTTTGCAGACGATGGATTACAACGATTTCATCGAATTCGACAAAGTTGTGACGCTGACTTGCACTGGAATCGCCCTTTATCTCGGCGCGATGGTGCTGTTAACAGCCGTTGGGGTCTATCGAAATCTCGACACGACCGCCAAACTGAACAAAGCGATCGACCCAATCAGCTCGGAGGATATTCGACAGATCGACGATGACGAAGAGGAAAAAGCTGTTCATCTTGTGCACAGCGAATCCGTGAAAAGTGCGCCCGGATCGGTGCCGCAGGCTGCGCCCAGGTTTCAAGTAAGTGTGGACAAGAGCGTAATCTCGCATTACAAAAACGTGAGGCCAATGGTTGTATAGAGAGAAATGTGTTTTTGAATTTTTTTTTGTTGTTGCGTGATAATAAAAATGAGATTTTTTGAAATTGAAATTTATTTCTTTTTATTTTGGAAACTTTTTTTTGTGTTTTTAAATATTTTTAAGCCATTATTTTATATTTTTTTATAAAATACGGAAAAATAAAGTCTTAATTTTTCTTAAAATGTTTTCTTAATTTATTTTGTTTATTTTTTTATTCTTTTTTCATACTAATCCCACAACTAACCGCTTGAAATTTCAGGTGATTGTCGACGAAGCCGGAGAAAGCCAGCTAACCAAACCCGCGACAAAAAGCACCACGAAAAAGAAGACAACATTTGTCAAGGAAGTTCATCATTACTAAAAGACAGTCAAAATTTACTATTATAGTTTCATTTTGTAATATTTTTTACTTTTTTCCCACTTTCCCTTTGAATTTTGCCCAATTTTTAATTTTGCACAGTGCACTGGAGATTTTAGGCTTTTTTGGCTAACGCACAGTGCAAAAAAGTAAAACTGCCTCCAAAGGGCTGCACAGTGCAAAAAATCAAAAATTGCACAGTGCAAAAAAATCTTTGTTTCACTGCACTGTGCGGTCCATTATTATTATCTCTGCACTGTGCAATTTTCTAAATTGTCTTTTTTTCAACTTTTTTTTTGCTTTTTCTTATATTTCTTACTGCCATATGATCTTCAACCGACTATTATAATCTCACTAGTCCTATTTTTGCCCGACAACTTAACCAAATTCATCTTTTTCTCCTACTGCTCGCTTGATTTCCCAATTCTAATAAAAAACTTGGATAAAAAATTCAAATTGCCGGAGGGAATCAAAGTTTATTCGGATAAATCGCCCTTCAACGCCCTCAGTTTTCCAAACGTTTCGCTGCAACGCGTTAAAATATTTTAAAAAGGTTACAAAACAAAAATTTAAATAGGAGCAGAGACAATATGTCGATATAACACGGGATAAAGAGACAGATTTTCAAGTTGCCATATTTTCACAACACAACAGAACATTATATAGCTGGGGGAGGAGGAGGATAAGACGCCGAGACCATCGTAGACAAGGCTTGAACAAAATAATTAGGGCTGCAAAGAGTGGGCGGAGTCTATTCGGCGGCCGCGACCGGCTCGGCGGCGTCGCTCGCGTCGTCAGATTTGACCTTCTTGGCGGAGGGCTCGTCCTCGGCCTCGTGCACGTCGGAGGTGCGCTTCTGAAAATGAGAAATTAGGAAAAAATGGAAAAAATGAAAAAATTGCGAAAAATAGGGGAAACGATGAGTTTTTTTCAAAAAATCTCGATTTTTCAAAAAGTTTTGGGTGGATTTTCTTCAAATTTGTCAAATATACTCTACGTAGATCCCTGATGAATCCCAAAAATTGTCAGAAGGCTCTTTGAAATTGTGGCTGAGATATTCAACGTCTTTTCAAAGGCGCAAAAATTAGGAATTTTTCGCATTTTTGGCCCAAATTTCTGCAAATGACAAGCCAACGCCTTCGCATACGGTGCAAAAAATTCTGTTCTAAGATAGCGACAACTTCGTCTAAATTTAAGGGTCGAAGCAGGGGTTTTCTCTATTATATTTTTGCCAAAAATTTTCGTAATTTTTGACTATTTTTTTTAGTTTTTTTCAATTTTTTGGTTTTACAATCACTTTCTAATATCAAGTACGATGTCAAAGGTCTCTTAAATTTCCCTCATTTTTCTCCTTTCTCTAAAATTCCAACAAAAAAATCGCTCATTTTTGCGTACCGTCGCTTTCTCCTTTCCATTGGCTTTTCCATTCTCCTCCGTTTCTTTTCCGTTCTCCTCTTTCTCCTCGTTCTCTTCGTCCTCCTCGTCCTCTTTGTCCTCATCCTCTTCCTTCTCCTCTTCCTCTTCTTCCTTTCCATTCTCTTCGCTTCCATTTTCCTTCTTCTCCTCTACTTTTTCCGCATTTTTCTCCACTTCTTTCACTCCCTTGACCTCTTCGCTCTTCTCGGCGTTGTTGTTCTCCACGACGGGCTCGGGGACGGCGACTTCTTCGGCGGACATGGCGATTAATGGGGAGCGCAAGCGAAGCGAAAGCAAAGCCTGAAATTTGATGCTTCAGATGGTGAAAAAAATCTATTTTTTCTGTGAAAAATCGGTAAAAATTAATTTTTTCCACGAAAAAATCAGTAAAAATTTAAAAAAAAATACTTTTTTTCATCTCAATTTCAACTAAAAAATATTGTGTCGCACAGTGCAATCCATTTATCGCAGCGACAAATGGATTGCAAAAGCAAACATAATCTTATTATTTAGGTTGATGCAAAAGGAATTGCGGATTTTTTAATTTATTCGTATTTTTTTATAGGCTAGCTCAATTCAAAAATGGAAAAAGGTATATAGTAGTAAATTTTAAGAGGATTTTTTCTGTATATGTGCTATTCTTATAAAAGTTATCAAACGTTACCATAAGTTACCACGAAGGTACCCCAAACATGTTAGTACATTTTAAACCAATTTTTTTACATATTTTTTTGCGGCTTTATCCATTTTTGAAAATATTTTGATAAAATACGTTATATTCTATCAAAAAACAAAAAAACCCCATTTTTGGCAAAGCGTTAAAACGCTATCCCAAAAATTCAAATTTCAGCAAATTTTACAAATCGTGTCATATCTTTTTTTTAATAAGTCCAAAATAAAAAATTCTTTTTGCTTTCGATTAGTAACAACATTTTTAAGATTTTTGTGGCAAAAAACATCAAAATCAAAAAAATTTATTTTTTTGACATTTTTTGACCAAAAAATAAAATTCAAGATTTTGATGTCTTTTTTTTATTTTGGACTTATTAAAAAAAGATATGACACGATTTGTAAAATTTGCTGAAATTTGAATTTTTGGGATAGCGTTTTAACGCTTTGCCAAAAATGGGGTTTTTTTGTTTTTTGATAGAATATAACGTATTTTATCAAAATATTTTCAAAAATGGATAAAGCCGCAAAAAAATATGTAAAAAAATTGGTTTAAAATGTACTAACATGTTTGGGGTACCTTCGTGGTAACTTATGGTAACGTTTGATAACTTTTATAAGAATAGCACATATACAGAAAAAATCCTCTTAAAATTTACTACTATATACCTTTTTCCATTTTTGAATTGAGCTATCCTATAAAAAAATACGAATAAATTAAAAAATCCGCAATTCCTTTTGCATGAACCTAATATGTTAGGTTTTTTGGCGCAATGCAGTGCAAAAACAAACAGTTATCTTCTCTCCCAATTTTCCTTCCGAATATCCCTTCTCCTATGCCAAAAAAAGCAAATCCCCTCTTCTCCCACACTCTCCCTTCTTTTGAGCAAGACGGATTACGGATTACAAATTGAAAACTGGTACAGATTACGGCTATATACGACTCTAATTCCGTATGAGGTTTCTGTTATGCAAAACAGTATAAAATAAGGGGAATTGGGGAGCAAGAAACTTAATGGTGGGACCAAAATTTAAAAAAGTTAAGAAAAATTTATTGCACAGTGCAGTTTAAAAAAGTTTGAAAATTTCACGTTGCAACGGCAATTTCAAACCGAAAATGACGTCGCACGGTGCAGCAAAATTTTTTTCTTACCGTACGGTGCAGAAGAAAATTGATTTTTGCACAGGGCAGTCAATAAAAATTTTTTGAAAATTGCACAGTGCAAAGACAATTTCAACCCGAAAATGGCATCGCACGGTGCAGAGAGAAATTTTTCGCTGAGTGCACGGTGCGGAAAAGAAAATTTGATTTTTGCACAGTGCAGGGAGAAAAAATATTTATGCACAGTGCAAAGACATTTTCAAATCGAAAATAACATCGCACGGTGCAATGCAAATTTTTCGTTGAGTGCACGGTGCGGAAAACGAATTTGACTTTTGCACAGTGCAGTCTAAAGAAATTTTTAAAAACTGCACCGTGCGTAGACAATTTCATTCCGAAAATTGACATCGCACAGTGCGGAAAAATTTTTTGTGATGCTTGCACAGTGCGAGGAGACAAAAATCATGGAAAACTGCACGGTGCAATAAAAAAAATTGAAAAAATCGTCGGTGCGACAAAAAAAAATCATTTCTGCACAGTGCAAAAAGAATTTTTTTTATCTTGCACTGTGATTTTTAGACTAAAAATCTCACCGCACAGTGCGGCCTTCAACAAAAGTTTATCAGTCAAAACAATTACAACAAAATTATTTTTTTTATTATCATCTCAATGTTTCCAACAACCAATAAACTTGTTATTGTCAACAATTTTGCGCGATAATGACGAGAATTTTGGCGACCCCCGACTAATTTGTTTGTCTGATAAAAAAAAGCGTTCCACGCGGAAGTTTCGAGAACGCCCAATTGCCCGAGGGGATGTGATAAATATAAATCTGTCTTTCGGTGGATTTCCAAAATTTTTTATGGGCCTCTCTGACTTTTATAACGGAAAAAAATAGAAAAAGAAAAAAATTGAGAGAAATATAGGGGTTTTGGGGGAAAATCTTGTTTTTGATGACTAAAAATAGCCTGGAATAGACGGGTTTTTAAATACAAAAGATAATTTACCCCATTCTCTCTGACATTACGTCAGAAATTTTTGATTTTTTCCTTAAAATTTGCGATTTTCAGCCAAAAAATCGTCAAAAACCATGAAAATCTCAAAATATCCCCCGAAAAAAACTGATTTAAAAGCCATTCAATACCTTGACAGCTACCTCAAATTCATGAACTAGGCAGCTGGCAATAGCTAGTCCTCAAACCCACCAAAAAAAATCTGTTTTCAAACAGGAAACCGCCGATTTTTTCGGGCCACAGCTGATTTCAAATTCATTGTGAAGATCATGTGGCAAAACAAGTGAATCACATAAAAATCTTCATCTGTTTGGGCCCAAAGGACGTGGGGATCATAAAAGAAATTGAATTGACATGATCAAAAGACCTTTTTTGAGGCAAATTTCGGGCCAGTTGTCATGGGTAATATAATTTTTTTGAATTTTCAACAAGTTTTGCAATTTTTTGGGAAAAATAAAATTAGTTGGGTCAAATACACAATACTAGCTTTTACAGTTGAATTAACCACGAAAAAATTCAAAAAATCCTGTTTTTTAAAAATAAAAAATTTCAAATTTCTTCAAAATCTCGCAACATAACTTGATCCTGAGTTCAACTACAGGAGAATAAGACTCTATTTGCACTTCTAAACCTATTCAAAATCCCTACAAACCCGATGAATCGGATCCCGCGTGATTTCGAGAAGGCGGAATGCGCACCGTGCAATTATCGCCCCTTTTGTCGCCGCAGTCAATTGACCTTCAAAGGTCGTTCAAGACACTTGTGTGGCCTCTACTTTTTTCGCGAAGGGTTTGAGGGACTAAAGAAAGGTTACTTTCGGAAAATTTTTTATATTGCAGTAGGAACAGTTGAGCGGGAAGGAAAATAGCCGAATATCTTAAAAACCAAATGTTGCTGACCCAGATACTGCAGTTGCTGGGTTGCAATATGCAATCGAAAATAGTAAAAATGGCATTTCCAACCCAACTATAGCTCTAAACTTACTTTAGAGACCAAAAAGTGACAAAGTGATGACGTAAATGATACCTTGGGAAAAAGTGCCAGTAATCTCCAACTGTAAACAAAGCCAACAAAGTCGCCTTCTCTCTTGACCTTGAGGGCCATTAGCATTGCCCTGAAGCCAAAATACTGACGTTCAAAGCGTTGGTTTAGCTCCAATATTAAGTTAGATATCAAAATTTCCAAAAGCAACAAGCCTTGGAGATACTCCAAAAAATCGTCCGTTACAGCGGAAATTCGTTAAACAGAGGCCTAGATTCTATACAGCCACACGCTCCATGTACCAAGCTTAAGCTTGCTGCCAGAAACGGTCGATTTGCCCGATCCCGTCAAGTATTAAAGTCATTTCTTTTCAAGGTCAGCAATACCTTGTACATGTAAAATTGATGTCTTTTTGCGCCCTAATAAGCATGAAATGCCACAGAAACCACGTTAACGCCGTTTATCATGAGGATAACTTGTCTGTAACCTCTCAATAACCAACGGTTTCACGGGTTTTACTTTCAATACCACCCTGAAATTACCCAACCCAAAAAAACTTGGCAAAATGGCGGGAAATTGAGAAACAAAACCCTTTGCTAAAAAAAATCCTGGGAAAAGAAGCCGCCATCTAAACGAAGGCCATTCAGACTACTGGCCCTTCTTTTTTCCCCGATTCCCTCGGTCTTTGGTCAGCCCCGCCCACTCACCTTAAAGGTGGAACTGCGCAATGACGGGTTTGGAAATAAAAAATGCCCGCCAAATCTTTGCGAGGGCGCTAAAATAGCGAAAAGGCGATGGAAAAGTGAGAAAGGTAAAGAAATTTTCTAGAAAAAATATTTTTGCGAAAAAATTTTTTGAAGTGAAAAATTCAATTTTTTCTGTAATGAAGATGTCGGATTGCAAGAAAATTTTGCCAAAAGTTGACGACAATTTTTCAAGATGTATGAGAAATTTTTACTTTGTGTTTTGCCAAAAAACAAAATTTTTTGCCCAAAAATAGAAAAAATCAAAAAAAAATTCAAGTTTCGGTCTGAAAGTTTAGTGCTTTATGAAGAATGGCGTAGACAATATTCTTGGAGAAAATCAATTTTTTCCCAAGAGAATTCCAAAAGTTATGGCAAAAACATTTTTCACACGTTTTCTCATCATTTTTCCTTCCTTTCCGCCAAAAAATAGTTAAAAATCTTGGTTGTCGATAAAAAAATGGGGTAAAATTTTCAGCGATTGATGTGCGTCTTATTTACATAGTCTGTGCAGATTTTTGTTTATAATAAAGCCATATTTTTACTTTATTTGACCTTTAAAACCAAAAAAGTGCATCACAGCCTAAGCCATTCCTTTTCATTTCCAAAAAAGGCAAAAAAGCAAGCCGAAAATATAGGAAACAAAATCCTTGGCCAGATTGAATTCCTCCACGCATTTTTATGTCTCGTAAACCTTAATGCGGTCTTTGAGCGGCTTTTTTGGGGGCGCCCTTTAGACTACAAAACAATAAACAAGGAAGAAATGGTCAGAGCAAACAAGGTGTATGCACCGCGGCGTCATGAAAACAGGGATAATATGTTTAATAGTTGTGGAAAAAACGGTTGTAAACCCGTCATAAAACGGGTTTTGCGGAAAAAAATAAAAGGAGTCTCTTTTGATAACTTTTTAACAAAAAATCTCATTTTTTCGCAGCGATGGTTTGTTCGATTTCCTTTAAATTTTGCAGAGGTATTTCTCATAGGCTATATTTATAGTGGTGAAAATTTTAGATGACTCGTTGCAAGGACAGTCGAGATATTCAACCATCTTTAAAAATGAGAGATTATGGAAAATGAGAAGAGAGAACAAAGAAAAAAGCTTCTTATGTCTTTTCCTAGCCGACTTTTCGTTGTAAAATATTATTTTGATGTCGATTTTGTTCTTTAGATATCAAAAAAATGCTATTTTTATCGAGAAAATGTCGAAAAATAAAAAATGATGACTTTTGCGACATATTGATCCAAAAAATCTCGATATCCTTTGAAAGACACATGCTGAATACCTCTTATATCTAATAAAAAACCCTATTCTATAAGTGTGCCAAGTTTTATTAGGATCTGACGGTACGAAGTTGGGGTACCACTTTTACAATACCATAAAGAACACCATCAATAGTCGTAAAAAACTCAAACTTTTCAAATCACCACACAGACCCTCTGGCCGTATAGCCGCTACATCTCAACCGGTTCTGAAACATCCCCAGAACCCTCCTCTACACTAATGTTCACCATCTTCTCCCTGCTTCCCCGAGTACCTTCCACCGTGGCCATCCGCATGCATATACAATTTCATCTCGCCCCGAAATATTGCGGCTGAATAAACACGAATAAATAAGATGGCCTTCCATGACTTGCGCAGCCCGCCGAAATCCGCCCATTCTCTTCGACGAGAATGGTTCGCGGAACGGCGTCGCACGACCCCGCACAATCGTTGGTCTCGCTTTTTTCGCGCGCCAAATGTCCATCGCACCGGCGGTTTTCAGCCGTCCCACGGCGTCGTCCGAAAGGGTGGGGAAACGGAGGGAATGAGAAGAGGAAGAAACGAAGTCCGGGACGGCGATGAACGTGCGAACGCGAAAGGACACTGGGATTGGCCACGCCCTCTTCGGGGACTGTTCCCTCCGCGTCGAAGGGGACTTCTTGACAGCGGAAGAAGATGGAAGAGGAAGGGGAGAATGTCGCGGACCGGGAACAGGAGAGAACAGACCGGGAAGCGGCCGGGCTGGAAAGGGGATCGTAGGGAAAGCAGCGGCCGGGCTAGGTAGAGGGCTGACGAGAGGGCAGCAGCCGGCTAAAAGGGATTGAATGAGAGGGGACTTTTTGACATCGGAAGGAGAGAGAAAAAGACCCGGATGGGAAGCTCTTTCGGACCAGGAAGCGGCCGGGCTCCAAAGAGGGCTGCAGAGAGGGAAACGTCCGGGCTGGGAACGGATAGGGCTGAGAGGAAGCTGAAGAAAAGACGCTGGCGGGGCTGGTAAGAGGGCTGACATGAGATAGCCGCGATGGGGCTGGCAAGAGGGCCCTAGAGAAGGAAGCGGCCGACCAACGAAGAGGAAGAGAGAGCGTTGTTCCCGCTCCGTTTGGGGGACTTCTTGACAACGAACGGAGATGGTAGGGAAAGGGATCCGGGAAGAGGAGAGAAATGACAGGGAAGCGGCCGGGCTGGGAAAGGGGCTGAAGAGAACTCAGTGGCCGGGCTGCCAAGAGGGCTGAAGAGAGAAAGCCGCGGCCGGCCGGTGGGCTTTGGATGAGGGTCTAAAGCGGGGAACGGAGACACTGGCGTCAAGGAAAAGAACAGTGGAGAGAGTACAGAATGTCCGCGGGCAGTCAAGAGACCTCAGGCAAAGATTAATCAGAATAGAGAAGATGGACAGGGCAGTGGCCCAGGTCCGGCGGATCATCTTGAATGGGAAGGAGAGGAAGGGGCCGGACCAGTGACCTAATAACGCTGAAGCTTTCAATCAGCTAGCTGAGAGGCGAACCGACAGTATGTTGTTGACAAATCTGGTCAAGCAGGGCTCACAAAAGGGCAATTCAATTTGATCTGCAGAGAGTATGTTTTGAGAGTTGTTGTGGAGACTGCAAGGCCCATAAAGCCTAACTGTAAGCGGATAAACTTTGCCATTGTCGCTGCAACCCTTACTGTTATTCTTCTCTAGTCTGTCGGGAAAATAATGGGTGCAATAGCTGAAGTGAAAAGAAATTTGATGTTGCTGCGGCATAGCTCATTTTGTTGGCGGCGATGCGATTTTCGATGCTACCGAGTGGTCATTATTTTCCCGACAGACTGATTACCGGTTTTCTGGACTAGTGATGGGGAGGGCCTTCGTTCTCTTTGGGTCCAGTGCTTTGGCGAAAAGTACATGAAAAAGAGATAGAGCACAAAGGAAGGCCCCTCGCGCAGGCCGCGGCCCTCTCTTCTCATCCGCGACCCATTGCAACGACCCGCGGGTGACAAAAACTCCGTCCCTTCTCGGGCTGCCCGCAGGGCGCAGTCGACAAAGGAGAAGGGCTCAAGAATGACTCTCCCTGCTTCTTTTGTCCTTGAGAGAGAAGCGGAGAAAAAAACGTCCATAAAAAATCTCGTCGCCCTCCGTTTTAATGAAATTCTCTCGGGCTCTCAAATTTGCACTGTCCGTTCCTTCTCTTTATGTCTCCTTAACCGTCTCAGAAGTGTTTAGAGCACTTTTTCGCCTGCTATAACTGGTCTTGGCAATTTTTAACGACCTCTTTTGAACTCTCCGTTTCTCTGGCTTGTTTTCGAGCCATTTTGGAGACATTTCCGAGGCGTGTAATACAAGGAAATTAAAGAAATTAGAATTTTGGCGGAACTGGAGAGCTTTCTTCCAGGTATTCGGTAGAACATTACGATCTCACAATTTTTGGAGGGAAAAGGAAGAAAATATCAAAAAGAGTCAAGAAGGGACGACATTAGAGATAATATTTGAAAAATAGGAGCTAAAATACGCCTGTAATTACAATCTTACAGCGGAAGCACCCCAAGTGCGACGCTCAGACTGTGATGAAACTTGGCACAAATTTTAACTAATTTTTTCTAAGACATATGTGAGAATCCTAGCATGCGATTTGCAGAAATGACCGAGATCTTTAGAACAAGAGTTGGTAAAAAATAACAGTTTTTGCGAATTTTTGGAATGAAAAGTTACACGCCTATTTCTGCTGTACATAGAGCGTAGCGTTTTCACGAAAAATCAATTTTTCCACATGGAACTGGCAAATTAATTGTCATTGAGTTTTTTGAGTTTATACTGCGGGGTTCCTTTTAATATTGATATTTTCTGAAAGCTGGCCTTTTGTTCTACTGCTTTGTCAAATTTACATATTCTGCTGGAAGACGTTTTGTTAATAAGCATACAAAAATAGAGGCGATTATCACGAAAAGAATAATTTCATTTCCAGAAGACACACCTAACTTGCGTAAGGAGTGCAGGGAATTGCTAGCGGAAGAGAGCAATTGATAAAAATGTATTTTAATCACATATATGACGCGAGAGAAAAATTGAAACAATTGGCTGACGTCATTGCGAGACCAAATATCAGTAAACTCTTGATCTATCGACAATATTAAAATGGTGAAAAAAGTCTAGGAACAGTCAATTTCACGAAAAAGAGTGGCAACCTACGTGCGACTCTCCGCTTTTCACAAAATTGTGGATACTAATAATTTTGCATATGACACATGTCAACTCCAGAAAATTTCGTTTTTTACTTGCAAAGAGCGACGAGATGCTATACGACAAAAACGCCAAAAACACGTATATAAAACAACAGTCATTTTTAACGAAGTGGTACCTCAAAGAGAAGGCTCCGATTTCTGTCAAACCTTGTACGTGGAAAGACATAAACAAAATAATAGTAAATTTTCAGCATGTACTATGCAGGAAGAGCCGAGATATCTTATAAAAAATTATTCATTCAAGTGCCACGCTCGATTTTCTCTAAATTCTGCATACAGATAGGGAATACCTCAAGTTCTGCTCCCGAAGATTCTAACACGCGCTTTCCTTACAAAGCCGCGGCGTTCAACGATTTTTGACGCCGAGGGAGTAGAAATAGGTGTGGAACCTTGTGTACCAAAATCCGCAGAAAAATCTGTCACATTTTCTCCAACCTTCGAAACAAAAATCCCGGTCGTTTTTGCAAAGCGCGAGCTTGGAGGTTCATAAATATCCTAAAAAATTATTCTATATTTCCACCAAATCACCTTAAAATCTGAACGCCGCACATAGAGTACTTCGCTTGTTAGGAAAATTATGGGTTTTGAAGAAAATTCCTCGTATCTTACCCGCTAAGAGAGCAATTCCACTTTTACTTCCCCAAAAACAAGCACCTTCCTTTGCCGAAATGAAACTCGAAACACTTGCCAAATTAGTCCTCACACACTCAAGATGACGGCGAAGGCCGGGTTGTCACTTCCTTTCGCGAGCAACGACCACGCAATGGAAGCCGGACGGCAGAGGAAAAGAGGCAGCAAGTGAGAAGCGGATAATAAGGCCAGGAGGTGAGGAAACCGGAGGGGAATATGTAATTAGAAAAATAATTCTCCTCATTCCGAATATGAGTTTCAAATGGTGCAGGGAAAGTGCCACAAGTATGACGCTCATATTTATTTTATGAAACATGGCACAATTTCTGAGCCGCAATCAGCCGTGGCTAAAGAAAAAAGTCAATTTTGAGATTATTGTTTTAATATGGCGGGAAGCACGCCCCACTAGCATACTAGTGAGACATTTTTGCCCAATTGTCCAGTCACTAAAGTAATTGGGTATTACTCTGAAAGTATGCATCGTTAATGGTTAAAATCGGTAGTGTACAATGATGGAGCCGATCCAGTGGCAAAAAACGTACTATTTTGCATTCGGGAAGCATCAAAAATGTGGCAAAATGCTTCCCTCTCCAAGTAAAAATTACAAAAAGAGCGGGCGCGCTCTTGAAATCAGAGTTTTTTCACTTGGAGAGGGAAGCATTTTGCCACATTTTTTATACTTCCCGGATGCAAAATGGTACTTTTTTGCCACTGGATCAGGTACCCCACTGTATAGATTTTGGCATATTGGGATCGAAATTTTGGCGATTGGGTTACTGTAACATAGTGAAAATGTTGCTCGGCCGCTCACAATCGGCACGACATATATCAAAATATTTTGCGCAAAGAACAAAATGAATAAGGTTTTCAGACCAAATTCAATAAAAATAGAAAACAAAGTCCATTTGACAGCCGTTTATTTTGAGCCGTTTGGCCAGAGATTCGTCTCTTTAAAACACCTGGACAAAAATAAAAATGATCTTTGAAGAATTTGAAGGACAAAGGGGTTAAAAATAAAAGGGGGAAATTAAAATTTATTTTTTATTTATTAGTCTGTCGAAAAAATAATGAACACTCTGTATATTTTTTTAAACTAAATATTTAAGATTTTTTAAAAAAAATATAAATAGTTTAATTTATAAATATTTTATTTATAAAAATATTTTAAATTAATAAATATTTTTTGATGTACTGTATTTTAGGCAACGGTTGGTAATTTTTTGTTTTTAAAATTTATGGTTAATTGTGGTAATAAAACAATACGTTACATCTCGTAATCAATGCGGTATTTGTGTATATATAAAACGTATTTTCACATCTAGTATATTAAAAATACTTTTATTGTGGAAGAAATCATCTAAATCGATCTTCAGCTATCTTGTTTTATGCCATTAAAATTCGATTGTCTTCGACCACATTTCTATTTTCAAGCTTAGAGCTTCCATTTTCCTATAATCGATGTGGGTGTAAATATATTGCAAGAGTTTCAAACAAAAAACATGTTCGAACAAATTAGTGTGAAAAAGGTAAAACAATTCCGAAGAGAGCCATCGACCTTGCCTGACCTTACTCGGTAGGAGTTTCAAACGACCTTTGAAAAAATTTTTCTGGAATGGCGATTGTAAAATAAAAAAGAACACTGGAAAAAATTTTGAAATCAAAAAAAAAATATTTTTTTCAAAATGAAAAAATCAAAATTTCCAGAAAATAAAACATTTTTTAAAGAACCCGGAAAAATAAATAATTTTTTCAAAAAATTAATATATTTTTTGTAAAATATATTTTAAAAAAAACTATTTCATTTTTATTTTCAAAAAAAATTAAAACTTTTCAAAAATATTTAATTTATTTATTCGACCTTTTTACTGGTTTTGCTCTCTAAAATCAATTTTTTCGGGTCTTTTTTGTCTATATTTGGATTTATTTTTTTCTGGCATCCTCCCAATTTCCGTTGAACTCGTGGATAAGGCACATTGATAAAGGCTAATCGCCTTTTCAAAAATGGTGAATCCTTTCGAATCAATGGAAAGCGGCTGTCAACTTCTTGGAATTTCTGAAAAAGTGTTATCAGTGTTAAGAATTCAAATATTACTGTTCTATACATTTTTTTTATTTTTTTCTTTTTTAATTTTATTTATTTTATTTCTTTTATTTTAATTTATTATTATTATTATTTTATTTTTATTTTTTATTTTTTCCTTTATTTTGTTTTATTTATTCAATTTTTCACTTTATTTTTTTTGATTTGTTTATGTTTCTTTTTTTAATTTTATTTTGATTTCTTTTATTTTATTTTTTATTTTATTTTAATTTATTATTATTTTATTTTTTTATTTTTTCATTTATTTTGTTTTATCTTATTTTACGTTTTACTTTATTTTTTTATTTTTTCTTTTTTTATTTTATTTTTTAAAAGCGATTTTTGCCGAAAATGGAAACAATATCCAATTTACTCTAAAAATTCTATTGTAAAATTCACTCCAAGTTCCTTACCTCACTTTCATCGCAGTCTCGGTGCGTTTTGAGATCATCAGGAAAGCAGAAATTTTTGTGTGAGACCTTGTCGTGGATGAAGAATTTGTTCGAGCTGGCAACTCTGAAAACTTGCACGTGTAAAATACGCCCAGGGCGCAGCTAGGGTGGAGGGGAGAGGCGGGTAAACCTCACCCCAAAACTAGTCGAAGGAAAAAAGTTGAAATTTTTTTGTGACTTACCCTCGGATCTGAATGCCTTCAGCACTGTACATGACGAAACTATTATTCATTTTCGTCTCCACCAATCGGCCTTCTTCCGTTATGCACTTGCTATTCGGGTTCTACAAAAGGTTTGATTTTGGTAAAAGTTCCTTATTTTGGCCACAACTTATAACTTTGCGGAAACTGCTCGGAATTAGCCCAAATTTAGCGTGAACGCTCAATTTATCGTTGTCAATGCCCGGACAGTGGATTTAGTTAGTGAGGTACCTTCTTTTTTACGTGCCACCTTACCCTTCAAAAACGGCTGCAGCCTGCGATTTTACACTTTATACGATGAAACATGTCCGGAACTAAACTTATTGCCTCCGTATGGAACTAAATGAGTCGTCACAGCCTTCGTAGGTACTCTTAAAACTATAGAGCTATTATAGTAATTCAGTGCCAGCTAGGTCGAAGCGTTTTTTCCTAACTTTAGTGCCCAAGCTTGGGCGCAGTTCGCGGAGTATCTTTGTTGTGGCCAAAATAAGGAACTTTTTCCTTGATTTTTGCTTGAGTCGCAAATACAGGGTCTTGCAAGAAACGTGAAGCAAAGTGGGAGGCTATAACTTTCGGCGGAGGCGGCGCAGAGACCTCGTTTTTGGAATATGTATTTTTAAGCGACATTAATTTTTGTCTACGAAATAGCAAATTTTTAAAGTGAAAACTGAGGTCTGAGGTCCCCTATAACACAACCTCTCCTCCTTACCCAGCATTTGACTTTGATCTCGGCCAACTCATCTTCCGTTAGATTCAATTTCAAATTCGCTTCAGTCATATCTTCATCCACATGAGATTGATTGAGTAAAATAAACCCCGAGGGTGAGTAGAAAATGTAATGTTTGTAGGTGAAGATTCGATCCAAAGAGATGTTAACATCGTCTCGGCGGATGTATCTAAAACGCGTTGTCAGAGCTGAATAAGACATCAAAAATTGGCTTACTCATCTGCTTTATCAAGATTGTAAAACCGCAGATGGTCAGTGTAATTGGCGACCAGCGCGACGTTGTCCGGCGATTGATCATCCACGATGATCCGGTAGAATTTTACGCCTGGAAAGTCATTTGATTGGTAGTTTTGAAAATTTTATTTTGATAAGACTGGCTCTGATGTAGAATGGAGTTTCCAAAGATGCATGTGAAAACTTTAGGCTGCACAAACTGACAAGATTTAGAGCAAAATAAAAAATTTTGAAGACCTTTCACATGGAAATTTTCGTTGTTTCTGCAAGGCGCGAGCTTAGGTATCTCGAACATAACCAACTGTCGGGAAAATAATGTGGATTGTCGTAAAAAAAACGTCTCTCCTTGTCGTGTCGCGAACCAAATCTCCATCCGCGGCTGGCGTCGCAGCGCGCAAATGGGCGATTTCAAAGCGTGACGAATCCACATTGTTTTCCCGACAGTTGGTTATGTTCGAGATACCTAAGCTCGCGCTTTGCAGAAACAACGAAAATTTCTATGTGAAAGGTCTTCAAAATTTTTTATTTTGCTCTATAAATCTTGTCAGTTTGTGCAACCTAACGTTTTCACATGCATCTTTGAAAACTTCAGTGTAAATCAGAGCCAGTCTTATAAAAATCAAATTTTCAAAAAACCTACCAATCAAATGATTGTCGGTAAAAGTGTCATCCACACTTTTGTTGATATCTAAAACAAGGTTTATGATCACGAATTGATTCCCTCCGTATTTTACAACTCACTAGCTCTATAAATCAGCCGATTTGAGTCACTCCCATGCATCTCATAGTACTCTTTGAAGTCATTTTCTTCAATTGGAATGCATTGAAGGGGCAGATCAGCAACGCTACGGCCATTGAGGTAGATAAATGTAAGGAAAATTACAAAATGACCAATTTTAGAAGTAGTCAATATCATCAGAAGTGCCTGCGGCTTTTTACATTTGAAAATTCAGCAATGATTTTTTCTCTGAAAAAAAAGTTTGAAAACAAATCTAAAAAAATCAATCAGTCGCAGCAAAAGGTTTGTTAAAGAAGAAAAAAATTAAATTTTCAAAAAATTCCGACAAAACCCCTTATTTCCAACAAAAAATCAGCGAAAACCCACCCAAAATTTGCCCAGAGAAAGCTGAGAAATAAAAAAAGACTTCGTCGCAGCGTGATCTCGTGGTGTAGTGGTTATCACATCTGTCTAACACACAGAAGGTCGGCGGTTCGAGCCCGCCCGAGATCAAAACTCTTTTTGTGTTGCTTTTGATTGAAATATCGTTGAATATCAATGACAAAGGTGTTTTATTGTAGCCTAACGTCGTTATTTGGCGTTGTAAATACGTTTTTAAGGAGCGAAACATCAATTTTTTGATAAAAATAAGGGGTTTTAGAGAAAAATTTGATTCTTTCGGACAAAAAATACTATAAAGCAAGATTTTTCGCTTTTGCAAAAATCATAGACGGGAAGATACTCTGGAATAAAGTGTAAAATTAAATTTCCTAAGTAATTTTCCCAATTTTCAATCATTTCATTCCCAGAAATTTAAGAAAAACCTCCAAAATCATCAAATTTTCCTATAATATGCCATTTCAAGCCCACTTTTATTGTCAACACTACCATTACTACCCATAAAAACACCCATTAACCCGTTCTCTATAGCCTACGGAACCCAAAACCACCAAGAGGAACCCAATTTTCACTAAAAATCACCTCCGATCGGATTTTTACTCAAAACCAGGGAGTAAAAGTTGGAAACGAGATCAAAACCCCTCCGGCTGTTTGGGTAAAAGACGGAATGTTTGCTCAAATATCTTTACTCGTGGTCTCGTCTCTAAAACGGACACAAATCCCACCGTTATTGTACCCATTCAACGGGAGGGAGAGGCCAGAGGTCCGGCCATTGTGTAATTATAAATATAAACAAGAAAGAAGGGGTCATTAATACACAAGACATTCCGTGGGATTGATATGGATTATTTCGGGGTAAAATTGGATCATCGGGATGATATTGGGTTGTGTTTGCGGTAAAAATAAATTATCTTGACCACACGATACTACTTTTTTATTTTTTTTGAGCAATTGGCGTTTCAAAAGTCAATTGAAAACCAAAATCAGCCTTCGTGCGACAAAACCTCTCTATAACGGATCTTTTTTTAATAAGTACCCCTGTGGCTCGACCAATGACATCCACAAAAATAAAATTTATATTACACATGTTGGTCAACATTAAGATCTCTTCATTTCAACCTAATAATCAATAAATACAGGCAAAAATCGGCAAGATAATTATAGTACTTCTCCTGTCACATCTTTTAGACACCAACTTCATCCACATTTTGCTCATCCAGCTCTTCAATTCTCGGTTTCGGCGGGCGACAGCAAATGGCATCCAGACGTTCCAAAGATGGGAGCATTCGAATAACTTTGGGTCTAAAATCTCATAAAAGCCATCAATATTCAATTTTTTTTCCAATTTCCTCCCACCTGTACGTAGAATCCTTCGAAAACGGGTTGAAATCGAGATAGACCAAGTTCAATTTGGTCAACTTTCCCAGCTCCTTCTCGACCTCACTCAGATCCGTCAAATTGTTCTGTTTGGCCCAGAAATCGGTCAGATTCTTCAGATGCGAGACATTTTCGATATGGTCCAGTCGATTGTAATTCACGTCCAGGACCTTCAAGCCCACATTTTTATCCAAATTCTCGATTTTTTTGATTCCATTTTGACTCAAATAGATCTCCTCCAAGCCGGAGAGATCTTCAAGGTTCTGAAAACGCAAAAAAAAATCTAAATTATAACGAGATTTCAGGAGAAACAACAAAAAAGAGGGAAAACGCAAGGAAAGCGGCCCTCTCTTCCGCAAAAAAATGGGCGAACCGAAAGAGAAAGGGCCGTGTGGTCTCGTGGTGTAGTGGTTATCACATCTGTCTAACACACAGAAGGCCGGCGGTTCGAGCCCGCCCGAGATCAGAAACTTTTTTGCTGGTGCTTTTAAACAAAAAATGATATAAAATCAACCCAAAAATCATTTCAACATATTTTTAGACCTTATTCTTCCAAGAAATTTAATTTTCCATCCAAAACCATTGTTTTATCCGTCAAACTTCACAATTTTCAAAAAAAATGTCCTAAATTTTCCTCAAAAAAATCGCAAAAACGTACCTCAATCACTGTGATGCAATTAGCAGGAAGTGAGAGAACCTTCAAGTTATCCAAATGACCAACATTTTCAATCTTCCTGATCTGATTTGCCCCCAAAAATAGCCGTTCCAAGCTCTTGTTGTTCTCCAAATTTTCGATTTTCTTGATTCGATTATCGCCCAGCTCCAGGTATTCCAAATTGATCAGCTAAAATTGAAATATACTTCATGTGTCCAAAACAGCAAAAAAAAATTGCAAAACTTACATTATCAAGGCCCTCGATTTTGGAAATTTTGTTGTGAACCAAGTACAAATTCTTGAGATTTTTGAGGTTTTCCAAACCTTCAATCTTTGCAATACGATTGAACGAGATGTCCAGGCTCTCCAAGTTGACCAGCGAGTCGAGTCCTTCAATCTTCGTTATCTAAAAAAAAGTTTTTCTAGCCATTTTATATTATTTTGGATAGCAAATTGATGTCTTGGCGAAAAACGGTTATAACTCTATAAAAACTGGCTGTAAACAGGCCGAATTTGGTGTCAAATCGAAGCTCATTATCAAATCCAACCATTAATATTATCTTCCCCTCATCTAATCTATAAAGTAATCCACCACAGCCATTATATTACTTTAGGCCCAATTTTGATGTCCTTCGAAAAAATTAGCAAAAAATCGATGAAAATACGAAGCTAAATGGCCTACATTTACCATCAAATCAAAGCTCACGACCCAATCCAGCTATAAATCGGGCTCTCCACTCACCTGATTATCATACAGATCCAAATCGACCAAAGTTTTCAACGCATCCAAGTTCTCAATCTTCTTCAACAAATTCCATCGCAAACACAGCGACTTCAGACTCCGCAAAAAGTCGAGACCCTCAATTTTGGGGATCCGATGTCTGGTCAAGTCCAAACTCTCCAAATCCTGATCAACTTCCATGATTTCCACGTCCGCGTCCGCATTTTCCACATTCTCCACGGCCGATTTTTCGGCGGCCTTTAGGGCCTCGTCGGCATCGGAGTTTGCAGGATTCACGTGATCAACGACTTCAGCAGGACCCTGTTCAGCCTTGTTGATGTCCAATTGCTCCAGTTTTTCGGGAATTTCAGCCATCTTCGTCGAATGTCCCAAAGAAGACTGATGGTTGAGATAAATTGTCGAAAATTTTCATTTTCTCCGTGAGAAACGTGGAATTTATGGACGGAATTTGCATGAAAATAGGGCGAGATTTGCGTACAATTTCTGAAAAGTTTACGAAAAGTTGCGACAAAATTCCGTTTTACAATAATTTTTGTGACACTTCGTCACAATCAATATATTTTTTTGCAGAATGCGTTGCGCAATCCAACGACCAAATAGGGGTGACCTACTGTCCAGGGTACCTCTAAAAAACAACTTACCTCAGCGCCCAAGTCACTTTTTCAAACCTCTTTCGCCTCTATATTATACTAGATAGAATTTATTCAAAAAATATGATAAAATTACCTAAAAAATGTAATCCAAACATTCTCAAATTATATAGCATGAAAGATTATGGGATAATTGAGGTCTAAGAGTTGCATTGAGATCAATCCAGGCGGACTTCGAAAAATTGAAATTCATCTTTAAAACAACGTTCCGATGGTGACAAATCTCGTGGTTCTTCAATTTCCAAGTTGCTCTCATCTTGTGTAAAGTCAAAACTTCCTTCTGGAGTTAGAATCGGAGGTTCGGAGAGGGATCCGGTATCATTTTCGGGCTTAATTTCATCTGGCTGATATTCACCATGATTCGAAGAAATTTCCGAGTCATTTTTTCTTTGATTGCCAATGATTTTCTGCAGATTTGAGACTGATAATGCTTCATGAGGTTGCATCTTATCAAACGGGGAAGGTCTGAGCTCTGGACGGGACTAAAATATCAAAAATTTTTCAAAAATACCGAATTTTTTGAAAAAATCAAAAAACTTTAAACAAAAAATCAGGCAACCCCCTCAAAATCTATTTTAAACACTTCACACATCCTCAGCTCCCTCTGTAAAAAAAAATCCACAACAACTTCCAATTTTTAAAAATTTCAACAATTTTTGCCTACTACAATATCCAAAACTCCCCAAATCTGTCAACTTACACTCAACATCATGTCCATGGTCTCGCACATTGCTTTTCCAGGCAAGCCACTGTATATTGGGAGCTTTCCGGTGGGATATACCTTATTATTCTTGGGGATAATTACAGTCGCACCAGTTGACTTCTGAAGAAATTTATTCGGTTGGCCATTCACCGGGACCAAATCCAGATCATTTGAGGCGAATCTAGGCATCTCACGGGAGTCAGATTCCATCTTTACTTCGTTGTAGGTTCTCTTCAACGGGTTGGGCGTCAAAAATTCTGTTGATGTCTAAAGTAATATAATTTCTTGGTCCAATTGTCTCTAAAAACAAAACAAAAAAGTTTAAACAACTTACTGGTTCATCTTTTATCCCAGTGTCGAATTCATCAAGAGTGTTCACTTCATCAAGGGCGTCCGTTCCCATCTCATCGAAAAGTTGATTTACTCGATTTGACTAAAAAATCGGCAAGGTATAAGGTCCAAAATTATAAAATAAACGTAAAATGAGACATTATCTTACTATCTAAAAACAAATCTAACAAGTTAACTAGATTTTAAAATAAAATCCGCTCATTTTTACATTATCAAGACCAAGTGCAATATACGGCTCAAACCCCAAAAACTACTTGAAATAAAAAACAATTATGCAATAGTATCAACGTAATAAATCATAATTACTCCTCTAAAGCAAACTTGTTATCAAAAAACGTCAATAACTACCAAAAAAATCCAATATTATTTTAAGTCACCTAGTCCAATATAATTTCCTTCATTTCTTCAAAACCTGATCTCCATACGCTTCAAAAATTCTTCCACATCTACTTCACATCATACTTTCACTTACAATTCCCTCATTTCTATTGAACAACATCGTTGCATCATTCAAATTCGGCTTCGATCTTCCAGCATGCCTAAAACAATAAAAAATCGTCAAAAATCGGTGCTTACCCTGCAAATCTTTGCAAGTCCGGGAACCATCGGGTCTTCATCGTGTCTGTCACACATTGAGAAACTTTTTCCACTGCACTGTCATCAAAATTTATTTGAATTCCAGTTTTTTCCCGGTATTCCGCCGATTTTTTGCTTGCAATCTCTTTGAAGGCCTTTTTCAATATACCCCTGCCCTGAAAATGTCGGAACCATCGTAATTATGACGTAACTTATCCAAAAACATAAGAAAAAAATATAAAAACCACTTACTCCAATTGAGAATTGGCAATTTTCAACGTGTTTTTCGATGTTACCCTTGGTGGGATTTAATGTCAACTGGCATGAGCAATGGCCATGAAGGTTCTCAGTACGCTCTAAAAATTTATAGTCAGTACTGATCGTCCATAAAATACACATTTCAAATGAAAATTTAACAAAAATCATATTACACTTGACAAGTCAAAAAATTTTTTTGTGGTTCAATCGCAATATTAAGCAATTCTAGAGCATCATAAGAGCTAAGAGATTTAAATCAACCCGTTTTATGTGCAAAACCGTCAAAAATTTATATTACACTAGACAAAAATTTCAAAAATTCAACTCTCAAAATCCTCATTCGGACAAAAACAGAGTATTACCCTTGGGCGGGATCCAAATCGGGCCAGTAGTGACCTTGGCCAGAGAGTCCGACTTCGAGAGTGCGGCACCAATCAAAGATCCGTTTTCCCAGTCACCTCCATGACATCCTTGATACCAATACTGCTTGTTTTTGTTGGTCAAGACCGCTAGGACGATAGTAATGACAATCAAGAGGGATGCGACAATTGAGCCCGCAATTACAAGCGATGAAAATCTGTTCAAATTATTGCTGGAATTTCGTGACTCCGCAGCTGAATGAATGTGAAGGCCTAACGGTTCGAGGACTTTCTGGGTCCTCGGAGATACCAGAAGGGATGCCACATCAATCACAGTCTCTGGGCATGTGGAATTCGGCTCAATTCTCTTGATTTCAATGCATCTTTCGGTGTTCACCCTCAAAACCATCAAAATTCCTTGTAAAACTTGGCCAAAACGCCTCTGATAAACTGAAATTTTGAGCGTCAACACTCCTTCTAGCTTTATTGCAGCTTTTAGCGTCTAGAAACTGAAGCAAAACAATATAAAATTCAACTTACCATCTTCACCTTGATTTTGACCTAACGTCTCAATTAAATCGCCTTTCCCATTGATAGAATCCCATTTATATAACATACTTCGGCCATCATCGGTCTTCTCAAACTCCACATGAGCTCCCATCTCTCCATTCAAGGCTTCCACAATCAAATTTGAGTGATATTGGACTGAACTCAAGTTGCCCACCAAAACTACTACAACATTGCCAGTTGTTCCCGAACTCGCCGCCAGCTCTCCAGTCTTCTTGAACTCGCATTTCTCACCCCGAAAATCTATCGGACACACACATCGAGTCGAATTCGTCGAGAATTCATCCACACATTCACCTTGATTTAGGCAGCTGTCGGAAGAACAGCGAGAAATGTGCATTTCGCAATCATCCGCGGTGCAATTCGGGATCTCACAGTGTCTACCACCCCAATCTGGCTTGCACTTGCAGAAATATCCACTAAAAGTCAAAGAAAGAAAAGGAAAATTCTTACTTGTACTTCTGATTGGACTGACAATATCCGTTGGCTCCGCATGGTTGATTCTGACACGGATCCGGCCTTTCGTGTTGACAGAACTGCCCGAAATGGCTGTTAGGACAAGTGCAATGAGTGGAATTCGCGCAAGTTCCACCATTCTCGCAGGGCAGCTCGCAATTTGTGACTTTTATGTCGCAGTTTTGACCAACGTAACCTAGAACCAAGAAAATTGCAAACAACACAGTCCTCTCATAAAAAGTAACTCCCCTAACCTCTACTGGAAGAAAATATTGCATAATCGAAAAGATAATTGCGCAAAATCACAGTTTTAGCGAGTTTCTTTTGTAGACCAATACCAGGCCAGATGGATAACATAAATCAGCTGATTTTAATGAATGTTTTCAATGGCGTCGAAAATAAACTAGCCAACGAGGCAGCCAAGTCCATAATGTCGCTCTAGAAACAAAAATCGAAACCTTTTCTGCCTATTATCTAATTCTGAGGCAAATTCCTCAAATACACCTAAACATCAAGAACAATATAAAATAACTCACCCACAAAACAAGAACAACTGTAGCCATACAACTCATCAATGCAATAGCCATGTTTGCAAGGTCTAGAGGTGCATGTTGTTGTTGGATAAGCCAACACAAGCTGAGGAACAGCTGAAACATGGGTAAGATAGTAAAGCTGATAAATTCTTGAGGATTCGAAGGAAAATTAACCGAAAAGCGGTACTACATAATAGAGGCAAGATAAAAGTATAATAGGCTTACCAAAAACTGTCCACAACAAGGTCAACACATTGTTTGTTTTCTTCTTCATGGGCAAGGTAAAATACCTAAAATGAAATAAACGAGATCATTGCACATAGCGATAAAACGATTGATTACGAGTCAATAATTACGAGAATACAACAATTCCGACCCAATTCCCATCAAATTCGGCAATTTGGAAATCTCAAATTCGATTCTGACATACGTGACCCTATCCGCTGCGTCCCAACACGAAAAAGTTTGCGTGCCAAGAGGAGTGTGGCATTCCGTATTTTTCTGCTTTTACCGATTTTTTTGGCGCTTTTGCTGCTGCCAAGGCAATTTACTAAGTTTACATGGGTTGTAAAATTATATTTTACGCGTAATTTTGTTCCTTCGTCTTTATTTTATCTCCTAATATTAATTTATATTGTTTTAGATGGAGTTACCTGACCCTTTCCTCCCTGGCGCGATTTCGTTGCTAGATCAGCTCGACAAACGAATGATGGTGATGCTTCGGGATGGAAAAACACTTATAGGTGACCTCAGGACAATTGATCAATTTGCTAACCTTGTTTTACATAACACTTTGGAGCGGATATATGTGGACAATTTTTATGGCGACATTCCTCGAGGGATGTTCTTAATTCGTGGAGAAAATGTCGTATTAGCTGGGGAATTGACGGAGGATGAGCCGAAAGGCCTGACGAAGGTATACTTTTAATTTGTTCTTGTTCTGGATTTAGATTTCTCATTTCCTGATTGGAATCATGGATAATATCCGAAAATTTGATGCCAGAATGCAGCCCGTCGGCGCTAAACCTGAATGCTTTTCAGGTATCACTGGAAGAGATCTTGCGCATGCAGAAAGTGAAGCAAGAAGAGAAAGAAGAACGCGATAAGGCGAGGCGTCGCATTTTATCGGGTCGAGGTCGTATAACCAGCCAAGTTCAGGACATTTTCGTCGATGAATGAATGTCTAGTCCGTCCCAATTTTTCCATCGTTCCTACTTTCCCATTTCCGCCATGAATAATCCAGTTTTTTCGGCGTCTACTCATGTTTTTTTATCTATTTATTTTAGTTGACCGTTAAATTAAATGTTGTTCAAAAATCTTGATTTTTCATTCTGATACTTGGTTTCAAAGTGGTCACCAACCATGGGATATATAGTATGGAGAGTTGTGAAGGCCATGCCATCACAATTTATCCAGTATCTTAATTGAAATTGATTGTTTTAAGGCACAATAAATTGGGTTCGGTTTGTGAGCGTGGCCCCGGGAAAAGCCCAAAATTTTCGCGTTCTCTCTCGTTTTTTCTCCGACTTCAGGCCACAAGGTGAGTAACTAGATGTTGTGCTTCATAACAAAACCAAAAATTCTGAGGGAAAACAGAAAAATGGGGTTCAAATGAGCAAAAACATTATCTTAGTCATGTACAAGGTGGTGGGCCTCGGAAAATCGCCAAAATTGATGTTCTACAGTTAATTCATCCATTCTTTTTGATAAATATAGACGTATTACATCTTGTATTACAATTTTATCACAATTTTTCGATCTTCCACATCTATTTTCATTTTGAAAAATTGAGTTTTCTCCAACTTTTTATCTCAAATCTTTCCGGACCGGAAGTCTCAATTGATCAAGATAAGACCAAAAATCTAAAATTATGTCGCCGAGACCCAACAATTATTGCGAATATGAATTCCAAACTGCTACACATTCCTCTCTCGGCGCGCCACGTCAAATCCCCACGTCTTTTTTTGGTTAGAAACCAAAAAAAGCGGAGAAATTTTCACGTCAATCCGAATTTTGCGGGTTACCAATTAAAATTTGGAATAAAAGTCGATTGTTTTGGGAATCGGCGGCTGTCTGGGACTTTTCGGAAGAACTTTTGAGCAATTTTTTGGGTAAAATTTGAAAAATTTTTTTGTATTTTGAGGGGAAAGCGCTTATTTGGAAGAAAAAAAATGTAAGCCGGGGGCTAAAAGAGCTTGAAACGGCTTTAGAGTCTCAGAAAAGGGGGTTTGAGCTCAATTCGGAGGTTGTTTCATTCAAAATTTGGGAGTTTCAAGCCATTTTTGAGTAGTGTAATATAAATTATTGTAGATTTTGTATGATTTTTTGTTGAGAACAGATACTGAAGAGCTTTTAGAAGCCCAAAAACTAATTTTGAGCATTGCTAAGGCTTTATTTTGAAAGAAAATTGAATTTTTTTTATCTAATTTTGCCTAGTGTAATATAAATTGATGTAAAATTTTCTAAAATTTTCTTAATTTCTGTCATTTTTCCCTTCAAAATGGCCTTATTCGAGCCAAAAAATCATTTTCCCCGCAAAAAAAACTAAATTTGATATCATTTATGATATTTTTTATACCTTCATCCAAAAAAATTTCCTCTTTTTGTCTCCGAATTCGCCCACAAATCAGAGCAAAGTGGTTTTTTTGTGATAAGACTTTACTGCTTTTTACTCTTTTGATAAAAATTTTTACTTTTTTGAAAAAAATGAATTTTCGAACCGACAAAATTACGTGGAATAACCAGCAAAAAATCACAAATAATAGTGTGATTTGCATAAATTAGGTGGTCATGGTTTATAATCTGTCTTTTGGGACTGAATAACTCGGTTTTTGTTTGAACAGCCATCAAAAATTTTGTTTCTAGGTATAAATTTTCGAAAAATTTGTGATTTAGCGTTTAGATGGATGTTGCAGGCAGTGGGAGGAGTTGTAATAGCAAATGTGGGGTGGGAGAGATGTTTTAGAAGTTAGATTGGGGAGAAAAATTCGAAAATTTTTATATTACTTTAGGTGAGATTTTTGAATTTTTGATGATTTTTGGCCGAAAAGTCACTTTATTTAGGTTTAAAAAGTATTTTAAAAGGTGTTTTAAGTATTTGCAAAAAAAGATTTTTTCAAATTACATTGAAGTTAAGAGATTGTGACCTTATTTTAGGTAACAAATTGAGTAATTTTGAAAATTTTTATTTTTATAAATTTTTCAAAATTTTTTTTGGTAAATTAAAAAGTTTTTTCGTATTTTACATTTCGAATCTCTTTTTTCAAAATTTTAAAATTTTTTTACTATATTTTTCAATAAAAAAAAATTTTGTTACAGTAAGCCGAAGCTCGTCGAGAATGTCCACCGAGTCCACAGGGCCCACCCAGCACAACGTCGTCTTTGTCTTGGGCCCTCCGGGCAGCGGGAAAGGCACACAATGCGCCAGAATCCAGGAGAAGTTCGGTTTTGTCCACCTGTCGGCGGGCGACCTGCTCAGAGCCGAACGACAACGAGAGGGCTCCGAATTCGGCGAACTCATCGAAACCCACATCAAGAACGGATCAATTGTCCCGGTGGAGATCACCTGTAAACTTATTGAAAATGTAGGTTTATTCTTACTGTACAAGATTTTTTTTATTGCACTGTGCGATCACTTTTTTTTTATTTTCGCACTGTGCGGTTTTTTCGATTGCACTGTGCAGAAAATTTTTTTTGGTTTTGCACTGTGCGGTTTTTTGTGACTGCACTGTGCACAAAATTTCAAATCTTTGCACAGTGCAGAAAATCTTTATTTATTTTTTTCGCACAGTGCGAGTTTTTTTCCGACTACACTGTGCACGAAAGTCTCAAATTTCTGCACTGTGCGGACACGTTTTTCATTTTCGCACTGTGCAAAGATGTGAAATTTTGTGCACAGTGCAGTCGGATATGAGAAAAATTGCACAGTGCAGTCGGAAAAAACTCGCACAGTGCGAAAATAAAAAATAAAATTTTGCACAGTGCAAAGGTTCGAAATTTTCTTGCACTGTGCAGTCGGAAATGAGAAAAAATTGCACAGTGCATCCAAATTCTGTCTCTGCACTGTGCGAAAACAATGAAATTTTGCTGCACAGTGCAATCGAAAAAACAGCACAGTGCGAAAATAAAAAAAATTTTTTTGCACAGTGTGTAATTAAAAGAATAATTTTTTGCCTTAAAAAATGTGCCTTGAGTTGCGAGATCAAATCTGACATAGAATTTCACCCTTTATTTTGCAAAAATCAATAATTTTTCGTCGTATTTTAGGCGATGTTAGCAGCCGGCGACGCCCAAGGCTTCCTGGTCGACGGTTTCCCGCGCAACAAGAACAATTTGGACGGCTGGCAGAAGGAGATGAACGACAAGACCAAAGTCCACTTCGTCCTGTACCTGTCCGCCCCGCTGGAGGTCTGCGTGAAACGTTGTTTGGGCCGCTCGCAAGGCCGCGCCGACGACAACGAAGAGTCGCTGCAGAAGAGGATTGTCACCTACAATGAACAGACATTGCCCATCATCGAGTATTACAGAGATTTGGGCATGGTCAGAGAGATCAGCTCCGAGCCGGGACCCGATCAGGTAGGATTTTTGGATATTGTAATAGACGGCTGGGGAAATTTGCGGGAAAATTTAATTTTGAGAAAGAAAAAATTGTGAATAATGCTTTTGATGAAAATCTAGAGTCATAGGACAACAGCACTAACGATTTTTTCATCAAAAAATTGGGGTTTTTGACGAGTATTTGGCCGATATTATAGTAGATATCAAGTCTAATATTTTGATCCAAAAACGGATTTTTCAAATAAAAATGTATAAGGTATGGTTGCTATTTGATAGATTATGGCTTAAAATATCTTATTTAGCGTTTGTTTGTTTAAGAAAATTATTTTTTCATCAATTTTCGGAAAAAATTATAGTCGGCGGTTAAAATAACATTTTGATAAAAACCCGCCGTTTCGATGAAAGAACTGCCCAAGAGTGTTTGTGGTTTGAGAGATTAGAGCATGTGACTTCCGATTCAACGATTTTTATTCTGATAAACTTGTTTTTGTCTGCGCTTTTTGGCGGACATTGTAGTAGGCATCAAGGATAAGATTAGGTCTTTATGATCCTTAGATAATGAAGAAAAGTGGTTCTAGTCAATGAATATGATGTGAAATAAAGGTTCCAAGCAGAAAAATTTTTTGGGTTACTGTAACATAAGAAAAATTCAATTTTTTGGTGGGAAATGAATCTTTCGTATAAAATGTCTCCTTGATCAAAATAAGCGGTGGGTTGATTAGAAAAAGTGAATATATAGTAGCTAAGAAGGATTAGGAAAAATTTTTTAGTTGACATTTCTTTACATGGGTTACTGTAACATACGAAAAATTAAATTTTTTATAGGGAAATGACTTTTTCGTATAAAATGTCTCCCTGTTCAAAAATAAGCAATGCGTTCATTAAAAAAGTGAATATATAGTAGCTAAGAAGGATTAGGAACATATTTTTAGTTGACATTTCTTTAAATGGGTTACTGTAACATGCGAAAAATTCAATTTTTAGCCTATTTTTTGCAAATTTTTACGAATTTAGCCGTTTTTACACCTTATTGTTTCAAATTCAGGTCTTTGCCGACGTGGAAAAGGTCTTCAACGACGCGGGCTTCAAGTCCCATTAACTTATTTCGTCTCATCGGTCGTGATTTTAACCATCTTTCAACGAAAACATAACTGTTTTTTGAATATCAACAAGGTTTTCTTAACATTTATCAAATAAAATTTGAGCAAAAATTTGTTGATTGAGCCTAATACGCACTCATATGTCGTTGCCACGTGGAATGCAGTCGCTCGAAATAGGCGTTCGCGTCCTCATGGTGAATGTATTTTTGGCTGACGTCCCGCGGGAAGCGTTTGGATGTCGTTTTTCCGTACAAAAGTCGGCTAAAAATGGATGAATAAGATTGGTTTGGACAGTATTTTATGTATTGGATTTTTTGAAATTGAAAATTTTGAAGAAATTTTTTTAAAAAAATTGGCGCACTGTGCGATCATTTTTGATTTTTGCACAGTGCAGCGGAAAAAATAAATAAAACTTACTTGCACTGTGCAAAAGTTCGAAATTTCTGTGCACAGTGCAGTTGGATATGCTAAAAATTTCACAGTGCAACCACTTTCTTTCTGCACTGTGCAAAGATTTGAAATTGTGAGCACAGTGCATCCAAATTTTACCTCTGCACTGTGCGAAAAAAACAAAATCTTATTGCACAGTGCAGCGGGAAAAAAATAAAAATTTCTTGCACTGTGCGGAGATTTAAAATTTTTGCGCACAGTGCCGTCGGATATGAGAAAAATTGCACAGTGCATAAAACTTTTGGTTTTGCACAGTGCAAAAAAATAAACAAAAATTTCTTGCACTGTGTAAAGATTTGAAATTGAGTGCATAGTGCAGTCGGATACGATAAAAAATTTCACAATGTGTAAAGGCTCTGCACTGTGCGTGGAAAGTAAAATTTACTGCACAGTGCAGTCGGAAAAACCGCACAGTGCGAAAATAAAAAAATGGATTTTGCACAGTGCAAAGTTTGAATTTTTTTTGCACAGTGCATCCAACCTTCTTCTCTGCACTGTGCGAAAAAAATGAAATTTGATTGCACAGTGCAGCCGGAAAAAAATGCACAGTGCGAAAACAAAAAAAAATTTGCACGGTGCAAAAAGCTCAAAAAATAAAATTAACCTACTCGAACGCGATCTGAAGATGCGGATGTGCTCGTATCAAGAACAACGGGCATATCAGTGTGTACGATACGAATAACATATCGTATAGATTCGAAATCAGCCGCCATTCGTATATCATGCCTCGAGGCAAGACCAACGAAACATTCATAAAAAGCATAATTGCCTCGAGGAAGATGACAACAACATATAAATAGGACCATCGGCGAAACATTCTGAGCGTCCGAATGTTCTCCACGATCTGATAGCGCGCCGACAAAGACTTGGCCATTTGAGGGAGAGAGTGGTACTGGCGCTTGTTGTATTTCTCCATGAGGATTATGGAGATGGCTGGCAGGATCAGGCTGACGATCACAATGAATAAAAGCGCTGAAAAAAGAAAAAAAAATAAAAAGTTTTCCGTTTTTTGAGCAAAATCATGAAAAAAAATAAAACTTTACTTACGTTCAAAGATTCCCAATAGGCCACATAGTGTCCACTAAAAATAAAAAAAAATTTTTTAATCCAAAAAAATTCGAAAAACCTCAAAAAGTATTCAAAAAGCTCACCCAAATCACGAGAATCACGACTCCAGAAGTGAACCCACTCCCTTCGTATCGAGCCGCTTTTTTCGTCGCCACCGCCCTTTCGGCCACCACATTTAAATACGAGAACTTTGTTGCAACAATAAGAGTACCTCGGATCATATTTAGATAGGTTTTTTGTTGGCAGGAGAAAAAAAAATCAAAGGAAATTATGTTGATCACAATTGCCATTCGAATGGTAGCCTGAAAAAAGAGAATAAACGGGGCATTAGGCAAGTTGGTAGAATTCAAAACTGTTAATTTTGGTGCAGTTCAAAACAACTTTTACAATTTTTTTTGCACAATGCAGTCAAATTCTGTCGGAAAATTTTTTTTGCACGGTGCAGTCAACTTTTTCCGATTTTTTTTGCGCGGTGCAGTCACCTTTTTCCAAATTTTTTTTTGGCACGGTGCATTCAACTTTTTCCAATTTTTTTGCACAGTGCAGTCAACTTTTTCCGAAATTTTTTTGCGCACGGTGCAGCCACCTTTTTCCAAAATTTTTTTTTGCACAGTGCAGTCAACTTTTGTCTGAACAATTTTTGCACGGTGCACTCAAAAATTTTTTTTTCATTTTTTGCACAGTGCAGTAAAATTTTGTCCGAATAATTTTTTGCACGGTGCGGTCAACTTTTCAATTCTTTTTGCACAGTGCAGTAAATTTTTTTTTCCATTTTTTGGCTACACTGTGCAAAAAATCAAAAAAATTGAGTTAATGCACCGTGCGAAAATGTCAAAATCCGAAAAAAGTTAACCTTGCTATGCAAACAGATGAAAAAACATTACTTACCCCCGCGACCAGGATGCCATGATTATTTACACACATTAATTTGAGATTCTTGTGGAAAGTTGAGGTTTGAGAGACGCAAATTATAAATACAATATTCGTTACGATTGTTCCGACATGCAGCACAATCTCGATTAAAAATAGCGATATTCGAAGAGAGTTTGGTTCGTCTTTCTGCGCCAGCCATTCGGAATACGTTTGTTCCGAGACATTCATCTGAAAAAATGTGATTTTAGGGGTCAAAAACGTGATGAAAATGAAAAATGAGTTTTAAAAAAATGTAAAATACGGTAAATCAGGCCAAATGTAGATACTATCTGACGATCGGGAAAATAATGAGCACTCTGTTGCATCGAAAATCGGATCACCGTCGAGAAATTAAAGGTGTCGCGAAAAAATCAAATTGCTTTTCACTTCAGCGATACGATCGACCCAACGACATTGTTCTCATTATTTTCCCGACAGACGAGTTTAACATCTGCTTACAACAAGAAATTCAAACGATGAATTGCTAGTTAGATGTCGCAAATTTTTCTATCACACTACATGGGGGACCTGATCCAGTGGCAAAAAACGTGCCATTTTGCATCCAGGAAGTATCATAAAATGTAGCAAAATACCTCCCTCTATAAAGTGAAAAACTCCGCTTTAAAAGCGCGCCCGCCCTTTTTGTGACGACTCTTCAAAACGAAGTTTTTTCACTTGGAGAAGGAAGCATTTTGCCACATTTTTTGATACTTTCCGGACGCAAAATGATACGTTTTTTGCCACTGGATCAGGTCTTACTGTACGTAGACTACGGCGAAACATCGTAATTTGTGTTATATAATGGCCCGCAAAGCGGTTGCCGCAAGTGTCTTTTTTTTTTAATTTCAACATTTTTAGTTTTGAATCGCACTAATTAGAGGTGTATACGCTAAATGGCTACATTTGGAATTTATTTTTAAAGAAATATGTAAGACTTTTACAATGATAAAATTTCTACGAATTTTGGCATAAAAGGTGTCATATTTATTTGTACCATAGTGGGTAATCTTTCCACAAAAAAATCAATTTTTTCCGCGCCAAACTGGCAAAGATATGACGAAAAAATTCCTCTCTAACCGCTCTCCGCGTTTCGCACAATCTCTCACCCGCAAAGATATTCAGTGACGGACCTGATCTAGTGGCAAAAAACGTATCATTTTGCATGCAGGAAGCATCAAAAATGCGGCAAAATGCTTCCCTTTCCAACTAATAAAAAATAAACTCCGTTTTGGACTGCGCGCCCTTTCCCTCACCAAAAGAGCGAGCGCGCTTTTGAAATCGGAGTTTTTTCATTTGGAGAAGGAAGCATTTTGCCACATTTTTTGTACTTCCCGGATGCAAAATGATACGTTTTTTGCCACTAGATCAGGTCTAAAAATTTCGGAATTTCTTACGTGGCCTATGTCCAAAGAATGCGCAAATTTTATAAAACAAAATCTGAAATTTGCCCTTGTGATACGCCCCTTACAAATTACGTGAGAATTCCAATGTTTTTTAGCGCAATTAAATTTAAAAAAAATAAATGTCAAAAATGTAGGAAGCCCACATTTTTTGTTCAAAATTCTAAGAATTAGGCGCAAAAACAAGCATGACTGGTGCCATGTTTGTCATGTTTATCGAGACCCAAACTGTGAAAAATAAGAAAGGAGTTTAGCAGGGAGGGAAAACAAATTTTGGGCAGAAAATAAAGAACGTGTAAGAGAGTTTCATTTGTTCATTATCAAATTTAAAAAACAGAATTTTTTGCGCTGTGCGAAAGAAGAAGGAAGTTTAAGACTTTTCTCAGCGGTGCAAACGTATTATACAAAATTTTTATTTTCAACAAGTTGTTTCTCACGGTAAAAAAATCGTCCGCTATAGTTGAAAAAATTATTTTCGCACAGTGCGAAAAAATTAATTGCACTGTGCGATTGCGAAAGATAGCTTAAAAAGAAGTATTTTTGCACAGTGCACGTCAAACTGAGATAAGCTAAAACAGTCCGGTGAATGGATTGGCAATTTGCCAAAAAAATACGCGAAAAAACGTTTCGTCGGGGAAGAAATGGGGAATTTTTGGGGCGAGAGAGTACGCCTTTGCGTGTCTTTTTTCTCTCTTTCTCTGCGAAATCAAGACGAAGTGTAAAAACCCGATAGCGAAGAGTCTATTCCGGTCACCGGACTCCTCAGTTTGACGTGCGGTGCAAAAAAGAAATTGCACCGTGCGATGACAAAAATAAAAAATCCGCACTGTGCAAAAAAAATTTGGTGGTGTTATATATACGAAAAATGGGCCCCATACTAACCATGCCGTGGTGACACCATGCACATTAAAAATCATTAAATTTCCACTCGGATTAAAGTGTGAATCTGATATGATTAACAATGAACATAGAATTTGTATTCTTTATTTTTCTATAGACAAAAAATGCACTTTTTTCGAAAGCGTGACGATAAAAGCGACAAAAATATTTTTCTAAAGCCTACATAAAAATGTAAGAATCACGCCAAATTCTGTTAAAAATATATAACAAACTTATTTTTCCGGGATCAAAATCAACTTTAAAGGGCAAAGCAGTTTTTGCTGAATCATTTTGTTAGAGTCTTTGGTCAAAAAAAAATTTTTTTTTTTGAAAACAAACATAAAAAATGGCAAAATTTGCTGTGTACTTTTAATTGATTTTTTGAAAAAAACATTACACTCTACGGTAAAAACATCCATAAAATTTTCCTGACAAATATTGCAAAAAAAATCGTTTTTTCGCCAACTTACGGCTTAAAAATCTCGGTTGTTTTGACAACGCGCGACCTTGTCGGTCGGCATATTTCCTCAAAAAAATTGAATTAAACTTATGCCGGCTTTCATGAAAATCTGAGCGTCGCACTTTGCGCTCTTTCCCTATCCTAATATAATGCCTAAGCCACATTTTTTATGGCCTCTGGAAAAGGCTAGTTTGATTCCTCGGGTCCAAACTATAATTTCCAACGACTAGAGCCCTATTTAGAATGCGCATGTCAACGTCAGTCTGCCGAAATGAACTCTGATCGATAATTGCTGGCTCAGAAATGGTAGAGACACGTGTGTACGTATTCATGCAAAATGTAATGCGAGGGCGTCCCCATATAGAAAAAAAAACGTGTATTTGTTTAACAGCAGTACGTATCAGACGTACCTCACAATGGTTAGAAAAAGTCAAAGTAGATTTAGAGAAGAATTGAAAATCGAATTTTAAAGCGAGGAAAGACCATTAAGACCGAAAATTTTATAGAAAATGAAGAGAATGAAGGCTGGAGGAAGAAGTTTTTGAATGAAAAATGATGCCAATAAGCGGATTAAGCTCTATTCTTTCAAATTGTATCCGCGGAAATATGGTAGCATATGTAGGATTCAAAAATTAGGCGAACAAAGGAAGGCTTCCAAGTGCGATCCTTGGATCTTCTACAAGTTTTGTACACATGTTAGACGTAGCCTCAACTAAGCATGGTTGCAATCCGGGGAAAATTTTCCAGCCTGGCCCGAGTCTTGGCCAGGAAATTTTAATACCGGCCCGGGTAAAATTTCTTGTGTAATTGATTGAGTTTGGAAATTTCCATTCTGCGAAAAATGCCCCAGAATTTTTTGAATGCCAAGAGAAAATGTCCGGGTTTTTTTTTTGAAAAAAAAAGAAACTCTCGGAATTCTATTTTTGTTTTTCTGGAGGAAGACCGGATGTTTTTGTTTTCCTTTCCTTTAAAGATGGGCTGGGATTAGCCTGAAAATAGACATGGCTCGTCGGCCAGACCGGGGCAAAAATGCAAGGCCCGCGGCCGGAAGAGGTCAACCCGGCCAGGTCCGTTTCAATTTTGCTTCGGTCCGGCCTCGAAGCGAAAGCTCGTTCTGAGATCCAGCTGACGGGCTGAAACTTGGGCCCGGTCCGGAAGCCATGCCTGAAAATCAAAGCCCGGAGCCGGGCGGCAAAAATAAAATACAAAAAAAATTTCCCGGGCCGGAAAATTTTGTAAAGCCAGAGCCATGCCTAGGCTCGATTCCTCATGGTTTTAGCTCCAGCTTTACAACGATCCTTGGGGCCGCGAGAGTACGGCAAACGCAGAGAGCGGACGATGAAAAAAGTTTTAGGCCCAGTCTTGCCGATTTCCCAACAAAGGGCCACAGTCCAAAAAATGTCACTGCCAAGCGCATGAAGACTTGAATACTTGAATTGATATCTACTCCAATTGTTATTATGACACCATCTCAGTAAAACCTCGAGATATCTATTATACAAAATGGCCCGATTACGAATGTAGTTCTAAAATTGGAGTATTATATATACATAGTCTTATGTAGTATATTCTCTCTTGACTTATGTATACTCTAGAGAGCTCATTACCCTTTACTGGGAAGACTACAAACCCGTTTTCGGAAATCACGCGGTTTGAATATTTTGTATTGTTGCGTACAAAAAGGAAGTACACACTCAATCTGGCGAAAAAAAGAACAAAGAGGTACAATCCAGTGGAACTCTGTACAACGTACTAGCTTTGCAAAAAAGACCTGTCTAAATGACGCTGTAGTCTTGATGGTCTAAAGAGCTCACTTTAGGCTGAAAAGGAAGTGCTGAATATTCACCTTTTTTGACCAGTCCTTCTGAATGAACAAGCCCCTTTTTGAAGACTCCCCCTCATTTTGAAGATTGAAAAAATAGGGTGTGACATGTTCAACGATGAAAAATTTATAAAATTTTAAAAATTGTTCATTTGAAACACTCTAGTATGTATATGTTATTGATAACCAATAGTCCAACATCATCCCTAAAAAATTTAGCCGCTATTCCGCCGTATATCATGTCACACCCCATTTTTCAACATTCAAATATTTCTCATCGTATCACATGTCACACCTTATTTTTCGGCCAGCTACGCCCCCGCGGCACCGAGAATGGAATGCTTCAACTGTTGAGACAGTTAAACAACGGAAATTGAAAGTTTTTATCGCATTGACACCATTGAATAAGGAATCCTCCCACAATTTCCCCATCATAGGGAACTTTAATTAAAACTCCGAGCTTCCGCAAAAAGTGCGTCAAATGTCTTCCTGCTTTCGCGGCGAGACTCAAGTTTGACATTTGTCACTAAAAAATAGGTTTAGTCAGACATGTTGTCTAAAAATCCCCCTGGGCAATGTGAATTGAAGAGATAAGAGGTGGGAGTTGGTGGCTTCGAAATGCCTTTATTAAGCAGAGCAATTGAAATGCCCTTAAAAGGGATTAATAAGCAGAGCAGAGATTAGAGGGCGTAATGAGAGAAAGAAAAGTTATTGTAAAAAAGTCGCTATTTCTCAATTTTAAAGCCAAAGGGATATTGAAATTGTAAAAAATTTAGAAGAAAGGATTTACATGGAAAGCGTCCCAGTACTTGACGCTCAGGTTTTCTACGAATTTTGCGTAGACATTTGACATAGGCCTGATATCATCTCCTGAAAGTCTGAGCCCGAACTTGACATCGATCTGGGGCCGCAAAATGTCGGCCACTTTACAGGCACGGCCGAAATTTTCAACGATCTTTGTGTTCATACGAAAAATAAAATTTTTCCGCTCAGAATGGAAAATATGCCCGAAAAGATGTTTGCTAGGCTTGCGTCAAAAAAAATCATTTTTTGTGGGAGCGTTACCCATTACGCCTACTGTAGAACAAACAGGTGTAAAGTCTACATCTTGAACGATCTTTGGGCTGAGAGAGCACGTGTCACGCGGAGACCGGTCAGAAAAGACTTTTTGGCTATATCTTTGCGGAAAATAATGATTTTTTTGTGGAAAGATTGCCTTCTACAGTATGTAGAAACAGGCTTTAAACTTTTCATGCCAAAATTCGCAACAAAGTGTCATATTTTTCCAACAGCTCAGTAACACAATAAAGATGATTGTACATTGGCGCATGTACATAAAGTACATTTGCGCCCTGTTTCATCGAAATCTGAACATCTCACTTGCAGCACTTCCCCAATTATATAGTTTCCCACGAATCCCACTTTTTTATTAATCTGCAAAAATCTTTGAACCATAAAATTCTCATGGCGTAGCAAAATGAGAACATAATAGAGAAACGCGTACTTCGAGTTTATGTCAAGCGCACAACCCTCTATTCTACATGCTCTAATTACAGCCTTGAAACAAGCATTGCATGTCGCAACATGACTAATGCACCGACGTTTCCGGCGCCTTATCCGGTTTCTTTCAAAGATAGCTCGTCAAGCATGACCTTTCCTTCAAAATGTTTTTGAGGCACAACACTGACCACACATCAATTTCTAAACATTTCAGCTCGCGCTTTGCAAGGGTAGTCGGTAAGGATTTTGACCGTATCTCTGCCAATTTCACATGGAGAAAATATATTTTTTTGTATAAATAAAAGGAATTTTGCCTACGTTCGCCTCAAAATACTGAATCTTAGCCAACTTGCGAACCAAAAACCATTATTTTTCTGAAAATGCGAGATAAGAAGATTCGATCCAAACAGGGCACTGAGCAAAGAGAGCACCTAACTTTTTTAAAGGGGGGACTAGGGCGCACCTGTGGAAAAATGAACGTTAGAAAAAAGCTATGGTAAAATGGACCAAGGATAATTTTTGAGAATGACTTTTCCATTTGCGGTAGAAGTATGTAGGTATACAAAACTTTTCTTGTCGAAATTCGGGAAAACGCCTTCAATTTTCTCTGACTTTCGATCTAAAAATCTGGGTTGCATCTGCAAAGGATTGATACATATGTTTTACAAAATTTCATCAAAATCTGAGGGCCGCACTTGGGGTACTTCCTCTGTAAAAAAATCAGGCTTAGTCCTCAAGTCCTCGTTGGGTACCTTTTCGCTTGGTGTCCTCTTCTCTAGATGCCCTCTAGACCAAATCGGCGGAAATTTCACATACTTCCCAAAAATAATCTAAATTTGTGCCAAGCTGAATCCTGCGACATTAAAAACCCCTCCCAGACCGCTCCGTCATCTCCATTTTTCCCCTTCTTTGCAGGGGTGTATAATTTCTCCACCGTACTCGATTTGCACATGTATATACGCTTAATAAACACAGGAATAAACAAAGATTCAAAATTTTTTTCCGCCAGTACTATATACATTCGTTTTTTCCTAACAAAAGCGCCAACTTACTCTTCCACCCAACGACAGCGCATTGACCAGGAACCATAAATGCTGGCTGAACATTGGATAGCCGGCGGGGATTTTCTTCCGACTGCCAATATTTTGTTTTCCGGCCGCTTGTACGCTAAATCTTGTTGCCTCGCGAAGAGTGCACTATGCATTCCCGGGCATGGGCGGATCGCACTCCACCGGCCCCAACAACAAAGCGTTTGACATTTAATTACAGTAGAAGGGAAGTGCATATCAAATAGGGACAACGGGCAGTAGATGGGACAAGGACTGGAGTGAGGGTTCCTTGAGGAAATTGGCCAACACCGGCGACAGTTTTAGTGCAACTGCTGAGGAAAGCTTCGTTTTGGAAGGCAATTCTCTTTCGATAAGAGAGCGCACAAAATGCAGAGAGTGGTCAGGAAAAATGTGGATTTTGACTATAAAATTTTGACATTTTTTTCGTGTATTGAGATAATTTTTGTATTTGTTTGTCCCGAAAGTTATGAGCACGAAAATATGGCGTCACCGTCATGACAATGGATTGCGTTGCGGTGAAATCAAATTTCTGTTTACTTCAGATTAATGCGCTCATTATTTTCCCGACAGAAGCAATTAATTTTTGGGGGAAAGCCACAAAAAAAGTCAAATGAAAATTCCAAAAAAAAACTAGATTTTTAGATAGAAACTTTGGAAAAATATGACATTTTTTGGGATTTTTTCTCGATATTTCTACCATAGAGGGTAATTTTTCAACAAAAAAAAATCTTTTCCATGCGAAACTGCCAAAAATATGAACAAAAATTGTTTTTGCTTTTCATGCCAAAATTGGCAAACATGTTTTTTTTTTTCATTTTCGCCAACTTTTGACCTTAGTCGTTTCAGCTAAGCGCGAGCTAGAAGGCTCGAAAATGCTTCACTAAAAATTATCCTAAATCTGTGTCAAGTTTCATCAAAATCGAAACGTCGCACTTACAGTCTTCCTCCTCTTAGGATAATTCTTAATTGAAAAATATTGTTATAAAGAATTCAATATTAAATCGTGCTGTTTTCCACGTTCAGCAATGCAAGTAAATAGCAACAAAAAGTGCAAGTGCTAGTAACAAATCTAAAATCAATAACAGAAAAAAAAACAACTCGATGTGCCGTCAATCTCCGATGCACTGCACTTGAAGTGCGATCCATCCTTCCCAGCCCGTTTTATTGCCGCATTCCTGTTTTATTACAAATTCTCCAACGGCGACTTGCTCATTGGTCGATGAGCCTCAAGAATTTTTTTTTATTTACCCAATGTCAAAATCTGTTCGCCCTGATTGATTACCCAAATAAATAAATTTTGGATTGACAACTTGGCCAATAAAATATGGGGCAATATATAAGCCTTATTTCGGCCGAATTCCGAGCGGATAGATGGTAAAACAGAGCGGAGAAATCTCGTTACGAACCCATAAAAAGCGATGCAGACACGGAAGTGTCAATCAAATGGCTAGCCGAAAAATTGCCAGAGGGGTAAATAATAATTTCAATGAGATTGCTTTGTTTTCTCGGACTGGGATTTGTGGGAGATAAAAGACAAAGCAATTATATTATACTGCACCAGAGAGCGAAGTAAAGTCAAAAAAATTCTAAATTTTTTTATGAAACGAGGTCTTTAACCATAAGAAGCCCGGATTTGTTTCGAAAAAAATCCGGTTAAAAAAATTCAGCAGACGCAGGCCAAGGCGACCAAAAATTATTTTGCAAAAAAAAAAAATTTTTTTAGTCGCACTTTGCAGAAACAAAGGAGATATTCAACTTTTTGCACGGTGCGGGCCTTTCAAACGTTTTGCACTGTGCATTTTGACTTTTTTATCGCACAGTGCGGTCTTTTCGAGCACTTCGCACTGTGTATTTTAACTTTTTTTTCGCACAGTGCGGGTTTTTGAACATTGTGCACAGTGCATTTTCTCCCTTTTTTGCCGCACGGTGCGGGTTTTTCGAGAATTTTGCACTGTGCAGTTCGCCTTTCTTTCGCACGGTGTGGTCTTTCTTTCGCACGGTGCGGGCTTTTCAAACATTTTGCATTGTCCATTTTCACTTTTTTATCGCGCAGTGCGGTCTTTTCGAGCACTTCGCACTGTGCATTTTTTCTTTTTTTTCGCACAGAGCGGGTTTTTGAACATTGTGCACAGTGCATTTTCTCCCTTTTTTGTCGCACGGTGCGGTCTTTTCGAGCATTTTGCACAGTGCATTTTGTCTTTTTTCGCACGGTGCGGGCTTTTTTGCACTGTGCATTTTGACTTTTGTCGCGCAGTGCGAGCATTTGAACATTTTGCACAGCGCATTTCTCCTTTCTTTCGCAGCGTGCGGGCTTTTCGAGCATTTTGCATGTGCATTTTGTCGTAAACGTCGCAGCGACTCCGCTAAAAATGGAAGTTGTCGCGCGATATTTCGGTTGCACAGTGCAAAAGATGCCAAACGCGCAGTGCAAAATGTCAAATTCACAGTGCAAAATGATGATACTAGTCGCGGAAAAAAGTCCTGGGATTTTTCTGCGACTCTGCACTGTGCATGAACCCGAAAAGTGCATTTGCACAGTGCAATTTTGTTGATTTTGCCTTATTGTCGCGCGCGATTCCCGCGACAAATCAACTTTTCGGGGCGCGACGGAGTTTGGGGGGAGCGAGAAAATCCCAGGACTTTTTTCCGCGACTAGTATCAGTCTGTCGGGAAAATAACGGCGGATCGTCGCGCCTCGGAATCGCCCTTTATCGCTTTGCGAATTCAAGCCGCGGCGGGGGATTTGGTGCGCGATAGCGGCGAGGCGAGACATTTTGATGCGACGATCCGCCGTTATTTTTCCGACAGACTGATACTAATCGCGCTCAAAAGTCCTGACAATTTTCGCACTGTGCATCCTTCTTTCATTTCGCATTTGTCGCCGCGATTTCCCGTTTTTGCATTAGCGACGTGCGCTTTCGCGCGCGACAAACCCGAATTTGGAGGCGCGACGTCCAAAACCCGAAGTTTCGCACGGTGCAAAAATTGTCAGGACTTTTGAGCGCGATTAGTACTACTACTAGTCGCGACATAAAGTCCTGACACATTTTGCACCGTGCATTCTTCTTTCATTTCATCCGCACGCGCGACAAACCCGAATTTGGGGGTGCGACATCCAAAACCCGAACTTTCGCACCGTGCATTCTCTTTCATTTTCATCCGCACGGTGCATCTTTTCGCATTTGTCGCCGCGATTTCCCGTTTTTGCACTAGCGACGTGCACTTTCGACAAACCCGAATTTGGGGGCGCGACGTCCAAACCCCGAACTTTCGCACGGTGCAAAATGTGTCAGGACTTTATGGCGCGACTAGTACTAGTCGCGGAAAAAAGTCCTGGGATTTTTCTGCGACTCTGCACTGTGCATGAACCCGAAAAGTGCATTTGCACAGTGCAATTTTGTTGATTTTGCCTTATTGTCGCGTGCGATTCCCGCGACAAATCAACTTTTCGGGGCGCGACGGAGTTTGGGGGGCGCGAGAAAATCCCAGGACTTTTTTCCGCGACTAGTACTAGTCCAGCAAAAAAGTCCGCGGAATGGATTTCGCACCCCGCACTGTGCAGTTTCGAATCAGAACAGTGCAGACCCCGCGATTGACTTTTCGCACTGTGCATTTGAATTTTGCACAGTGCAAATGCCAAAATCGGCACTTTGCGGCCATTTCTTGGCTTTTCGCACAGTGCAAGTTGGATTTCTGTTTCGCCTTGGAAATCGCAGCGATTTTTGAAGGAAAATCGAAATTTCTTGCGACATGTCGCCGAAATTGGGGCTGCCGCTTGGGAAATCGTTCGTTTTTTGACTTGATTGCACAGTGCGGAATGATTTTGGGGAGAAAAAAGCACATGTGCGCACAGTGCAGCCCAAAGTTTCCTTCGGTTTGCACTGTGCGGCGCTCCGGAGATTGAGCTTTTTACTGTGTAATCTTGAATTAATGATATTAAATTTACACTTGAAAGACTCAAAATATATTATTGAGTCAATAAAGTTGTCAACACCTTTGTAGAGTCAAAAAATGGTCTTTTTTTCGCAAAAAATGCACTCAGAAAGTGCAAAAATTATTGTATGACAACATTTTTGGTGTAAAACAACCCTAGAAAACGCCACTGAATACACAATCCTTTCTACAGTCATCATTTTATAATTATCATGCATTTTAGTCGAGCAATGTCCTAATTTACTGCAGTTATTAACCTCCTAAGCGTAATTTGAAGTCCGCACTGTGCATCCAACCGGGGAGCCAACCGCACCGTGCGCCGTCGCCGAAATCCGGCCAAAACCGAGCGCACCGTGCAAACCCAAAAAAAGGGGACTTTTTGCACTGTGCAATGACTTTGAAACGTCTTTTCGCACTGTGCCCCCAGTTCCGTCGCGCGCACCCTATAATTTGCACTGTGCGCGCCGAAAAATGCACAGTGCAGCCATTCCGCGGACTTTTTTGCTGGACTAGTACTAGTCCGTCCGTAAAGTCGCTGGAATGTTTTCGGCGACATTCACCCCGCGAAACCGAAAGTTCACTTTGCACTGTGCAATTTTTGGCTTTTTGCACAGTGCAATAGGCTTTTTCGAGCTGTCGCTTGCACCCTGAGTTTTCTTGCACAGTGCGCGTCGCCGAAATCATTCCAGCGACTTTACGGACGGACTAGTACTAGTCCTTCCGGAAAGTCGCCGGACGGAAATATAGACGGACTAGTACTAGTCCGTCCGGAAAGTCGCCGGACGGAAATCGGCGACATGCACTCTGCGAAAACGAAAGTTCACTTTGCACTGTGCAATTTCTTGCCTTTTGCACCGTGCAATAGGCTTTTTTGGGATGTCGCTCGCACCCTGAGTTTTTTCGCACAGTGCAAACGCCAAAATTCAGTCCGGCGACTTTCCGGAAGGACTACTAGTCGCGGAAAAAAGTCCTTAGAATTTTCTGCGACTCCGCACTGTGCATTCACCCGAAAACACATTTTGCACTGTGCAATTTTGTTGATTTTGCCTTATTGTCGCGCGCGATTCCCGCGACAAATCAACATTTCGGGGTGCGACGAGATTTGGGGGCCGCGAAAAATTCTAAGGACTTTTTTCCGCGACTAGTAGTATCAGTCTGGCCGAAAAAGAATTTCGCACCCCGAACCCCTCCGTCGCACGCACTCCAAACCCCAATTTGCATCGCAGAGAAATTTGGGGCATGTCGCCGAAAAAACGAAGAAAGCGACGTGTCGCACGCGCGAAATCGGGGTTTCGGGCCTGTTTTGCACAGTGCAAACCGTTGTTTTTGTTCATTTGCACTGTGCATTCACCAAATTTTAGCGATTTTTCCCTTTCGTCGCGGAAAATCTCCGATGTCGCGCGCAGAATTGGATTTTCGGGGTGCGATTTTTTTGCGGAGGGGGGTGAAATTCTTTTTCGGCCAGACTGATACTAGTCCGTCCGGAAAGTCGCCGGACGGAAATCGGCGACATGCACTGTGAGAAAAAACTCAGGGTGCGAGCGACAACTCGAAAAAGCTTATTGCACAGTGCAAAAAGCCAAAAATTGCACAGTGCAAAGTGAACTTTCGATTTCGCAGAGTGCATGTCGCCGATTTCCGTCCGGCGACTTTCCGGAAGGACTAGTACTAGTCCAGCAAAAAAGTCCGCGGAATGGCTGCACTACGCTGTTCGCGCATGCACTGTGCAGTTTTCGGCCCGCACAGTGCAAAGTTTCAGGGTGCGCGCGACGGAATTGGGCGCACGGTGCGAAAAGACGCTGCACAGTGCAATAAATTGAGTTCGTTTTGGGTTTGCACGGTGCGCTCGGTTTTGGCCAGATTTTGGTGGCGGCGCACGGTGCGGTTGGCTCCCCGATTGAATGCACAGTGCGGATATAAAATTACGTACGGCTTGGTTTAGGAGGGTAATAACTGTAGTAAATTGGGACATTGCTTGACTAAAATACATGATAATTATAAAATAATGGTTGCAGAAAGGATTGTGAATTTACTGGCGTTTTTTAGGGTTGTTTCAAACCAAAAATGTTGTCATACAGTAATTTTAACGCCTTTTGAGTGCTGTTTTTTGCTAAAAAATACTTTATTTTAATTTTACAAGGATGTTGACAACTTTAGTGACTCAATAATCAATTTTAAGAATTTCAAGTGGAAATTTACCATCATTAATGCAACATTACACAGTAAAAATCTCAATTTCCGAAAGACCGCACAGTGCAAACCACAATCAATTTTAGGTCTGCACTGTGCAGACGGCCGAGAATTGCATGCTCCCCGCACTGTGCAAGCAAAAAAACCCCAAAAGAACGAACGATTTCCGAAGCGGCAGCCCCAATTTCGGCGACATGTCGCAGAAATTTTGATTTTCATTCGAAAATCGCTGCGATTTCGCAAGCGAAACGGAATTCCAGGATGCACTGTGCAAAAAGCCCAGAAATGGCCGCACAGTGCCGATTTTAGCCCTTTGCACAGTGCAAAGTCAAAATGCACCGTGCAAAAAGTCTGTCGCGGGGGTATGCACTGTGCTGATTCAAACTGCACAGTGCGGGGTGCGAAATCCATTCCGCGGACTTTTTTGCTGGACTAGTACTAGTCGCGACATAAAGTCCTGACACATTTTGCACCGTGCGAAAGTTCGGGGTTTGGACGTCGCGCCCCCAAATTCGGGTTCGTCGCGCGCAAAAGTGCATGTCGCTAGTGCAAAAACGGGAAATTGCGGCGACAAATGCGAAATGAAAGAAGAATGCACAGTGCGAAAGTTCGGGTTTGGGATGTCGCGCCCGCAAATTCGGGTTTGTCGCGCGCGAAAGTCCACGTCGCTAGTGCAAAAACGGGAAATCGGGGCGACAAATGCGAAAAGATGCACAGTGCGGATGAAATGAAAGAAGAATGCACGGTGCAAAATGTGTCAGGACTTTATGGCGCGACTAGTAGTCCTTCCGGAAAGTCGCCGGACGGAAATCAGCGACATGCACTGTGAGAAAAAACTCAGGGTGCAAGCGACAGCTCAAAAAAGCCTACTAGTCGCGACATAAAGTCCTGACACATTTGCACTGTGCATTTTGTTTTTGGACCCGTCGCGGCAATTCCCCGTTTTTGCACTAGCGACATGCACTTTCGCGCGAACTTGCCACTTTTCTCGCGCGACACCCGCGACAAAATGTGTCAGGACTTTATGTCGCGACTAGTATTGCACAGTGCAAAAAGCCAAAAATTGCACAGTGCAAAGTGAAATTTCGTTTTCGCGGAGTGCATGTCGCCGATTTCAGTCCGGCGACTTTCCGGAAGGACTAGTACTAATCGCGCTCAAAAGTCCTGACAATTTTCGCACCGTGCAAAACATTGGGTTTTGGACGTCGCCCCTGCAAATTCGGGGTTGTCGCGCGCGAAAGTGCACGTCGCTAATGCAAAAACGGGAAATTGCGGCGACAAATGCGAAATGAAAGAAGAATGCACAGTGCGAAAAATGTCAGGACTTTTGAGCGCGATTAGTAGTCCTTCCGTAAAGTCGCTGGAATTTTTTCGGCGACGCGCACTGTGCACGAAAACTCAGGGTGCGGGCGACAGCCCAAAAAAGCCTGCAAAAAGCCAAAATTTGCACAGTGCAAAGTGAACTTTCGATTTCGCGGGGTGAATGTCGCCGAAAACATTCCAGCGACTTTACGAACGGACTAGTATTTGCACGGTGCAGTTTTTTTTTTGAAAAAAGTCTCCGCATTTTTTGAAAAATAATATTATCAAATTTTGTCTAAGAATTGAATCAATAAAAAAAGCACTTTGCGATAAAGCGTCGAAAATAATTTTCGCACTTTTATCGCACCACAAACCTAAACTCCAGTCCAGCTAACAAAAAGGGGGCCGAAAAGAGAAAGGAAAACAACAGTGCAATGTCCAGCTGATTTTAATTAACGCTAAAAATATCCGGCATTGGCGTGGGTTTTTGAAAAAAAGGGTAATCAAATCGAACATGCTCGCGTTACATAATAATAATTCTGAAATTTTTGATATTTCTGTGTGTAATCGTATTTTACCGTCTAATCTTTGGTTGTTCGGAAAAATGGGCCCAGTGATGGGTGCGACGCTCAGATTTTCTTTAAATATTGCACGAAATGCGCGTATAGGCAACATATCAACTCTTGAAAATTTTAGCCCGCGCTTTTCAGGCACAGCCGAGATATTGACCGATTGACGAGAGAGTAGACGAAACGCGGAGTCCGATCAAAATTGTTTTGGCCAACTTTGTCAATTTTGTACTAATCCGAGCGCCAGACTTTGAGCGCTTCTCCTGTTTACCTATATCCCACGCCAGATTTGGCGTCGGCTTGTGTTGGATCCAGACACGGAGATGACATGAATATAGTCGAAATTAGCATCTCATTTCATCGTTCGAAAATAAGACAGGATAAACCCGACAGACAAACCGAAATTTATCAGTCTGTCGGAAAAATAGTGGCGAGTCGTCGAAGTATGTAAAATTGTTTCATTTCTTCGAAAAAAGAGGGCTATCGCGCACCAAATTTCCAGCTGCGTCTAGCCGTCACAAAGCAATCATGGGCGATTTGAAGGCGCGGCGACCCGACACTATTTTCCCGACAGACTGATACAAAAAATTTGAAAAAGCGGTTGAAAAGAGGATGAAGAATTTTTATGAAACAAAAATATGGGAAGTCCGCAGACAGAAGTCCTGGATTTCGTTTCGGTCTTTCAAGTTCATTTCCGGATAGTGCGTGTATGTTATATGATACATATTTACATATACATATACATTACACATATACATATATATACATATACATATAAAAATACATATACATACACATATACGTATACATAGACATACTATACATATATTTACATATACATAGACATATACAATCCGATCACTTTTCTTTTTTCTCCATAAAATACCGTATTTATTATGCACAAGTAAATATCATTACCATATAGACTGTATATATAAATATTTCGTGTTGTGAATTTCACCTTCTATGCTTGAGCCAACAGCAACATGACTAGGACGAGCGATGCGGAGAGAGCCATTTGAGCGGCCGAATCGGGCAGATCGCGGGGATCGGCATTGGCGGGACGTCGCGAGTCGATCTCATTATCCACATCCGTCACGCGATTAGTCTCAACGAACGGCGGCGGAGTGGGCTTGGGCTTGTCCTGTAAATTTGAGGGGTTAGAGCGTGAATTGTTTATAAGGGAAGGGCGCTACGAATTTTCGAGTCAACGACAGTTCGGGTCGGCGATACTTTGGGTCTTCTCTGTAGTGATTTTTAGCCCTTTCCAATCTACCATAACTGAGGATTAAGGAAATTAGGGCTAGCAATACAGAGTTAAAATTTGAGAAAGTGGTCATACTGTAAGTCTTGTCTTCGCCGAAAATTCGAGCATTCAACGGGCTTTGCAGGCCCAGTAGGCAACTGCTACCACCTTTCTTGGCTCTCCGACTGTTCTAGGCCTTGTATTGATTGGCTTTGTGTTGACCCGAGCTGTTGTCGACCGACAAAGTCGGGACGCGACGTTTTTGAAGTGCTACGCACAGATTTTCTGAGCGTCACACTTGGGCTACTTCCCCCGTTGCAGTGACGGAACACATTCAGTAGCAAAAAACGTAAATCAAAACTTACAGCCTCCAAGCAGGTTCTCAGCGTGATATCCTTCAACTGCAGGCATCTCTGGTCTTCCTTGTCCGTACAGGTGCAGGTCTTCAAGTCGGCGCCGTTCGCGGTGCTCAACGTCGCATTCAGGTGCTGTCGGCACTGCTCCGAGCACCGTCCTTGGTTGGTCTCGCCCTCGCATTCGCTGATGAACACCTCCCACTTCGCGTTGCACTGCAGGTCCGTCTCGCAGACCAGCTTCGCCATGGAGCAGTGTTTCGGCGAGCGGGTGGGCAACAGGCCGCACTTCTCCAGCTCATAGCGTCCGGGGACGCATGAGGCGTCGGTGCGGAGGAGCTGACGTCCTTCCCGGTTTTGATACAGATTTAATGCCGATTCACGACATTGCGGTTGACAGGTGTTGGTTACACTGGAAAAATGAGGCGGTAAAACGGTGGTTTTTAAGGTTTATTAATGTTGCTTTTGAGCAGCACACCTATTAAGTCAAACCTCTGCACAACGAATTGCAGAGGCCCAAAAATTACTTTCTAAAAAAACGTTTCGTTGTATGGAGTCAGGGGCGTAGCTGACCACGAATTCTGGGGGGAGGTGGCCTGGGGGTCACAATATAAAAAATGGCTTGAATAGTAACCATTTTTTTTAAAGGTTCCAAAAGCATTTTTTGAAAAAACTTCCATAAATTTGAAAGGGGTATTTGAATTCAGTAGATTCGTGGGCTAACGGGTACCAGGGAGTTTACAATGCAAAATTTCCAACATATTGTGAAGATTACGGTAGAAAAATCATAATGCTAATCGGTAAATTTTGGCTGCCCGCAAAGTGGTTGCAAGATAACTTTACAAAAATACTAACATTTACAACCATTGCTTACCATGCAGACTGTAGCACGGCCAATCTGTGAATGCAATCTGTATTCTCTTCGCACTGTTTGCTCGCTTTCAGGCACTCTTCGCTGTGTTGGGGAGGTTGGGCAAAAATCGAGGTTATTGTGCAGCCCCATACTAGTAATCGCATCCACCTCGTCATTATGGCTCTGAAAGTGCAAAAAATATTGATAAGATACATTAGCTAGCGAAAACGTATTTTAAATCACGAAAAAAATATTTTTTGTAAAAAGTATCAAAAAGTATCAAAAAAAAATCAAACGATTTTTTAGCAGTTATACGTTGTAAAATACGGAGGTAAGCGTTAAAATTCATTCAAAAATTTGAAAAACAACCTTTTTTCCAGCTCATTTCACCCCTAAATGACCACTCCAATTTAAATGAAAACCCGTTTGTGGACTGTACGCGCCTGTGCAAACAGTTCGGCCGAATCGCAGGGCCCCAGCCGGCGGGGCGATCTCACAGATCCGCCTTCTCGGATTTCCAGTAAAGCGACGCGAAAAGTCATGAGTCATATCAGTTATCTGCGCTGTTACTGATCGTGAGTAAATAGTAGTGTATAAAAAATAAAATGAGGAAAAAAACTGGTTCTAAATGAGAGTAGAAGAAGGGGAAAAGTACTGTAGAAAATTTGGGAGAAAATAAATTGAAAAAATAGCGTATTTTACCGCACATATCCCACCCTAAATTATTCGTCATATCGAATATTTCCTCAAAGTGAGCCGCGCACTCGAATTTTAAAGCCCCACGAATTGAATTGGCCCACTCGAAGATCAGGTGAATTGAGTGGTTTATAAGGGCCATGAAGGGTCGAAAATCAATCGACTTGAATGATTTGTCATCACCCACGCCTTGGGGCTAAAGATTAAAAAAATGGGGCGAAATTTTTGCACCGTGCAAAAATTGTTTTTGCACAGTGCAGTTAAACATTTAAAAAAATGTACTTTTTATTGTGAAAAAAAATTTTGCACGGTGCAGTTAAATTTCGGAAAAAAATTGCACTGTGCAGTCACTTTTCATTATTAGAAACATTTTTTTGCACTGTGTAGTCAGTTTATTACTAAAAATTTTCGCACTGTGCACTCATTTTTTCGAAATATTTTTTTTTGCACAGTGCAGTTAAATTTCGGAAAAAAATTGCACTTTTTAGAAATATTTTTTTGCACTGTGCAGTCAAATATTTAAAAATTGCACTGTGCAGCCACTTTTTATTATTAGAAACATTTTTTTGCACTGTGCAGTCAGTTTATTACTAAACATTTTTGCACTGTGCACTCATTTTTTCGAAATGTTTTTTTTGCACAGTGCAGTCAAATATTAGAAAGAAATTTCGCACTGTGCAATTATTTTTCAAGCTCACGTTTTTTTGCACCGTGCCGTCAAATGTTAAAAAATTGCACTGTGCAGTCACTTTTTAAAAAATTTTTTTGCACCGTGCAATAAATTTTTCGGAAAAAACTTTGCACGGTGCGGTCAAATTCCAGAAAGAAAATTTTTGCACGGTACAGTCACTTTTTAAAAATATTTTTTTGCACCGTGCAAACCAAAAAAAAAAAAAAACGAAAATTGGAACAAAGCCTCTCCCAAACCCGCTTTTCCATTAATCTCCGCTATTTCGGACTGTGACAACTCCCATAATGAGATAGTAACATAAAAATCGCTTCGATTTCTGGCATTGGAAATCCCGTTTTGTGCGGATCCCCCAATAAAACCGCCGCCCATCGCTTCGCTTTGCAGCGCGCTCTTTAAAACAAACAGAGATTATGCTAATTTTCGGCGGGGAACACAACTTTGTCCGCGGCTAATCAAATCAACCGGATATCACGACAAACGGTGGAAAAAAGGAGTAATTATCTTGTGAGAAGTTTTTTGTCTACTTTTTTTATCGAATGCAATGTGATCGCTGAACTTTTCGTCGCACTGTCCGAGTTTTTTGGAACCGTTGAAATGCACAGCGCGGAAAAATAACGAAAAAAATTTTGCACGGTTCGGTTTTTGGGGCTTTCGAAAAACTGCACAGCTGTGGACAAAATTGCACTGTGCACAGTGTAATTTTTGGGCGTTAGAAAAAGTGCACAGTGCGTTTTTTAGGATTTTGAAAAACTGCACAGTGCGTTTTTGGGAGTTGGAAAAACTGCACAGTGCAATTTTGGGCGTTAGAAAAACTGCACAGTGCAATTTTGGGCGTTAGAAAAACTGCACAGTGCAATTTTGGGCGTTTGAAAAACTGCACAGTGCAATTTCTGGGCGTTAGAAAAACTGCACAGTGCGGTTTTTTGAGCCTTGAAAAACAGCACTGTGCGATTTTTGGATTTGGAAAAACTGCACAGTGCGTTTTTTTAGGATTTGGAAATACTGCACAGTGCGTTTTTGAGCTTTGGAAAAACTGCACAGTGCGTTTTTGGGAGTTGGAAAAACTGCACAGTGCAATTTTTGGGCGTTAGAAAAACTGCACAGTGCGTTTTTTGGGATTTCAAAAAATTGCACAGTGCGTTTTTGGGCTTTGGAAAAACTGCACAGTGCAATTTTTGGGCGTTGGAAAAATTGCACAGTGCGTTTTTTGGGCTTTGGAAAAACTGCACTGTGCGATTTTAGGATTTGAAAAAACTGCACAGTGCAATTTTTGGCGTTAGAAAAACTGCACAGTGCGTTTTTTAGGATTTTGAAAAACTGCACAGTGCGATTTTAGGATTTGGAAAAACTGCACAGTAAAAAAAAATTATGATAAATTTTTGCACCGTGCATTTTTTTGGATTTTAAAATCTCCACTATGCGGAAAAATAGAAAAAATTTGTGTGCACCGTGCGTTTTCTTTTAGGTCGAAAAAATGCACAGTGCAGTTTTTTTATATAAGATCTTGATTTTTTCTATTGTTATCAGCATCTATCACACTTATTCCAGTTGTCAGCACTTTTTTGTTTGCGGGAAAAAATAAGGATTTAGATTTCTGGCTAATAGTAATACGAGCGCTTTATTTGCACTGGACGTTAGGTATGGAAGTGTCGAATAAATATGATTTTGGCCAAATATTAGCACTTGATGAGCAAACATAACATAATAAAGTGTCTAGCCGTTAGTGGAAATAATTTGGATCATCCTTTAAAATTTATTTGGGCACGGTGCGTAAAAAAATATTTTTTTTCCGCACAGTGTAAAGTTTGCTTTGTTGCATTCAAGAGTTTTGCACTGTGCGGTGCGAAATAACCTTTGTTTTTTTGCACAGTGCGGGAAAACAAAAAAATTTGCACTGTGCGGTGCAACGAAACTTTTGGTTTTTCGCACGGTGCGGGAAAAACAAAAAAAAGATCTGCACTGTGCAGTGCAATGAAGCTTCTCACTTTTTGCACAGTGCGGGAGAAACAAAAAAAATTGCACCGTGCAAAAAAACCCAAAAAAGATTTTATGCACTGTGCAATGACTAATCAATTTCCCGCACAGTGCAAGCCGCAATTTATTGTATCCGCACGGTGCGACATGATAAAAAAAGACAAAATAAATTTTGCACGGTGCAAAAAGCAACTATCGGCGGTCGCACAGTGCAGTGGAATTAAAAAATTTTTTTTAGAAAAGGTGAATTTTTTTGTAAAAAAAATAGTTGCACGGTGCCATAACTCGTTTTACTTGCACAGTGCAAAAAAATCGTTTTTTATAGTTTGGCCAATTAAAAAATCGATTTCTGGCGTATGAAGCCCTTTTGGCCATATCTGGGCCACAAAATTATTATTTTATCCCGATTTGGCCAAATCTCACTGTAAAAGTCCAAAAAAATTAAAAAAGGAAACTTTCTTCCCTAGCGCAAGAACAAACGGACTGGACCGCCGAGAAATCGCGGTTGATTGCCTCGCTACCGGTTTTGTCATCGAACGGGGAAACTTTTTTTTCTCCTTCTTTTCTCGTCTTTGGATCTTCGTTTTACCTGCGGGGTTAATCCCCTGTTCGAAGGGTGGGATTAAATGACCGAAAGGGCTGCGATCCGCACACAAGGTGAAGGTTAATTTGGGAGTGTGGTGAATTGGAAAAAACTGGGGAAAACAATACGAAATACGAGACACGAGGAGCTAAAATTAAGCAAAAAGGGCCAAAATTGATCCACAGCGTTCGATTTTGTAAGCGATAGAGCCGATTTTTTGGCTAAACGCTAGCTAAAAGATTTTCATTAAGACTTTCACACAAATTGAGCTTTGTCCACATATTAATTTTAAGGAAAATAGCTCGCGCTTTGCAAGGGAAGCCGAGATATTGAACGGTCTTTGCGGCCGAAAGAGTACGCGAAGCGCGGAGAGCGATCACAGAGAAAAAAAACACATTTTGGTCATATCTTTGCCAGTTTTTGTGGGGAAAAAAATTAGTCTTTATGGAAGCAGGTAGTTTCCCTCTACGGCAGAAAATTGGTGTAAATCTTTTTTTAAATCCACAAGAAATTTTTGCATTTTTGCCCACTTTGGACCAGAAAACCCCTGTCGATGTTGCAAGGCGTGAGCCAAGAGTCCTGGATATGCCATATCTTCGGCAATTTCTCGATAAATAGATTGGTTTTTTTGAGGGCAAGTACTCCTCTCCGGTGGAAAGAAGGATGACATTTTTCATGTACAAAGCGGCCAGAAGTCGGCGAACTCTTGATTAAATATAAGGCTTAAAATCTCACCGGCTTCTGATAATCGCGAGCTGGGAAATTTGCTCATGCCTGACAAGGTATTACTCTAAATTTGTGCCAAGTTTCGTCAACATCGGAGCCCCACACTTTGAGCAATATCTTTATGATGTAAGTTAGGCAGCAACAACGATAAAGGCGCAGATCTGACGGATGTATGTACACATCTACGCCAAAAGCTGCAACCCTACAAGTCTACAAAAAACCAGCACAGCTCCCCAAAGATTACAGTAACCGTTGCCTTCCTAAGACTCCAAAAACCTCTCATATGATAGGACATATCAAGTTTTTGCTTTTTATTGCACCGCAAAACTCTATATTCTAGTACAAATAAAAGGAAGTGCAAGAACAAATAAACAGGTAAGTCCAAGGGTATGGTGATTAGAAGTATAATATTCAAATCAAAACAGCCCAAAAAAGTACAAGGACTCAATTTGGTGCACTACATGGTACAAGGTGTTCAAGGGCACTTCCGTGCACTTTTCCGAATCTTGTTTACATTTGGAATTTCAAATTCAATTTTGCCGAAGGATACGTGCGAAAATGAAGAAAATATTCAAGAACGGGGCAAAAAACAAATTTCTTAAGGCTGTAAATACTTATATAAAATAGTTAGATATGCTTTTCAGCATTAGATTCTTTCTGTCTAAACAAGTGATGACTCCCGAGCCGGCCCAAAAATCTTTTCTTTACAAGCGGGTTAGTACATTTTAACGTAACAAAAGTTGGTATTATAATAGCTAACTGAAGCCTCTAAAAAATTTTCAATTTATTTTTTTTCTAGTAAGCCTAATTACCGGGCTGGCAAGTGGTTTTTTAAAACCGCACTATCGCTCCAACCGCAATAAAAATGTGCAACGAACGTCTCAAGACGAGCAAATGACAGTTTAAGCGATTTTTCAAGATTTTCGCTATGCGAAAAAGTCAAGTGGGGCCTCTAAAAATATCCGGTCTAACCGAAGGGTGATGACCAATCCGTCTCTTCAAGTGCTCAGTGGTTGGAAAATAGGGAATCTGCAAATCAGCATAGAAAAAAGGAATTTTTTGGCTTATGCTTTGCAAGAGGCCATTTATTGAAAAATTTTTATGGCCGAGAGAGTACGTGGGAAAGCGAGAGCGGCCAGAGAAAAAAAGAAGAAAAAACACTTTTTTGGCCATATCTTTGCCAGTTTTGTGCGGAAAAGATTGATTTTTTGTGAAAAGATAGTCTTTTCCGGTAAAAATAGGCATGCAACTTTTCATCCAAACAATTTCAAAAAAAAATCGAATTTTTGCCAAATTTCGCCCTAAAAACTTCGGTCGTTTTTGCAAGTTATTGCTATATTTGATAGCTATAAATCGCAAATATACCCAAGAACAAAATAATCTAAATTTGTCCCAAGTTTCATCAAAATCTGAGCGCCGAACTTGGACAATCTGCCCTATACTACAACATCCTATAAAATACAACAACAATCTGTCAAAAAATGGCGTTAAACCAGAACAAACATTAAATTAGTATATATCCCGCACCAGCCCTTGCGCAATCCCAAATCGCCCTCCGCAATATCCGGTCATTATCGGATCGGACTAAAGTGTAAGATCCCTTTGAGCAAACAAACGTTGTTTTTTTCTCTCCTCCGCCTTTTTGAGGAAGGGGTTTTAAAAGGGATGAGTGTCGCCGTTCAGAATATAAAAAATATTGCGCAATTGTTTTTAAAAGGAGATTTGAATATGATAAACGGCGAAATTGGCCCTTAGGGGATTTTTGACTTTGAGGAACTTGAGAAGTTAAAAGTTTGAGAAAGATGATTTTTGATGACTTCAATGGACAACACCGCTAATGGTAGTCGTTTGCCAAGTCATTGGAGTGATTTTTGGGGTTAAATGAAATGCCAAAAATGAAATTTCCATGGGATTTTCCGACCGAAAAGCATTTTTTTCGCGATTACTTTATCTTTTGTCAATTTTGACACTTCGTTTGGACGAAACGCAAAAGTGGGCAAGAGACATTTTGTTCCATTTTAGGTTGCCGTGCGCAGCAATTCCCCGTTCTTGCACTAGCGATATGCACTTTTTCATATACGTTCACCCTGCGACGCCGCTGAGAAAATTCCACGGACTTTATGGCGCGACTAGTACCAAAGTCATCTTTCTTGCAACAGCCCCCCAATATAATCAATTTTTTTTGGTCTTTTGCGATTTGTAAAGATACAAAATGAAGATACAAAAATATTTTGTCTATTTCTACCGTAAATGGAAATGTCCCTACAAAAAATCAATTTATTCCGCATAAAAAAGACTAAAATACGGCCAAGAGGTGTTCTTCTCTCTGATCGCACTTCGCGTTTCGCGTACTCTCTCGTCAATCGTTGAATATTTCGGCTGCGCCGGCAAAGCGCGAGCTAAAATTTTCCGGAACTGATATGTCGCCTATCCCCAAGGTATGTGCAAAATTTAAAGAAATTCTGAGTGTCGCCCCTTGCATTTCCCCCCATTGGAAAAGACCAGCTGCGTATGCGGACGGTGATGACTCGCGATATTATTGTAAAGGTAAACATCTTAGAGACCTCCGTTTCTTCCCCCCAACATTCACTTCCTGCACGATTTCCTCGTCGAAGAATCCATATTCATCCATTAAAAGTGACCTCAAAAAGTTCGGAAAAAATGAGTGCTCGCATTAAAAAAGGAGATGAACTCCCGCTGAACGCGTGTTTGTTGAGGATATCAAACAGACAGACGGCTCGGTGGGGGCTTGAAAGTGAAACGGAAATGAAATACGATTGGGATTGGGGTTTTTTTGGAGTTTTACTGGATGCAGTCACCAGTATAAAAAGGGAAAATGTAAAGTAAAAATTTGGCTTTGAAATTCATGGTGCAAAGTAGGGTTTTTTGTCACAAAAAATGTCTATTCACTTTATGAAAAACAATATCAGTCTGTCGGGAAAATAATGAGCAAAATGTCCCTGCGCCAATCGCGTCGCTGAAGTGAAAAGCGATTTGATTTTGGCACGACACAATTAATTTTCTCGACGGCAATGCGATTTTTGATGCGCCAGAGAGCTCATTATTTTCCCGACAGACTGATAAATAACACGCATCGTATAAAATGTCACTGGCAGACTGAAAACCGAGACAGCAAAATGTCTCGCATCGTCGCAGTAGCGCACCAAATCGCCAGCCGCCGTTAGCTGTAGCAAAGCGATAATGGTCGATTTCAAAGGGCGAAAAATCCACAATATTTTCCCGGCTGGAGGTCGTAATCTTTAGCAGGAAAAATAAATTAGAAATTGGTCGTGTTTTACCAAAAAAAAATCAATTTTTTTCCGACAGACTATGAAAATATTTACTAGAAGCATAGTCCTTGGTAAACTAATATTCAACATGATTTTTTTAATATCAATTTGTCGGGAGAATAACGAGCACAATGCCGCATTCAAACTAGCGTTGCTAAAGTGAAAAGCAACTTGATTTTGTCGCTACACAATTTATTTTCCCGGCTGCAATTTTCAATGCGATAGAATGCTCATTATTTTCTCGACAGACTGATATTAAAAAATACGCATCGTATAAAACGTCACCGGCAGTCTGCAAAACTGGACAAAACTTATTGTGTGCGATTTTCGATACGACAGAGTGGTTATTATTTTCCCGACAGGCTAATAAATTTTGATAACTCTTAGAAAATTTTACTCTAAATTTCTGGCGAGTTCCAATAAGGTCGAATGATGACATTTATGCTACTCTATCATTAGACCCATAATTCAGCTTAGCACAAGCCTCAAAAAATACGAATCTTCTATTCAAAGGTTCCCAGAACCCGTATTACTTATTCATCTTTAGAAAATATACAAATCGCAGGCTCATCTTCTATTCCAGCCCAAAATAAACAACTCTGCATAACAAACACCCCGATATCAAACACTTGTTCATCACTTTTATGCTTCCTACAGTTGGATAAAATCAAAAATTCCGGCGTAAATCAAAAAATAAAAAAAATCGGACGCCATGAGCGATATCCGAACTCCAATTGCAAGTGAAATCTTAATCCACCGAAAATTTTCACCCGAAAAATGGGGAGAAATCAGAGCTGACGGGTGAAAGGCGCGGGCTCTCGGTTTCTCTTTTTGTTTTAATGAATTACGGAAGTATAATATTTAAAAAAAGCGAAAAATTTCGAAAAATCATTTTTTGAGACTCTCTAGAACAAACCCTGTCCATAACGAAACACGCGAAAGTCGCTAGATTTTTGGCGTTTGCACTGCGCGAAAAAAGAAAGCCCAAAAAGCCTATTGCACGGTGCAAAGAGCAAGAAATTGCACAGTGCAAAGAAAACATTTGTTTTCGCACAGTGCTTGTCGCCGAAATCACTTCGGCGATTTTCCGCTGCAAACGGCTTTTTCGAAATTTGCACGGTGCGAAAAGAGAAATTGCACTGTGCGTTAGCGACAAGCGTGGGAAAAAGTTCAAAATGAACTGGGAAAAGAAAAAAAAAATGTCCATGCACTTTATGAAAATGCTAATATCCGTCTGTCGGGAAAATAATGGGCACATTTCGCTGCGGCGATGTCGTCGCTGAACTGAAAAGCAATTTTTTGCCGCGACACAGTTTATTTTCTCGGCAGCGATGCGATTTTCGATGCGACTTAACCGTCATTATTTTCCCAACAGACTGATAAAAGCCCTCGTCATTTTTCCGGCAGACTGATAACAAGAATATTCATCGTATAAAATGTCCTGGCAGCCTGTAAAGCTCGGTTTGTCTAGATTTACAGTATGAAAAAATTTTTAGGACACTTGAAATTCGAAATAGAGCCAATAACAGTAATTTTGGAGCATAATTCATATAAAGACATCCCTTTTCCCCTTCAAAACCACCTAAAACAATATAAAATCCGACCTTTTCCCCTCAATTTAGCCCTAAAACTGTAGTAACTGCCCACTATCGCCCTTAAACTTGCTGTAAAATACTCCGTCTCGGGGCAATTCAAATACTTTTCATGGTTTGACAAAAATCTCCCGCTTTGAAAAAGTGAATCGGTATCGAATTTCGGCGGCTTTCGCGCGCGTCGCCTCCGGTGAGAAAATTTTTTTAAAAAAAAGATGGAATTTGAATTTGACTAAAAGAGAGAATACGAGGTTTGGAGAAAGTGGATGAGGTCATCGCTGCATGGTATTGGGGGACCAATCATTTTAAAAAACGGGTTTGTCTTTGAAAAATGAAAAATTTCATCAAAAATCAAAAAAAAAATGTACAAACGAATCGCAAAAAATAAAAAAATTTGTTCGTTATAGATAGGTTTTGTTTTATAGAAGGCTGTTTTTGGCCTACTGTTGATCCACAGGCCAAGATTTCAGTGATTTTTTCCCTTTTTTTCGCGGTGCGGGTCTTTTCGAACGGTTTGCACAGTGCATTTTGAATGTTTTTTTTGCACAGTGCATGGCTTTCCAAACGTTTTGCACAGTGCATTTCGCCTTTCCATGGCACGGTGCGATCTTTTTCGAAAATTTTGCACAGTGCAGTTTCTCCTTTTTTCGCACGGTGCGGGCCTTTTCTAACGGTTTGCACTGTGCATTTCGAATTTTTTGTCGCAAAGTGCGGCGTTGGAATATTTTGCACTGTGCATTTTGTCTTTTTTGCGAACATTTTGCACAGTGCATTTTTCATTTTTTCCGCACGGTGCGGGTTTTCGAAAATTTTGCACAGTGCATTTTGTCTTTTTCGCACGATGCGGGCTTTTCGAATCGCCTTTTCGCACAGCGCGGGCTTTTTGCACCGTGCATTTGAAGCGATTCGCGCCAAATCGCTTCAAAGACGTCGCAGCGACGCCGCTGAAAATGGCACAGTGCAAAATTTCAAAAATCACGGTGCAAAATGAGCGGTTTTTTGCACGGTGCAGAATGGGATTTTTTTGCACAGTGCGAAATGGGGTTTTTTGCACAGTGCGAAGTGGAAACTTTTGCGCGATGCGGGACCGAGAAAAAGAGAGTTGAAAAAAACGTTGTACGGAGTTTCACTGCGTCCCTAACAGTTCAAAATTACTAAAATTCAACAGTTGTAAGTACTTTTTCAAAACAATTTTTAAACTTTTTTCCAAACTCTCCCCTAAGGCTCCTCTGAACTCTTCAAAACCCCCTTCGGTTAAAAATAGCCGGCCATGTTGAACGCGATCCAACCCCCCTTCCTATTGTGTGAGCGCTATTGAATCGCCTCGGGGGGATGACTTGGAAATGACCCTCGCGCGTCTCTCGAAATACATGCAATTTGAATATGCGATCGGGGGTTTCAGAAAAAAAAGAAAGAAAGGGAAGTTTGTTATAGGAGATACGATCATCTTACATCACGGGCAAACACTCAAACCTCTTTACAGCAAATCGCCAGTGCAAAAAAAAATTTTGGAAGTTTTCGTTGTACAGAGACTCGTCTTGACCTAGTGACAGCATATGGGACCTCTGAAAAAAATTATTTGTTATACAGGGTGCGGCAAAAAAATGGAAACTTTTTTCATTGGGTCCTGACGCAAAAATTTTTAAGTGCAGCAAAATTATTTCCATACCATTAAATTCTACATAGTTTTCTCTCCTAGACCTTATAATTTCATGTCCATATCGGTTTACTAACATTCTTTTTTTGAATGACAAACAGAGGGACCTCGATTTCGGACCTGTTTTTTACCTGTGCGAATTGCTAATTTGCCCGGCACAGAAAGCACGTTGTGTCCAAAGTAATCGCACAATGCAAGGAGCTTTTCGACAATTTCAAGCGTCCAGTAAGCGAAGGAAAACGCATCGCCAACACTTCTGCCAGCCGCGGGGTCATCAACAGCGAAATCCGTCGATTTCCAGAAAAAATTGCCCGTGAGACCGGCATCAGCGACCGACCAGTCGGCCAAATAGCTAAAAATCAACTCAAGGTCTCCCCACGCAAGGTCTAAAATGCCCAACTCCTAATCGGCAAGATCAAGCCCGTACACCTAAAAAAATGTCGAAAATTCAGACGTCGGGCCGCAGGTCCGCGATGGGAGCGTATTCCCTTCGCGGTGCAAAGTTTGGCGGGTGCCTAACCAACATAGCGCCAGAATCCGATCCGGTGAGGCCCTCTGCACGTGGGCTAACGATGAACACCGTCAAAATCCGGGCCGTCATCGCCTAAGGCGGAATTTGTGCCAGCGGCAAGAATTCCGAGATTTTCGTGGATCAAGAGGGCAAAATTCTAGTGCCGGGTTAACCTGGATTTCCTCATGCTTCTGTTGACTCAGTAGAACCTTGGCAGCTCAAATTTGGCATTCCAACTACACTCAGCGCCGACTCACAGGGCAACAGCGAGTCAAGCCCGATTTTGAGACCGACTTTCCCGATTTCACCCCGTCTGTAAAAAGAGCGCCTGCTCGCCGGGTATAGATCCAATGTACTGTAATTTTTTTTTTCAATTGGAGGCTATCATCATCTACACGCCACAAAAATTTGGAGTCGCAAAGTAATCGCTGCGTCAAGGACGGGACGGATTTCCCTGAAAAAAGCTGCGGCCAAAAGGCCAAAATTTTAAGTCACGTTTGGAGCTCTATATCGCCACCAAAAGCAGCCACGGTAAAACGGGTTGAATATGTTATAAACAATGCTCTATGTTATTGAGGATGACCGTTACTTTTGCGGAATTTGGATTGCCAGGAAAAATATAGCTATGTTTCCATTTTTTTGCCGCACCCTGTAAATAGGTTTCACTGTATGGTAGTTCGTTGGACAAAGTTTTCACTGAAACTTGTTACTTGTATATATACATATAAAGAGCACTTTATCAGCCTGCCGTTAAAGTAATGTGACCGCTTTTCGACGGTTAGCCGGGGCTGGAAATTTGGTGCGCGATTGTGACAAGACGAGACATTTTGCTGCGACAAATCCACATTATTTTCCCCACATGGTGCTGCCGAGACGTTCAACACTTCCGAGAAAAGAGTACGTAAGCCGAGGTGACTCTAACAGGCGAGAAAGAACCTTTTTGGCCATTATAATGGCCATTATAAGAGACTGCAAAGGAGTTGATTCCTTTCATGCACGGCCTCTCTTAAACAAACGTACAACAAAACCGGCTTGCGACTAACAATCTCAGAGGTCATGGGGGAAAATTAATTTTAGGACAAAAGGAGGTCTCGTACAACAAAGTCTTGTATAAGTATAAGATTGCTAATGTCGTGTTTCCTTGCAGTTTAGAGCTAGATGTTAGGTATGTACTAGTCCCTTCGCAAAGTCGCTGGAATGATTTTTGACATTTGAACTGCCCAATAAAAGTCAGGGCGCGAGCAACAGCCCAAAAAAGCCATTTGCACTGTGCAAAAAACCGGAAATTGTACAGTGCAAAGTAAAATGTTGTTTTCTCACGTTGCATGTCATAAAAATGGCTCCAGCGGCTCTACGAAGTGATTAGTAAGTCGAGTAAGTGTACCAGAGCCATCTTCCTTTCAACAGAAACCCTCTATAACGCACAAATTTTTTGCAAAAACCAGAATTGCAAGGTAAACTGTTGTTTTCTTACAGTGCGTATCGCGCAAATAACTTCAACGACTTTGAAGGTGGAGATAAGAATTTTCAAAAGTCTAAAACATAAATATTTTCGCGACAAACCGCGTGAAGCCTACAAAAAGCCCGTAAAAAGTCTCAGCAAAAGTACAGAAGCCGGAAAATAAATTTTTGTAATGAGGGAATCAAACATGGACGTCAAGACTTCAAAGAATTTACCGAAGCAATTCCCTCACCCAAAAAATTGCTGTAAAATCAATTTTAGGAAGGTGGAAGAGAGACGACCTTGAACTGAAACCCAATGCCGCTCCATATTTCTTCGAGGATTTGCAAATAATTTGCGGTTAATCGGCGGGGATTTGGGATTTTTTGGCGACGAAAAACAAATTTTCGGGTCACGGGACATATGTTTTTGTATAGTGGTCAAAAAGTATCCAAAGGGATCATAAAATGAAAATTAATTTTTGGAAAATTTTTTTGGGATTAAAAAAAGCGAAAAAATGAAAAGTATCAAAAAGTATCAAAAATTTTTGAAAATTTTTAAACCGATTTTTTGTGGAAAAAATACTGTAGATGTCTCTAAAAATTAACAGGACAAATTTTTTAAATCGAAAAGCATCAAAAGGTGTCAATTAATGTTAAAAAATATTGTTTTTGGGTTTAAAAAGTGATTTTTTAAAGAAAAAACAGAAGGTATAAAAAAGTATCAAATTTTTTTTTTTAAATTTTTACACCGATTTTTTAGTGGAAAATACACCGCAGATGTCTCTAAAAGTTGCGAAAAATGAGAAAAACTCAAAATTTTCCGACAAACATACCGCAGGAAGCAAAAGAATAAAAATTGCACATTACAAAAAAATCCCAAAACCAACCCAAATTTTTGTTCGAAAATCCACCTTACTCTGAAAGCCCTCAGGGCAATAAAACCCATGTAATTCGAGGGTCCATTTTTCGAGTCGAAACGCGAAAAATTCGCACTTTTTATGGGGTTTGGAATTAATGGCAAAAAGCACGCAACCCTTGGAATTAATGAAAAAACTTGGCCGAGGACTTGAAGGTTGGCCAAGTGCCAAAAGCTTGTTTTTGTGGAGAAGTACTCAGAGGAAAATTTGGAAAAAAATGAAAAAAATGTTATTGTTTTGCGGCGTGCAGAGAAAAATTCTGCACCGTGCAAAAAATTAAAAAAATTTTTTTTGGTCTGTCGGGAAAAAAATGTGGATTTGGGGGCGCATTGAAATGGCTTATCATTACTTTGCGACGGCTAACCGCGCCTGAAGATTTGGCGTGCAACTGCGACGAGATATTTTGCTGCAACAAATCCACATTATTTTCCCGATAGACTGATGAAAAACCTGGCCGTCGCGCTTGGTCCTTTCCCTTGAGTTCGTCAAAAAACAAGTTTCCCTCGGTTGGGAATGTTATTTGATTTTTTGACTCTCAGTCTGTCGGGAAAGTAATGAGCACAGTGTCGCTGCGACAACCGCGGAAGTGAAAAGCAATTTGATTTTGCAGCGACACAATTGATTTTCTTGGCAGCGATGCGATTTTCGATGCGACAAGTGCTCATTATTTTCCCGACAGGCTTGTAATTAAAAAAAATATCATCGTATAAAATGTCACCGGCAGCCTGCATAACCCGATTCGTCGTACAAAAACTTTGGATAAGGCAGGGTCCTTATTATTTTCCCGACAGACTGATACGAAAAATTGGAAAAAAGTCCAAGCACGCAAAGCGGGACCCTCATCAGAATCACCCCCATAATTTGCAATTTCCTCATTGGGATCGAAAGTGATCGCAATTTGGCGACTCATACGTCCGCTTCCAAACCGTGACCGGCTTCCGTGCGGAAAAACAAGAACCCATCGTTTGTAACAGGCGACGGATCGAGATGTAATTATTCGGAAAGTAATCGGAAGCCGGGGGTTTTCCCAAAAAAATCTCCCTTCCGTCGAAAAATCCAGAGCGGAAATGGTAGGTTATTTCCACAAAAAACGGAGGGGTTTTTCCGAAAAACTGTTTGGCCATAAAAGATTTCGTTTAAACGGCGCGAATGACCGGCCGGAAATGAGCCCCAACACGCCCGAATTTGAATACCATGAATAAGGAATGACCTCAGGCGGGATGCTTTTGGAAGGCGGGTCACGTTTGGCAGAGAAAATGAGGAGTTTTTGACGGAAAAAAGTTTGAAATAATTTTTGAAAATTGTGGTGAAAAATTTAGAGGGTAAGTGCTCGAAATTGCAAGAGTCAGATATTTAAGACGACTACAGTATATTTGCAAATTTTGACAAAAAGGATTTCGCTTTTTTTGCACTTTTTGGCATGAAAATTGTACTGGTCCTTTCGGAAAGTTGCCATGCTGATTTTTGGCGTCTGCACTGTGCAAAAAACAGGGTGCGAGCAACACCAAAAAAGCCTTTTGCACGGTGCAAAACGCAACAAATTGCACCGTGCAAAGAAAACTTTTATTTTCTCACAGTGCGTGTCGCTGATTTAAATTCGGCGACTTTCCAGATGAACTGGGGCCAATGCGCGCCAACTGAAAGTTTGCTGAAAGCTAGCTGAAAATGGCAGGGCGCAGCTCGGAAAACAACGTTTCGCAGCTCGCCGGGGCTAAGTTTCAGCTTGTTTTTAGCTGCGCCCAAGACGAGAGCTGCGCCCGTGCAAGTTCTCCGAGCTGCGTCCTATGTGTTTTTCAGCAAACCTTCAGTTAGCGCATTGGCTCCTGGTACATGCCATAGAGGGCAACTTTATCGAAAAAAGCCCACTTTATAAGTCTGTCGGGAAAATAATTGGCACAATGTTGCTGCGCGAATCGCGTCGCTGAATTGAAAAGCAATTTGATTTTGCTGCGACAAAATTAATTTTCTCCGCGGCAATGTGATTTTCGATGCGACAAAGTGCTCATTATTTTCCCGACAGACTGATAATTGCTGAAACGTCCCAATTTGCTCTTTGAGACGTTTGAAAGTCTTCATTAGAGAAAAATTTAGTAGGAGTTTATTCTGCTGAGGTTTGGCTGTGATCTAAATACGCCTTTGACTTTCATAATATGCCAACAACATTATCAAAATTATCAAAAAAAAATTAACAAAACCAAACTCCGCAATTAGCCACAAGACCTCCCAAAAATAAAACAAAAACATTTGCGATTTGACTGCCAATACATGTATAAAAACATATAGCAGACCGCCCGTTCCAAAAAAACCTCCCGTTTTTCATAGCCCAGATGTCGTTCCAGATTCCTCAAAAAAGTAATAAACCCGCGGAAAAAACGTCTGTTTAAATTAAGGCCGTTCTTTTCATCGGCGAAATTGAAAGTCGAAAGCCGAGAAAAATGCGGTCGCAAATCCCAAAGGAGCAGAGAGCGCGACAAATATTGACAAACAGTAAATATGAGTAATGCAGCTGTCAAAGAGCATCGGCTTTTTTTGAGGGATTTCGGGCTGCGTGAGCTAAAAACGGATTTCGAAAAAATTTTTTTGAAACCACTGCATCAAAAAACAGGTTTATTATTATACACCAATTTGAGGTTAAAATCAACGATTCTTTGCGTGTCAGCGATGAATATTGTCATGAATGATATTCTGATGTAACGAAAAAACTGTGAATATCGACTTTTTTGTAATTTAATTGATGTATCTGCCATTAGCCAGCATTAATGGTCAAAATAAACCATAAAAGAAACTGTATACAGTAGTCACTTTCAGGAAGGAAGTGTTTCAAGTGCGACGCCCAGATTAAAAAAAAACAAACTTCGCCCATTTTGCACTGATTTTTTTATGACGCATGTGAGACTTGGCATCAAAAAATCAAACTCATTTCTACCGTAGAGCATTATATCTTCACAAAAAATCATCGTATGCACGACGTGCTTGAAAGTTTCAAAAGGGCCTCCTCTTACTAGGAAAAGTTTATCTGTCTGTCGGGAAAATAATGAGCACAATGTCGCTGCGCCGATCGTGTCGCTGAAATGAAAATCATATAGATAATTTCATTTTCCCGCAACACAATTTATTTGCTTGGTGGCGACGCGATTTTGGATGCGACAGAATGCGACGTTTTGATTATTTTCCCAACAGACTGCATCGTATAAAATGTTACAGACTGGCTTGACTAAATTTATTTTTGTTTTCAGAAATTGCGGAGACTCTTATTTTCCCGGAAGAGTGATAAAGAACACTCATCGTACAAAGTATAAAATGTCACTGGCAGCCTGCAAACCCCAACAAAAATTTAGTTGTTGTGTTTTCAGAATTTGTAGAGGCTCTACCTCCCTTCAACGCCGTGAAAATTCAATTATGTAATGCTCATTATTTTCTCGACAGACTGATAAAAAACATGCGTCGTATAAGATGTCACCGGCAGCCTGCAAAACTTGACAAAATCGGGTCTTGTATAAAATTACGGAGACTCTGTAAAAAATTCGATCAAAGAGTGCTCATTACTTTCCCGACAGACTGATAACAGAGTGTTTTTATTCGTTTCTTTCAAGGCATCGCAAACCGATTGTCCGGAAGCGCAAATTTTTCTGCCTTCCCGATATCTGATCGGTTTGCAGCGATAAAAAATGTGTTGATAAACCGCTTGTTTTGCTCGGCGTTTCCTTTCCAATACTCCTTTCAACTTTGTTTTCCGTCCTTTACAACCATCAAGCTGTTCGGGTTTGTATTTAAGTGTTACAACGGCGGCTGAAACATGCTCGAAGCGGTGTAAAAAGGCATTTTCTTCTCTTCACTCCGACTTGGCGTTTTATTTTTATCACAAGAGAAGTGGTTTGTGTGCGACGCTCACGCGATTTTCAATGATTTTGGGAGAGAGTGGGCGAAGTGAGGAGAGCGGCAAGAGAAAAGAAAAGTCTTTTTGGCCATATCTTTTTCAGTTTTGCAAAAAAAAATTGATTTTTTGCAGAAATACCACACTCTACAGAAGAAATAGGCATGAAACTTTTGATGACAAAATTTGCAAAAAAATGGGGTTTTTTGGGTAATTTTCGAGCTAAAATTTCCAGCTTGATTTTGGCTTATAAGTCTGTCGGGAAAATAATGAACACAACGTCGCTGCGCCAATCGTGTTGCTGAAATGAAAAGCAATTTGATTTTGCCGCGAAACTTCATTTTCTCTGCAGCAATGACATTTTCTTTGCGAAAAAGTGCTCATTATTTTCCCGACAGGCTGAAAACCCCTCGTTTTAAGTGATTTTTTTAGATTTTTCTTCCATTTTTTGATAAAAAATCACCTCTGTTCTCTCTCAAAAACAGCGCTGAGAACACTGACTTTTGGCCTTTCTTATCTCTCAACTTTGCCCCCATTTCCCAGCCAATTTTTTTGCCTCTGAAAACGCACCTTTTATTCAAACAGTGTCGCCGAAAATCGAAGAGAAATCGAAAAAATCCGCCTCGACCTTGCTCCGATCGTCCTTTTGAATTGGCGCGCGATTTTTTTCAGCCCAAGAGCAGCCCCCAAAAAGAACAAGACAGAGAAGAGTCGATTTTCGGCTGTTTTCGACGCCATCGTTTCGAACGGGATTCCCGGACCTTCTCTTTCGCTTATCTAAGCCAACGGGGAGCCGTGATATTGATGAATTTTTAAATTTTTTTTGGGATTTTTGATTTTTTTGAGGGTGTGGGGGTTGATGGCACCATTACCATTTTCATAAAGTTTATGGACATAAAAATGCTAGAGCCTTCCGGACAGTCGCTGGACCGATTTTTTGGCGTGTGCGTCAGGGTGCGAGCGACAGCCGAAAAAGCCTATTGCACGGTGCAAAGAGACATCTTGTTCTCGCAGTGCGTGTTGCCGATTTCAGTCTGGCGACTACAGGATATTCCTGCAGAAAAAATCATTGTTGCTTTACAAAGTTGGCGAAAATACGGTAAGAGAAATAGTTGATTTCCCGATGACCGTTCTCCTCCTTTCGCGTGCTCTCTGCTCGGAAAAGATCGTTGAGTATCTCGGCTAAATGTCAAAATAGAACCCTAGAATTTTCGGCAATTGAGACATGGAGCATTTAGAGAAAGCATGCGGAATTTGAAGAAAATCTCGCCATTGGTCTTTGAGAAATCTCATTTTTATTAAATGTAATAGTACACAAATCGGTCTTTCGGGAAGATAACGAGTACAATGTCGCTGCGCCAATCGCGTCGCTGAATTTAAGAGCATTTTGGTTTTGCCGCGACACATTTTCTCAGCGGCCGTGTGATTTTCGATGCAAAAGAGTGCTCATTATTTTCCCGACAAGCTGATATACAGGGTGTTTTAAGAAATTTTGGCCGGATTTTCTTCAAATTTGGCATGATTTCTCTAATCGTCTTATGTATCAATCGCTAAAAATTCCGTCTTTTTCTTTCTAAACGGAGCCGAAATATTCAACAATCGTTGGTGTCAAGAGAATACGCAAAATTCGGAGAGCGGGCAGAGGGAAAGTTTTTTTTTCTGTTTTTTTCACCATACGGTAAAGTGCGCCGAAATTTATCTGTTTTCTTCGCGCCTTTCACGTTTACGTCTGTCATATCAGTTTTTCTCCTTGGTTGGTTCATGTCAGAGTGCAAGGCAAGTTCAGGACGACCGCTATAAAATTGTTGACAACGGAAACTCGGGTACACACCTGATTCTTTCCCATTTTGAACCGAAAAATTGTGGGTGTTGGTGGAAATAAGCAATTTTCAGAGGGTTTTTTTAAAGTCATTCATTGTTGTTATACTTTAAAATCGGGTATCAGTCTGTCGGGAAAATAATGGGCACTCTGTAACTTCGAAAGTCGCATCGCCGCCGAGAAAATGAATTGTGTCGCGGCAAAATTAAATTGCTTTTCACTTCAACGACACTATTGTAGCAATATGCTCATTATTTTCCCGACAGACTGATAGAGTAAAAATTGAAGCGCTTCCGCTTCCAGCATGTAAAGTCTTGAGCTTTCATGTCATGTCATTGTCGAGAGATTGGCATTTACTTTCCTAAACATTTCTTGAAACACCTTCTCTCACTAAAATGGTCTTATCTATTATTGGAGTGACTAAAATTCGTTGAAACAAGACAGAAAAATCTACCGCCCCAATATGCCTTTCTACCCCGTTTTAAATAAATAGAAATGATTTACCCATGAATTCCGATTGCACGCGTATTTTTCGTTGTTTCATTAGAACGTCTTTTATGCATATTGCATGTACGGGTCGCAGTTCACCGTGAATTTTCCTTGTTGCCTTTTGAAACGTCGCGACAAGTTTTTTTTCGCGACGGTGCATTGCGTAGAAATTTCAAGACTTTTGGGTTCGATCAGTCTGTCGGGAAAATAATGTGGGTTTGTCGCATGTTTCACCTAGTCGCGCACCAAAATTTCAGCCGCGGCTAGCCCTTGCAAAACCTTGAACTAATGCGCGAGAATCCACATTATTTTCCCGACAGACTGATATATATCTTCTAAACAAATTTACCTCCAGCCATACCCACTCATGAGTCCGTCTCCAAGCACTTCGAATGGCCCTTTTACCGTGACTTCTCAATGTTCTCTCAAGTTCGACAACAACTTTTTGTCCAAAGCTTTGGATGAGAGAGATGATGACAACCGTCGATCGCCGTTGTTTGCCAGCTATTCCGGCCGCAATTTGTTCAGTGTTTGCAAGAGGCGAGTGCAAGTGCTCGACACTTTCGCCGGGGAAACTCAGTAAGTTCCATTTTGTGTTCTTGTAAACATAATGTATATAATAAATTGTGTTTTTGATAGAAATCAAACTGTAATGTTTGACGTCGAAAGGCGTGATTGTCGCATGTTCGGTTCAAAGTCCGCCGAACGGAGAAAACAAGGTTAGAGCGGTCGATTAATAGTTGCGCAAGGCCTTCTCTCCTACTTTTTTTTGCTCGCGTAGATGTAACAATCGGGTCAAACAACAAAGCTCAAGTGCAACAGCGTTTCACAAATGTTGTCCGAAAATGCTTAAGAATTGATCCTATTGGTCTGTCGGGAAAATAGTGAGCACAATACGCCGATCATGTCGCTGAAGTGAAAAGCAATTCGATTTCGTTACAACACAATTCATTTTCTCGGCGGTGATGCGATTTTGGATGCGACATAGTGCTCATTATTTTCCCGACAGACTGATAGTGCGATTGCAAAGTTTTGCAGTAATTTCTGCAACATGCACTGCAAAAAAGATTCTTACGAGCGTCCCAAGTACAACCCTCAGATTAGCCATAAATTTTGCGTATCATTTTGTCGGGAAAATAATGTGGATTTTCCGCAGCAAGACGAATCGGCTCATCGCACAAAACTTCGGCTGCTAACGGTCGCAAAGCGATGATGGGCGATTTGAAAGCGCTACAAATCCACAGTATTTTTCCGACAGTCTCATAGATGGCTATGCTCATCATGTGCGCAAAATTTAAAGAAAATCTGAACTTCAAATCTTCCTTTTCTTAAACTTGTTAGAAATCGACTGTAACCATGATTACTAAAATTATATCCTTGCAGAACACTGAACCTATGTTTTATGCCTGTGAAATACGACAAAACCTTCTACGACATTGACACGATCAAAATCGAGGCTCTTTACGAAACGTCGGAACACAATGGAATCATTGCTCTGCAGTAAGTTGAAAAGACCGTTGTCAACGAAAATCTTCTTCGATTTGAGAAGAAGCCGGGGAAAATTTTGGGCAATGTCATGAGAGCCGCGACAAATGTCCATGCACTTTGTATAATAAAAATAAAAAAAAAATAATGGTCCCGCTTTCAGGCTCAACAAAATGTTTGGCGGGACCACAGCGGTCTTGGCCAAGGTCTCAATCAGCTACATCGACTCTAAAGTCACCATAGAAGAGAAGCTCGGCTTCTGGGATGACTTTTACGTTTTCACCATACAACATCTCGCCGATGAGCTTCTATTAGTTGTCGCGCATGCCAGTTCGGTCTGTCATAAAGCCATCTTGTACAAGGATGGGGAAATTTTCGAAAATCGGACGAGCTATTCGATGGATCCTCATCACAAAGAGCCTCGTGCGGATTCGCGGATAATCACGATCCTGGCGGAGACAGCGGGCTTCGCCAACGGCCGACTGACATTCCTGGCCTACCATGCCGACAATAATGCCAATGTTTATGAGATAAAGTTGTGTGAGGATCGGTTCCCAATGTATTTCATGGGAACAATGGCTGATGCTGATGTGAGTTGGTGCTTTTTAAAAATGGCTTTATCAGTCGGTCTGGAAAATAACGTGGATTCGTCGCGCCTTGAAATCAAACATCAACGCTTTGCGACGTCTAGCCGCGGCTGGAAATTTGGTCCGTAATTGTGACGAGGCGAGACATTTTTCTGCGATAAATCCACATTATTTTCCCGACAGACTGACAGCACCGCAAATTCTTGCCAATAATCAAGGCAAACTGATACGTCGAGCTTCATTGCTAGCTTTGCAATAGCCAGCCTTTACCACTGATTCTTTTTCACTCAATCCTTTTGCAGATGCAATCGCTTGGAAAGTACAAAAACGGCTTGATCATTCGGACCGGCTACGATGGGAAGTCGGTTCAGGCCATCTCCTTCCTCGATCTCTCAAGCCTGCAATTCCACAACCTGGGCCTGTTCTTCAACAGCTCAACGCATTTCGCCTTCAACGGCGACACACTGCTCTCGGTGGATTCGAAGGCGAACACGATTACTCGACATCGTTTTGACACGATGGAGAGCCTGGAAACGATGGCGTTTTCTGTCTACAAAAATGAGGTCTATAGCGGCGCTGGAGGGAGTGACGATAGTGAGAGGAATGGTCTTCAATTAGTGATGCCTGCTTCGTTGAGAGATTACATTGTCCCGTGACTAGAGGCTCGTGATTTTCGTAGAGATGCACGGTTACATCCAACAGTCGGTTGGCAATTACTATAGTCGGTTTATGCATGATGCCTTGGATAGCAGGTGGCTGAAAAGTCTTGACATTTGTGCCTGGTGCAAAGACATGTCAAGACTTTTCGACTCATCTTGATTTGATTGTAAATTATTTTAATTATATTACACTTTATTGCGCAATAAATAGGTTTGGATTCGAAGGAAATGATATTAAAAACTGCTTTTTATAATACTATATCAGTTGTCACAATACAACCGGAACTTCAAAAAATTCTTTATTTGCTGAGTTCATAACAGAGACCACAGTTACTCTTTGAGGTATAACATTCTATATATAATTTTTCAAAAATGAGTAGACTCTTTGTTGCCGTGCAAGGACTCCAATTTTGCACTGTGCAATCGAAATATTGTGCGACAAAAACCATCTTCAACGGAGTCGCTGCGATATTTTTGAAGTCTATTACGATTTTTCAAAAGTGCGTAGACTTTTTTCGTGGGCCGCACCGTGCACAAAACCCCTTTTTGCACGCTGCATTTGACCTTCTGCACCATGCAAGTGCAATATCGCAGCAACTCAAGCTTTTGTCAACAGAGTCTCGCAAATTTTGGGCGAGGGAAAAGAAATTGCACAGTACAAAATTTTTCAAAAAGGATAGCGTCGCGCAACATGCATTGAAAAAAGTCTGCGCACTTTTGAAAAAAGCGAAGTACAATAAATTTCATAGAAACTCTGATAGCCATTTTTTCACCGCCATGCCTGTTGAAACTGGTTGAAATATTCGTCAGCTTCGCCGACATGCTGCTTGACCTTCATTGGCCGCGCGGTTTTGCCGATGATCCGCAGCGCTTGAAGATCTTTAACGACTGCGCTTCGAATGAATTTGTTGAAATACATGATGCCCAGCATATGAAGAAGCGAGAACACGTCGGCTTGCACGTAGCCGAGCTGAAAACGAGGCTTGTAAAATACGCAATGGACATATATTTTTTGGCCAAAAAATCTCAAAGAAAATAAGAAATTTCTACCTGTGAAAGCAAAACCGGCAAACCATCATCACCTCCCTTCGACTGGTCCGTCATATAGTACCACGTCCACATGGTTACGCCTCCCGCAACCAGCATAAAGTACATGACGAACGAGACGCAAATCGAATACGCCCAGGTGGAGTTCTCGAACTGCTGATAGCGCGCAGTCAGGCTCTTCAAATTGACCCGTTCCCGCATCTGCGACACGTTTTGGCGGTAGAGAATGTAAGTGTACTGAAAAATATTGGTTGGAGAGGGAGGTATTTTCTGCATTTTCTTTACTTCCCGGATGCAAAATGGTAGGTTTTTTGACTACGGAATCAGGTCCGCTGGACCGCAAAACTTCCGCGTAACTGACTGGGGAAGCACCCCAAGTGCGACGCTCAGATTTAGATGAAATTTGGCACCAATTTAGAATAATATTTTCTACAACATATGCGTGACTCCTAGCTTGCGCTTTGCAGAAAGCAATGAGATTTTTTGGTCAAAGGTTGAACATATGACACATTTTAGCGAATTTTGACATAAAAATTTCCAACCTATTTCAACAATAGAGTGTAATGTTTCCACTAAAAATCAATTTCTAAACTGACAAATCGATGGATAAAAAGCGTTATCTCTGTGACCGCTCTCCCGGCCAAAAAGGTTGCTGAATACCTTGTCTGTGCCTGCAAAGCGGAAGCTAAAATTTTGAGATATTGGTATGGGCCTATGCCCATAACGTGGGCAAAATTTAAAGAAAATCTGAGCGTCGCACTTGGGGTATTTCCTTTTATAGATCACTATGTAGATTTTAAGGCATGTTTGAACAGAAAATCAGAATTTTTTACTAATGAAGTCAGTTAGAAAACCCTGACAACCTAGGTCGTAATTATTAGGTTGGGGAATAAGTTCGTAGAGCTTTTTATTGTTTTGTTTTGCAAGGATTGTTTGTTGTTTGGCAAAGGGTATATATATTATTTGATACAGTTTTTTCTCCTCTACAAAACTGTGTTTTTAGTTTTTTTTGAAAATTTAATTTTTTATAATTTTTTGGGCTTAAAAAGTTTTTGAGGTCCTCTTCGCCATCGAATTTTTCACCTCGGATTTGGTTTGACAGAAAGCGGAAAAGGTGGTAATCGGTTGGCGCAAGGTCCGAGAGTATGGTGGATGCTAAATAACCTCCCATTCGAACTCATGGAGTGCGGTTTTGACGACTTGTGCAACATGAGAGCAAGATGACTCGTGGAGCAAGATGACTTGGCATTGATTTCAGTCGAATAGCCCCATTTTCGAGGTGTAGTTGGGCATAATAGAGCTCCTTGTTGACAGTGGCGTTCTTTTGAGGCATGTCCCAATGCACCATGCCTTCCCAGTCCCCCCAAATGCAGATCATGGCCTTTTTGGGTGGGGATCTTGCTTGACTGTCCCCTGGGGCCACCCACTCCAGGAAACAGTCAACATTTTGCTTTATATTGACGTACAGACACCATTTTCATCCCCGATGATGATTAGATACAAAGACCGCCGTTTGCGTCCACGTGCTGCTCGGCGAAAAAAGCAGGTGTCGAAAACGCAAATTTTTGCCTCCTAGATGGTTCACTTTTAAGCCCAAAAAATAATTAAAAATTAAATTTTCAAAAAAAACTAAAAACACAGTTTTGTAGAGGAGACAGAACGCTTTCGAATGCATATATAAACTTTTCCAAACAACAAACAATCGTTGCAGGACGAGGCAATAAAGAAATCGTTGCGGACTTATTCCCCAACCTAATATATAGACTTCGCCCATCTCCCCCACCGTATTTATAAAATATTTACAAAAGGAACAAAAAAAGATTTCTAAAAACCAAAAAAAAATCAAGATAGTGTTCCCACTTACCACAGCGCAAATCGACGATGAAATGGCTCCCACAATAAAAAAGAAAAACGACAGTCTTGGCTCGCGGTCGGTAACCAAGCATCCGCTTCTGTTCTCGGCCAACGAAAACCATCCATGGAAAAAGTACCAGTTGAGGAAGATTCCAAACGGAACCGTTTGGAAAAACTGAAAACGAGCATTCAAGAAAAAAGAATCGTTTGTATTATATATAGCTTAGTCCACCTCAAAAAAAACTTACTACGACCGCCATGAGGATGATGCCAACTTTCATTGAGCGATTTTCGTAATCATCCACCCAAATAGTTGCAAAGTGTTGCTCAACTGTCAGCATGTTCATGCAAGACGAAGCGCTGAGCAAGGAGATTGTGTGCACCACGCTGACAACGGCACACAAGCCGTTGGAAAGCACTCGATTCGACGAATCTTGAGCGTACTTCACGGCTAGCACTTCCAGATGATGCGATGTCGACGTGGCGATGAAAGCGGCCGTGGTGAGACACTGAAAGAGAAAGCGATGCGGTAATCTTGACAGTGCAAGTCTAGGGCTGAGATTTCAACGAACTGATAAGTAATAATAGCAATCGTTACTTCCTAATGTCAATTTTGGACCAATCCACTCACCAAGACCAATTTCAAGTTCTTGTGGATCCTCTGCGAGGTGTAAATTTTCCAAAAGAAATACGCCGTCAACACAGATGTTGCAATACACGAATAGATGAGCAGTTCATTGACTATCGCCAGTTCCAGCTCATACATTTTTGCATCCTGGAAATGGACGATTATCAGTCTGTCGGGGAATAATGTGGATGGCTTTAAATTTATACGGCAATAATCAAGGAAGGGGATTCAAGCGCGACGCTCAAATTTCCTTTAAATTAGCGCACATTTCAGGAATAGGCCACATATCGATTCCTGAATGTTTTAGTGACCATTCAAGCCACTTATGCACCTGGAAAATTAATTTGCAAATTAGGGAACCTGAAAAAAACAGCACAGGAAAAAATTGCGCTTTGCAGGCACCGCCGAGATATTGGTTGATCTTTGCGACCGAGGCAGTGAATAAATGCGGAGAGCGGCAGAGACAAAACACTTTTCGGCCATAACTTTGCTAGTTTCGCGCGGAAAAAGATGATTTTTTGTGGAAATATCACCCATGAGTGATATTTCCGCACTATAGTAGAAATGGCTATGATTCTTTTGATGCCAAAAAATTCGCAAAAAAAATTCATTTTTGCCCATTTTCGACCTAAAATTCCCAGTCGATTTTGCAAAGCCAGAGCTAAGAGTCTCACAAATATTTTAGAGATAACTAGCCTTAATTTGCCCCAACTTTCATCGAGATCTGACCCGTCGCACTTGGAGCACCTCACCTTATAAGTATCTCTCTTCCAAACCCAATCATCACCCGCCCATGGGAACATGAGTAATCGAGACAAAAAAGGCAATTTCAACAAATTGTCTGGCACAATAACGGCTACAAACTCATTTCACGGCAGAGTACAAAACAGTTCCCACGTTGACAAAAATGCCTTCCGCTGGCCTAGTTATATAATTTCATTTTTGTCGAGGAAAATGCAATCAGTCCAAGAACATTCCATTCGCTTCCAATTTTGCGAGGTAAATTAATATAATAAATGGAATTACAATGCAGGGAGTTGACGGCTTTTTGCAGAGTAAAAACAAGAAAAGGAAAGCGCCAAGGGCAAGGTTATGATTAGCGGAAAAAAACATTAATTGCTCCGCATAGTCCGTTCGAAAAGTCGCCGGAGTGATTTTTGGCTTTTGCGTTGTGCAGAAAAAGTCTGGGTTCGAGCGACAACAAGAAAAAGTGTATTGCGCAGTGCAAAGTAAACTTTTGTTTTCGCACAGTGGATGTCGCGGAATTCACGTCGACAACTTCGCATGATACCCATGATGTGGAGGAGCGAAAATGCGTTGGCTTGGATGTATCCAACTAGACATGGCTCCCGGGCCGGCCTGGGCCGGGCCGGGAGCCATGTCAGATTTCAGATCGGCCGGGCCGGCCGGACCATTTCCGGCCCGTCGGCCGGGCCGGCGTTTTGGCCCGGCCCGGAATATTTAAAATCCAGAATCTCGAAGCGAAAATTGGGTTTGATAATGAAAATAAACGCAATGTCAAGACACAATTGGTTTTTTTAAAGGTATTTTTGTTTTTAGATAGCTATGGAACACAGTATTTATCCATTTACATGATGATAGAAAAAAATTTGGTCATAAGGAGCTAGACTTGGGGAGACTTTCGTTTCAATGGGCCGGCCCTGGCCGGGCCGAAGCAAATTTAAAACGGGCCGGGCCGGCCGGAACCCTTCAGGCCGACGGGCCGGGCCGAGATTTTCTGCCCGGGCCGGCCGACGAGCCATGTCTATATCCAACCTAATTCCAAGAGGCGACAACCTGCCACTATTTTCGCAGGATTATATGCAAAAAAGCATGAAACTTTTCATGCCAAAATACGCAGAAAAAAGTCATATTCTAAGCAAGTTTTGTGCGGAAAATTTCGGTAGTTTCTGCAACGCACAAAAAACTACATAGAAGTGACTAAAAAACTGACCCATGCTTACGCCTAGTTTCATCAAAATTTGAGCGTCTCACTTCGCATAATGTCTGTCCAATTTCAAAACTCTATGTATACATAACGTAAAGCACGTAGTATTTATTACTTTATGATGTGGACATACGAGACATGCACCTGATATGAACTACGAAGCCACAGTACAATGATAGATGCAAAGTCTAAAGCTCGGGCACTCCCGAGCTTCAAAACAACCCTGCGTGACAACGAAACCGTTCGACTTGTGGCACAAATAATACATCTACGAAAGCAAAGACTTTGAATTGGCCAAATTCAATTTGCAACTGGTCCTTGCAATGTAATCTACTATAGTGTACAGCTTGGTGGAAAACATGTTACAATTCTGGGAAGGAATAGCTTCGTATATGGAATACAAACATCCACCCGCTAGAAAAAAAGGAAATACAAAGTATTGTGGAATATGCATATGTCAAGCCTCCGCACTACGAATGGCGGGAGACAAAAACAATATTTTCTATATTTAGAAAGGGTATACGTATGTATTGTTATAGGACGCGGTGGAGCTAATCCCTGAAAATGTATTGTTTAGTTATTATACTGTGATCTCAATGGAATAGACAATGCCCGCACACACACGACCAGACATGGGTGGGAGTCGGGCTATAGAAACCTTGAAAAGGGCCGGCCCCAACGTTTCGGGGCCGGGCCAAACGAATCCCCGCCCCCCCGGGCGCCCAGACTTGCAGGAAACTTCAGTGGGGGACCTGATCCAGTGGCAAAAAACGTACCATTTTGCATCCAGCAAAATCAAAAACTGTGGCAAACGCTTCCCTCTCCAAGTGAAGAAACTCAGATTTCAAAAGCGCGCTCACCCTTTTTGTGAGGAGAAAGGGCGCGCCCTTCAAAACAAAGTTCTTTCACTTGGAGAGGGAAGCATTTTGCCATATTTTGAATGCCTCCCGGATGCAGAATGGTACGCTTTCTGCCACTGGATCCGGTCCCCCACTGTACATACTTTGCGGGCAGCCAAAAGAACCACGGAGATTATGCGGGCATGTTTGGAAATCAGCCAACATTTGCCTACGACAGGAAATATAGCGATGGATGTGGCAGTGGACAAATTCAATAGATTCATGTACTACTTATCGGTACCAGGGAGTCGCCACCGCAAAATTTCTATCATACTATGTATGATAACGGAAGAAAAATTGCAATTATAATCGGTAAATGTCGACCAACGATTAGGCCCCCTATGCTCGGCCCCTTTTGAGAAAAAACATTTTTTCCTTGTGTCGGAATGAAGAAATCATTGAAAAAAATGTTAATTGAAGGGATCGAAAATGCTGGATATTTCTTACGAAGCACGAAGTATAAGACCCATTGGTGAGTAAGTTTAGGCATATAAAAAAGTAAAATTAAAGGGTTACAGGTCCCCATCAGCCAGGTTTTCTGTTAGTTCATTGTACAGCATAAACATGACTTAGTTAATCCGACAAGTGGTAGTGCCGGAAGAAATACCTCAACAAAGGGTTTAAGAGCTTTTGTATTATTATTACATAATAGTAGTAATTATAGCAATTATTTTAGCAAGGCGCTCAGACGGTCAGCTAATTTAATCTCTTATATTTCGAACCTCAAGCCACAGACAAATCACATATTATGTTAACATCATATAAAGAAATAGTTAAGTGCGCGTTAGAACAGGTTTAACCCTTTCCGGACGAGTCGGCACCTCCATGCAGAAATGAAAGAGGGTACCCTACTGAGTAACGGCATAATAGTGGTTCAGCCCATCGAAGCGTTATTTGGGACTTATGACAAAAAATGCCCTAAAAAGTACCCCCAGTTGACATAACCCTTATAAAATTTAGCTAACGACCTGTAAATTAGAAACTACCCCTAAGGTAAAGTCTAACACTCCTACTACTGTTACATCCAAGAACTGTCCAAATTGGACCACTACGGGATTAGTTATCGACTTTTGGAAATTGAATTTTAAATTTCGACCAATTTTTGGCCCAAAATTGAGTATATCTTCCGCCGGAATCAACCATTTCAGTCAAAATGTGGTTTTTCTGAATCTAGAGTGACGCTAGCTTCTTCCCAGAATGTTTCCAGAAAAAACCTACAGGGCACGTTTCTGTAAAAAGCGAAAAGGTTGAAAGCGTAAAGGTTTCATCGTATAAAATGTCGCCGCAAGCCGAGAAGGGTCGGGCGCACGCCACGAAAAAAGTGGAAATAGAGAAATTCGCGGGAAAATGTTTTCGACATTTCATACGCTGAAACCGTTACAAATAAATAATAAAAATCTTTCCAAAATTCTAATAAACAACAATTTACGTGTGAAACCGGCGAGAAAGCATCGAAAGGATTCTAGGAGGTGCACCCCGAACTTCTCAGATTGATCGAAGAAGAGAAAAGAAATTATATTGTACTAGGCACCATTGGATCAAAATCGATGAATCTGACCGAATTCGAGCTCTTCCGGGGTTTACAAGACTAACAGGGCTTTGATCTTGCTACAACAGACCACTACTACATTGAAATTCATCAAATCTTCTTTAATTCCACCTAAACATCAAACCAATAAGAATAATCAAAATTACATAAATTTTTGACAATCCATCGCATTTGTCGGATGCAATCTGAACTCGGAAATCAATCTCCACACCCTTTGGTACATTATGCTGGCTTTCACATTCTACTTCAACATGGACCGGCTGAAATATCAGTTATATTATTTTAGGTATAACCAGAGAAAATTATTAGCTCAACGGCCTAGAAAAACAAAAAAATCAAAAAGACAACGTCACAAACTTACCTTGAAATGTTCTGAACGTCGTCTGCTTCCTCTGATCCAGCTTTGCTCACGCCTTCTCTTCGCGTTTCTCCATCAGTTCCTGCAAAATGATGCAAAAATCTATTAACAAGTGCCCTTTTGCTATTGTCAAATTTCCAGATTTCTTCTTCATAACGTCCGCTAGGATGTCTCACACAACACCGAACATCGATTTATCCCTAAACACAAGGACCAAAGAGAAATCTTACTTTTTCTGGAGACACATCAATAGGTAAAGAATCAGTTTTTGTGTCAGAGCGCGATGGGCCGGCCTCCATGGACTCATCCATTGTATTCAAAACGATGTCTCTGCATCTTATCTTCATTTGCTTCCTCTGATCCAGCTTTTCACGCTCCCTCTCCACCCCTTTCTTGCGTTTCTCCATCAGTTCCTACCAAATTATGCAATAATCTATTGACAAGTGCCCTTTTGCTTTTGTCAAATCTCCAGATTTCTTCTTCATAACGTCCGCTAGGATGTCTCACACAACACCGAACATCGATTTATCCCTAAACACAAGAACCAAAGAGAAATCTTACTTTTTCTGGAGACACATCAATAGGTGGAGAATCAGTTTTTGCGTCAGAGCGCGATGGGCCGGCCTCCATGGACACATCCATTATATTCAACACTTGGAACTGACAACAACGTAATTTTTGACATACTATTCATCCCCAAATTATTCCAAATCTCAGAGTTACAATACTATCTAACACAATATTCGTTCTTTCAAAAAAAAATAAAAATATTGGGCGCAGCTCGAAATCTCTATTTCCAATTTTACCTTACGTTTTTCGTGGCGTGCGGGCGCAGCTCGAAAGGCGAAAATAATATATATTTTTTTGAGAAATACTATTTTAGTGTGAAACTAAAGCAAAATCCAATGAAATTGCCTGAAAACGCATTAAAAATATTAAAATGACATTGAGTTAATGTTTGCGTGCTCTGTCTGTCTGTATTTCATCTGAATTCAGCTTGTCGACACTAAAATAATATTTTTCGAAGAAAATATATTATTTTCGCCTTTCGAGCTGCGCCCGACCCTTTTCGGCTTGCGGCGACATTTTATACGGCGAAACCTTTACGTTTTCAACTTTTTTGCTTTTTACAGAAACGTGCTCTATAGGTTTTTTCTGGAAACATTCTGGGAAGAAGCTAGCGTCACTCTAGATTCAGAAAAACCACATTTAGACTGAAATGGTTGATTCCGGCGGAAGATATACTCAATTTTGGGCCAAAAATTGGTCGAAATTTAAAATTCAATTTCCAAAAGTCGATAACTAATCCCGTAGTGGTCCAATTTGGACAGTTCTTGGATGTAACAGTAGTAGGAGTGTTAGACTTTACCTTAGGGGTAGTTTCTAATTTACAGGTCGTTAGCTAAATTTTATAAGGGTTATGTCAACTGGGGGTACTTTTTAGGACATTTTTTGTCATAAGTCCCAAATAACGCTTCGATGGGCTGAACCACTATTATGCCGTTACTCAGTAGGGTACCCTCTTTCATTTCTGCATGGAGGTGCCGACTCGTCCGGAAAGGGTTAAGTAATAGAAACCATAATTAGTTTCTCAATTTAGGACATCCCTGCCGTTGTCGTCATCTTTCTTCGGCCTGAATAGAGTACACCATTTAAATTTTACATTGGCAACTCCCTTTTTCATCGTATAATATGTCCCTGGAACTGGTAAGCACACAAATCTACAGAATTTGTACACCGCTTTCTTAGTTATGGGAACTTGTTTTCAAAAAAATGGTTTTTGAACCTTTAAAAATGCCTGGCTAACCTCATGATAATTATTCAGACCACATCTAATTTTAATTTACCGCCTCTAGTTGCCAAATTCATTGTTAGAATTTCCAAATGTTGGCTGATTTATAAACATGCCCGCAGAAGCTCTGTGGTTCTTCTAGCTGCCCGCAAAAAATGCTCGCAGGGGAAGTTCCACAACTGCGATGCTTGGATTTTGATGAAACTGGGCACAAATTCAGTATATTTTTTCCTAAACCATATTCGAGGGTCTGAGATCGCGTTTTGTAGAAATGAAAATAGAAAAAATATGACATTTTTTCGCGCGATCTTTGACATGCAAGAGTGTCATGCCAATTTCTACCCAAGCGGGAAATGTTTAAACAAAAAAAAACAATTTTTTCCATAAGAAACTGGCAAAGTTATGGGTGAAAGTAGTTTCATTTCTTACCGTTTCCGCGTTCCTCGTACTTTCTCGGCCGCAAAATAGCTCAGTATTAAAAACAAAATGAGCTAAAGTCGAAAGGCTTACAGTATTCACTTCCACGCCTGCTCAAACTGATTGAAATACTCTTCCGCTTCATTTTCATGCCTCTTCACGCCCGGTCCCACTGAATTCGATAAAATTCCGATAGCCTGTAGATCCTTGATGACTGCGCTTCGTATGAACTTATTGCTGAACATGATACCCAAGACGTGGAGGAGGGAAAATGCGTCTGCTTGGATAAACCCAACCTAAAATATGGGTAAAATTTTATGGTCAACGATACCTCTGCAACAGCCAACCCGAGCGTACGAACTTCGCTTTGTTCCGGGTCGACGATGAAGTACCATATCCAAACCGACAGCCCGGCCGCAACCAGGAGGAAATACATGACAAATGAGACGCAAATGGAATGAGCCCATGTTGAGTTCTCGAATTGTTGATAGCGTGAGCTCAACGTCTTCATCTCCGCGCGGTCGTTGAACATCGAAACGCTTCGTCGATAAAGACCGTACATGTACTGAAAGCGCTTAATATGTAAATTCAAAACAACTGTTGTAAATGAACATAGGCATATATATATATATATATATATATATACTGTAATTCGGCACTTACCATAGCGCACGCCGACCCACTGAAACAGCCGGTAATGAAGCAAACAAACGATAAGCGCGGTTCGTGATGCAGTAACAGACAGCTCTCCTTGGTCTCAAGCATCGAATACCAGTCGTGGAAAAAGTACCATTCCAGGAAAATACCCAATGGAACAGTTTGTAGAAACTGAAAAAAAAACGACCTCAAAAGACGGAGGCACCACAACATCTACCATTTCGAGTAACGAACCCGTCAAAGCCTACAGTTAGTTAATTTGTACAATGGGGGACCTAATTCAGTGGCAAAAAACGTATTTTTTTGCATCCGGGAAGTATCAAAAAATGTGGTAAGATACCTTCCTCTTCTAGTGAAAAAACTCCGTTTTCAAAAGCGCGCCAACTCTTTTTGCGAGGGCAAGGACGCGCCCTTCAAAAAGAAGTTTTTTCACTTTGAGAGTGAAGCATTTTGCCACAGTTTTGATACTTCCCGGATGCAAAATGGTACGTTTTTTGCCACTGGATCGGTCCCAACTGCACTTCCTGCTTATGTAAAACAGTCGGTCATAAAGTTGCCGTCTATGCTGTCGAAAGGCAGGCGTTAAATTTCAACCCGTACAGTGGCGGACCTGATCCAGTCGCAAGAAACGCACCATTTTGCAACCGGGAATTTTCAAAAAATGTTGCAAAATGCCTCCATCTCCAAATAAAAAACTCCGTTTTTGGAGAGCGCGCCCTTACCCTCACAACAAAAAAAGTCGCGCTTTTGAAATCGCAGCTTTTTCACTTGAAGAGGGAGGTATTTTGCTGCGTTTTAAATACATCCCGAATACAAAATGGCACGTTTTCTGCCAATGGATCAGGTCCGCCACTGTAAGCCCCAAGGCTTCAAATTATGCTGTTTATTACTCTGTCGCGAAAAATAGTGAGCGATGTTGTTGCACCAATCGCGAAGTGAAAAGCAATTTGATTTTGCCCCGACACAATTCATTTTCTCGGCGGCAATGCCATTTCCGATGCGACAGAGGTTCATTATTTTCCCGACAGACTGATATACACCCAAGTAGTCATTTTGGTATGAAATTGACTCTTGTGACCTCAAAAATTGTTTGTTATAGACAGGTTTTGCTGCATAGAAGTTCACAGTCTCGGATATTTGATTTTGGGGTAGTTGTATATATACTACAGTCTGTTAGGAAAATAATACGAATTTGGTGCAGCAAAAGGCGCCTATGCAATTGCGCAAAAAAACTCCAGCCGCTGCAAAAGAGATAGATGCTAAAACTCACAACAATGCCGACCAAGACAACTCCCACCCGCATCGATCGGTTCTCGTAGTCGTCCACCCAAATGGTCGCAAAATACTGCTCAACCGTCAGCATGTTCATACACAACGACGCACTCGCCAGACATATTGTGTTGATGGTGCTGAGTGAGATGCAAATGCAGTTGATGATAAGTCGGTTCTCAACTTCTCGAGTCTCCTCGATCAGCAGTTCCGCCAGCTGCTTCGAAGCCGAGAGGAGGACAAAAGAGAGGGCACTTACGCACTAAAACTTACTTAAATATATATTTTAGAGCCACCAACTTACAAGGACCAATTTTAAATTCTTGTGGACCCGTTGTGATCTGTAGACCTTCCACAAGAAGTAGGCACTCAAAATGGAGGTTGATACGAACGTGTAGACCAGGATTTGTCGAACCACGGACACCACTTCGCTGGCGAGGTCTTCGTACATACCTATAAACACATAAGCTTAATACTGGTGGTTACATAAAGTGCGTAGACTTTTTCAGGACGCACATCACGACAAAATCGCATCGCCACGAGAAAAAAGAATTGTGTCGCGGCAAAATCAAATTTCCTTTCACTTCAGCGACACAATCGGCAGCGACATTATACTCATTATTTTCCCGACACACTAATAAAAGTTCGTAGAATTTTGCACCGTGAATTTCGGCTTCTTCGCGCGAGAGTGGTATTATGTGTCAGTGCGGCACATGACTACAAGTCTACGCACTTTATGAAAATTCCAGTAGTATTATAAAATGAGGGAAGTACTGACACCGGAAATACCATAACTGCGACGCTCAGATGTTTTTTCTACTATGTAAATACTACGTAGTCACCGAGAGAGTATGCGAAAAGTGGAGAGCGGTCATTAAAAAAAACAGTTTTTTGCCATTTCCTTCACGCGGAAAAAAACGATTTTTTTGTGAAAAAATTGACCTCTATGGCAGCAATGTATGAAACAAAGATCAACTTTCACCGGACTCTACAAGTCTGCATTTACATCGAAAAAAAACTCTAAGAAAGTTGCTAGACAGGTGGATTTTTTAGGTCATAAAATTAACGCTAAACCCCCCGTAATGATAATTTAATTACTATAGCTTGGGTACACGCGCACTGCAATTTTAAAATCTATGCTTGTGACACGCAAATTTTGATGCAAGCACACTCAAAAAACACGGTGTGGCCGGCGTCGCAAAATGGGGCGGGCGCACACTTGCGGGCAGCCACTTTGCGGGCAGCCGACGTTTGCGGCCAGCACCGGCATTTGCGGGCAGCCTGGCACATTTGCGGGCAGGGTCGACAGTTGCGGGCAGCCTGGAAGATTTGCGGGCAGCCGACATTTGCGGGCAACAGTTCCAAAAGTTGCTATACAGTCTGTGTGATTGTTTTTTCCTGTTGCCCGCAAATGTCGGCTGCCCGCAAGTGCCGCTTGCCCGCAAATGTCGGCAAATTTCCAAAATATCGCAGTAATATTTCCACCTCCACCCTGTTACCCTCAGGTGCCGTCTGCCCGCAAGTGTCGGTTGCCCGCAAGTGTCCCAGCCGGCCCGCAAGTGTCTCAGCTGCCCGCAAATGTGACCCCCCAAGTTTTGCCCGCAAAATGGTTGCCCGCAAGTGTCGCAACGCCCAAAATGGCTATCCGCGACAAACACTGTGAAAAAATGGTAATTGAAAGGTAGATTGAGACGGCTGGATATTTCAGACTGATAAAGCTCAGGTCAGCACCGTGAGTTATATCAGTCTGTCGGGAAAATAACGTGCATTTGTCGCGCCCTGCAATCCCCCATCATCGCTTTGCCACGGCTAACCGCGGCTGGAAATTTGATACGCGACCGAACATTTTGCTCCACATTATTTTCCCGATAATTCGATACTCGTTGCAAGTCCTTCGCGTGAAGGCACGAGAAAATGTCAAGACCCTTGGCCTGCCTACTTAATACAAAAAACAAAGTTTTCTTGCACATGTACATTTTGCCTAGATACGACAGCTCAATTTTGTTTTCCAGCCCGCCTCCCAGACCAATAAAAACAATGGCGTTGTAAATACTTGCTGCAAAATTAATGCGCTAAACTTTTCCAAACTTTTGGCGGCAAGATAGGTCGTCTCTGCAGAGCGCAAGTTAGAGTGTGCCTTAAAAATTTGGCTTAAATTTGTCCCCAGTTTCATACAAATCTGAGTGTCGCAATTCGAGCACCTCCCCCTTGAACTTATCTCTAACCTGTTTTCCACAGGTAATATGTGCATATTCAATTCAAACATTACTTTACAGATTATTTCCAAACCTAAAACACCTTCCAGTTTCACCTGTGTTCCTCACGCCCCTCGCCGTCCAATTATTGCTGCATATTTAACAAAGTATACTATAGATCTGTTGGGAAAATATTCTGGACTTGTCGCAACGAAATGTCGTGCCTCGTTGAAAAAAGAGTGCAGTTGCGCACCAAAGTTTCAGCTGTGGCAAGCCATCGCAAAGCGATAATGGGCTAGTACATACCCTTCAAAAGGCGTTGCGGCATATTATTCGCCTTTTCTACGCCGTATTCCACGAAGACAGCAGATTGTTGAAGTAGGTGTCGCCTTCTTGACCAGGTGCGGTTTTGGCGACGAATTCGCAAGGGTCGACGGAATGAAGACAGCAAAAAATGGTGCGCAAATCTCGACGGACAACATGGCGCATGGCCTCGTTGTAGAACATGAAACAAAACATGTGATAAAGGGCGTACATGTCAACGGAACAGTAGCCCATCTGAAACCAGTGGCAAATATAAGTCTGTCTGGAAAATAATGAGCACTCTGCCGCGTCGAAAATTGCATCGCCGTCGAGAAAATTAATTGTGTTGCGGAAAAATCAATTTTTTTCACTTCAGCGACGCGATTGGCACAGCGGCACTGTGCTCATTATTTTCCCGACAGACTGATAGAAGATGATTTAACTCACATCCGTGGTGATTTTCCCGTACGGGTTATATTCGCCATATTCCCTGGCAAACTTCCCTCGCAAAAACGACAACAGGAGACCAATCAAGCTCAGTATCATATACCCAATTAGCGAAGGCACAATTGACTGATTCGAATCCACATTTGCGGTTTGTTGATAGCGCGCGCTCAGGCTCTCCAGACTCAGCCGATTCAGCATCTTCCGCCGATTGTAGCGGTGCAGGAGGATTAGCCACTGAAAAAAAATCAGAAAAAAATGGCAATGCCTCCTGCGAACGTCGAAAATCGCATCGCCGCCGAGAAAATGAAGTGTGTCGCGGCAAATTCAACTTGCTTTTCGCAAGTTGAATTTGCCGTGACGCGATTGGCTCAGCGACAATGTGCTCACTATTTTCCCGACAGACTGATAGACATTCAGGAACCTCTACTTACCGCCGAACACAAACTACAAGTGATAAAGCACAACGCAAAGCCCATCAGAGCCAATTCCCAATGATGGTCCACCGGGATACAACTCTCAACCGAGTTATTCAAGTCATAGTCATCACTGAGGTACCACCAGTTAATAAACACTCCGAATGGCACGCACTGAACCACCTGCAGGGTAAAAAACGTCAAACAAATGAAGTCGTGAGTGATTCATGATCACTTACCACAATCATCATTAAAATAACGCCAACTTTTATCGACTTCTCCTCGTAATCATTCACCCAAATGGTCGCCAAATGCTGCTCCACGGCCAACATATTCATACACAACGCGGTTAACATCAGCGCAATCATGTGAATGGTCGCCAACGCCACGCATGTCACGTTCAGAAGGTATCGAGGTCTGATGTCCGCAGTCCACTCGATCATTAGGTGAACAGCAATCCGGGAGCCGTTCATCACCACAAAAGAGCCGGCGGCACAGGACTGAAAAATTGAGAAACAGTGGAATCTTAAGATTGAGCCTAATGACACCTTCTTTCATGCTGTCAAGACTTAGCTATAAGTCGAGGATTGTGAGGCCCCTAGTTTGCCTGCGAAACTAATAATTGTCTCCCCCTAATAACCGACACAACTAGAAAATTCTAGCTGGAAAGCGGCGACCCTGGCAATAGACTCGCTGCAATTGATTCCACTTTGTATAGACACCACCGGACTGTGTCAATAGGAACTTCCAATAAATCACAATAATTGGTTTATTTTACCCAAACGAGTGACCGAAAAGCGATCGGTCCATTACATTTATATCAAAATATTCGTCGGTTTATGCTAATTTCTGGGAATTCTTCACGGAATCGTGACAGTGCCGCAAAAAATTGTTAAAATTTTCGGAACTTGTCTTCATCTTTTCGTGGCTTTGCAGGCAAAATCTTAGCAATGTCAGCGCGTCGAAGATAGCAAATTTTTTACAAAACTCAAATTTTAAAACGCACTTCGCGAGTTGCTGAAGCAGGCTCAAGTGGGGGTCTGCCCTAGAAATTGACCCCCACTTTTTTTTGTCTTAACTGATGACATATAGGATGCTAAAGAACTTGGTGAATTTTTTTCGAAAAATTCGTCATCATGACCGAGATATGACGTATTTATTGAATTTCGTTTAATGTAGTATATTGTACTGATTTATCGCCGGAACATCTCAGAACTGTGTATATATACGTTATTGGCCATGCTGAACAACTTTGTAATTGACCCAAAGTTTGTCAGTTTACTGTAACATACCGTAACGCCCATGTCAATCAAAAAATCTCGATTTTCTCGATTGTTTTCAATAATTTTCTCGGAATTTTTTTTCATTTTTGGAATCAGCATCAAATTCTGCATCGGATAGGCTATATCCGCGTCTCCAGATAGGTGTACAAAAATGTCGTGGCGCAACCGGTAGTGGGTCGGACCACCATTCAAAAGGTCCCGGGTTCGAGTCCGGGTGGAAGCATAAATGCTCAAACGCGATGGAAATTGTCCCAAAACAGTTGTAATGTATTGGAATGTGTTAAAAATAAATAATAATTTACATTTTTCCCTAAAAAAGGCAAAATTTTGGATTTTACGAAATTTTTGAAAATCATGATTTTTGTGGGCCCAAATCTGCCGAAGAAATAAAAATTTTTTGTTAGCGATTTTTTTGTTTAGAAACAACATTGGGCATATAGAAAGACTATTCCTCAGAGGATTTCGCTCAATTTTGCCCAAAACACCAAAAAGCTGCACCTTTTCGTTTTAATCGGAGAGCCCAATCAGAACCCAGTAAACCGAAGTAACGTCATTCAAACGTGGATACACATGTTTTTCACTATGGGGAGTCGAATTTTTAGCAAATTTTACAAGATTGAACACTGTAACATCATGAAATATGTGAATATCAACAAATTTTATAATGTAAAATTTTTTGTGGAAAATTTTCGCGGCTGTTAGAAAACAATTTAAACGCAGCGCAAAAAACTGCTCTAGAAAAATTGGAAACGTTTCCGCGTAAGAACGTCTGAAAATCATGATTTCAATTTTTTGTCAAATGACAAAATACGAGAATTTTTTGGTGTCTTGGGCAAAATTGAGCGAAATCCTCAGAGGAATAGTCTTTCTATATGCCCAATGTTGTTTCTAAACAAAAAAATCGCTAACAAAAAATTTTTATTTCTTCGGCAGATTTGGGCCCACAAAAATCATGATTTTCAAAAATTTCGTAAAATCCAAAATTTTGCCTTTTTTAGGGAAAAATGTAAATTATTATTTATTTTTAACACATTCCAATACATTACAACTGTTTTGGGACAATTTCCATCGCGTTTGAGCATTTTTGCTTCCACCCGGACTCGAACCCGCGACCTTTTGAATGGTAGTCCGACCCACTACCGGTTGCGCCACAACATTTTTGTACACCTATCTGGAGATGCGCATATAGCCTATCCGATGCAGAATTTGATGCTGATTCCAAAAATGAAAAAAAATTCCGAGAAAATTATTGAAAAAAATCGAGAAAATCTAGATTTTTTGATTGAGCATGGGCGTTACGGTATGTTACAGTAAACTGACAAACTTTGGGTCAATTACAAAGTTGTTCAGCATGGCCAATAACGTATATATCACACAGTTCTGAGATGTTCCGGCGATAAATCAGTACAATATACTACATTAAACGAAATTCAATAAATACGTCATATCTCGGTCATGATGACGAATTTTTCGAAAAAAATTCACCAAGTTCTTTAGCATCCTATATGTCATCAGTTAAGACAAAAAAAGTGGGGGTCAATTTCTAGGGCAGACCCCCCTTCCACAGCTCGCGAAGTGCGTTTTAATAACTAAAAAATTGTTGATGTAACTGATCAGCTACATAACCAAGGCCTTACCGGACAAAAAATGTACATAACAACTTATTTACAAGCATTTTTTGATAACATAGAGCACGCTGCGTCTACTAAAGGCAAAATCAGTTATACGTAATAAAAGTTGAAACCACAAAAGTGAAAGGCCCGGCCCGAGAGCCTTGTAAACTCACCAAAACCAGTCGAAAATTCTTGTGAATTCTTGAGGTATTTGCCAGCCGATGGAAGAAATAGATTGTCGAAATGAGTGTTAGCAAGTACAAAACCCAATGAATTTTGGTGACGTAAGTACTTATTTCTACCATTTTGCGATAATTTGCTTCATCCATCCGTGATGACCTAAAAGAATACCAGGAACGTGACTTTCGAAAAGAAAATTGGACGGTTTTGCAAAAAAATTGGACCACCGAGCACAAAGTTATTAATGAATAGTTTTTTCCATAATTCTTGGAACACCCTGTATATGAGCCGGAGGTTTGAATGGGGGTATAATAAAGGCGTGTTGATGATGTCTGTGTGGTCAGCACGCCGGCAGCCTCAAAGACTGAAGATCGTTTGAGGTGACGATAAGTCGTATATAACAGTTGATAACGTAATGTATACTCCCAGTTCGTAAAGTCACTTCAGTCGTTTTTGGCGTTTGTACTGTACGAAAAATGTGAGAATGCTTTGCAGGATGCAAAAACAAGAAAAGAGAAATTGCACAGTGCACGGTGAACTTTTCTTCTCTCACACATGTCGCAAAAAACATTGCAAATAGGTGAAAGTTTTTTTGTTACAGTATCCGCGGCAAAGGGTTCAAAAGTATTTTGCAAAGTCCACAAATAGATTCGTATGTGAGCTTGCAGGAGAAACCGCAGCAAAACTCTATATATACATATATGTAATTGTAACATGAACTCATTGTTTTTGAACCCACATGCAAATGTTCTCGCGAGTAAAAAGGAAGTTGGATAGATTACAAGTACATTTTATGTAATGCAATGATCGGGATTGTTACAATTTCCCAAGGGCAGTCCATGTTTTATAAACAAATTTAGACGCCACTGGCACTGATTTCAAATATGTTGACTTATTTTCTGTGTAGCTCTAACATAAGACGCCTAAAAAGTATGGTGAAAGATCCGCTCATAAACCAAAAAACGAGAGAAGAACACTCCCATACGCCGGCAAAAAAGGACTTCGCAAAATGTCATGTCAGTGGAGCCAGTCGCACACCAGGGCCAGTGAGCTATCTGAAAGTTTGCTGAAAGTTAGCTGAAAATGGTAGGGCGCAGCTCAGAAAACAAGCTTTCGCAGCTCGCCGAAGCTAAGTTTCAGCTTGTTTGTGAGCTACGCCCAAGACGCGAACTGCGCCCGTGAAAGTTCTCCGAGCTGGGCCCTATGATTTTCAGCAAATTTTCAGAGAGCGCATTGGCCCCAGGACCCGGAATTGGTCCCGCCACGACAACTTCGCGGCACTGCTTTGAGAGCAACAGGGCGACAGAGGAAGAGGGAAAATGGGGAATCAGAAAGAAGAAAGAGATTGGTCAGGAAGAATAACGGTCATCGGACCTACGTGTGAGTTGCAGTACGAGGCAACCGTGAGAAATATTTGGGGTACTATCAGTATGTCGGGAAAATAATGAGCGGCCTGTCGCATCCAAAATCGCTGTGTCCCGGCAAATTTAAATCAATTTTCACTTCAGCAAAGCGATCGGCGCTATGACACTGCGCTCAACATTTTCCCGACATCCTGATTGTGAGATTACCCATTCTATTATTGTACTGTTGGCCATCAAGAAATATTATATAATAATGGAGACCTTTGGTGTTGGTATATTTGGTGTGAGTTCAAGACGGAAGTTGTCCCGTTGATACTTATAGGAACCAAGGACACCGGAATCGGCGTCAAGAAGGGCCCCACTACGTTTACTAATGGTCGCGAAGTGTACTTTGCCTGCAATTTCGTGCGTGAGCTATAAATTTCGAATCTTTATTGGGAAATAGTCCTCAAAATTGAAGGCCAGGTTCATCCACGGTCTTTCATGGCTCTACACTTCTAACGTGTGAGAAAAATATCGTGAAGGAAACGATGACACAAGATCCAGCCGTTTGCAACTGCAGACTAATTGCCCGGTTATGGCAATCCTTGTGTCAACGTAAATTTCACGAGATGTACGCTCTAAATAGATGCCCTAATTGCACGTTTGCATTCTGAGAACTAAAAGCGACACGGCTACAAATGGCTCAACAAACCTAAACAAATGCTTCGTTACCAGTCTTACGCTGTTCCAAAAGTGCGTAGACTTAGCTTCCACTGTGCATTTCTATCAATACTAAGGGCAGTAGGAGCAGAATATTTTAGTTGTCTCAACAGTCTATAGAATGCAATACTGGAGTTGAGTTCTACATATAAGTTAATGCAGAGTAGAAAAGGGCAGAGTGTTTTCGAATTTTTTTTACGTCATCGATCGGTGTCAAAAAAACTAAAAAACTAAAAGTAAGCCACAACATAGTAATTATATCTATATACATTGTCCATGAACAGCCTAAAAACCCTAAAAAGGTTATATTATCAGTCTGTCGGGAAAATAATGAGCAGTTGGGCGCGTCGAAAATCGCATCGCCGCTGAGAAAATGGATTCTGTCGCGGCAAAATCAAATTGCTTTCCACTTCAGCGAGGCGATCAGCGCATTGTGCTCATTATTTGCTCGACAGACTGATATCATTTTCAATTGAAAATAAAATATAAAACGAAGATCATAGTCGTACTATTATATACATATTATTATACGTTTAAATGGCGTACTGGGAAAGCAAAGGGCAAAGCAATTACTGGACCATCACATGCAATACGTAGAATAATAGTTTTTATAATTACTGTATGGAACTGTAGTTCTTAATTATACACTGATTAAACTACAACCATTGTAAATGTAGGATTTCTCAGGCGTACGTGCGGGTTTATAAAACCAATTTATTTATTGTTAGAAATGTTACATTTCACATTATCTCCAGGAATCCTGCAACCTTCGAAAATACACGTCCGTTTCTTCGACCTGATTCAGGCTCGGATGGGAGACGTCCACAACCGAGCACCATTTGGGAGTTTTGCTTCCAAACAACCGATCCAAGTCCCGATCCACCAGTCTTCGCATTCCTCGATTATATCGGATAAAACAGGCCATGTGGAAGAGGGCGTATATCTCCACAAGCGTGTAACCGTACTGAAGATGGGTCAGATTACTATTTGCTTTTAAAGTCGAAATATATCAATGTGTCGGAAAAATAACTTTTCGGGTCAACACAAAATCGATGGCTTAGGACAGGGCGTTCGCCGAAGGCTCGGCGGAGACTTACAGTATCACCACTATCTCTAATTTTAACCATTTTAGCCCTCATTCTTAATTCTGGGTTACTGTCGCATTGAGAAGACCAAAACAAAGAACGAATCTCCGCAAGTTTTATCTTGAAGTAATGCATGCAACACGCCTTAAAATAGGTGATAAAATATCCTAGGACAAAGATGGTTAATCAAATGGTTTCTATTAACTATGTCTTCCTTAAGCCTTCCCCATGCACACAATAAAAAATAAAGGCACTACAAGGTATCGCTGACCCGACTGTAGTTGACCCGAAAAGTCGTAGCGCCATGTGGATTTGTCGCAGCAAAATGTCCCGTCTCGCCGCACTCACCAAAGCGCCCTAGGTGAGCCCTCGCAAAGCGAAAATGATAAAGCGACTCCAAGACACGACGAATCCACATTATTTTTCCGACGTTCCATTTCAGCCAAAAAATTGGCTCTGACGCTCTCCAAATTGGACGCTCTGTCCCAAATTTTGTCAAAATATGAGCGTCGCTCTTTACGCACTTCCCCCATAAAACTTACGCCAACAGTCACTTGGTTCCAGGCGCTGTGCTCACCAAACCTTTTCACAATCAAGTACCTGGCCACAGCCCCTAAAAGCCCCAGCGCGCTGTATGTCATGTAGCCGACGACAGTTGCGGTGATCGACACCGCCGAGTTCTCGTTGTCGATTTGCTGATAACGTGCGCTTAGGGTGACGAACTCGGCTCGTCGTTGGCGAGTGTTGTATTTGCGGATTTGCATGAGCCACTAAACACTGATGGACTAAATATTATTAAAGGCGACTCACCATAGACGCGCCCATGCAAATCACCATACTTCCAAGAAAGAATAGCCCGGCGAGCTGCCAGTTGTAGGCTATGGGATCACAATTGTCGCGTGAATTCTCAAAGTCGTAGCCGCGGAGGTAGTAATAGTTGACGATAATGGAAATTGTAACGGCGTAAATTAACTAAAAGTTACAGACGAATCATGTAAGATCGTGTGTAAAGAGCGTGCACCGTATAAAATGTCACTGGCAGTCTGCAAAACCCCAAAAAACTTACTATCTGTCTGTCGGGAAAATAATGAGTGCAATCTCATTGCGATGATGCTGAAGTGAAAATAAGTTTGATTTTGCGCAACAAAAGTAATTTTCTCGTCGGCGATGCGATTATCGATGCGACAAAGTGCTCATTATTTTTCCGACAGACTGATAATAAAAATTATGCGTCGTAAAAAATGTCACCCGCAGTCTGAAAAACCTGACAAAACCTTACTGCCAGCCTGTCGGGAAAACAATGCGACACAATTTCGCTGCGCTAAGAGTCGCTGACGTGAAATAAATTGCGGTTTTTGATGAATCCCATTACTTCCCCGACAGACTGATAAAAATTATCATCGTATAAAATGTCACCCGCAGCTTGCAGACTCCGAAAGCTCACTAGTCTTGCCATCAATAGACTTCTCCCTCCTCCTACGCAGTAAAAATCCAATAAAAAACCATAGACCTTCATTAGAAACCTTGTTAACCCACCGTGAAAGCGATCAAACAAACTCCAATCGACATTGATTTCTCCTCATACGTCCGCACCCAGCGCGCTGCCAAATGCTGCACCAGCGCCAGCATCACCATACAAGCTGTCGAGCTGATTGCGAAAATCTGATTCAGCATGCTGAAAACGACGCAGATCCAATTTACGTAGAATCGCCGGGTGACGCGCTCCGAAGCGAAAAGTAAAATTTGAATGCAGCGGTGGAAGAAGGGTACCAGTAGAAAGGAGATGGCCGTGCAGCACTAAAACAATAAGACATTTAAAAGAGAGTTTTGTTACAGATTGAAGCTTCTCATAACAAGGGCCGGACATTTCGAAAAAACGACCAACTCAGAATCTTTTGATATTTTGCATAGTTGTTGTACTATGATAGCTGAACGTCAGCGTGAATTTTTAGTTTTGAAAATTACCGTATACGGGGGTTACGGTAGGTACAATTTTCTGAAAGATTGGGTCCGTGTGTAAAAACCCCAAGGAGTAAAAGCACAAAACCCCGCTATTTTACGTTTTCGACCATGGGGAACATTTTCATAATTGACACTTTCGCCGTAGGATGTAGCCTTCGACTACTTTAAAAAATACCAAGGTACCATATTGAATGTAACTTTTTTGCAGAGAACTTGTCTCAACTTTTGAAACCTCTCGAAAATACTTTGACATAGATGTAACAACATATCAAAAATGCGCGAAAATAAAAGGGGTGGTTTTGGAGTTACGGTACTTTGATTGCGGCCCGAACGGTATATAAAAATATCATTTTTTTCAAAATAGGTGTAGAAGAGCCGCATATATCGCCAAAATACGTTTTCGACCATGGGGAACATTTTTGTAATTGACACTTTTTTTGTAGGATATAGTCTTCGCCTACTTCGAAAATGACCCAGATACCATGTGTAATGTAACTCTTCGGCATTCTACTTGTCTCAACTTTTGAAACCTTTCAAAAATACGTTGACATGTATGTAACAACATATCAAAAATTTAGAAAAATAAAAGGGGTGGTTTTGGAGTTACGGTACTTTGATTGCGGCCCGAACGGTATATAAAAATATAATTTTTTTTCAAAATAGGTGTAGAAGAGCCGGATACATCGCCAAAATACGTTTTCGACCATGGGGAACATTTTTGTAATTAACACTTTTTCTGTAGGATGTCGTCTTCGACTACTTGGAAAATGACCAAGGTACCATGGTCAATATAACTTTTCGGCATTCTACTTGTCTCAACTTTTGAAACCTCTCAAAAATACTTTGACATGTATGTAACAACATATCAAAAATGCACGAAAATAAAAGGGGTGGTTTTGGAGTTACGGTACTTTGAATGTTCCCGGTACCGTATGTCAAAATTCAAATTTTTTTAAAATCGGTGTAGAACAGCCGCAAACCTTGCTAAAGTAGGTTTTCCACCATGAGGAACATTTTTGTAATTGACACTTTTTTCGTAGGAAGCAGTCTTCGACTACTTTGGGAAATGTCAAGATACCATGTTCAATATAACTTTTCGGCATTCTACTTGTCTCAACTTTTAAAACCTTTCAAAAACACCTTGACGTATGTGTAACAACATATCAAAAATTTAGGAAAATAAAAGGGGTGGTTTTGGAGTTATGGTACTTTTAATCTTGATCATAAAGTACACCGAACGTTCGTTGTGATGCTGACGTCCGAATTTGGAAGATTCTACCGTCATATGGCACACACGACTCTAAACCGTGGTAATTGTCGCAAAAAATTTAAGAAATCGCTGATCCTGCTGTTACAGTAACCAATTATCTATGTTACAGTATGCTTAGGCCTAAATGTTCTGAATTTCATGGTGAAAATAGTTTTTGAGGGTCTTACAACACACATAAAACATTACATTTAGTGTTTAAAATAATCTACGTAAAGTTTAGCCGAGCATAAATCGAAGTGTACTGTATGTCCAAAATTCAAAATGCCAGAACTCCAAAACCACCCCTTTTATTTTCCTAAATTTTTGATGTGTTGTTACACATACGTCAAGGTGTTTTTGAAAGGTTTTAAAAGTTGAGACAAGTAGAATGCCGAAAAGTTATATTGAACATGGTATCTTGACAATTCCCAAAGTAGTCGAAGACTGCTTCCTACGAAAAAAGTGTCAATTACAAAAATGTTCCTCATGGTCGAAAACGTATTTTTGCGATATATGCGGCTCTTCTACACCTATTTTGAAAAAAATGATATTTTTATATACCGTTCGGGCCGCAATCAAAGTACCGTAACTCCAAAACCACCCCTTTTATTTTCGCGCATTTTTGATATGTTGTTACATCTATGTCAAAGTATTTTCGAGAGGTTTCAAAGGTTGAGACAAGTTCTCTGCAAAAAAGTTACATTCAATATGGTACCTTGGTATTTTTCAAAGTAGTCAAAGGCTACATCCTACGGCAAAAGTGTCAATTATGAAAACGTTCCCCTTGGTCGAAAACGTAAAACAACGATGTTTCGCCCTTTTACTCTTCGGGGTTTTTACGTACGAGCCCAATCTTTCTAAAAATTGTACCTACCGTAACCCCCGTGTACGGTAATTTCCGAAACTAAAAATGTGTACTGACGTTCATCTAAAATAGTAGAACAGCTATGTAAAATATCAAACGATTCTGAGTTGGTCGTTTTTTTGAAATGTCCGGGCCATCCTTCGAGTTGTAAAAAACTCCGTTTTAAAGGGAGTTGTTTGAAGTGCGACGCAATTTTTTTTTTTTTTTTTTTTACACACACGTCGGGTATACATATGTACGTACTACAGTGGGGGACCTGATCCAGTGGCAAAAAGCTTACCATTTTGCATCCAGGAAGTATCAAAAAATGTGGCAAAATACCTCCTTCTCCAAGTGAAAGAACTCAGATTTCAAAAGCGCGCCCGCTCTTTTTGTGAGAGCCTTTCCCTGCGCCCTTCAAAACGAAGTTTTTTCACTCGGAGATGGAAGCATTTTGCCACATTTTTGATACTTCCCGTATGCAAAATAGTACGTTTTTTGCCACTGGATCAGGTCCCCCACTGTTGTTATCCCTAAGTGCGCAGACTTTTCGTCGCCTTTTTCAAATGCTTCACCGAAAATTATAATACATGGCTGGGACTTGGACAGTACAAAATTATTTTTTGCACGGTGGCTTGCGCACCGTTCAAAAATAGGAAAGATGAACTGTCAGCGAAAAGTCTACGGACATTGTAGATAGACTAGTAGACCGCACATAAATTCCTGAAAAGTTTAGCTCACGCTTTGCAGGCCCTGCCGAATTACAAGTCCCTCCGGAAAGTCGCCGGACCGATTTTTGGCACGTGCACTGTGCGAAAAAAGTAGATGCTTGCGGCCCCCAAAAAGAGCCTATTGCACGGTGCAAAAAGCAAAAATTTTCACAATGAAAAAAAAAATTGTTTTTGCACAGTGCATGTCGCCAATTTCAGTCCGGCGACTTTCACTAGTACTAGTCGCGACATAAAGTCCTGACACATTTTGTCGCGGGTGTCGCGCGAGAAAAGTGGCGAACTCGCGCGAAAGTGCATGTCGCTAGTGCAAAAACGGGGAATTGCCGCGACGAGTACGAAAGGAAAACAAAACGCACGGTGCAAATGTGTCAGGACTTTATGTCGCGACTAGTATGGAAAAAAGAAAAAACTTTTTGATTTTTTGTAAATAGGACACACTTTTTGTAAATATCATACAGTTTCGAAATAGCATCCTAGTCCCAAGTGGGCCATATAACAACCCTTGAACTTTACGACTATAAAAGGAAAGAGTTTTATATTCAAAACAGCTAACAAAATACTACAATCTGTAGTATTTTGTCTCACCAACAACTCTCCATCTCACCAACAACGTCATCCTCTAAATCACTTTGAAAAACTCACCAGGACCAGCTTGAAATTGACATGAATCCTTTTGCACTTGATCACCCGTTGAACAAAGTAGACGGACAAAACGACCGCCGCCACAGTGACGATAGTAAACGCTTTTTCCAACAGAACTAGAACGTCATACAAGTCAGCAAGCGTCTCGTCTTCCATTTCATTCCGAACGCTTTGTACGTACAACCATGTACAGTTTTCAACCGGCTCTCGCCCTCGGCCCCTATGTTCTGTTTGAGGAGCCTCCTTATTTATGTACCAGCTGTTTCGTGATGAATACAAAAACCACAGAATGAGTACATTCCCTAGGCATACGTGGCCGGCACAGCGAGTTTATTTTAGTGTTGTCAACAAACACGGCGAATAACAGACGGGGGCGATGAGTGTTTCAAGTCTGTCTGGAACTGGTTACGTAGGTTATTGGCCTTGCGAGGGCTTGGCAAAACCCTGTAGATTTAGGAATGAGATCTTTTTTGCTTTCAAAAGCAAACAAAACAAAAATAAAACCAGCTGTCAATTGGCTTAATGTTTCGACGAATCAAATGATCCCAACGACATGGCACAACATCATGCAAGAAAAAACTCTCCATTAAGTCTCCGTTGAGCGTTTACCGAACATCCAACGACGTTGGCAACCCAGAGAGTCTCCCTCCTCGTTTCGGCACTTCGCACACCCAGTATTGGTCAAATTCACACGAAATGTCGATTAAGATAACTTACTGGCTACCATCCTCATCGTTATTTCCATGAGCTTTGCAGTTGTCGGAAGTACTCATCAGCTTCGTCAGTGAGAGTGATCGTCGGTAAGGCCGGTCCAACCACCACCGACGTTCGCTTCATGATCCGCACGCCAAACAACCTCAAAAAATCCAACTTGACCATCTTCCTCATTCCTCGGTTGTACTTCATAAAACAGGCCATATGAAAGAGCGCATACAGCTCGGCAATCAGGTATCCCAGCTGTAAAAATGACGGTAAATTATGCGATTTTATGCCACAGCTGTTATGCTTACTGCTCTTATTTTATTTTTGTTTTTTATTATTTTCCCGACAGTTTGATAGCTAACTCACCCCAACAAAAACCGTGTCTCCTTTACTATGGTCTCCAAACAAGTCATAAAAACACATCCGAAGCAACGAACCAACCACCCCGATCACACTGTACGCCATATAGCCCACAACTGTGGCGGTTATGGAAATCGCTGCGTTCTCGTTTTCATGCTGCTGGTAACGTGTGCTTAGAGTTGTAAATTGAGCACGTCGCTGCCGCGTATTGAACTCCCGAACCTTCATTAGCCACTAAAGAATTAATTCAACAAATTATATGAGGATACCCAGCAAGCAAACGTGCACATTCCCAGGCTGGCCGAATAGAAGAGCATTGCGTAGCCCCAGTTATAATTGACTGGATGACAATTGTCCGTGGAGCGGTAGAAGTCAAAGTTGTGCAGATGGAAGGCGTTGATCCCGATACTGATTGCGATTGAGTAGAATAACTAAAATCGAGACAGAGAATAGAATTTTTTTTATTTGACCACACGTCAGTCATAGGCTACGTATCAATTCCTAAAGGTTTTGGCTTGCATTTTCCAGAAGCCGCCGAGGTATTCAGCGATCCTTGAGAGTGTACGCGAAACGCGGAGAGCGGCCAGAGAGAATTGCCCTTTTCATTTTTTGACGTTACCTAGAAATAGGTAACGTCAAATCGATTTTTTTTGTTCTGAAGGCATGAAACTGGTCCTTCCAAAATTCGCAAAAAAAGTGCCACATTTTTTTCAATTTTTGAGCCGAAAAACCCGGCCTCTTCTACAGCGCGAAATAGGAGGAAGTTATTATAAATGTGTGATAAGTTTTATAAAATTAGCATTGCACTTAGAGCTCTTCCCTGGAAATTCATTAACACTCACTGTAAAACAGGTCAATGTGACCCCAATACTCATCGATCGCTCTTCGTACGTGCGTACGAAGCGCGCCGCTAAATGCTGCTCCAACGCCAACATCACCATGCAAGTTGTCGAGCTGACGCACGAAGCCACGTTGACTACGCTGAGACCAACGCAAATCACATTGATGTAAAGCCGGTTGGTGATGCCTTCAGTAAGGAGGTAGAGAAGATCGATGAGACGTCGGAAAACGGGGAAAATCAGGAAAGAAATGGCGGTGCAACACTGAAATCAGGGTTTCTATAATAATATCAGCCTGTTGGAAAAATAACGTGGATTTGTGGCGACGAAATGTATCGCTTCGCCTCATTCGTGCAACAAAGCTCCAACTAGAAGTTGCAAAGCGATGATGGTCGACTCCAACGAGCTACGATTGCAAATTATTTTCCCCACAGACTGATATCCTAAAAATACTTCCTATTTTAATTACAGGGTATTCCAAAAAATCTGGAGGGTAGCAACCGCCGATTTCTCGGCAACGTATTGGTGGAGGAGCATAAGATTTTGCACAATGAGAGCCGAAGCATTAATCCGAGGCAAAACGAAGTGTAAAAAACTGATAGCGAAGAGTCTATTCCGGTCACCGGACTCCTCAGTTTGACGTTCAGCGCAATTTTGTGTTTTTTTTTGCACTACGTCGCGTGCCATTCCCATTTTCCGCAGCGACAAATCTTTTCTTTGGAGATATTTATGGGCGATTCCAGAACACGGCGACTATTTTCCCGACAGACTGATGGCAAAAGAACCTGCGCCTTCAGTGTGAAAAGTCGTGAGCTTTTCCGCCAACCGCCTCCCAAGAAACCGGCAATTACTTTCCACCACATCCCATTTTCTCAAACTCTCTGTACTTGCCAACTTGTCAATTTCCAACTTACCAACACCAGCTTAAAATTCACATGGATCCGTCGGCACGCGATGACCCGATGAATAAAATAAATTGACAAAATGAGCACAACAACCGTAACAATGACGCAAACTTTGTCAAAAACGATGACATAATCGATTACTTGCAACAGCAGATCCCGCCATGTCATTCCAAAGCAGAGAATCAAATACGGCCCCAATTTTCGGTCGTCGTCACTTGTTTCTAATTCGATATTCTCATTTACAATGTTAGAGTTTAGCAGCTGCTAACTAGGCTGGAAGCCTAAACGTTCTCGGTTAGAGACCAGCAGACATTCGGGGCTGGCGTATTTCCCCGAAAATTTGTAATTTTTTAATTTGAAATGCAAGCACAGAACAAAGAGAGAGCATGATGACCAAGCGGCAAAATTGTGACGAATAGGGTCACACTATTCGTGCTATCACTAATATTAGTCCGTCGGGAAAATAATGAGGATCCTGTCGCAACGAAAATCACATCGCTGTGGAGGAAATGAATTGCGTCGCGGTAAAATCAAATCGCATTTCGCTTCAGCGATCGGCGTAGCGAAATTGCGCTGAATACATCACCGCCAGACTGGTATTAACGTACATAATGCAGTTTGGGGATAGATCCAGTTGTCTGAAACTCTTATGATTGAACATGGCTCTCGGGCGGGGCCTTGCAAATTTGACAGTCGGTACTTTCGACCGGGCCTGGTAGATTAAGAACAGAGATTGCCACGGCTCCGGAGCCGGCTCTCGGCTCCGGCTCCAAGTCGGGAGCCAGAGCCGGAGCCGGAAGTTTTGGGTGCGGCTCCGGCTACCGAGCCCAAAGTCGGAGCCAGGCTTCTCAACGTTCAGAAAAGTAAAAATTTCGTGATCTTGTTAAATTAAATTGCTCAAAAAAATACTGCGGAGAATGCATTCCGTATGACTTGGCTGCAAAAACCATGGCTGTATGACCTCTGGCACTAGCAACGTTTATTTTTAGGGAAAATATTTTTAAAAAATTCTTTGCACGGGAACGAGATTCGGAGCCGCAAACCTTTTTAAGCTTTTCATGGGAGCCGGGAGCCGGAGCCGAAATTTTGACCGTGGCAATCTCTGATTGAGAATCTGTGGGAAAAAGTCCAAAATGCATTGTGCGAAAGTGACTAAATGTCTATGCAGCAAAAGTGCTACCACTCGCAGTCCTTCCGGAAAGTCAGCGGGACGATTTTTGGCGAAAAAAGTCAGGATGGGAGCGACGGCCGAAAAAGCGTACTGCAAAGAGGAAGAATGTGGGAAGTGCAAAGAAAACCCTCGTTTCCGCACAATGCATGTCGCAAAATCCACTCCGGCCGACCTCCCGGAAGGGCGGGCGCACACTTGCGGGCAACCAGTTTGCGGGCAAATCTTTTGCGGGCAGCCACTTTGCGGGCAGCCGACATTTGCGGCCAGCACCGGCATTTGCGGGCAGCCTGGGACATTTGCGGGCAGGGTCGACAGTTGCGGGCAGCCTGGAAGATTTGCGGGCAGCCGACATTTGCGGGCAACCGACACCTGATTGTGAGGGTGACAGGATGGACGTGGAAAAATTACTATGATATTTTGGAAATTTGCCGACATTTGCGGGCAACCGGCACTTGAGGATTACAAGGTGGAGATGGAAAAATTACTTCGATATTTTGGAAATTTTCCGACATTTGCGGGCAGGGAATACTTGCGGGAAGCCGACATTTGCGGGCAACAGTTCCAAAAGTTCCTATACAGTCTGTGTGATTGTTTTTTCCTGCTGCCCGCAAATGTCGGCTGCCCGCAAGTGTCCGCTGCCCGCAAATGTCGGCAAATTTCCAAAATGTCGCAGTAATATTTCCACCTTCACCCTTTAACCCTCAGGTGCCGGTTGCCCGCAAATGTCGGCTGCCCGCAAGTGTCGGTTGCCCGCAAGTGTCCCAGGCTGCCCGCAAATGTCTCAGCTGCCCGCAAATGTTTCAGCTGCCCGCAAATGTGACCCCCCAAATTTTGCCCGCAAAGTGGTTGCCCGCAAAAAATTTGCCAGCAAACTGGTTGCCCGCAAAGTGGTTGCCCGCAAGCGTCGCGACGCCCCCGGAAGGACTACTAACACTAGGTGGGCCATAAAAATCTTGACATATTTCTGTGATTTAGACAGAGCAAAAAGTTGTATAAAACATGATCATTTACTTCTTCTAATAAAAAAAGAAACTCTCACAAATCCCTTAACCCCACGCAGACTTGAACTGGTTGAAGTACGCCTCCGTCTGTAGGGCTTGAGATTCGGGATGTACGGACTCAAGGCTGCAGCAATAATCGGCCGTTTTGGCGCCGAAAAAGCGTGCGATGTCTTGCCGAACCAAACTTCGCATCGCATTATTGAAGTACATAAAGCAGGTCATATGATAAACCGCATAACAATCCACTACCATATAGCCGATACGTGTAACCAACTCCGACGCCGGGGTCTCCTTTCCATTCGCCACAACGATCCGACGTCTGACCTCGGACAGGAACATCCCGATAAATGCGAGAATCATGTAGCCGATGATTGATGGGGCTATCGATTTATTGGAGTTCTCGTTCTCTGTTTGTTGGAACCGAGCACTAAGGGTCTTCATTGAAAGACGATCCTTTGTTCTGGCGATATTGTACTTGTGGAGACCGATTAGCCACTGAAAGTGTATAGTATCGGTTTGTCGGAAAAATAACGAACACAATGTCGGATCGTGTCGCTGAAGAGAAAAGAAATTTGATTTTGCCACAGATTGATAATACAAAATGTGCATCGTATAAAATGTCATCGGCAGCCTGCAAGACTCCAAGAAAAGTCATACGACGGTCTAATAAGTTTGTCGGGAAAATACTGAGACACAATGTCGCTGATCAGATCGCTGAAGTGAAACGCAATTTTTCCTTTTTTTTGCCGCGACACAATTCATTTTTTCAGCGACCAAAATTAACGACTTTCAATGCAAAAAATTAAAATTTGGTTTTTTCCAAACCGACAGCACTTTTGAGAAATTGTCGTCTAAATGTAAAAGAGTCGCATGCCAAGAACATTACCAGCCTGTCGGGAAAATAATGAGCACTTTGTCGCATCAAAATGTCGCATCGCCACCGAGAAAATAAACTGTGTCGCGGAAAATTACTTTTCACTTCAGTTATTGGCCCAGCGACATTGTGCGCATTATTTTTCCGACAGTCTGATAAGACCGTCGTATGAGCTTTTTGGGGTTTTGCAGGCTGCCGATGACATTTTATACGACGCTTATTTTTTATTACCAGTCGGGAAAATAATCAGCACTCTTTGTTGCGTCTATAATCCCGTACACTTACAAGTGAGCAGCCCATGCAGCTGACGGCGCTGATCGAAAATCCCAGCCACGCCAACTCCCAATGCATTTCGATCGGGATGCAGGTGGTTTTAGTTTTATAAAAATCGTAATCTTGCAGTGTATAATACCAATTGAGTAAAGAGCCCGTTGGAACTGATTGAACTATCTGAAAGTAAAAGAAAGAAACAAAAGTAAAATTAATGCAGTGACGGCCCTGGTCCAGTGGCAAAAGACGTACCATTCTGCTTTCGGGAAGCATCAAAAATGTGGCAAAATACTTCCCTCTCCAAGTGAAAAAAAACTTCGTTTTGAAAGGCGCTCCCTTTCCCTCACATAAAGAGCGGGCGCGCTTTTAAAATCGGAGTTTTTTCACTTGAAGAGGGAAGCATTTTGCCAAATTTTTGATACTTACCGGATGCAACGGTAAGTATCAAAATTTTGCCACTGGATCAGGTCCCCCATTCTAATGCTTACAACTGCTCTTGACCATTACCAGCAGAACTTCATGTCAAAAAATCGGCTGCATTTTATCGACAGACTTACCACAATTAACAATAAAATCAGCCCAACTCGATAAGTCCGCTCTTCGTAAGTTTCCACCCATATGGTTGCCAAATGTTGCTCCACTGCCAGCATGTTCAAGCATAACGCCGAACTCATCATTGTGATCAAGTGTATCGTACTTATTATTGCGCATGTGAGGTTGATATAAAAGCGTTCGTCGATGTGTTGAGTGAGATCGAGAATGAAATGGATGATTAGCCTGCTCGCACTATAAGTTATGAATGATCCAGCTGCGCACGCCTAAAATCTTTGATTTTAGGGGTTGAGGTTTACAAGGGAAGTGCTCTATGTGCGACGCTCAGATTTTCTTTAAATTTTGCATACAGTTAACGCATAGGTGACATATCAATTCCTAAAAGTTTTAGCTCGCGCTTTGCAGGCGCAGCCGAGATATTCAACGATCTTTGCGGCAGAGAGAGTACGTGAAATGCGGAGAGCGGACAGAGAAAAAACACTTATTTGGCTATACATATCTTCGTCAGTTTTGCGCTTAAAAAATTTTTTACTCTACGGTTGAAATAGGCATATTATTTTTTTCTTTTCATGCCAAAATTCGCGAAAAACTGTCATGCTTTTTACAACTTTCCATCTATAATAAAAATCTCGGTCATTCCTGCAAAAGCTAGGAATCCCACATATATCATAAACAAAAAACTATTCTAATTTTGTGCCGATTTGTATCAAAAACTGAGAGCCCCACTTTGAGTGTCAGTCTGTTGGGAAAATAATGTTGTTTTGTCGTTCCTTGGCATCGGATCATTGATTTGTGCCGGAGGCCAATGCGTTAACTGAGAGTTTTCTACAAATTATCTGAAAAAAAGATAGGGCGCAGCTCGGAAAAAGCGTTCGAATCTCTCCGCGGAGAGCTGTCCGAAGCTAAGATTTAGTTAGCCCATCGGCCCCCGGTGGAGGGTTGATGCGCGACTGTGAAAAGGCGAGACGTTGATGTGACAAAAATATCGATTTATTTTTTGGTATTTCCGTTGTTAGAAACAGAATGCCATCCAAGATTTTATTGGACTATTCCCTATCAACATACCAAAACCAGCCTAAAGTTGGGATGAACCCGCTTCGCGCTCCTCAATCGGTAGAAAAAATAGATCGTTAAAACAGTGACTGGGAAGAACACTGCCCAATGCAGCCAGCTGACCAAACGATTGACCAGGATAAGATCTCCGTCCGTTATATTCATTCATACAGACTCTAAAAAGAACAAAGTCAGTTAATGCATGACATGTGAAATTCAAATGTTGCGTGTGCCAAAGTAAAACGATCATGTATTTTCAATGGGTTTGTATTTTAAACCCTGTGGTACGAATTGGTGCACGAATATGACCGGGAAAATAACAGTAAATACAAAGTTTTGTTTGCCCAAAAAATTCGAAATGAACTGGTGAAAACATAAGGAAGATGTAGGCCGGAATAGTCGATTAAAATTCAGGTATTCACACAAAAAAGAAAAGTTCACTTTGCACTGTGCAATTTGTAGTTTTTGCACCGTGCAATACTTTTTTTGGGGGGTCGCTCGCACTCTGAATTTTTTGGCACTGTGGTTAGCGTCTTAGTCCGTTGGTAAAACGCAAGGGAATAATAATAAAAAAATTGCTATTTATGTACATTTAGCAAGAAATTTATGTTCTATTCCCTTCGGGGATTTTATACGAGCAAATAGGTGCACGTAGTCAGGTTCAAAGTCAAAACCTTTTATGTCAGACTATATTTTTGGAACCAATGAAAAAATTTTTAAGTCAGAAACATTTGAAAGGTCAATTATTGCTCTGCGCGGGAGGAAAAATTGTAGCAAGACTTTTGAATACAAACTCGACGACAAAACGCATCATAAATAATATCTTAAAACACAAAATATTCCATAAATTCTATTGTCAATGGTGCAGAATGCATCTGTACATACGCAATGAACCCTCGTAATCCAATAACTCCAATTTTGCATCCATTTCAAATTAAAATTTCGCTCCGCAGCGAAAACTTGTAATGCCAAAACCATTTCTGGCATTCTGTTGCAAGTTGCGGACTACGGCTAAAACAATTCTTTGTTGCGTTCATGTTGCAGAACAAGTAGATTACACGCGTTGTTTTGAGTAATAACCCAACTCCCGCAACAATGACCAACGTTGGAGGTAATGGACAGGTCAACAACATTAAATCACCTTCAGAATCTCGCGGTTTCTTCGAACGCAGTGCAGGTAATTCTTTTTAGATGCAGGAATCTGTCCTTTCACTGTGGAGATTATAATTTCGTACTATTTTCATTCTGGGAACTTTATTTCTGCCAGATTACATTATTTTAGGTAACAGTTTTTTCTAGTGCAAAATAATTGTGAATACAGTAGTTTTTTCGTCAAAGTTTGGTGATGTATAGTGAATTTTTACTTGAAGACAGGTTTAGAAGACAAAATTAATTCGAAATCCACGTTTTTTCAGTTTCTGATATTGTTTTAGACATCAAGTGGAGAGATCCGAAAATTCAGTGTTTCCCATAAATTTTGATAATTTTTTGGCCTAGGCTTTGTTGTTTTGCCTCACACTTGGTTTTACTTGTCTAATATAAATTTATTTCCAGATAGACGACCTAACGATGGAGAGCCTTCCGATGCCGAAAAACACGCTGCGGCCATGAAACGGAGACACGAAATTGTTGATCCAGCAACTGGTTTATGGTAAGTATTTGTTGTGTAGACCCTTTTCTCTCTTTAGGTACAACTTTATAGTCGAGCATTCCTTTTAGTTGCCAAGAGTTATGGAAGTTTCGGGAAAGGGAGGCCAAAAAGGTGCTCGATGCGCGAGTGGCCAGTCTTTCGAATGATAAATGGACCGATGGCGATGTGGAATCTATCATGGACCTTTTTTCTCGTCTAGAAGTGCCCGACAGCGCTGATGTCCAGAAGATTGTGGCCACATTTCTCCATTCTCACAACGAACCCGGGTCTATGTTGGTAAGGATAATATTTTTGAGGAAATTTCATGTAATCGGATTGAAAATGAAATGGGTTGACGTTAAATATGATAGAATAGACTGTGAACGAAGTGATGAAAATATTTTCAGTGGCTTGGTCGGTATCTCGACGCCACATGTGGAGGGCCTTACGAAAAGGCCAAGTTGGAAGTCAAGCATGTGTGGAATGTCGATCATCCCGACAATTGTCGTTTCAGAGGGGAGTTGGGGAATATGTGAGTTGCTTGTCCAGTTCATTACGAGTATTTTGACATCTAAATTTACTTCCTTTGCCTTAAAATTTTCCTTTTTCAGCCACTTTTTGATGCATGGTACCCATAAATCGCAGGTTTATCCCATTTTGAAGGGCGCAGCTTCTCGGCCAGAGATGAATGCGCCGGTAAGTTGTTTTACAGTTTTTTGTTCGATTTTTTAGAATCCATACCATCGAATTAACTTGATTTACCACCTTCTCAATGTTATCCATGACCATTTTCCAGGCCAAAGCGGTTGCTGGATCCGGGATTTACTTCCAAACCAATTCATTGAAAGCTGCCAATTTCACACTGCCTGGGGCATACGGCAAGGCGAAGAAAGCGGATCAACAGCTTGATTTTCTGGAGGATGGCGCCACCTTTTATCTATTCCTCTGCCATGTCGCAATGGGCAACACTGTGTACATGCCGAAGACCATGAGCAAGACGGATGATTACTTGAATGATATCTATCTCAAACACGATTCTATCGTGCTGGAAGGGCTTTTCGCACCGCAGAAGAAGCTTATGTAAGATTTTTTATATTACACTTGGTAATGGTTTAAAAAAATTTAATTTTTATGTTTTTCTTAAGAAAGCTGATTAGTACTGGGACTTATCAAGCTTTTACTAAGATTTCTAATCAATTTCAAGTTAAAATTTGCAAAAATTTTCGATAAATTTAAGATTTTTTGTTATAATAAGGCAAAAAGTTTCTGGTGAGATTTTACCGTTTTGAGTCGCAAAATGCCTTTTTTCTGCATTAAACAAAAATTTAGATCACTGTCCAGATATTCAAAGTCATTTTCGGTAATTTCAGGCTAGACAACGACAATATCGCCCTCCCATTGGGCCCATTCGTCCGTCAGCCCGACCAATCCTACGTTGATGTTCAATGTCGGCAGATCTGCGACGACTACGTGGTCCGCAACTCCACGCAGGTCAGATTTGCCTATCTTCTGGAGGTTGTGTACCATAAGCTTCTCGAATAGATGTGTATTTTGTCCTCTATCTGATTCGAGGTTGTGTTGTTAAAAATTTTCTGAGGTTTTGTTCTTTTTAACGATAATGCGATGTTTTTTGGAATAAATTTGTTTGTGTATATGAAGTAGATGCATTTTTTGGCAACAGGTAGAGATTCCTGTGAATACTTTTGGACACAGGTACAGTGGCGGGCCTGATCCAGTGGCAAAAAAACGTACCATTTAGCTTCCCGGAGGTATCAAAAAATGTAGCAAACTACTTCCCTCTTCAAGTGAAAAAACTCCGATTTCAAAACCGCGCACGCTCTTTTTTGTGAAGGAAAAGGCGCTCTCTTTAAAACGGAGTTTTTTGTAGTTAGAAGGGGAGGCATTTTGCCACATTTTTGATACTTCCAGGATGCGAAATGGTACGTTTTTTTGCCACTGGATCTATTCGTCTTTTATCTACTAGTGGTTCTAGAAAGTGCGTAGACTTTTTGTCGTGGGCCGCACCGTGCACAAAGCACCTTTTTACACAGTCGCGTAACATGCATTGTGCGGTGCGAAAAAGGCCTAAAAAAGTCTACCCGCTTGCTGGAACGACTTCTCATTGCATTGTTGGAATGCGTAGAGCAGAACATGTGGAGAAGGGCGTCGAAATCGACGGCTATGTATCTTACGTGAAATGCAATTTTATACGAAATTATCTTTGTAACATGAAAATAAAGCAATTTTTTTGTTTTTTGATACTATTTTTTTTACGGTTGAAATGCACTAATTGAATCGATGCAAAATTTTAAAAGGTAAGTTCCCTCTTATTCTTTGCAAATTGCCAACAATCTCTGCCGCGACAGAAAATTTTATTTTTACAGGGTTAAAATTTTTATAGCCCCGTTAATTATTATGCTCGATTTTAACGACGAGCTTATTATTTGGCAAACAACGGTAATTTGTGTCATGGGACAGGAGGTAAATGTTAAATTGGCCAACGGTTGCAGAGTGCCATGACGTTTTCTTACGTTTTAGGTTGTTATTTACATTATTAGTTTTAAAAATTTTAGTGACGTGAAGCAAAAGAGGAGTCAGCTCCAAGCAGCGTCGAATTGTTTGAAATATGTCTCCGTTTCGGCGCCACTTTTTTCAGGCTGAATTGAGTTGTGCCGGCAATTGGCAGTAACAGAAGCCCCAAAAAGTCGGCCAATGTCTCGAACAACCAAACTTCTCATTGCATTGTTGAAACACATGAAGCAGAACATGTGGTGAAGGGCGTAGAAGTCAACGGCCATGTATCCAATCTGAAATGCAAGGTATTGTTTTTGAAGTATTGCAGTACAGATCAATTTATTAGGGTGAACCAAAATTTTTTTCCGATTTTTCATTAAAGCTTTGAACATAATTTTACAACAAATGAAAACCAGTTAAGTTTCAAAGTAAAGGCCATTTGAATCTATGGCTTGAGCCCATCTATGGGAAAGTTGTTCGATTCCGCTACGGTACCACTCCTTGTTCTTACAAGGGCTCGGCAAAACCTCGTCCCCTGGTTTTATCTTGAAACATATACCATTCGAAAGAGCGTAAAAAACTGGTCTAGGATCACCTTAAATTAGCTGCTATTATCCACTTACGGGCTGGCTAGCGGGCATTTTTTAAAATTTCCAAATTGGATTTTGGAACTCTTTGCTTCTGAGACGTGAACGAGATCGAATAATCACTTTTCATATAAATATTAGTCATTTATGAGGTTGAAGCTTCAACCTATGTCAAAAAAATACAAAAGGTTTTCTGAGTTTGAGACATTCAGGTTGATGTACTCAATGAGTGATTGCGCGATGTTTTAGGTCCTGTAACTCAAGACAAACGAAGATGTTCCAAACATGTATGATGTTTTCAGACTCAATTTTTACGTACTTTCCGTTAGCGGGCATTCCTAGTATAATAAAAATATGAAAGCCTTCGAAAGTTTCAACCACCCAGGATGTCCCACTACAAGGTCAAAGAGGCCAAAATAAAAAAAAACGAAAAAGTTGTAGTTTTTTCTTTTAAAATGGACCTGAGTATACACAAAAGTCTAGTCAAAAATTAAACATAACTTTCTGACTCTATTTGTTCCATATTAGCCAGAAAAATTAAAAAATTCAAAAGAGGATTCGAACCCGCTTCGCAGGTCCTTGAGCAGCGCCTTTCCCCACTAGGCCACCGAAGCACTGCTTCTGTTTGCTTTTAAAACCGATCGCGTTTGTTTTCTCAAATGAAGGGTGAGACTAGCCTAGAACTAAAAAATTCTCGCTAGCCAGCGCGTAAGTGGATAATAGCAGCTAATAAAAGTCGCTTCTAGACCAGTTTTTTACGCTCTTTCAAATGGTATATGTTTCAAGAAAAAACCAGGGGACGAGGTTTTGCCGAGCCCTTGTTAGAGGCGAAAAACTCGCGGCACCCGTTTTCGACATCGTCCCGATCATTGAAGCTACGACCACGCAGAAAGTGTGCCATGGAGCGGAAAAGGTGATAGTCGTATGACACAATGTGCAGACTATTCGCTGGATGTGGAAGAAGTTCAATGGCGTCGAGAGTTTTGATTTTTTCCTTCGTTTGTTTGGCGGTGCGAGGTTTTGCGTTGTCTTGTTGCAGGGGTACGCGCTTTCGATTGATCAAAGCGGGATATTTTTTGCCAAGTGTCGATTACATTTGATCGAGTGGAGTGTAGCAGAGGTCTGCGTCGATAGTCCGACCATTCGGAACCAACTCGAAGTGAATTACGCCTTCAAAATTGTTTTTTAAGACGTCTTGCCCTCGAGGTCCGTGTCGCCGTCGTTGAATCGTTTGAACCAATCGCGCAGTAAGATCTGAGACTACATTGTAGCCTTCAACTTCGCTTATCTTCTTTGCTGCTGCAGTTGCGTTGAAGCCTTGTTTTCAGTAATGACGTAAAAAAACACGAATTTCGGATTTTTCCATGTTTTTTCTACAGCTTAAAAGATTTTAAATAAAAGACCAATTAAAAGTTTTAATATACATTATGATAAAGCAGCTCAAGACCTTTAAAAATATGTATAATACATTCATCTAAAAGTCTTTATTTTGTACAAAAACATTTGGACAAAAAGACACCTAAAAATCGGAAAAAAATTTTGGTTCACCCTAATACTTTTGTCTACCCATTTTACAGACTGCAACTAATTATCTACTGCCGCTGATAATGATCGGCTCATTTTGAACCCCCACGAACTCACTTGTGTAGTCAATTTGGGCCACGCACCATATTCCCCATAGATTAAAACCAGTCTTCGCCTCATTTCCGAGAGAAATAGCCCTACCAATCCGAGAACCATATAGCCAATAAGCGACGGTGCGATGGACTTGTTGGAATTCTCGTTTTCAGTTTGTTGAAAACGTGCGCTCAGGCTTTTCATGTTAAGCCGGTTCTTTGTCCTGACGGCATTGTAACGGTGAAGACAGACTAGCCACTGAAAACCCGATCTTTAGGTAGAAATTTGACAAGAATACCGCATTTTTTTTAGGTATTTCGCAACATACACTGCTGGAAAAAATGATATGCTCACCGCAATTTTGCAATTCATTTGCTATGAACAAATTGCCAGCGCAAAATTGCGGTGAGCATATCATTTTGTCCAGCAGTGTAAAAGTAAGTGGTCGTGGCCGACCAAAGCGAAGAAATCTAGCTACGTTTTACCGGAATTGGATTGTATCTATGTAAGATATTATGTCCGTCAAGACGACTTACCACTGAGCAAATCATACAACTGATAAAACACGCACAATAACAGAGCATCGCAAGTTCCCAATGTAATTCTATTGGAATGCAACTCTCTTTCGAAGTACGGAAATCGTATTCCTTTCCAAGATACCACCAGTTGATAAAACAACCAGTCGGAACGGATTGTAGCGCCTGAAATTTTGAGTTCGGACGAGCGTTTGACATACCACAATGAGCAGTAGTATCATGCCAACACGAGTGGATTTGTTCTCGTATTCGTTAACCCAGGTGGTTGCAAGATGTTGTTCAATAGCCAAGCAGTTCATACATAATGCTGAACTCATCGCACTGACCGTATGTAGAGTGCTTAATAGTGTGCATGCTATATTTATGACGTATCGGTCTTCGAGCTGTGCCGTGCAATCAAGTAGAAAATGGATGAGAAGTCGGGTTCCACTGAACACTAGGAATGATCCGGCAGCACAACACTGAAACGTTGAAAACGTTTTTATTTGAAGTATGTAGATTGGAGGCTTACCAGAACAATTCGAAAATTGGCATGAACGCGCTTTACACCAATCAACCTGTAGAAGAAGTAGATGGTCAATACTGTAACTGCCATAAACAGCCAGCAATGGAAGTCGCCGAGTACTCGGTTCAACCAGATTATGTCTGTTTCGGTTATATTCATTCATAGATGTTGCTAAAGTTAGTCACTTTACATTACACGTAATGTTACATAGACTTTATGAAATATTGAAAATAAAAACAGTTGGACAAAGTGGCAATCTGAGGAAGACACATGCAAGAGGGGGTTTCGTAGCCTGACTTTCGGACTAAATGAGTTTTTTAAGTCAACGGGAAAAACATGTTGTAATATGGTACAATTTGAACGTCCGAAAAACATTTTTTGCTTCCTATTGCGGCGAATATTCTATAATTAAGGCTGTTACGTTAAAATCAACCCCTTTTTCAAGTATTCCTGGAAATTGAGGGGTAGGAAAAAATTGAAGCACAACAATTCAAAGATCTTCGCGGCGGAGAGCGCACGTGAAACGCGGAGATTAATCACAGACGAAAAAATATTTTACGGTTGTGTCTTTGCCATTTTTTTGCAGAAAAATTGATCTTTCATGCCATTCACCAAAAAATGTCACACTTTTTGCCAATGTTTGGCCTCATGCAGCTCTCAATAAGTCAGTAATTGGCGCCGAGCATCTGTTTACGCTAACAAGTAAAGAAGACTGGAAAGGTGTCAAGGCTGCAATTATAATTTGAACGTTATGAATTGTTACAGATGTAATTACAATCAAAAAAAAATTGTTGTCTTTTGAGCGAAAAATAAGTGGCGTACGCATGTAAATTATACGGTTCTTTAAATTTTAGCGGTACTTCCGCTTAATAAAAAGACCCCCAAGGAATTGCTGAAGGTGCGAACACATTTTTTGCTACGGTTAAGTGATATTCAACTTACACCACTTCAGAGGCGAGACGAAAAAATGTCGAGAGCCAAAGTAAGTGTGTGCTCTTCTCGTCATACAAATAGTAGATCGTCTTGATCTCAAAGATCCTTGATATTCTTGGAAATGCGAGCTAAAAATTTCAGGCATGCTTTCCCTTGTATGTTTGTTATATCGAATGCTGACTATTCAGCATGTTTTACATAAAACAGTTGATCTTCCCATTCTTGGACATTCTCCGACAAACTAGAGAGTTGTTTTGCGGATTTGTGAACCGCTTCATCTTTTCACGTAAACTTCCTTTTCCGTTGATCATTTCTCCAAACACTTAGTCGAGAAAAAAGAAGAGGATCGCTGTAACATTTCGCTGAACTATGACTGGGCAACATATCAACAGACTTGAGACTCTATTTTGAAGTGATCGCCAACGCAATCTTAGCATTAGAATCGTGGTCAATCTCTTCGCTAAACAGAAAAAGAAATTTAGTCGATTTTTTCAACGGAAAGCTTCTTTATAAACTCGGTCTTTTTACCATAAATTCAACACGAATTTTTAGGCTGTGGGCGATTTTTCATATGAAATGTTCTCTAGCTACTTTTTTTATTGAGAAAAACAAGTTTACTTCCTTTTTCATAGCCAATGTTTACGTTCATATGAGAAGCGGAATCGCCAGTTTTTTAGGTTACCTTAGGATTGTAAAGTTGATGGTTTCATAACTCGGAAAAAAGGGTTATGGGGTTAAGTCGAGTTTATTTTTGGAATTTTTGTTGGTTGTCATTGGTTCATAAAGCATTCGCAGGGAGGTTGCGATGGCCTCATTTTTTTTTTGAGGATTGGCCCAAATTTGAGTAATTATTTTTTTCATACTTGCGAGATTCCTGCCTTGCGCTCTGCAGGAACGACGCAGATTTCTTGATTAATGTTTCCGCAAAAAATTATTTTTTCGTGCAACACTGGCAAAGATATCGCCAGACAGTTTCGTCTCACAATGTCAGATCACAATCCGCGTTTCGCGTATTCTTCAGGCCGCAATGAATATCTCGGCTGTGCCTTTGTTAGTATGTCTTCGGGTTCGTCGTTTTTTACTGTTGAATTTTATAGCGTGATGTTTCGAACTTTTAGATCATGAAATTACTTGTACCCTTTCTTCTTCTCATCCCCTTAGCCCTGTCGAGGCCTAATCCAATGAATCTCTTCCGCCGTGGAGGACCTCTTGGCCCCGTATTTGAAGACCTTGACGACAAACAAAAAGCTGAATTCAAACAGATCTGGAGGGACAACAAGGATAAGCCTCGCAAGGCCATGAAGACGGCTGTTGATGAATTCGTTAAGAAGTTGACCAAGGAACAACAGGTTGAAGTTGAGAAGAACAAGGCCAAATATGACAAAAGAAAGGAAAAAGATGACGCCAAAGCCGAGAAGCTGAGCGATGAAGCCAAAAAGTTGTACGATGATGCCAAAACGATCATGAAGAACGATGACTTGACTTTCAGGTGAGGAAAAAGTTAAGAGCGCAGTAAAATAAGGAGAGGCTTTTACTGTAGCACCTTTGCATAAAAAATCCATTCTAGGGAAGCCTTCAAAGCCGTTCAAGAGTTAATCCACTCGGCGAAACCCACAGTTCTGCAGGAATTCAAGAAAAATCACGTTCGCATCCCCGGAGGCCGTCCATTCCACGGAGGACCGTTGACTCCCATCTACAACGATCTGGATGAGGCGAAACAAAAGGAGTTGAGCGAAATAATGGAGAAGAACTTTGACAAACCAAAGAAGGAGGGAAAGAAGGCCTTCGAAGATTTTGTGAAGACTTTGCCCGAGGCGATTCAAAAGAAATACGCTGAAGCTGAGAAGAAACGCGAAGAACACAAAAAAGAAAATGCCAAAAACGCTGAAAAGTTGTCCCCAAAAGCCAAGGAATTGTTCGATAAAATTCAAGTGAGTGTCGCCAAGCTTTTCGATAGGACCGATCGCAAGGGTCAGAAGCTTCTGCAAAATGTTTATTTTGACGTTAAATTGCGACTTTTTTAGTCCATCAAACACAGTGACGACTTGACCCGCGCGCAAGTTCACGATCAAGTCCATGACGCCATCTTGGATGCCGATAAGAATGTTCTTACAGAATTCCGCGAAAAGAAAGTTCATCTATTCGATTTGGGCCCCCATTTCTGCCCGGCCAAGGGAAGCGCATCTGATTCTGAACACAGCGAATCTGATGATGATGACAAACCTGAGCCGGAGGCTGAAGAATAATCCTACAATACACTAGAACCATGCAGTTACGTGCCTTATAATTAAACCAAAAATTTGTAATAAACAGCAATACAAGATTAACAATGGAGCAAACTTTTTCCTGCAATCGACTGTCTATGCCATAGGTTCATTTTAAACAAAACATTAATACTTTCAATGGTTCCGCAGCTTCTTTCTTGATATTTAGAGTACAATGCAGACCTGCAACCTGATGCATTCGGAAACAACTTCATATTTTTACCTTTTTTTTATTCATACACTGTATGACCTGTTTAACAAAAAAAAAACAAAAGTAGATATGAAAAGTGATGATTTTAGTTTGGGAGGACTCGAACCTGCGACAGCTTGCGCGAAAAACTGACCGTTCGGCACTGGTTCACACTTTTTTGTGGCTTACTTTCCGGAAGCACCATACTTTAATTTTTATTGAAAACCGAAGCTAAAGCGAAGAAAAAATCCAGCTCGCGTTATGCAAGGGCAGCGAAGATATTGAATGATCATTTCCGCCAAGAGAGCATTCAAAAGTGCTGTTTTCTTCATAGGGGAAACGCAACTTCTCCCTTCGAGCATTTAGCCTGTAAGAAATTTGTTTGGCCACGCTTGAACAAACTTGGACTGTATGTACATTATGAAGTACAATTACAGTTTACAATACCGTCCAACGCTTTCGAAAAACCTTCGTAAACGACTCACTCGTTTTCAAACGTCGGACAAGTTTTCATACTTCATTGGCGCATAATATTACAACTACAGTTTGGTATGCTTTTGTCTCTTCTCTCATTGTAATCGGCTTCTCTAGTTGAGGTTGTATAACCAAACCATGAACAACGAAGCTACGGGTGATTTAATCATCCCATCGGAATCGATTTTATTTATTTATCGAATGTTTAGCTACGTTTTTATGTTCGTGAACTTTTCATGTTGCGCAACGACAATGTTTGCTATTGTGAAAAGTGAGTTTAGAGTTTTTTTTTTACAATGCCAACCGCTCAATGGTCAAGATGACCTTTTATTTTTTGATCCAAATGACCATTTTGAGCGGTGCACAGAAAAATATCAAGGCACCGGTTGTGTAGATTCGGGAAACCACATTCCCAAAGACTTGGGAACCTTAGTTTCTAAATTTGGCCTTTCGAGTGATCAAACCTGCGGTTTCTTCCTAGTTATTGCCTATGGTGCCTGTCGATTAGGATTTTGGCATGTGCTGCATGCGGGGTTTGGACATTCTTGACTAGCGCCGCTTGTAAAAGGTACCATTTGACATTGTTGATGTAATACTAGGTGTAAAACCTTTATTCTTTCGCAATACCTCAAGGAGTGCTTTTTATTGGGCTGGCATGGTTGGTGTTTGTCTTCATGACGTAATCTTCGGTATTGTTTTACTTCTTCTAGAAACCCCGTATTATATGTATAATAGTAGTCATTTTGTAACGTCTCGGCCCCTGCGTGTTTAAGTTTATGCGGTAAAGATAAGCGTAGTTGTAACAAAGGGATACTTGTAGTCTTCGTTTAAAGACGCCCTCATCCTCAAATAGACAAATATTTTCGAGAAAGTTTTATTTTAAAAAATAGACTTTGAGAAAATTTTACATTTAAAAAAATATACCCATCTTTTTTGATAGGTATGTAAATATTATTAGATTAACACAAAAAATCAGTTGGATAGTCAATAATTGGAAGATTGAGCGCAATCAACAGTCTGTCGGGAAAACAATGAGCACAATGTCGCTGCGCCGATCGCGTCGCCGCAGTGAAAAGCAGTGTGATTTTGCCACGACACACCTCTGTATTTTGCGACATAGTACCGATTGCTCATTATTTTTCCGACAGACTGATAGTTGAGTCTTGCAAAAAAACCCTGTCTTTGCACTATCTTACATTTTCACGCAGTTCTTTTTTGTACAGTAAGATCATTAAAGCCACTAATTGTAGCCCGTTAATCCTAAGAGAAGAAACTAGCGGAACGGCAGTTTAGCATATTGTATTCTGTACGGAGAATCTTGTAAACATAAATTACCACTGCATGCTTGTGTTCTCTGTAAAAGCTTATATTCTGTGTGACGTATTCGAAGAGGTATGTAGGTTGATACAAATTAGAGATCTGGATACAAAGTGTATATTGTACTTTAATAGCATCAATATTTGTAAATTCTGCGAAGTGAAGAATCCGTGTAAACCCCGTTCAACAAACAGCATGGCAAACGGAGAATATTATAAACACAAGTGTTTACGGTTACCCTTTACGTCAGATTCTTTGTTGTTTTGCATAACCAAAGTTGTTTTCGAAGGGAGATTGAAGTAGGAATGCGGGGTTAGACAAAAAAATCATATACAGGGTGTCCCAAAAAAAATGCATGTTTTTTTCCATGGGTCCTGACGCAAAAATGTTTAGGTCAGGCCAAAAGATTTTTGTACTGCTAAAATCTCCGTGTTTTTCTGCCCTAGTTATTTCAGTTTTGTGTTCATATCGATTAAGTAGCATTGTTTTTTAAAATGTGAAACAAAGGAACTGCGATTTTGTCACTATTTTTGAGCCGTTCAAGTTGTAAATTTGCCCAGTATAGAAAGGACGTTGTGTCAAAAGTAATCACGCGATGGAAGGAGCTTGATAACGATAGTAAGCGTCCAGGACGTAAAGGAAAACGCACCGCCAGCGGTTCTGTCAACCGGGAGAACACCAACAGCAAAACGCTATTTTCAAGAAAAAATTGCCTTGGAGATCGGCATCAGCGACCGATCGGTCACCCGAATAGTCTATGATGAGCTACGCCTCACGCTGTATAAGCTGTAAAAAGCTCAGATCTTTAAAGTAGACGGCAAGTGCGTGCGGCGCGAAAAATGTCGAAAACTCAAGGGCTGGGCCGCAACTCACAGACGTGAGCGCATTCGTTCGTGGTTCAATATTTGGCGGATGCACAACCACCAGAGCAATTGGATCTTCTTAGATGAGGCCCTCGGCATGTCGGCTAACGTCGAAAGCCGTCAAAATCCGGGCCGTCATCGCCTAAGGCGGAATTTCTCCCAGCGGCAAGAATTCCATGGTTTTCTCGGATCAAGGGGGCAAAACTTTAGCGCCGCGTTAATCTTGATTTTCCCGTACTTCTGTTGACTCAGCAGAACCTCGGCAATGCAAATTTGGCGTCCTTGCTAGACTCAGCTCCGGCTCACAAGGCAAAATCGACTCAGGATCCGAAATGGGAACGATTTTCCCGATTTCACCCCGTCCGCAAAATGGCCGTCTGCTCGCCGGATCTGAATCCGTTTGACTACTATTTTTTTCAATTGGAGGCCATTGCCTGTACTACACACCACAAAAGTTTGGAATGGCAAAGTAATCGTTGCGCCAAGAACGGGACCGATTTCCTCGAAAAAGGCTGCGGCCCCGAGCCCAAAATTTTAAGTTACGTTTGAAGCTCTATATCGCCACCAAGGGCAGCCACTGTGAAACTGGCTTGGTATGTTATCAATAATCCTCTATGTTACTGATATCCATCGTTAGTTTGGCTAAATTTTGTTTGGTATATAAAATGTAGCCATAAAAATAACATGCATTTTTTTTGGGACACCCTGTATATGAAGCACTAGACAATACGATATTTTATAAGGAAAGCATAATGAAAAGCATAATGATTTTTTGCTTTTCCCGATAGTCCTAGTCCGAACGCACTGCGGGAGTAGTTCTTCATTTGCCAGGGGTTTCAAAAAGCTTACAGAGCCTTTATGAATATCCTCACGGTACAACAACTTTCAGCACCAGGCACCTACCTCACAATCTACCGTTACTACCTGCTTCACCAAGTGCTTTGGGCTTTTGTCTTTGACATTGCGATTTTCTTCTTCATTCCCATAGTTCACCTGCCTCACGTTTGTTATCAATCTACGGGAGTTCTGAAAACAGTGCTCAGCCATTACGGAAACTATTACTTCCTCTATATTTTTACGATTCTCTGCGGCGGAAAAGCATACGCTCAATGGTTATGCATTTTGTACCGTTATATTTTGGCCTACCGCCATCGAGCCAGATATGGAGCGCTCATGGATTACTTAGCGAGATTTGGGCTGCCATGGACACCGACGCTTTACTGCGGTGTTTTTGTTTCGGGTATTACGGCGGTTTGGGTAAGTATAGAAGGCTGTAAAAAGTTTATTGGCGTAATTCGGAGAATTCATGTATTCATTTCAGCTTGTTCTTAGTTATTTCACCGGAAATCCTGCGGCCACCACCTCCAATCTCAGAGTTTCCGACCCCAAAGTTCGTGAATTACTGCTGTATTTTCCCAAAGCAACGTGCATGATACAGCAGAATTCAAGCCACAAATTCGTCTTTCTTAGTGGTATTTTTCTGCTGGTTGCGTGGGGCATGGCGATGGCGTTTTTGGCCCTCTCAATGGCCTATACGTTGAAAACGGACAAGCACACGTTTTCGAAAACCGGTCGTCTACAATGGATGTTGTTTCGATCTTTGGTAGCGCAACTTGGTGTGACGCTAATATTCATGTACTTCCCCGTATTGGTATGGTTTATGGCCGGATATTTCGACAGCAAATACGACATGTTGTTCGGTCTTGGGGCTGTTGCTTTTCTGGAGATGCACTCGACAGTGGATTGTGTGGCAATCTTACTGTATGTTCGGCCGTTTCGACATACAATCCGAAAACTCTTCTTCAAGACGTCGGACAATAAGACGCTTTCGTCTAGGTCGACTAAAAGCCATATTACCGTTGTCATGCCACGATTCAACTATTGATTCCTCATTGTGTTTGCTCGTCACAAATATGTACTATCGTTGTTGACTCGGCATGGCTCTGAGGGCCAGCCAAAATGCGCTCAATTGATTATCATTTTTCCACGTAGGCCCTGCGAGGCGCGGAAGTCATCTCTCATTGTAGACTGGTCAATTGAGGATACGAATACGAATCTTTTGTGTTATGAAGTTTGCGACAAAGCACACATTTTTTTGGTCTTTTCATCTGTTGCTTCATTGTACATACCATACATTATGCTAAGGATATCGTGATTTACGCAGGTCGTCAATAGACAATAAACTCCTCATGTCTGTCATGTCGTAATTGCTCGACTTCTTTGTGCTTTACAATAATTATGCCACGTTAACCCACATACACTGTAAAACTTTGTTTATACACTGAAAAAACTGCAAGATTGATGGGTTCAACTGAAACCTTTGAAAACCAAGAGCCTCTAAGAGAAAATTGAAAACTTCAGTTGTAAGGTCTTCACCACATGGCACTTGTGCGCTCGCCCTTCCTTCCATGGAGTTTGTTTTCTTTCTGTCGGCTGTGTTCCGCTCTTTGACCTTTCCTTGAAGCGAAAGTTTTTGTGGAAATTCTCAAGAATATTAAATTACCACACCTTCCTTGCACTGGTATTCACTTATAAACCGTTTATAAATATTATAGTTGATTATGAGTAAAGGCAAATTGAATTCATCTACAGAATCATTTATTTCTTGTTAGTTGTATACTGTAATTTGATTGTTTCCCTGGCTCCTGGAACAAAAAAGGTCAATTGGGTTTGAATAGCAGTATAAAAGTTCGCAATTGAACCTATTCTTTCTCCCGTTGGATTTGTTTGTACGTTTCTTCACGGCACAGAACTCCAAAAACTGTATGTATGTTCAGTCCTTTCTTCACTACAAGTGACATTTTGTAGTTTCGTTCTCTAACTTTACTGTAATTTTATCAGCTGGCCGGAAGTGTTGTCTTAATTGGGACCGCTAAACGCCAATTTTAATCTCTCGTGGCGTTTGACCCCTATACAGATTTGTCAGCTTTCAAGTAATTAGTACGGTAGCCCACCTATGGAAAATGTCAACTTCGCTAAATGTCGTTGAAATCTGGGTGGCGTTTCAATAGATCAATTTGTTACAATAAGCAAAATTTACGTCAGAGGTACACCACGGCGAGAGCTCGCCTTCGAAGGCTCTGGTAACCTCAAATTTGGCGTCATTGGCGGAAAAGAAGCTTTTGAAAAAGGTCACCAATCGTCTGTCTCTCCGGTAGGGCGTTGAAAATGATGACTGGACCCTTATCAGTCTGTCGGAAAAATAACGGCGAGAGCGAAATGTTTCGCCTCGTCGGAAAACCAGTGCAGCCGCGCACCAAATTTCCAGCTTCGTCTTGCCGTCGCAAAGCGATGATGAGCGATTCGAAGCGAACGACCCGATCTTATTTTCCCGACAGACTGATAGACTTCCATCCCACACCACGGCAGCCTAGACATGACTTTCGGGCCGGCCCGCGGGCTGTACCAGTCCGTTCGTAAAGTCGCTGGAATGATTTCGGCGACGTGCACTGTGCAAGAAAACTCAGGGTGCGAGCGACAGCTCGAAAAAGCCTATTGCGCCGTGAAAAAAGCCAGAAGTTGCACAGTGCAAAGTGAGCTTTCGTTTTCGCAGAGTGCATGTCGCCGAAAACATTCCAGCGACTATTAGGCGTTTGGACCGGACTGTTTCACATATGCTTGTTGTTCTTACTGCATTCCGAGGCTGTCTAAAATATGCAAATATCCCGAAAAAGCCAGCCGAGGTTTGCGTTTTTTTATTGGCAACCTAATTTCCGCTTCGATTCTCATGTCGTAATTTTCATGATTTCGGGCCGATTTCGGCTCGGAAGCCATGTCGCAACTAGAGAATAGCCCATTTCGCTTCTGCGATTCGTCACCCACAGCAGAATTTTTTATGACTTTTCGATGGGAAAATATTTTTTCGGTATCCCTTTATTCCTTTGCCATTTGTGGCATTTCGTATATCACGTAGCTCAAAAGTGGGCGGGAGACATTTTTGTTCTATTTCGGGTGATCTTCTTCTCCTTGGTGAAATACGTCAATGGGTTCTTTCTTCAGAACTTTTTTTTAAACTGGATAAGATAAACTTCAATTGATGAATGTCTATTTCGGTCTTTGAAATCTAATGTCAGCCCTACAATCCCCTACATTTCAAAAACAATATGTGCCGGTTCCCCCCTACAAATTCGAATTGAGAAACATATTTTCCCCCTACTCTGCCTACAACTCTTTTGATCGAAGAGCATAGTATTACGATAACGTAGGCAGCCGTCTTAAGAGATAAAATTGTAGCTTTCCGGTTTAATCGATGCGCTTTTTTCGCTTCTACAATTTTCCGCGTAGCCTGGTCGCCCTTTACAGTTGCGTTTTCTGTTATTTTAGACTGCGTAAAAATGCGGGAAAATATTTATCAGCTGTCACTCACCGTAAATGCTCGAATTCTTTGTACTTTTGGGACCCGTTGTAATTTCCACTTCTTTAATCGAAGTGGCAAAACCATGGACGATGACGCTACGAGCGATTTAGTCATCCCGTCGGAATTGGTTATATGCATTTATCGAATGTTTAGCTATGTTTCGATGGTCGTGAACTTCTCTTTTTGCGCTACGACTACATTGGCTATTGTGAAAAGTAAGAGTTTCGAGATTTTTTTTGATAAGGCTTCATGATAAAGATGCGCTTCCAATAAGCTTCCTGCAAGGGAAGTACCCCAAGTGCGACGCTAGATTTTCTTCAGATTTTGCACGGATGTCTGTGCGGAAAAAAATTATTTTTTGTGGAAACATTACCCTCCATGGTAGAAATAGGCACGAAACTTTTCGTGCCGAAATTCAGCAAAAAGTGCCAAAATTTGGCCGACTTTCGATCAAAAAATTTCGGTTGTTTCTGCAAAGCGCGAGCTAGGATTCTCGCATACATTTTAGAAAAAAATATTTTAAATTTGCTCCCAGTTTCATCAAAATCTGAGCGTCTCACTTGAGGTACTTCCCCTGTAGGGAAAATACCATGCTGCCATCAGCCCCATTTTTAGGCTGATGGAAGCTGGCGTTGGATTTATTTCTTCAACATGAAAAAATTTCCAGCGCCCGCCGCCGACCTCACAATCTACCGTTTCTACCTGCTGCACGAAGTGCTTTGGGCTTTTCTGTTTGACATTGCGGTTTTCACCTTCATTCCGATCGCTCATCTGCCTCACATTTGTTATCAATCTACCGGCATTCTGAAGACGGTGCTCGGCCATTACGGAAACTATTGTTTCCTATTTATTTTTACTATTCTATGCGGCGGAAAGGCGTACGCTCAATGGTTGTGCATTTTTTACCGTTACATTTTGGCGTACCGTCATCGAGCCAAATATAGAATGGTGCTGACGTACTTGGCCAGATTTGAGCTCCCATGGACACCGGCGTTTTACTGTGGTGTTTTTTTGTCGGGCATGTTGACGTTTTGGGTAAGTGCAATGCCGTAGAAACATAGTCAGATTCGTGCTTCTGAATAATAGGATTTTAAATTTCAGGCTCTTCTTAGGTATTTTTCCGGTAATCCTGTCGCCACAACCGCTACCCTCAGAGTTGTCGACCCCAAAGTTCGTGAATTACTGGTGTATTTCCCTCAAACAACATGCATGTTGCAGCAGACCTCAAGCTACGAATTCGTCTTGCTCTGTGGAATTTTTGTGCTGGTCGGCTGGGGCATGTTAATGGCCTTCTTGGTCCTCTCACTGGCTTATACGTTGAGAACGGAGAAACACTCCTTTTCGAAGACAGGCCGTCTACAATGGATGTTGTTTCGCTCTTTGGTCGCGCAACTCAGTGTGACCCTGGTGTTCTTGTACTTTCCCATATTGATATGGTTTTTGGCCGGGTATTTCGACAGCAATTACAACATGTTGATTGGACTTGCGGCTTGTTCGTTTCTGGCCATGCACTCAACGGTGGATTGTGTGGCAATCCTACTGTATGTTCGACCGTTTCGACAGGCAATCCGGAACTTTTTCTGCAACTCCACGGAGGTTGAGAGTTTTCCCAAAAAGTCTGTAACATAGTTGTAGAGTGGGCTCTCGGAGCAGGTTGAAAATCTCAGCCCGGCTAGGCCAGCTTGTGTTAAGCTTCTCTCCATCTCAAGAGCTATGTCTATTGCTGATTGTTTTGTTGACGAAACGTATCTTGAACAGACGAAGCTTGTTTTTGTAACACAGATTTTTAGAGTCTTTTTTTTTTTAACTGTTGTACGGTTGCTCCATTTCACTGCGTACATTATATTATACTAAGGGTATTATGATTCTTCCTCAGGTCATAAAAAACACTACAACACACGTATATGTACCTCTACTCCAATCTGCGATGCCATAATTTCTCGCTTTCCTTTTGCGTTGCCATACAATTACGGGTTGACTTGCTAGTATTATAATAAAGCGTTATACATAAATACTCTAATTGACTTGTATCTTCGATTATAAACAGTGCTTACGCAAAATTATAACTTTTGTATGTTACACTGCTTCCTGACTACGAATGATATTTTGTAGTTTCGTTCTTTGATTGTACTGCAATTTTTTATCAGCCGGTAATGTTTTAGGTTTGACTGCGTCAGTTTTGGGCCGGCAGTTTTAAGCTTTCTCTCACGGCGTTTGACCCCAATCCGGATACGATTCCGAGCCCGCTTGGACGTAACGTCGGCAGGGACTTGGCAAAATGTCGTTGAAATCTTTGCGTAGCTTAAATATATATAATAAATAGAACGGTTTGCCATCGAAAATAAGTCAGCATCACATTTTTTTAGGCTGATAGATGTCGTATATTCGCTCACAAGCCTGTTTTGTAACTGTTGAGAGGTTGCTTTGTAGACCTGTTCTACTGGACCTTTCCGAAATTGCACCACCCTGATCCTTCTGAGCTATCAGCAAGTGCCATCTCCGCGCCCAGTCAGAAGCCCTTAACGTTTACTCCCAACAAAGGATTTGTATCCCTCTTTTGACACCTCGTCATATGAAGGGCTATTTCAGTCGTTGAAATCGAATGTCAGCGCTACAATTCAACGACAATATTTACCGGCTGCCTAGTACAAATCCGCATAGACAAGTTTATTTTTTTCCTCCGCTCTGCCTACAATCTTTTTGATTGGAAAACATGCCTCAATTTATCCGTCTTAAAATACACAATTATAGTTGTCATGTCGAATTGATACACTTTTTTGTATTTACAATTGTTCGAGTAGTCTCATCGCCCTTTACAAGTTGCGTTTTCTATTATTTCAACCTACGTAAAAACGCGTGTAAATATTTATCAGCTGTCACTAAACGCACATGCTCCAAGGACATTCGGTGTAAGGTAGTCTGAGAAGTGCGGCGCAATGGTGTTCGAAGAGTTGTGGATACCGACGGAGGGAGTGATACGAGTGTATCACGGCATTGAATACGGGTTTATGGCCATCAATTTGTGCTTGTTGACGCTGACAACATATGCCATTGTGAAAAGTAAGTCGAAATTACGGTAGATTCGTAATCACCAATAGATTCTGCGAAGTGTGAGGCGTGAATTTTGATGATGCTATTTTCAATTTGTCGGGGAAATAATGAGCACTCCATTGCATCAAAAATCGCATCGCTGCCGAAAAAATGAATTGTGTCGAGGCAGGATCAAGTTTCTCTTCAGTTCAGCGATCGACGTAGCGTCTTTTTGCTCATTATTTTCCCGACAGACAGATACAAAAACATTGGTTTTTAGGACGTAGTTGCAAGTTAGCGCCCACCCTAAGATTGGCTAAATTTAGCCTTCAAACTTTCGGACCGTTAAACCCGAGGTCCTAGGCGCAGACCGTCACAACTCCTGTAGTTTGTGTCATCCGTCACAAGCCCATTCAAATTCCAAAAATCGAAACGGCTTTTGATTGTTTGGCATTTTGAATTCAAAGTTCAAGCGGCCCCAGGGTGTCCCCTACACCGCCAAAAACACTCCCCATGGCATGCGTAATTACCCTGTGTTTGCAAAGATTTCCTGTTACTAAATTTCCAGCTGCACGTAAACCCTGTATTAATGCTATTTTTACAAAGGTCATGGCATTTGGCTGAAATGTTGAAAATTAGGGGTCAATCTTATATGGAAGTACACCAAGTTCAAATCAGATTTTCTTTAGATTTTGTACACGCGTTGAGCATATCCAAGAAACAGTCGTTTTTTCCAAATTTTCCGCCAAAAATCTTGGTCGTTTTTTGCGAAGCTCGAGCCAGGGCTCTCCCTTTCTTTTCGAAAAAGCCTTGGTAATCTCCAACCGAAAAAATTCGGGATTTCTCAACCATTTTCAACCGAAAAACACTTGTTTTCGGGGTAAAGGGCCCTATTGCAAAAGGTCGTAACGACCTCAGTTTGCACCTTAAAATCTTGTTATTTCGCAGACAGAAGTTAATGTCGCTTAAAAATACATATTCCAAAAAAGAAGTCTCTGCGCCATCCCTGACGGAAGCTGTAGCCTGTTTATCTTTTTCAGCGCCAGTCACCTACCTCAGCATCTACCGCTACTTTCTGCTGCATGAGATCATATGGTCGTTCGCGTTTGACTTCTCCATGTGCATCTTTATCCCGATTCTTCATCTACCTCATGTCTGTTATCAATCCAGTGGATTTCTAAGCGACATTCTAAACTCTAGTGGGCATTATTTTTTCATCTATGCACTCGTAGCACTTGTTGGAGGAAAAGCCTACTCCATCTTGCTTTGCTGCTTTCATCGGCACATGCTGGCGCATCGACATACGAGACATTATTGGCAAATCTTGAACCCACTGGCGGATTTTCGTCTGCCGCATGCGTTCCTTTTTTACGGCGTGATTTATGTTGTAATTGTGGTCGCGACATGGGTAAGAAATGAGAATTAGAGACATAAGACCTGACTCTTTGCAGATCACTATCTTTGCCGTTGTGGACGACCCGGTTGCCGCTACAGCGCAGCTTCAAGCCTCGGACAGCCGAGTTCGAACTGTGTTGGCGCACTTCCCACACACCACATGTCTGGTGGCCAGCAAACAATACGAATACATTCTTCTCATCCCGATCATGATATTGGTGGTTTGGGGCTTCGGGATCGCCGCTTTGCTCTGCTCAATGTTGATTGTTCTCAAGACAAACCCCAAGGCGTACATGTCCACCATTCGCCTCCAATGGACGTTGTATCGCTCGCTGCTGGCGCAGCTAGGTGCAACCCTGGTATTCATGTACCTTCCGCTGTTAATCTGGCTGGTTGTTGGACTGTTGGACGCGAATTACGGGATGTTAGTAGGGGTAATTTGCATGTCCTTACTGGCAATGCATTCATCCGTGGACTGCGTTGTAATCCTTATATATGTAAAGCCGTTCCGCCGTGCCATTCAACGAATTTTCAATAGCCAGCAACAAGATACGGTCGTTTCGAAGGCCACCCGCAGTCCGGGTAGCCCGACCAAGGTAAAGCCGAAGCCGAGAAGCGAAAGCGTCTTTGCATTCCCGCCACCGGCAAATTTCATGTTTACCAGACGATCACTACCGCCGATTACTTTATGATGCTTTATAAAACTAAAGCGAACATGTTTTAACAATAAGTTATTTCAACACTCATAAAATATTTGAATTTTTCACGCAACAATAAACAGGAATGACCCTCCAAGTGAAAGGCTTGAATTTTATTGAAATCTTTTACAAGAACATTTGTCTCTAGGCTTTAAATAAGATAGGCTTGCTTCGGCACAAAGCAGAAGACTGGCCAAACATTGCGCAGAGCTATGTTGCCGTCCAAATCTCTGAAGGTGCAAAATTCCACGCATACGAAATCAAAGCCCCTAATAACGAATGTACGTCGCAGAGAGATTTTTTCCATACCATAGATTCTTCCACAATCACAAATACCGGCGCGGATATCCGTGAAACTTCATGCAAACGCCTTCTTCTATTAGGCGTAGAAGTATAACCGTGCCGTTTTTTATTTGAGCGTTTTTTACAAGCAGAATTAAAGTTTTGGTACTACTGTACATATGGCCTGAAAGTACGTTGAAAACGCTATCTATTGGTGTATGCTGTGTATGGTCAGACTTATCGTATCGGTTTCTACAAAGCTTCAAAGATGACCAACTTTCGTCCCACAAAAATGTCATTTGCGGGAAATTTTTGAATGCCCGCAAATCAAAAAAGCCTCCAAATCAATCAAAACTTGTTCTCATGGAGTCATAACATCTTTATTTTACATTGAAAGTAGTTGAGTTATCACTTAAAGGTTTGTTATTATGAATTTCCTCTCATTTTTGGGATAAAGCGCCTCTTCCTGCAGCGCGCCGAGGTCTTCCGGGTGGGTTTCCAGTAAACCCGATGATTCATTGACAGCATCTAAATCAAACACGTCAACGTAGTGAATCTTTTTTTTCGAATATATATATATATATATGTTAAAAAATCACAACGGCTTACCGCGTTCGTCTACAGGATGTTTCAAGAAATATGACAGAAACTATTTGCGAATATCTTTGAGCTCTTCTGAGTTATCGCAGATATTGTTTTTGTTTCTAAAGCTTGATATCGGGCGGTTTTGTACTGAGCAAAAAAAAATTTTTTTTCGTCGACGGAGAGGCCAGTTCTCGGCGGAGACATTTGGGGCCTTTTTTAAAAATCACACGTTATTGCATGGTGGAAACTCTGTTACAACGGCCAAAATTATGCTTACGGTGCACCTCCGTGGATTTTACGGTACGCTTTTTTGCGTTTTCGATTTTACGGACATCCGCGGAGGCGTGGCGGAGACCTCAGATTTCGGCGGACTTTGTTTTGGGCCCTCGGCTTTTGCAAATCCATGTTTTAAAAAAGGTTGTGGCGATTTTTTGTTGTCATCCGATGCACAGATGGCAGAAATTTCGTACTTTGTTTCCCCGGCGGAGGATTCGGCGGAACACCCTGTATAACTAAACTTTGGATGCTTTTGTGGTCGTTGGAGCTGTGCGGCGAAACTGGCCCTGGGGGTAAAACATTTTCGTCCGGTGCTTTGTCGTCAGCAATAATTATTTCTGGTGATGCAATACGCAGAATGCTCGAGTTCAATTCAAACCTGTCCTTAATTTCAAGACGATATCTCTCCACGGAAAAATCTAAAGCGATATGATTAGTTTAGATCAATTTGCGTTACTTTTATCCTTTATTATACGAACTCGTGGATTTGTCATCTTTATCTCGGCGAACTTTAAGATAAACACGCCGCAATTGCAATCATCCCATTGCCTGAAGTTATTCTTGAAGACAGCCATTGAAAAATGTCGAAGGCTTGGTCTTGACGGTTGTGCAATACAAGTCCAAAAATTTATCGATATCTGCTTTGATCGACGGTTCTATTGGATTATCTTTGCTAATAAACAACCGAGTTTTGGCTAACAGTGAACCAAGCAATTGTCCAATGGTTTGATCTACATATTGGAAGGATGAGGGACTCGGCTTCGTTGTCGTAGTGGACAAAAGTATCGGTTACATCTTCAATAGTAGAGACAATTTCACTGCTTGCAAACCAAATGGGATCAACGATGGAGACGTGACCTTGTGTTCTGTTTTCCAAGATAATTAGATAATCTCGGACATTCTCATCCGTCAGATAGAGCTGTTGGTTAAGGACACCCTTGAAGGAAACAATGGAGCAAAATTAAAAATACCGCCGTTATTCCAATATGCAGATGTTCGTTGACAAAAATACGTCTGCTTCGCAGAACATCCTTGTTCAGATTTCTTGTGAGATTTTTGCCAATCTCAAACGACTCGTTGTATTGGTAAACCTGTCCGGAAAGACACGGTTTATAGCCGGGAAACTAAAAATCAGTAACGGAATACGGTAACTTACTATGTTTGGATGCCGACGGCAAACGAAAATCTCTCTATCTGGAGTTTTGTAAGAACAAAAGGATAAAACCACGAAAACAAAACATATCATCTTGTAGTAAATAACGGCCCAAGAGGGGCAGTAGTTAAAATTTTTTAATTTCTTATGGCTAAATCTGATCGCTTCTACCAACGGCAACATGAGCCAGAAATACAAAATGAAGAAAAAACGTCGTGGTTACTCTTCTCATAACAGAAAAAAAGAAGTCAAGATTTATCTGTCAATTATTTAATTATGCATAAATTTTTCTGCCAAGAATATAGGAACTGCATTTTTGTCATCTTTTAATTATTTAATTACGTATACATTTTTCTGCCATGAGAATTGCATTTTGTTATAGAATTTCAGATTTGAAAGTGTTCTTGGACTTGTGAGCATCGAAGGTATTCTAGAGCTGTTCCCAGTGTATGACAACATGTTTTGATTGATTTGGAAGCTTTTTTAGACTTGCGGGCACTCAAAAATTTTTGGAACTTTTTTTGCCCGCAAATTTTAATTTGCATTTTTCCTCCGAAAAATAGGTGCGGATGGTAGCAAGAAGTGTCAGAATGGCATTATAAGCCCAATTTTACCCAAGACAACAAGTTTTAATTGATTTGGAAGCCTTTTTTGATTTGCGGGCATCCAAAAAAATTATTATATTTTTTCTGCCAAAAAACCGTTTTCCTGCAAACAAATCGGCCCCAATTGCCGTCAGAACGATCATAGCGTCTAATCTTGACATGGTAACCAAGGTTTTTTCACTACTGTGACTCACGAAAGATTTTGGAGCATTTTTTAATCTGCGGGCATCCAAAAGTTTTCAAACTTTTTTTGCCCGCAAAGCTGAAATTCAAATTTTCTACCTGAAGATGTGCAGCAATTGTCTCGTGGCAGCTTGAAATTACTCAAAAAATGATAACAATGAAGATTTTTACATTCGTAACGTCTGAGGACCCGATTTTCCGATCTGCGGGCATCAAAAAGTTCGTTAAATCAAAAAAAGTTTTTCAGCCTCATAATAACTTGGTTTGGACTCCATATTCATCAGCTTTGTCCAAAAACAAGATATCATCCCGTGATTTGGAATTTTATTTCAGAAAACATGCGTCTGAGACAGTTCTCAAAAATTTTTTTTGTCAAATGCACTTTTGCATATGTAAATTTATTAATTCCACCAGATCTATACAAATATTTCACTAATGTTTCAGGCGTTTTATATAATAACATTTTTATAATTTGCGGGCAGAAAAAGTGCGGGCAGATTTCGATTTAATTTGCGGTCGCGAACCGCGAAAATTTGCGGGCATCGAAAAGTCCATTTGCGGGCGAAAAAAATTCCTCCATATTTTTTTTCTTTACAATCGTTTTATGTTGGACTTGTAGACAAAGCCTTAGTGCGCCTCGTGGACCACACAAGGAACAAGCTGTACTTCAAATCCATTTCCTGGTGTTGAAGAACAGTTCACTTCAATTTTCGTTGCTCTCAATCCATTGTAGTTGTTGGGTACCGTTGCGCAACGTAATCGGGACTTTTGTTATCGCTCTCTCATTGGCCAGAAGGATGAGCTAAACGTTTTTCGTTAATGGTTTCTATTTGGGATCGCATACAGACCGTGTTGTTAGCTAGATTGGTTTTAGGTTATTCAATTCGGAAGGAAAACAAACTTGCTGAATCTAATTGAATCTTCTCATGCGGCCATGTGTCAAAACATTTTCTCTCTGCGTTGTGACTAATGAAGGGATAACCTAATCATAAGTATCAACTCTCTATAAACATATGTTGCCTTGTTAGACGGCTAGTTTAATGCGGCTCGATGAGTAAACAGGAGAACAGGAGCGCTATGAGGAGAGGAGTCCAGGTTCAACTTTCTCAAAGGGTAGTATCATAGCAGTCTGTCGGTAAAATAATGTGGATTCGTCGCGCCTTGGAGTCGGCCATCATCACTTTGCGATGGATAGCCGCGGCTGGAAATCTGTTTCGCTACTGCGACGGGACATTTTGCTACGACAACTCCACATTATCTTCCAGACAGACTAGTATTTTCATAAAGTGCATGGACATTTTGTCGTGATCCGCACTGTTCACAAAGAACTCCCATTTTGCACTGTGCATTTCAATTTTTTTTCTTTGTTTTGAGTCTGCACCGTACATTGAAAATATGTATGCGTCGCGGCGTAAGCTTTTCTCAACTCGGTCGCCGTTGTGTTGAGCTTTCCTGTTGAAGCTGAACAGAATTTTTCTGTTGGATGCAAATGCGGGCTGATTTCACAACATGTCCGCAGAATCTCCGTGGTTCTTTTAGCTGCCTGCAAAGTGGTTGCCCGCAAGTTTTAGGCCCGCCTGTAACCGATACCGATATACGTATTTTTTCTGCCCGTATTTTTCAAGAACATCTTCCTAAATTAAGGCCAAAAAGTATCAACAGTTGTGTCTCTCGGCTACCGCCGCCAAGCACGGGCTACAACTTTCAGGAATTGATGCGTGGCCTATGGCAGAATTTTGTGCGAAATTTAAAGAAAATATGAACTTTGCACTTGGTGTCAATCGTCTTCCCTGGTCCTGTGTAGTTCTCATTGTAAAATTCCTTGAACCGTTTTTTGACCATTTTTGGTAACAGGGCGTTTGCCCAGCGAAGTCATGCGAACCCGGGCTCTTCGCAGAACTACAAACTATTATGGTTCTGCCAGGTCCACTTCTCGTTGCACCCGATTGTATTTTGGGATTTCACCTTGCCATAAGTAACCCGTTTCGTTCGCATTCTATGGCATTACTCAATGACTTACCATAAAGGGATGGACGAGGTTCCTCAGCTACGGATACCGACGGCGGACCTAATCGAGGCGTACAAGGTTTTTGATTACTTTTTTATGTCCATCAACACGGTGATGTTCTGCTTCACGGCGTTTGCGATTTTGAAAAGTAGGCAAAGTTTTAGACATGATTTTTAAATTTATACCTGGGCTACTTCCTCTGGCCAAAAGCTCATAGTTTTCTTACTAATATAATTACATTATAATACACTGATTTTTCCAGCCCCTGCCACCTACCTCAGCGTCTACCGCTATTTTTTGCTTCACGAAATTGTTTGGGCTCTCCTTTTTGACATCATGATCTTCATCAGCATCCCAGTTGTCCATCTCCCACACATTTGCTTCACTTACATTGGAATGCTGGGACCTGCGCTCAGGGCTGAAGAAAGTTCTTACTATGCCTTGGTTTTGACCACACTATGCGCAGGCAAGGCGTACTCAATGTTCATGTGCTGTTTTCATCGCTACATCTTGGCGCATCAGCATACGGACGATCATTGGTGGTCGGGGATTAATCACCTTCTGCAGTATCGGTTTCCATGGACTCCGATTATGCATTACGCGATTATGATCACCGCCACTGCCTCGGTTTGGGTGAGTAAAGACGTGTTGAAGCAAATTGGAATGCAATCAGTCTGTCGGGAAAATAATGAGCACTCTGTCGCATCGAAAATCGCATTGCTGCCGAGAAAATGAATTGTGTCGTGGCAAAATCAAATTGATTTCACTTCAGCGATTGGCGGAGCGACATTGTGCCCATTATTTTCTCGACATACTGGTACACTGGCGGACCCAGTGGCAAAAAATGTACCATTTTGCATCCGGGAAGTATCATAAAATGTAGCAAAATGCTTCGCTTCCTTCTCCAAGTGAAAAAACTCCAATTGCAAAAGCGCACCCGCTCTTTTTGTGTGGGAAAGGGAGTTCAAAGAGAAGTTTTTTTAGTTGGAGAGGGATGCATTTTGCTACATTTTTGATACTTCCCGGATGCAAAATGGTACGTTTTTTGATTTTGGATCAGGTCCGTCACTGTAATCAATTCGGGGCTTTCTGGGTTCAGCCCCTCAGGAAAGGTGATTCAAACCCCACCGTTTTGCCCGCTACAACCCCCCATAACGAAAAGATTAGAATCATACAGAAAATGCAAATTAGAGCAAAATGTAGCGGTGGACCCGGTCCATTTTTCAGATAGATGAAACTGCTGTCGGAGCTCCCAAGTACCATTGCGGTACACCAGTTAAGCTAATTCGTAGAGTCGCAGTGATTTCGGACTTTCGGGCAACCCATCTTGCACATCAGTTTTCAAGAGCTAGTGCAATTTTCGAATCGCCGTGTATGTCTTTTAACAAAGAAAACTGACGTAAAGCCTAATGTGCAAGCTTGCAATTGAACTTTTTTTCGAAATTAACCGTTTAAGCACCCACTTGAGAACAAACACCCCCAAATAGTACGATTACACTACAATACGAAATTCATATGCTTTTTAAAATTGTAAGAATACAAATTTTAAACTTTTAGATTACGGTTTTCTTCTGTTCCGCGGACCCGGTCTCTACAACTGAGCACTTAGCGCAGAGCGAACGCAATATTGCACGGCTTGTACGACAAAACCCGAACATGACTTGCATCTCCGGCTCAGCGAATTACAAGATAATCCTTTGCATCGTAGTTGTCATCCTCGTTTCGTGGGGACTCGGGATTTTAATCATCATCTCCACACTGGCCTATTCTCTCAAAACCGACGACAATCCGTATCAGGCTACCATTCGGCTGCAGTGGATGCTATTTCGTTCGCTGTGTGCGCAACTCGGCGCGACCCTAGTCTTCATGTACTTCCCATTACTAATATGGTTCATACTCGGCTATTTCGAGAGCCCCTACGAAATGACCGCCGGAACTATTGCCATTTCAATGCTGGCAATGCATTCCACCGTCGATTGTGCGATGATCTTGGCGTATGTTAGGCCGTATCGACAGACAATCAAACGGTTTATTTTGGGACAAAAGGCCGATACGACGGTGTCGGTAGCGTCGAAAGGAGCGATAAAACAGAAAAGCTCGGGGAATACGATTCAACATCATTTTCGAGGAAGGGCAGAGGTGACGGTGTTCACGATGAGAAAGTGTAAAGCGAGCATTTTTTAACCATCAGGGAGTAAAAGTTCTTTCTTGTATCGGCGCCTATTTCTTGTCAGACTGAACCACCGAACTTCGAGGATTTTCCCACGAGAAACTATCTTGATTTATTCAAATTTGATTGTACTTTTCTATTCCCTATAAAAGACCTCCTTTCCACTGAATAAATCACTTGTCTCTTGAGCTCTCGGTCGATTATTGGGTTGTCGGGCCTTTCGACAGTTCCCATTTGGAGACTGACTTTCAATTTGGCTTTCCGACTTCTCGATTCGACGAAGAATCGATCGACATCGACCGTATGGAAGGTAAAGCCCAAAAAAGAACACACAAGACGTGCGTACGGGGTCTGACAAAGCAGTTGGATGCTCAGCGGGTGCTCGGCGAACACTTGGCGGAAACTTGGCAAAGAGCTACACTTTGACCTCTTTTTTATATTATTTATTTCAAATGTGGCTTCTCGACCTGCACTATAGAAAAGATCAAAATTTGCTCCAAAAAACAAAGCACGTCAATCCAAAACAGAAGAAAAAACTTCCCGCCCCTTTTTGGTGATTCGTTCAAAACGAAATGTAACTTTCCGATAAAAAGCATTTTCTTATCTTTCTTCTTCCTTTTCGAGAAAAAGCAATTATTTCGGGCGGGAAAAAGCGCTGATAATTTCGCGACATTTTGTCTCTCTTTTAAATCAATGAAAACGATACGAAGTTTCGAAACGGTTCAGGAAATGCGCTGGATTGACGTGCCATAAGTTTTATCTGAGTGTTGTTGCAGTAGTTATGTAAAACCTCAAAATGGGTGATAAACTATCTATTTCCTTTAACCAAGCCTTCTCCTTTCCTCTACCATGCAAACAACGACAAAATCGAAATCACTCCCGCGACTTTGCGGACTAGTATCACGCCAGCTTTAAGTGACCTGCAAAAACCTTAAGGACCAAAAATCATCTCGACCTGATGTAAATACCGTGTTCACTACCCAACTTCAAACTTCCTTCTCTTTTATATAGCTGTGTAATTTATTTAGTCTTGAAATGTTTACTCGATCCCTTCCTACAAGAAGTTCAGCTACAATTTCAAACAAAAACGTACAAATGAGGATAAAAGCAGAGCACGGGGCTCTTAGCTCATACTTAGAAACTTAACATTCAATGCTCAACACGTTTGCTACAATGAGACCCGTCATATCGCAGATTAATCTGGTGTTTTCAACGATTTGGTGATGGATGACGACTTAATTATTCCACCAGCAAGTGCTGTGCAATTTTATCGGCTTTTCGACTACCTTTGCATGTCCCTCACTATCTTTTTGTTTACTGTAACCACATTTGCCATCGTTAAAAGTAAGTTGATTGTTCGAAAAGAGGTTATGAAAGGTTGTTTATTGGCTTGCTGAAAGTTTTGAATGTCTCTGTATGGCCTAGACATGGCCTTTGGGTTAGACCGAAGCAAATTTGATACGAGCCAGACTGTCTTGTGGTTTCATGGTCATAACATGTGCTGCAGTGGGGGTTTTGCCAATGGGGAGGTTATCCATTGGCAAAAAGCCTACCATTTTGCAGAAGCATCAAAAAATGTGGCAAAATACCTCCCTCTCTATGTGAAAAAAAACTCTGATTTCAAAAGCGCGCCCGCTTTTTGTGAGGGAAAGGGCGCGCCCTTCAAAACAAATTTTTTTTTCACTTGGAGAAGGAAGCATTTTGCCGCATTTTTGATTCTTCCCTTATGCAAAATGTTACGTTTTTTGCCACAGGCCCTCACTGTATCTGGCCGTGCATACGAAAGTTTGAAAAGGTCCGAGTCAAACCCCTCCGGAGGCAGACCGTCCAGCGATCATTTATTTTTGACTGTGTCTAGGATGGCTATACATTTATCTGTCGGGAAAATAATAAGCCTAATGTCAATCGCGGAAGTGAAAACAATTTGATTTTTCCGCAACTAAATTCATTTCCTCGGCGGCAATGAGATATTCGATGCGACAGAATGCTCATTATTTTTCCGACAGACAAATAGTATGATTCTGAAACTGTAAGCTCTTATCCGTTTATCCATCTCGACTTTTCAGCACCAGCCGCCTACCTCACTTTGTACCGCTACTTTCTACTTCACGAAATAATCTGGGCGTTTCTTTTTGACCTCATGATATCCCTGGTCATCCCAGTCGTCGATCTCCCTCATATTTGTTATCAGCCCAGCGGAGTATTGGGCAGCGCCTTGTCACATTACGGAGCGCACTTTTTCATCTACGTGTTGGTGCTGCTCTTGGTTGGCAAGGCGTATTCAATGTTTTTGTGCTGCTTTCATCGCTACGTCGTAGCGCATCAGTATACCAAGTACTCGTTCGAAGCTGTCCGCTATTTGAGTCAATTCAAAATGCCCTACACGCCGATTTTTTACTTCGCGGTTTTCGTGGCGAGCGTTTCTGCGCTCTGGGTAAGATTTTTAACATTTTATGCAGTTGCAATGCATTTCTATTCCTGTATTGTATTTTGTCTTTGTATTTCCGAGACATTTTGAACCCGAATACAAAATCCCGCAGTAAAATCGTAGAGTTATATTAAAGTGTCATGTTTCCTCATTGAGCCCACGTATATGTTGGGAAAACCACAAGGGTTTTTGATCTCGTGTTATAATCATCAGCAAGATATCAATGGGTTCATACAGTTTAGTCTGTCGGGAAAATAATGTGTATTCGTCGCGCCTTGGCCCATAAGATATTATATACTGATCGTTCTGCGACGGCTTGCCGTGGCTGGGGATATGGTTCGCAAACGGCGATGATACTTGACATTTTTCTGCAACAAATCCACATTATTTTCCCGAAGGATTAACACTAGTCGGTTCGTAAAATCGCCAGAGTGATTTCTACTATAATACATGCAGTCAGAGCGCGGGCGACGGCCAAAGAAAGCCATTCACATGATGTAAAAAATAACAAATTTCGCAGTGCAAATTGAACTTTAGTTTTCTCACAGTTCATGCCGGCGAAATCACTCTCTCGGCCTTCCGGGCGGACTAGTGCATACATATAATATATAGGGCTGACAACAGCGTCTAGATCAAAAACTGTGCTCTCCACGGCACAAGTGACATTTGAAAGTCAATTTAGACCAGGTGGTACAGTGGGGGACCTAATCTAGTGGCAAAAAACTTACCATTTTGCATCCAGAAAGTATCAAAAATGTGGCAAAATACGCGTGCCTGCTCTTTTAGCGACTTTTAAATGTGAGGGAAGCATTTTACCACGTTTTTGACACTTCCCGGATGCAAAGTGATACGTTTTTTGCCACTGGATCAGGCTCGTCATTGTAGTGAGTCTAAGGGCTAGTTTAAGACCTCTCTGTGATGATTAATTGATACAATGTAGGAATATCATTCTCACGTCTTTTGTACTTCAAGTTCAACCTTTCAGCTCCCCATCTACCTCTACTCTAACGACCCGCTTCTAACTACCAACAGTCTTCTCCAGGAAAACCACAAAATTCAACGTTTGCTTGCTGAATACCCGTCGATGACTTGTCAAGTTCTCTCCGACGACTATCAATACATTATCCTCACACCGATCGTCGTTCTGATTTTCTGGGGCGCCGGAATTTTGTTTCTCCTTCTCTCCATGGCGTATGTAATCAAGACCGACCCCAAGACGTACATGTCCACCCTTCGCTTGCAATTTATGCTGTTCCGATCGTTGTTGGCGCAGCTTGGCGCCACTTTATTCTTCATGTACTTCCCTCTGCTGATATGGCTGATTCTGTCGTACAACGAAAGCCGTTATGCGATGGCTGCGGGCCTTGTGGCAATGTGTTTGCTGGCCATGCATTCGTGTGTCGACAGCTTGGTTATTATGTTGTATGTGCGGCCGTTTCGACAGGCCATCAGTCAGTTGTTCGTCCGAAGCCAGGAGGAGTCTCTTTCGAAGAGTGGACGAAGTGCGGTGGCTGTGGCATTGAAACAACGTAGAAAATGCAGTAGCTCGGTTCGTGTTGATAGGACTTTTATGTGAATAAAGATATTACCTTTGACACTGGAAGTTCACCAAAAAAATAACCTTTGACACTTGATTTTCACTAAAATGGTAAGTGTTTAAAGTGCAACGCTCAAATTTGCTTCAAATTTTGCACACACATCACCCGGGCTTCATAAATCAATGACTGAAAGCTTTAGCTCGCGCTTTTCAGGCGAAGCCGAGATATTCAGCGGTTTTGCGGTTGAAAGACTGCGTGAGAAGAGGAGTTTCGCCCCGAGATAAAAAAAATTTTTTGCCATACATTTTTTGTGAAAAGATTGCCTTCAAATTTTCATGTCAAAGGTCACAAAACTGTGGGGCATTTATCTAAATTTCGATGTAAAAGTTTCGGTCTTTTCTGCCAAACGCAGGCTTAGAGTTTGGCTTTTTTAAAGCTCACATCCTATGAGGAATACCCTCTAAGTCTCTGTAAAATATTCCCACAATCCCCCTCTATCTTCAACCAATCCCTATAGTATTATTTCAAGTGAATTCGCACTTGTAATCACCGCTGAACACTTGGTTTGTCCTTGTCGAAGACCAAAGCCGCTTTTCCACGCTAATCCTCGAATTTGATGGGCGGGAGAGGCGCTTAATCGTTCGGAACTTGATCCGGAAACCCTGTGGAAGCTACAGCCTCTAAACAAACATAAACATCAGCATCTAATATTAGCCAATCCGAAATTTACGAGCTGATTGAGAGCGAAACCGCAACTAATCTCCTCAACATTTCACAGGGATCAATTCTTCGAAGCCAAATGATCAATCAAACAGCTTTTTCGGGACACAAAAGCGATCATTTGTCCATCGCCCGGTCAATTTTCTCCTCCCGGAGCGTCTAGCGCGCAGCCAGTAGAACATATTTTTGGAGCCGCGAACTCCCCCCACATTTGCGCTGTACGCAAATCGCTTAAAGAGCGGCTGGGGGGATTATGACGAGAATAATGGAGATCGGGGGGAAACCGGTGCGCTGCTGCAGACCTCGCTTCATCTCCCCATAATTGCGCCCCCACCGAAACAGACGCAACTATATCGGGAAACTGGAGTATGTCACGTCGGTGTTAGCGGGATGAGGCACGGAACATGATCGTCGTGCTCGTGGTGCTCGCGGTGATCGATGTCGCGGTGGGTGGGGTCTGCGACACGGCGCTGGACTGTCGGACGTGCTTGTCGACGGTGGATGGGATATTGCCTTGTCAGTAAGTGGAGTGCTTGTCATCATTGCAATAAGATATCAGTCTGTGGGGAAAATAATGAGTATAATTTCGCTCATGTTTTTCCTGTCGATAGTGTCGCTGAAGTGAAAAGCAAATTGATTTCCCACGACACAATTCATTTTCTCGGCGGTGAATTTTCGATGCAACAGGGGACACAGTAAAGCTATCTGATCGTCTTTGGTTATGTACTGTCGAAAGGCCCGACAACCCAGTAACGAGACGAGACGAGAGCTCAAGAGTCAAGTGATTTATTCAGTGGAAAGGAGGCCTTTTATAGGGAAGCCCCACGTAGGAAAGTACAATCAAATTTGAATAAATACAGATCGTTCCTTCTGGGAAAATCCTCGAAGCTTGGTCGTTCCGCCTTACATGTACTTTTCAAAGTAAATGGCCACACTCTTTTTGAAGATTTACACATTATGATGACTATTCCAAATCATCGTAATATAAGGATTCTAGGCCACAATATGCTGCTTTGTAGTCAGGATTCTTCCTTTGTGGTGCATTGGCTTTATAAAAGCCTTTTACCACATCTTCCTGTACACGACGTTTTGAGTGAACGATTTGTTCTCTTCTTTTCGTCTCTTTTAGGAATTTCGTTTTCGATTTCCCGACAGACTGATACGGTAAGAGGTTCTATACACAGCCAAGCCTGTGTACAACCAATGCCAAATAAAGAATTTATTCACTTAAAAAGGCCTCCTTGTACAGGGAGACATTTTGGCCTAACATTCATTCTTAGAACCTTTGAAATTGCTCGCTATAGAGAGGAGGTTTTGTAGCACTAGTCCTCCCTGAAAGTCGCAGAAGTGATTTTTGGCGTCTGCAGAAAAAAATCAGGATGCTAACGGCAGCCGAAAAAAGCTATGAGCACTGAGCAAAAAACAAGAAACTTGTTTTGCTCGGAGCAAAGCAAACTTTGGTTTTTTAACAGTGCCTGTCACCGCTTTCAGTCCGGCAAAATTTCGAATTGACTAGTATGGAAGTATCAATTTTTCTAGACCTTGCGATATTCGTACCATCATTTTCTGTTGTAGATGGTGCACAACGACATTCCGCTGCTCCAACTCATTGGAGATTCTCTCCAGCTGCACCTCCGAAGGCCGGGTAACCTTGTGCTACGACTGTCCATTGGCTCCGAATGGGCAACATGTTTACGTGGATTCCTTCGCCAGACAAAAAGCGCTGCCTTTCATTGCTGCTGCCAATGCGAAAGACGATTATACTGTAAGGTGATTTTTTGAAAGTCCAGTAAAATGATTACTGTCGACTTTTCAGGCCCAGACCTGCATCAGCAACAACATTCCAGGAACGATGATCTTGAAGCGATACTCACTACCTTGTGATCTCATGATGGTAAGCGAATTTTTGTAAATCCATTTTGTGGAAATGTAATCCTGTCGGGAAAGCAATGAGTCTGTCGCATTGAAAATCGCATCGCCGCCGAGAAAATAAATTGTGTCGCCGCAAAATCAAATGGATTTTAACTTCAGCGACACGATCGGCGTAGCCACATTGTGCTCATTGTTTTCCCGACAGACTGATGTTCTATTTATTTACTTGCGTCCTGAAATTTAAGAATGAATGCCTCGCAATTATTGGATTCTCACCCACCGACAACGCCGTGATTCTCACTTTCCGCAGTACCGACAGCACCTCTCAGGTAGATTTGTAAAACAGTATACAGTAGCGGCCTGATCCAGTGGCAAAAAACATACCAATTTGCAGCCGGGAAGTATCAAAAATGTGGCAAAATACCTCCCTTTCCCAGTGAAAAAACTCCGATTTCAAAGGCACGCCCGCGCTTTTTGCGCAAGGAAATGGCGCGCTCTTCAAAACGGAGCCTTTTTATTTGGAAAGGGAGGCATTTTGCCACATTTTTGATACTTCCCAGATGCAAAATGGTACGTTTTTTGCCGTTGGATCTGGCCCCCACTGTACATAATCTATTAACCACTATAAACTTCCATTTTCAGCTCCTGGTCGAAGCACTAAACTTTATGTTCCAAACAACCAAAGATTTCCAACCAGTGGGTGGGAAAGTGGTCGCTTATTTCTACGACGCCTTTTTCGCCCTATGGAATGGCGGACTGGAGCGAGAGATGTCGGCCGTCCTGCGGGAACGCCCCTCATCCGATGTCTGGGTCTTTGGCCATTCGTTGGGAGGCGCGCTAGCATCGCTAGCGGCCTCGTGGATGTCGCGGCACGGCATGGTCAACCCGGAAAAGCTGAGGTTCCTCAGCTTCGGACAGCCGAGAACTGGGAACCTGTTTTATGCTCAAGCCTTTGATTTATTAGTAAGTTGGAGGTTGAAGTGGAGATCGGGGTGGGCTTGGCACCATGTAGCCAAATGGTAAATACGGGTCGTTTAGGAGACTGCCAGTTTGGGCGATGAAGGATTTGATGACTGTTTTGGGCAAGAAACGAAATAATATATATTATATCATGCTGGCAGAAAGGCTTTCAATTTTTGATAACTCTTTTTTGGTCACAGCCTTTTAAAACTTGACATAAAAAAATGTAATAGTGACTATCAGTAACTACTATACAAATCTCATCATCTGACAATGAATGCGACAAGGTATCTTCAGCAGAGAAGCCAGAGGAGTAATATAAGATATTTCTGCAAAAAAATCATTTCGGAAATGGCCGATCTCCCGGCCTTTTTAAAAAAAACGTTATTTTCAAACAATTTTTCCTCGTCACTAAACACTAGTTCAGGTGCCATACAAGTACCGAGTAATCCACCAAGGAGATCTGGTCACAAAGCTCCCCATCAAAGTTCCACTAACCGCCTTCACTTTTCATCATCATCGATACGAGGTGAGGCCTCAAATCTCAATCTTTCTACCTCCTCAAATTTCATCCAAAAATTCTATATAAATCTTCCAGGTTTACTACCCAAACGACATGACCAGCACCGAGCCGTTTGTTGTTTGCCTGCGGGCCGAAGATCCCTGCTGCAGTCAGGCCTGCAATTTGGGCGACGCGACGGTCCATCGCAACTACTTTAACGTCACACTCGCGGATTGGCCAAGCATAGGTTGCCAGCTGCCGCAGGATCTCTACAAACTGTTCGCCAAGCCCTGGTGGGAGCCGGGCCAGAGGAGGCTCTATGGAAAGTAGGGTAAATACGCTGGTAGCCAGTCTGGTTTGGTTGTATACTTGATTAATAAATTTAGTACTGGAGAGGCAGAACTTTGAAATTTCAGTTTATTGTCCAAATTACGCAAAGATCATGTGAGAGGGGAATAAAAAGTAAGGGATAACATTATGTACAATATCAGAAGACGATACATATAGGAAGAAAACGGGACTATAGAAGCAATTTGATGAGATTTTTTTGGCAAAAACTTTTTTGAAATTCATCAAATGACTCTAGGACTCTGAAAAAAAAATTTTGCGAGATAAAAACATGCGCGCAAATTTTTTAATTCTGAAAAAGGGCCAGATTTCAGTCGAAAATCTTGAAGGGTAGCAGTATTGCGATCTTAATCGCCAAAAAAATCACAAAAATCAAAATTTGGGTCCCACCACGAAAACCACCAAATGTGGTAAAGGATTGGATTTTGCTTCCAAATTCCTGAAACAGCTAAAAGAAAACCCAAAATCTCAAAAAATGTACAAAAATCGACAAAAAAATTAGCGAAATTTTGGGTCCCGGCACGAAAACATTGGAATTTAAAATTATGCCTTCAGAGCCGAGATGTGGAGAAAACCGAAGTGAACCTTCAAAAAAATGGCCAAAACATCAAAAAATTCCAATTTTTACGTGCACATGGCCATCTTCCTGACGCCCTTCACTCTCCTCTTCTGCTTCTTCACCTTGCTCTTGGTGTACATCCCGCAGAAGTTGCAGGTCAGCGGGCACATCTTCGACAACAGCTTGAAGTACTGCGGTTTTTGGCAGAGGTCCAGCTTCGCCAAACAGTCGGGCGACGTGTCTTTGCAGCCGAACAGAAAGTCCAGCTCGTTCTTGGTGCGCTCCGTCTCACAATGGCCGCAGGTCTTGGGGCAGCGGAAGACGGCCATGTTGCGGTAGTCGCGCTCCTTGCAGATCAACGGCTTCAGCTTCGGGTCTTGGCAGTTGAGGTAGGTGTCGACGCAGAGGAGCGGCAGTTCGGCGGAGAGTTGAGCGAGGAATGGGAGGAGGAGCAGGAGGGAGTGGAATAGCATCGTCTGAAGGGTCGTATTTAAAACGAGGAAAACTTTGGTAAAATCGCACAAAAGTGTATTCGTTGGCGAAAGATGTATACAAATCTTACATAGCATGTTTGTAAAGTCGCTAAAGTTATTTTTGACGCATGCACCGTACAGAAAGTTAGGGTGCAAACGGCAGCCCAAAAAAGCCTATTGCACGGTGCAAGAACCAAGAAATTTCAGTGCAAAAAAAGGCCTTATTCGCACATTGCATATAAGAGGGGTTCCGGGTAAATGCTTTTTTTTCGGCCATCATGCTCAGCCACGCATTTTGGCCATGCCAACTTTTATGTCTCGCAACTTGCAGAGCTCAAAACCGGATAAGATGTGTGTTAAACGGTACAATGGAAAGAACTATTCGCAAATGGCGCAGTTTTTGCTTATTGTGTGCCCTGTACAGTGCAGAAGAAAAAATTCTTTTGTCCGAAAAGCGTGGCCAACCATCATGGCCGAAAAACATGAATTTATCCGAAACCCCTCTTATATCTCCGAAATCACTCCAACAACTTTGCAAACGGACAATTTGACAAAGAAGAAAAGTAGAAAACATGGAACAAGCCGTGAAAGGCGTGTACAAAGCCCAAGCATGACAAAGCATGATATAAAATAATTTTATGTATCATCCTGTCGGGAATACTGGCAGATATAGCGCGATGAGCCGCCGTTATTTTCCCGACAGACTGATGTTTCCATCGCATTTCAAAGAAACCCTTTTCCGAACCATAATGATGCCAAGATCAAGACCATACCACCACCTTATAACCCTGTCCAAAATAGACTTGCTGCCTCGTAACCCTGCTCGATATAGACTTGCATCCCTCAAAGACTTGAGTTTTTATACTCTAGCGCATTAGCCGTTCTCGTATTTGTTCAGCCGGCTTCACTGACCATTCAAAGTCAAAGAAAATCCGCAAAAAAGTAATGTGTTTATTCAGAAGGGCGGGTCATCCGTCGTTATTTTTGGGCGGTGTGATCGACTTCAGCTTTTTGTCCGCATCAGATGTCGAACTCTTGGACTGGCGCTGCTGAAACGGGAAACAAAATAAATTTTGTGTTACAATAAAGTATCGAGGCTCTCATGAACTTCAATTCCTCTGCAACTGACAGGGAAAGTACAGTGGGAGACCTGATCCAGTGGCAAAAAATATACTATTTTGCATCCGAGAAGTATCAAAAATGTGACAAAATGCTTCCATCTCCAGGTGAAAAAACTCCGATTTCAAAAGCGCGCGCGCTCTTTTTGTGAGGGAAAATGCGCGCCCTTTAAAACAAGGCTTTTTACTTGAAGAAGGAAGCATTTTGCCACATTTCTGACACTTCCCGGATACAAAATGGTGCTTTCTTTGCCACTGGATCAGGTAGGACAATCGCAATTGGGGAAACGGAAAAATATTATCTTTCTTCGATGCACGTGTCGAAATCATGGTCATCGAGGGTGCTGATTTCGAAAATTACATTCATTTTTTTGATCTTTACTTGTTTCCTTAAGTAGTACAACAAAGTATAGTAAGCTTTTGAATTTTGATGCTTACAGTACTACTTACGGAAATAAGTAACTATCAAAAAGTGAGTGTCATTTTCGAAATCAGCACCATCGATTATCCTAAGTTCGACCCTTGCATCGAAGAAAAATAATAATTTTCAGTTTCCCCAATCGCACTTTTCCCCGATCGTCCAACTCCGCCGCAAGCGCAGGCCACCGCGAAAACATGTCAAGACTTTTTGACCCGCCGAGTACAAAAAAAATCTTCTTTCCCCGTATTTTACCCACCATTGAATTGGTCTTCGTCTCCGGAGTTTCGCAGCCAATCTTCGGAGTGACAATCTTCCTCTCCTCCTCCGCTTTCACCACCCCCAACAAATGCATGCATTTCCCCGGCAAACTTTGGCATTTCCCCATCATGCTCATGCATTTGCCCAGTGGCTTGGCGCGCTGATCATAGTCTTTGGGCTTCAGCCTCTTGCTCAGCTCTTGTTCGTCTTGCTGAATGAGTTTGGCCGGAACGCCCGACTGTTTCTCCTTCAGCCGCTCCATGGCGCGGTCCGATTCGCGGATTTTCGGGGCTTCCGCGGCTTCTGCCGAATTTTCTCGCGAAGTTTCGGTGGTGTCGTGGCTTTTGGAGGCCTTTTGAGGGTCCGGATCAAAGAGTTTGCTCATGTCCGCGGCCGAAGTTCTCGAATCCGCACCGCGAATCCGAGCGGCCTCCGGGTATTCGCGATGAGAATTGTCGGAGGAGAAATTCTAAAGAGTAGAAAAATCAAAAAAAAAAAAAAACTCAAAAAAAATCAAAAAAAAATTGGCCGTAGAATGCAAGTCAGAGATTTTAATCTTTATAAATCTATTTTAAATGTGCTCTATTTTAAATCTATTTTAAATTTGCTCCAAATTTCATCAAAATAATTGCAAACTCACGCCAGGTCTGCTCCGTTGAGCTGCAACAATTCCTTTGTTTCGCGTCGGATTTTTCGTTTTTTTACCTGGAAATATGACAGTAGAAGTGTTCGAGGTATGACGCTCAAATCTTCCTTGAATTTTGCCTACATTCGGTTTTGGTCACATAAGAAATTTCGGGAAATTTAACTCATACTTTGAAGGCTTAGCAGAAATATTCGACCGTCTTTGCCGCCGAGAGAGCACGCGAAACGGGGAGAGCGGTCAGAGAGAAACCCACTGTTTTGGTTATATCTTTGCCAGTTCCGCGAGGAAAAAAGTTATTTTTTGTGGAAACATTACCCTCTACAGTAGAAATAGCCATGAAATTTTTCATGCCAAAATTCTCAAAAAAAGTGTCACATTTTTGTCAAATTTCGACTTAAAAATCTCGGTCGTTTTATCAAAATGAGTCCAGTCAACCAAGAAAAAGACGTCCTTACTCGCACACCGAAGAAAGATTGCACATTCGATCAATATTACCAAAATTCCGACGGCAAAAAGCATGACAGGCCACCGCACTTGGTTGTAAAAAATATGAAATGAGGTGAAAAAATCAAATTTTTTTTGTTTTTTGGGGTTTTTTGACAAGAGAATGTTCAAAGTGCGACGCTCAAATTTTGATGAAACTTGACATGGAAAAAGTTCCTTATTTTGGCCACAACAAAGGTATTCCGCGAACAGCGCCCAAGCTTGGGCACTAAAGTTGGGAAAAAACGCTTCGACCTAGCTGGCACTGAATTACCATAATAGCTCTATAGTTTTAAGGTGCCTACGAAGGCTGTGACGACTCATTTAGTTCCATACGGAGGCAATAAGTTTAGTTCCGGACATGTTTCATCGTATAAAGTGTAAAATCACAGGCTGCAGCCGTTTTTGAAGGTTAGGGTGGTACGTAAAAAAGAAGGTACCTCGCTAACTAAATCCACACTGTCCGGGCATTGACAACGATGAATTGAGCGTGCACGCTAAATTTGGGCTAATTCCGAGCAGTTTCAGCAAAGTTATAAGTTGTGGCCTAAATAAGGAACTTTTATCACTTGACACAAATTTAGAATATTTTTTCTATATGACATATGCAGGACTCCTAGCTCACGCTTTGCAGAAATTACCAAGATTTTTTTGGTCGAAATTTGAAAAAAAGTATTTTTTTGAGAATTTTTGCATAAAAAATGTCATGCCTATTTCTACCATAAAGTGTAATGTTTCCACAAAAAATCAATTTTTTCCACGCGAAACTGGCAAAGATATCGCCAAAAAAGTGTTTTTCTTTTCTCTCTGACCGCTCTCCACTTTTCATATACTCTCTCGGCCAAAAAGCTCCTTTAATATCGTTCCTTCATGAGATTTAAAAATAGTTTTTTTGCAATCAATTTTTGCTACTTTCCAATCCGCAATCGTTGATGTCAATTCATCGTCAAATCCCACAACATTCAATATAAAAATAATATAAATCTTGACGCCTTTCCTGGATTTCCCGTTCTGTTCGTTCATTGACCCCGTTTCTGAACCGCCGCTTCGCATTGTTTTTAGTGGATTTGGGGTTTCCATTTATATAAGACGTCTGCAGCGGCGATATTGACTAATTTTACCACTTTTTGGAGGATTTTTTGTTGGAAAAATTTTTGGGATTTTTTGAAAATTTTTTTGATTTTTCTAAATTTTTCGCTGAAAAAAACAAAAAAGCTCTAAAATTTTTGCTTTGGCACATTTTTTTATAAAACAAAATATTTTTAAAAAAATATTTTTTTTCGATTTTTATATATTTTTTTTATTTTTTGACAATTTTTTCTCCGCTTGCAAACCCTGTCTTATTCAAATTTTTACGACATTTCTCTTTTCAGGTCGAAAAAAGTGATGAAAAAGTAAGCACAAAAAAAATCAAAAATCATGGTTAAGCTCGGACTGTGGTCACTATTTTTATTTTCCCTGGTAAATTTCGCTTATTCCGAAGGTGAAATTGGAGACGAAAATGGGTTAGAAAGCTCTGGAGAGCTTCCGGAACAGAAAAAGCGCTCCAAAGCAGGCTGTAATCGTCGATGGGTAAGGAAAAAAAAGATTTTTTTACATAAAAATCACATGTTATTAGTTAAAAATTTTTTTAATCAAAAAAAACAAAAATTTTTTAAATCAAAAAATTTCAATTTTTAGCTTGGCGGTTCTCGAACCTTCTCCCCAAACGACGTCGACGAAGATGATGACGACACATCGTATTCGAAAAGAACAGCTCATCAAGATGTCTATTTATGGCCCAGTTTGAGCGATCGGGACCGGCAAGTCATCCGAGACGCGTTCTTCCAAATTTCGAGGAGGACTTGTATAAAGTAAGCTTTGAAAAAAAGTTTGAAATTTCCATCAGTTTGTCGGGAAAATAATGAGCGAAATTGCGCATCGAAAATCGCATCGCTCAAGTCAAAAATTTGATTTTTGATACAACTTGATTTTCTCGGCGGCGATGCGATTTTCGCTGCGACATTTTGCTCATTATTTCCCCGACAGACGAATATCTAATAGCCCTTCCATTAGAAAAAAATATTTTTTTCATTCTTTTCAGGTTCGAAGAGCTCGATTACAAGCCCTGGTACCATGCCGACCGTTGGCAGGAGGACAAACCATACGTTGTGATCAAAAAGAGCAAGAAATTCAGTGGTAAGAACCTTTTTTAAAATTAAAATATCCAAACAGATACGCCATCTGCCTTGGCTTTCTTAACAATTGCAATATACAACACAATTTTGAAATTGCCATCTCAAAAGTCTTTCAGGTTACACCGACAACAACATTGAGGACGTGACGCAACGCTCTTTGATCTACCTCTCCGAGAAAGCGTTGAACGAGGAGAACTTCAACAACTCGCGAGGAATGGTGATGGAGCAGCTCCTTCGTTACATGGGATACCGCGAAGAGTACTTGCGGCCGGACGCCGCCTCGTATATCCAGCCAAAGAAGAAGATCAAGATCAAAAAAGCGATCCCTTCCTTTTCGGAGGAACAACTGCAATGGCCGTTCGATCCGGAAAGTATTACAATCCCGTCGCAGGCAAGGAACTGGTATACAGTAACTTTGTATTGCAATGGAAGAGAGGACAAGGATATTGGGAATGGGCAACGTGCCGGGCTGCTGACACGGTAAGGTTTGGTATCACACGTCAAAAAAATTCTAATTGAAAAACCAAGGAATCCCGGACCATTGATTTTTTGCGAAGTGCCACAGAAAAATCGCCTACACAGTTAGCCAAAGTGTTCGCTTGGCCTTTATATCTCGAAAATGGCTGGCAAAAGAGTTGAATTGGATTTCGACTGCCCACGTGGAAACTTCAGCGCCTCCACATGGGCAGTCAAAGGCCAATTCAACTCTTTTGCAAACCATTTTCGAAACACAAAGGCCAAGCGAACACTTTGGCTAACCGGGTAGACGATTTTTATGCCAATACAAAGGTTTGGCTACCAATCCAACTCTTTCGCTGGCCATTTCGTTGATTTGGATACCAATCTAGCCCCTGAAGTAGATTAGTTACCACAATAGGTCATAATCAATATTTGTGGGTCGTAATCGTACTAGCTCTTGCTAGAAAATCTTCTCTTCAACCGAAATGCCTGGTTTGTGATACTTTTTTTTACCAAATTTGATCCTGACCGGTCTTCATCGTATTTTTTAACCGTCAAAATCTTTACTTAATGTTTTTCCTTTCAGATGGGACGCAGTGAAACTCAATAGCATGTACTGTCCGCACATGGTTGGCTTTGCGGATCCGACAAAAGGACCGTGTGTGGTGAAGAGAAAAGGGAAAAAGAAGAACGACTTCCGCATTTGAAGTCCTACTTATGCCTCCAAATCGGGCATTCTAATATTCTGACATCACACCATGTCGTAATTTCTCATCTCCCGTGCTTAATAACATCGTAATCTCTCTAATTTCGATTCAAATCGCAAAAAATAAAACTCAAAATATTTTTTGTCAGTATAATGTGGTAATAAATACGTAAAATTGTCGGAGTACCGAAATTTTTCCAAATTCATCCTTTTTTTCAACGAAACAAAAAATTTATATTCTCTATGCCTAACTATTGGTGAAATGGAATGTTCATAATGAAAAAGATTACCCGACAAAAAATTTGATATGGCAATATTGCACAATGTGTTTGGAAGACCACATAAACAAAGTTAAAGTAAGTAACAATTAAAACAATTGATATAAAACGTATTCGTGATCAAAAATGACAAGAAAAGTATACTGTACTGAAAGATATAATTAAATATGGCTAGTCATGACTGTTTTTTGGCTATAAATATCCGATTTGGCCAATTTCAAGGGATTTGGCAAAAAAAATCGAAATTGAAAAAACAAATTGTTTAGTAAATCGACCGGTCGATAAAAAATTTTCGCTAAAATTTGATTTTGAACGCTCCAAAGTTCCATAAAATGCCCTCAGGCAGCTTAAAAAATATTTAAAAATTTAAATTAAAAAATCGACCGGTCGATATTTTCAGACCTCTAAAAAAATTAAAAAGTTCAAAAAAAGCTACCGTAGCCTCCGAATCACAGGGATATTGGTCAAACTGACATTTTCAAAGACATCAAAGAATAGATTTTGAATGAAAGCTCTGGCATCGGCGCTGAAATTCGCGTCCGACAGGAGCAAGAGGACGTCCGCGTAGAGGCAGGGATGTGTGAAGAGGGCGGGATTTTGGTCGTACCAGCTGAAACAAGTGATTATTAAAATTCTTATTGTGAGAAATAAATATAATCAACAACATGCTACGACGTATTTTACATTTTTTACAAAAATTTGAACGAGCATTTTTAAAATAAATTAATTCGAAATGAGTGTTTTGACGTTGTTCTTGAAGGTTGATGGCGTGTTTCCCTCGCGAATCCAACTCAAGCGCTACGCATGAAGCGTGAAAAAGCTCAACGATTCACTACGAACTCTCTAGCCGACAATTGCGACCAACTTGCCTTTGGGCAAGACGTTACAGTTTTTCACAGCACAAGGGGTTCAAAACATAATTTCCCGGTTTAAATACCCAAATCACACGTGGTAATTTCGACATTTCAACCGAGTGCAGTCTCTGAGGTGGAGGGCAGTTGGTTTTTGAAAAGTTATAATGGAGGGTCATGTTCTTGGCTAAGCCAGATACAGTGGGGGGACCTGATCCAGTCGCAAAAAACGTGCCATTTTTCATCCGGGAAGTATCAAACATGTGGCAAAATGCTTCCCTTTCCACGTGAAAAAACTTCGTTTTGAAGGGAGCGCCCTTTTTCCTCACGAAAAGAGCGGACGCGCTTTTGAAGTCTGACAAGGGAAGTCGTTCAGATCGCAAATGAACTATGACTAGGGCTCGAGACTTCGCAGCCTGCGGCTGCTCACGTCTCGAGGGCAGCCCTGCGCCCGGTTTCGCTGCTCTTCGCGCGATTTGGACCTGTTCAACGTCCAAAACAACATAAACGCTCGCCAAAGCTTTGCCGACGGCCTCCGGCCGCGGCAGAAAAACGCTACGCGTTAGACTGAGCCTAGTAGCAACTTTTTAGGTCGAGACGTTAAGATTGCTAAGCTTACCCTAATCGCTAATCTCAGGTCAAATCGCTAAGCCCGACTAAAGAGCCCGCCGGCATGAGGCGACGGCCTACGGCCGCCACGAGACTACATTTTGTTACCTAAAATAATCTTCCTTCCACCAAAACTTGATCAGAAGCTCATACAATAAGGAAAAATCAACTAAAACCTCGAAAAAATAGACTCAGCACTCAAAACTATCCAAATACACTATTTTCCCCGAAATCCCCGTCAAATTTGGACCTAAAACGGCCAAATCCCGAGAATCCAGGGCCAAAAAAATAATTTTACAAAAATTTCTCAAAAAAATCCAGAAATCCCCGTCATTACGCGTCACGATGACAGTTTCCGTACCACCCTCCTCACACTCAGCACTCTCTCCGTCTTATCTCTGACCGAAATCGAAAGAGAAAACCTTTGTCTAACCACCCTCTACCCCTTTCCCACTCTCTCTTTTCTCCCGCCAAACGAAGAAGGAAGCGGTTCTCTGCCCGCTCTCTCTTTTCGCCGCGCTCTTTTTTTGTGTTTTCGGTCATGGAAGTGGGCGTTTTTTCAAAACTGGCACTTGTTGCACTAAAAGTACCGGGAAAAAAGATACGACTATATCCAAAATGACATGGAGGTTCCGAATATGCAACCTTTAGACCGATTGTAGTTAGAAATTTTCAAGTTTTGACGGTTTTAAAAATTTTAAATTTTTTGGTGTCAAAACTCGCCGAAAGATTCTGCCATGGGGATTACATCGACAGGTGTAATTCAACCGGCATCGTCAACCCAGCAAAATTCCCGAGGGGATGTTAGAGCCGGATTTTTGAATTTCGACCTTGTTCCCGAAATAATTCCACTTTCGTACAATAAAGTAAAATCCAAAAATTCTGAAATTCGAATACTGCCTTTTGACCTTGTCCGTATTTTAGGAATTGATACCTGTTTCTATAGCAGTTCAACGTGCTGAATACGATGGAGGTATATAAAATCCGAAAAAATTCCGTTTCAAGCCCCCAGGGCCGAATTTTGGCCGAAATTTCGAAATTTTTTTTCGGCCGCACGGTGCGCACGGAATATTGCAGGTAGAAAGCTGAAACTTGGCATGATGGTAGTTCATTTTGTGTCCTATAGCACCCATATGATCAATTTGTTCAAGTCCGCTAATTGCCCTAAGGGCGATTTTTTCGCACGGTGCACCAAAAATTGACCGAAATTTCCGGCGGCTCTGACGGCCGTAATTTTAAAGATACGAAGAAGATGTAAGCGGGTAATTTGTAGAGCTCTTCGAGCTCTACAATCTATTGTTGGACATTTTTGACATTGTTGTTGTACATCAGGGAGAAAATTTTGAAAAAGTCAAAATTTTTAAAATTTCGAAAAATTGCGTTTTCAAGTATTTAGATTTTCTGAAACGTTGGCCATGTAGAATGTTCTGAAAAAATTTAGGGAGAGTCTTCGGGCAAAAAAAGTAAGATCAGCGAGCCGTTTTTTTGAATTTCGACCTGGGAGCCGAGAACGATTTTTTTGAAATTTGCACTGTGCAAATCGTATTTTTTACAGTAAGCCAGAGCTAAAATACGAAGGCGAGTACGGGAATGAAAGACACGTACTAATAGGAAGTCGAGCACGTAGAATTCAATGGAATCGAAAAAATCCAGAAAATCCGTCATCATGACGGGGTTTTCTGGAAGTGTAACCTTGTACATGGCCGTATCTACACATACATTGAGATATCTCTTAGTTATGAATTTGCTTTCCCGATATGGACCTGTAGAAGCTTGCATTTCAATATTCCCCGGTCTAATTAAAAGAGAGAAAAAAGGTCTTTTTTTGAGATTTTTTTCGTAAATTTTGAAATTTCGAAAAAATCTCGACAGTGATTGTCCCATTATGTACCATACGCGACGAAACCAAAAATCAAGTCGATACCTATAAAACGAAGCGAGATATAGTAGCTCAAAGTTTCGACTTTTCATGACGTCATAGGTCACTCAAAATTGAAAATTCCGAATTTTTTTTTCAAATACTCAAAGAGAGCATCTAAAAGAACCACCATACCAAAAATCAAATCAATCGGGGCAAAAAAAAAGTATAACCACAAACCCTATGAATACTTGTATTTTTTTTTAGACATGAGACCTGTGTGGTTTTATAGTCACATACTCTACTATATCGAATATAAAGGCATTTTTGCGTCTGGGCCCCCGCGGCCGAGAAAATCGACTATAAAGTTTCGCAAGAAGAGAGCGCCGAAAAAGTCCTCTCTCCGAAAGCAAACCCAAACAGCTGCCCAGTTGGCCGAGTGGAAAGAGCGCTCGTCTAACGAATCTTCTTTTGGGTCGGGGGGCTGGGTTCGATTCCTTTCACCTGCAATGTAAAGGGTAAGACTACTGTGTACACTACAGTATGCGTAAAAAAAATTTTTTTTGTGTTTTTCCAATTTTATGTAGATTTGTGCCTTTTCTTGAGACAAAAACAAACAAATAGTCGACTTTTCTCCAGACTGTTAAAAATGGCATGACTTGGAATGGTAATCGGAGAGCTTCCTGCGGCTACGCCGCAAGGCTATCGGAAAGTTGTCGAAAGGAAGTAAAGTGATTTTTTATCACTCTTTGATTTTGTTTGGACATGGGATTGGCGCCTAAAAATGTTGTGGCTCTCCTCTTGGCCGAGTTCGGAACCGGGAACTCCGAAGACGCGACTTACGAGGAGACTCGGATGGCAACCCGACTGAAGATTCTGCTGTCTCAAGCGGCGGAAGACGCGAATATTGAGGTTCAAACGGACGATGAGATTATGGACAACAATAGCAGTGGGGACGAGAATGACGATGACAGCGACTTCGAATTGGACGTTGAAGGCCATCAAGAACGTGATGAAAGAGGAACTGGAGAGATATGGATGGGACGAAAATTCGTGTCGCTAGATCAAATACGAGCAGTCAAACGATATTGGCTATCGTCGAATCGATCGGTTGGCGCTGTCAGGAAACGGTGCAGGTTCATTCGAAGCGACTACTACTGGAGAAAGATGACGGACCTGTGGAAGAAAGGTAAGGCTACAGTTTGTTGATGATTTTTTTTGTAGATGAAGTTGTCGCAGATCGGCGTGTTCGCATAAAGAAGCTGGCTTCTGATCTTTTTGAGTGGGCGAAGGAGAGATTGTCGACTGGGACTTCCGATCCGATTACCATTCCAAGTCATGCCATTTTTAACAGTCTGGAGAAAAGTCGACTAAATTTGTTTGTTTTTGTCTCAAGAAAAGGCACAAATCTACATAAAATTGGAAAAACACAAAAAAAAATTTTTTTACGCATACTGTAGTGTACACAGTAGTCTTACCCTTTACATTGCAGGTGAAAGGAATCGAACCCAGCCCCCCGACCCAAAAGAAGATTCGTTAGACGAGCGCTCTTTCCACTCGGCCAACTGGGCAGCTGTTTGGGTTTGCTTTCGGAGAGAGGACTTTTTCGGCGCTCTCTTCTTGCGAAACTTTATAGTCGATTTTCTCGGCCGCGGGGGCCCAGACGCAAAAATGCCTTTATATTCGATATAGTAGAGTATGTGACTATAAAACCACACAGGTCTCATGTCATAGTTCATTTGCGATCTGAACGACTTCCCTTGTGAGTTCTTTCACTTAGAGAGGGAGGTATTTTGCCACATTTTTGATGCTTCCCGGATGTAAACTGGTACATCTTTTGCCACTGGATCAGGCCCCTGTACAAACAAAAACCATTCCAGATCATGGTGATTTACAAGTCCACCTGCCCGGACCTCCCACTGCCCGAGAAGAAAGTCCATGAGTATATCTTTGAGTATATCCGAAAACACGAAGCGGAACGACCACACCAGCCAATGTTTATCGACTCATTGACGGGAATTGTCACCACCGGCACACAAATTATCGAGCGGACCTTGTCCTTGGCCAATTTCTTGAGAGAAAATGGCTTCGAAAAGGACGACTTCATAGTGACGCCGGTCGAAAATGGATGGCCATATGTGTGTGCGATGTTGGCGGTCAGCATGCTGGGCGGCGGAGTGGCTGGCGCGCATCCCAAGAACAGCGCTTGTAGGTGTTTTTCAGCCAATTTATTGAGCATTTGCAGCTTTCAGATGAAATTTCACATCAGGTTCGCTTATGCAAAGCAAAATTTGTCATGTGTCAAGATCACGTTCTCCCCAAGATTTTGGAGATCCTCGACGACTGTGCGTTGGTAAAAACAATCATCACGGTTGGTGATAAAGTGGAAGCCAGCACCAAAAAAGTTCCAGTGGTTCGGATTGAAGACATTATCAAGGATGTCTTGGAAATCGCACCAGAAGACTTCCCTCAAGTTGACGTTGATATCAAAAAGAGTGTGTACTTCTTGCCTCCATCGAGGTGAGTTAAATTGGGGAAAACTACGGAGCTTTGCGAAGTAAATGAACGTACAGTGACGGACCTGCTCCAGTAGCAAAAAACGCACCATTCTGCAACCGGGAAGTAACAAAAAAGCAGCAAAACACTTCCCTCCGCAACTCAAAAAAACTTCGTTTGAAGGTTTCTGTCACACAAGAGTGGGCGAACCCTTATAAACGGAGTCATTTTAGTTGGAGAGGGAGGTATTTTGCTGCGTTTTTTATACTTCCCGGATGCACAATGGTACGTTTTTTGCCACTGGAACAGGTCCGTCACTGTATGTGCAGCAACCCGTCAACAATCGCATGTAGAAAACCATTCTTTTCAGCGGCACAACCGGCCTCCCCAAAGGTGTCTGTCACACCCATTACAGTAACATGTATGCTCATTGGAATTTTGTCAGGTATGCCAAGCTCCAGTAATTTGATCGCGCGTTACTTCGTAGTAGAGCAAAACCGAATTTCTAATTTTCAGTGTAATCGCTGATCGTTTGTTAAACCCAAACTTCCCCAACTGGAACTGGCGCGACAACAAGGTCCTGCTGAACATGCAGCAAGGCTTTGCGTATGGCCATGGAACCACTTTCGTGTCTCTCGTCACCGGTTCGGTCGGCGTTTTTGTCCGCAAACCCGGTCCGGACCACATTTTCCACTGCATTGACAAATACCAGATACGACTGTTGTATGGGCATCCAGCCTTATTTCAGGCTCTGACTGTCTGCAAGCAGCAGAATCCGGAAAAACTCTCGACTCTCGTAGCGGCGCTGACGAGTGGCGCGCCGCTGAAAGAGAAGGTCGCCAAAGAGTTTATGAGCACGTGTAATGTGAGCGTGCTGCAAATGTATGGCATGACCGAAGGTATGGTAGCCATGGCCGCAATCGACTCTCCGATAACTTCCGTTGGAAGGCCGATGACGAGGACAGAGTTGAGGATTGTGGATGCCGAAACGGGCGAGGAATTGGGGTAGGAGTTCGTAAGAATCGCTTGTTCATATCCTAGCTACAGTGAGGACCTGATCCAGTGACAAAACACGTAGCATTTTGCATGGGAAGTATCAAAAATGTGGCAAAATACCTCCCTTTTCAACTAAAAAAAACTCCGTTTTGAACTGCGCGCCCTTTCCATTACAAACAGAGTGGGCGTGCTTTTGAAATCGGAGTTCTTTCACTTGGAGAGGGAGGTATTTTACTGTATTTTTGATACGTCTTGGATGCAAAATGGTACGTTTTTGGCCAATGGATCAGGCCCGCCACTGTAAGTGCGCAACTGCAAATGCATGCCTTTTAAATATTGTAGCGAAATTGAAAAATACAGTTGGTTTCACCTATGAGTCTGTCGGGAAAATAATGTGAAGTTTTCACAAGAGACACACAACTCCAGCCACGACCAGCCGCAATGATGGGCGATTCCAAGGCTTGGCGAATCCACATTATCTTCCCGACAAGCCGATATAAAGCGCCGATGTTATTGCCAAGACTTTCACACTCTAACTTATAACCAAGAGACCTTCATAATGTCATCTCTCGCAAATCTATTTTAACATTCTCCTTTTCAGTCCCCAGGAAGTTGGAGAGCTTCAGTTCCGCAATCCGACCATGTCTACTGGATACCTCAACAACCCCGAGACCACGGCCGAGTTATACACCACAGACGGCTTCCTAAACACGGGAGACATCGGCTACGTCGACGAACAGCAAAATATTTTCATTGTAGACCGGAAAAAAGAGATGATCAAGGTGCAAGGGAAATCCGTTGCACCGGGCCAACTGGAGGACCTGCTGTATACAAACAAGAAAATCAGAGAGTGCTGTGTGTTCGGGGTGCCCGATGACACGCTGGGAGAGAGTATTTGGGTGTTCGTTGTGAAGCGGGATGAGAGTTTAACGGAGAAAGAAGTTATTGACACCGTAAATCGTAAGTTTTCTATCGGAAAAAACGCGTGATTTTCCACCGTTTCAGCGAACATTCTGGATTACAAACAAATCACGGGTGGAGTTGAGTTTGTGGACGTCATTCCGCGAAACACAAATGGCAAAATGTTGCGGAGAAAGCTGAGAGAAATCGTCATGTCAAACAATAATATTGCCGCATGAACAAAAAAAATTGTTGCACCATTAAAACAAACGGCATTTCTTTTTTTTTCTTCACTTTATTCCGCGTGATTTGACGGAAATCAAGGTTGATTTCGGGGTTCCCTCACACAGTTGAATGGCAAAATTTACCACGTGCAATTTGGTTTTTAAACCGAGGCATTATGTTTTGGTCCTTTTGTGCCGTCAAAAGCTGTAGCAGCCCTCCCTAAGACAACTTGGCGGCAATTGTCGGCTAGAAAGTTTATAGTCAATACTTGAACTTTTCCATGTCTCATATGCATACAATGGCGGAGCTCATCCAGTGGCAAAAAACGTACCATTTTGCATCCGAGAAGTATTAAAAACGCTGCAAAATACCTCCTTCTCCAAGTGAAAAGACTCCGTTTTGAAGAAGCCCTTTCAAAGAGCGGGCGCTTTTGAAATTCGAGTCTTTTCAGTTGGAGAAGGAGGCATTTTGCAGCGTTTTTGATACTTCCCGGATTCACAATGGTACGTTTTTTGCCACTGGATCAGTTCAGTCACTGTATACATATAAGACATGAAGAAGTTCAACGATTCAATAGGGATTTTCTAGCCGACAATTGCGATCAAGTTGCCTTTGGGCAAGACGTTACAGTTTTTCACAGCACAAAAGGGCCAAAACATAATGTCTCGGTTTAAGTAACCAAATTACATGTGGTAAATTTAGCAGTTAAACTGAGAGTGTTGCCTCTAAAGTAGAGGGCAGTTGTTTTTAAAGGTTATAATGAGCGGTCACGTTCTGCTCTAACCCAACTTTTTTTTGTCTTTCCCGTGCTTGGGTCCTCTAAAACACCATCAAAAGTGGCCCCTAACTCCAAAAAATTTTAATTCAAAAAATGATTCTCATCGTATTTTACCCCTCAATCCCTCAAATCCCCCGAAAATCCCAACTCACTTTGCCAACCGGGTGGTGGTCACCTGTTCTCTCAGCTCGAGAATCCCGATTGTCTTCAGAATCTCCTCCCGACATTCTTCGTATTCCTTTTGCCGGTATTCCTCCGGGTCTCGGACCTTGACGAACATGTTCCATGGCCTTTTCTTCGTCACACAATAGAAGCATTTCTCATGACGATGGCCCTTGCTCAGGACAATGTCAATCGACGAGGTGGTGTTATGGCTTTCGTCGGAGACGTTGAGTTCGGTATTTGGGTCGGATTGAAGGCTCGTTTCGGGCTGATACGGGAGGAAAATGTTCTGAAAACACGATATATATCCTCAGGGCATCATTTTTGGTACTTTTGGAAACTTTAAAAAATTTGCCATTTTGGCGCAGTCGGTAGTGAATCAGACTTGTAATCAAAAGGTCGTGGGTTCGATCCCGGCGGAACCAAAAATTCAAAAGTCGTATTTTAACTGTAAAACACGACATTTAATTTTTCATAATATAAATACACTCAAAACATTCCTAAAAATCTCACTTTTAGCATGTTTGTTGGCTCGGACGGCAGTGCAACCACAGGGCAAGCGATTCCATCCTCTTCTGGGTTCCATTCCTTACGTGTAGATGCTACATCACTCTTCAAACTGCTTGAGACCCCCTCTCTTCCATCTAATAACGCTCTCAGCTGTTGCATGGATTGTTTTTCCGGGTCGGAAAGGATCCAAATGTCCGTGTCTTGCTCGGAAACCGGTAATGTATCCACTCTGGCAAACTTCACGGTCTCCATGTAATTTTCTGGGACCAAATCTTCGGGTCGGATTATGTTTTTCGAATTCTGAAAATTGGGAACATCAAAAAATGGGGTGGAGAATATAGATTGAGGTCTAAAACCAATTCCAAACGTCTTCTTACCACCGAATGTGCATGGTATTTTTCATGGTCGTCTTTGTTTCGGTTCAGGGTCTTCATGATTTGGAAATCAAAGCTCACAGCGTCCAATTCGAAGGTGTCTTCGGAGAGGTCGTTCTCCAAGATACTTGGTGTATTTTCATGGGTATGTTCGGTATGTGGGGTGCTCATCGAGTTGCTGCTGCTTTTCCGACGTGTATACTTCCTAAACCGCGCGAAATTAAAAATTGCGCTCATGGCGCAGTGGTTGTGAGATTGAGCTTGGGGAAAAATCTTGCGAGTTCGATTCCGGGTAGAGAAAAAAATAAAATTTTTCCAAAGAGCTTTTTTTCTGCTCTAAAATCATAAAAATTCCTTTCAAAGCTACAACAATAACAAAAATTTTTTAATTTTTCGCCCAAAACCAGACATGGCAGGGGGGCCGGGCACGTCAAGAAATTGCGGGCATTGCAAAGGTTCTCACAGCGAAAAAAAATTCATAAAACCTGTCATCCAAATTGCACATAACAACAATTTTTAACCTAATTTTTTTAATGGGAACTCTAGGGAGTACTACTAGTCGTATACAACTGTTTTTTATACCGCTGGTACATTCTAGATGGGTATCATCGTGACGCATTTTCTGAACATGGTTCGAGCTAGGCTAAAAATAGTGCAAATTTCAAGGCCAACTATCAAAAAAACTGTCCCATCAAGCGGGACGGGACCGGTGTAGATACTCGAAGAACAGTTTAAGGATTTTTTTGACGTGGAGCCTATACCTCCTTCCAGTGCTCTCTGACTCGGTATCGTCGATACAAATTTTTATTTAGACGTTGTATTCTTCGCCATGGAAAACTGTCAAAATACTACGATTATGGGCATATTTTGGTTCTATTAGCTTAAGCAGCCCTCGAGCTTTCTATTGGTATCAATATCTTGTGATTTACTATTAATCTTTACGTCAAAATATTGCAAACCATTTGGACAAAAACGGATTTGCACAGGGCAGAATGCCAAAAAAAATTCTAGGCTTTTTCATTGGGCGCCCGTTTTTCTTTTATTTTTTCTTGACGTGCCGGGCCGGGCTTTGGAAATTTTGAAAAGGGCCGGGCCGGGCCCAACGTTCCGGGGGCCGGGCCGTGGGGCCTAGGGTTGGTTTTTCGGGCCGGGCCGTGGGGCCTGAAAAAATTTGGGCCCGGCCCCTTTCAAAAAAATTTTTTTTTAATTTTTGTCTTGAAACGAAAAATTGGGGTGCCAATTTTTTTTGGCATTCTGTTTTGAGCAAAAAATTTTTTGTTTTTGGAAGTAAAAGCGGTTTGTAAGACAGGAAAACCTCATTTACTACTTAGAACCTTACTGGCAATGACAAAATACATCGAAAAAGTTTTTAAAAGTTAACTTTTAGTCAAATTTGAACAGTGTTTCACTATTTTTCAACTAATTTTGTCCAAAATATTTTTTCATTACAAATCCCCGACCTTCCATTGGCTTAAACCTGTATATTCGTAAGGATATTGGTATGTTCTTTGTTATAAATGGGCAACCGGCTCAATTTATGACCAATAATGATGAATAATTGGAGAATTTTTATCCAGATGTCATGGATAATATAATTTACCTTCTCAAATGCTATGCATTGGTTTTTCCTGGAGTCTGGCGATGGATTTGACAATCAAATGGCCTGTCTGATGTTTTCAATTTACTTTCACGACCTTCTTACCTGTGATTCAATTTTCCATCTTCCAAAAAATCAAAAAATCATCAAAAATCTCAAAAACGTGTAGAAAACATGAATATTATTTTTAAATCATCAATCTTCTTGTGGTTCTTATATTCTTATTACATTTCCAACATGTCAACACTTTTTACGCCGCTCAATTCGTCCTAGTTCGGACGAAATCATCATGGATAATATCGGGGAAAACTCAGAAAATCGTTCAAAAATCAATATCAAGCTTCAGAAATAGTTCTAAGTCGCCCATATTCTCATTCCCCAAGGACTGCTGGACATTTTCCACTAAAAATGAAAATTTTCATTTTTCTACAGTAATCCATTTACTATGGTAATTCATAGTATGACGGACGGAAAAATTAAAAAATTTGCACAGAGAATTTTCATGCCGTGAATTATAATTTCGCCAAGTTTCATCCAAATCCATCGACCGCTACCAGAGTTATTGAAGATTATATTTTCCAAAAACTCCTTTTTTGAACCTTCAAAATCGGTTTTTCATCCTTGTAGTAACTACTGGGCACATTTTGGAAACCATATCTCATGCATAAGTTGACCGATTTTTGATTTTTAAAAAGTATTCGGACTAATTCGAGTACTGCGAGCCAAGTTATGACGTTAGTTTTTGCCCTAAGAGGTCAAATATGGCCGAAAACACAATGCCAAAATATTGCCAAAATGGCGGGAAAGTTTTTCTTTGAACGGATCTTGGCGGTTACATGATTAAAAAAGTTGAAGAAGTGTCTGAGCAGCACATTCGCGTTATTTTTTTATTTTTAACGTTCCAACGTGGTGAGATATTCCACTTTCTGCTTAAAAATCTGAGATTAGAACTTTCAGCATGAAACACCCTCAACCTGCCATGAAAAATACAACATTTAAAGCATAAGATCTTGAGTATATACAAAAGCCATAACACACAAAAATCCGCTCAAATTCGATCAAAAACACCGTTTCCCGCCATTTTGGCAATATTTTAGCATTGTGTTTTTGGCCATATTTGACCCCTTAGGGCAAAAACTAACGTCATAACTTGGCTCGCAGTACTCGAATTAGTCCAAATACTTTTTAAAAATAAAAAATCGGTCAACTTATGCCTGAGATATGGTTTCCAAAATGTGCCCAGTAGTTACTATAAGGATGAAAAACCGATTTTGAAGGTTCAAAAAAGGAGTTTTTGGAAAATATAATCTTCAATAACTCTGGTAGCGGTCCATGGATTTGGATGAAACTTGGCGAAATTATAACTCACGGCATGAAAATTCTCTGTGCAAATTTTTAAATTTTTCCGTCCATCATACTATGAGTTACCGTAGTAGATGGATTACTGTAGAAAAATCAAAATTTTAATTTTTAGTGGAAAATGTCCAGCAGTCCTTGGGGAATGAGAATATGTGAAACTTAGAACTATTTCTGAAGCTTGATATTGATTTTTGGACGATTTTCTGAGTTTTCCCCGATATTATCCATGATGATTTCGTCCGAACTAGGACGAATTGAGCGGCGTAAGAAGTGTTGACATGTTGGAAATGTAATAAGAATATAAGAACCACAAGAAGATTGATGATTTAAAAATAATATTCATGTTTTCTACACGTTTTTGAGATTTTTGATGATTTTTTGGAAGATGGAAAATTGAATCACAGGTAAGAAGGTCGTGAAAGTAAATTGAAAACATCAGACAGGCCATTTGATTGTCAAATCCATCGCCAGACTCCAGGAAAAACCAATGCATAGCATTTGAGAAGGTAAATTATATTATCCATGACATCTGGATAAAAATTCTCCAATTATTCATCATTATTGGTCCTATAAAGAAACCGCTGGCCGTTTGTATCAAGTAAAACACCGAAAACTTCGTGGTAACATCTTAAAACAAAAAAATAGCAATCAAAATGCAAAATTTAGAGTAATGAAAAAAAGGGCCGGGCCGGGCCGGGCTTTAAGACCTTTGAGGGCCGGGCCGGGCCGTAAGACCCCTCAGGGCCGGGCCGGGCCGGGCCGAAGGTGCCCCGGGGCCGGGCTTTGAAAATTTTGAAAAGGGCCGGGCCGGGCCCAACTTTTCGGGGGCCGGGCCTGGGGCCCGAAGGGCCCCGGGCCCGGCCCCTTTTGCCATGTCTGCCCAAAACTGTTCAAAAGTCGCAAAAAACCCCCTCAAAAGTTACTTACTTCGCTCTCAACGCAGCCAATGCTTCATTTCCAGCCCTCATAAACATTGAATCCGACCGTGCTGGTCGCATTTTCGGACTCAACGACGGACTTGAATTCTTCTTCGGAGCTTTTTGAAACTTCGGTTCAAATTTTGGACTTTCCAAAATTCCAAAATGCTCATTTCGTTTCTTCATTTCGTACAAAGTCTGCATTTCAGGTCTTCTGTTAACTTCCCATTCGGCTTCGATCAATTTTTGGGTTCCATATTCCGATTTGGCAATCAAATTTATGGCCATGAATGCCACTCCGCGGACATGTAAATGCGGGCAGTTCTCGGCCAAAAATACAATTTTTTGGACTGTGTCTGGCTCAACGATTCCTTGGAGGTCATCTAAAAAACGAAAAATAAAAAAATCGGTAAAAATTTTAATTTTTTTTCGGCGAGCTGCGTCCAGTCTAATATCGAAAAAATAACGGGAACGAATAACTATCGTATTTTACACACTTAACCAGATACGATTACATGCCAATAGAATAAATCTCTGCGCCTTTCTAAAAAAATTCTATTTCGGCGAGCTGCGCCCGGGCATACAACTAAAATTGGCTACAAATTTTAAGCAATCGGTTTAATTCGATAATTTCCAAACCTCTCATGCCCAAAATATAATTTTTCATTGCAACCTTTAGCTTCAAAGCCGATTTTTTTATTCGCAAGCTGCGCCCTGGCTTCAACATCAAATCCCTTCTTACGTTCTTCCAAATTGCCAATGATGTTACCCAGCGATAACAACGCCCCATTCAACTCATCCAGATCGGCGATTCTCAAATTCCTCCTCAAAATCGTGCCCAGCTGATGTAAAACATCAGCACGCCAATTTATTTTCTTCAAAAACTATTTTTGTGAGCTGCGCCCGAGCTTTGTGAAAATGTTGGTTGCCATTTTATACGAAAACGACAAAAAATCTTTTTTGGGTGAAAACAACCGGTGAAAAGAGAAGTTAGTGTAGAATTTTATGTGTTTTCGGAAAAGGGGACTGTACCACCGCATCATGGCAGCTGTTGCGTAATAAATAAAGGTAAAATTTGAGATTTTTTTTCATTTTTATTGATAATTCTTTAAATTTACAGGTAAATATGAGGTAAATATGGGAAAATATAATTAAGATGTAACGTCAATATCACTGTCGTCATTGTACTCGTAGATTGGTTGACTGGATTTGCTGGATTGACTAAGTCTTGAGCGGTTTGGCTTGGACTTTGGTTGAAATTGACTGGTATTGCTGGTGGCGGTTAAAAAATTTCGCCTCATGAAGAACTGTCGGGCCTTATCTGGAGTATTGACTCCAAAGCAGCGTTCAGAAAGAATATTTCCGACGTGGTGCATCGATTCCAAGCACTGTTCACCAAATTTTCCCCACGTGCCATAGGTGACAATGAAGTCCCGGGCGTGAGATTCGAGCAAATGGAACTTGTTGGTTGTGGGCAATCCGTGGCGCCTCCATGCAGTTGTAAACGCTTCAATATCTGCGGTTAGTGCATCAAAGGCGTCATAGTCGATTGCGTAATCCTCCGCAGTCGCCCATTTCTGTACTTCATGAAGTGCTGCGAATACCGCTTGATATTCTGGAACTTCTTCTGGATTTTGAACGGCCCACTTTAGGAATCGGCTACCATTTCTTCCATCCATCAACGAGCTTTGCCGGTAGCCGACCAGACAACCAGTTTTTTTAAGCATTACATCACGTTGCGTCTTGTCCTTAACTGGTTTAATGCAGTGTTTACCATTCCATGTAATACATGTAGAGGTGGTATAACGAGATTTTCGGGTTCTATCTGAAGCAGGCGGTCGTCGGAATATATTCGATATGGTCGAAACTGTGGTGCGGCTCGAACTGGTTTGCGTTTGCACACACAAATAGGGCAAAAGTCGTTGCTAGATGTGTGTGGAACGTCCAGAACGACGGGAATCATCTTCAAATCCGATACCCAGAGGACTTTTACGGCAATCCACTGGCCATCCATTTCGTAACCACCGGCATTAACAATCGAATTCGCAAAGTTGAAATAACTTTCACCTATAAGCGAATTCAAAGACTTGAATTAACTCTTACCAGCAATTCCAACAAGCTCCTTTGACTCTTCTTTTGCGTTGTACATGGCCATAACTACGTAGTTCGTCGGGCTTTGCGGCTTTGGAACGTTCGTTGGGATAGACCATCCCAACTTAAACCACTCAGCTTGGTTGTCTCCGCCTTTGTCTCCCGATAAAACAAGGTGTAACTCACTTGGGATGACGCCATTCCACGTGTTTTTTGCCAGTGACTTGACGTAGGCTTCGAAAACTTTGGCTGGTTCGGTTCTCCAGATCATCGGGATTTTTCTGCCTTCCGAGTTTACATATTCGAAGTTTGATACGCCTCCAGCAGCTTCAACTCTTTTGTCTTCCAGATCCCTCATTGCGTAGAGTTTGGGCCATTCCTTTCCGGATAACATTTGACATTTTCGGTACTGATCGTCCGTTAAACCGGCTGCTGCTCGCAGTGCGATTGCGTCATCATCGGAAATTTTTTTTTCCATTTCACCGTCTTTTGGCACAATTTTAAACGATTCTCCAAGCTTTTCAGTCTCCAATTTTTTTATTATGTTTTTTTGGTAGCCCGGTGACCGGTACTCCTCAACTTTTTTACGATTTTTTTGTTCTTCTGGACGACTGTCTAATTTTTTTCTTAACTTTTTTATCTCGTCTGCCATTTCTTTAATTCGCCACATATCATGAGCGTGAATTTCCGTCAGATCATCAACTTTTTTTTGCAGTTTTTCCACTTCTTCCGTGAGTTCCCGAACTTTTTTTCCTGAGGCAGTTGCCACGGCCGCCCGTTCACGCTGACCATTCATTCGAGACGTGGGAGTCCTTTTTGGAGTGACCGAAGCATTTGTGATGTCATTTAGAGCGTTCTGAAAGCGAAAACAGCATGAAAACTCGAAGTTTCCATTTTTTTGCCCTTAGGACCCTTATTTTGAACCCGTTTTTCTCAAAAAGTACGCTGCCGATTTTCGAATTTTCAACGGCATTTGAAAGCGCACGTTAGATTCTATGTAATATCTAAAAACAGAAGCAATCTCAGAGAAAAAACATACCTCATTGGTGGAAAAGGTGAAATTTCCATTATTTTGGGTTACTGTAGAATCGTCCTGGTCGGCGGTCAATTGCTTCAAGCGCTTGGATTCACGCATTTTCTGGAGCCTCAGATCCCGCTGTCTCTTCCTGTCTATGCTGGTATTCCTTGCGAAGCTGATTCCGCTCTCAGATTGCGAGAATAAGTTAAAACTCATCTGGAAAAATTCAAAATTTCACAATTTTTGACTTGTAACACCCGCGGCTTCTCTAAAAGTTTAAAAAAACTATGCCCATCTGATAGAGCATGAAAAAATCTACAATTCTATAGACTCAAAAGTTAAGGTACGGAGCCTCAAAAAAATGCTATGAACGAAATAAATTACCTTACTCCAGCGGTAAACATTAAAGATGCCGCCAAATATGGCAGAGATTTTTTTTTTTTCTGTCTTGAGTGTACATTTTTCGATTTGTCTGTTATTCTTCTTTACTTTGTGCAATTTCTGCGATGATTGACTTTTTTTCTGCCAAGATACGGTAGGTGTTTTACGGAGGGAAACACTTGACCAAACCGGCCAGGGAGACACTTGACACGAATTATTTTTTTGATTTTTTGTAGAAGAAAATAAATTGGCGTGCATCAGATTCGACCAATAACCGAAGTCCAAATTGATGTTGGGTTAGTGAGTCGAACAAATGGCATGGGACAATCATATGGGCTGGTACTCTAAAGAACCTATAGTAATTTCCATGCAACTTACTTGCGTTGAATCGTGCTGTGCCTTGCAAATCCGTAGTCCAAACTTCTTTTCGGGAACCCCATAGCTAAGAGGAGGTCGTCTTCGAAAATACGGACGTACTGGCTTGCGAATCCCTGAAAGATGGCGAGATTAATACCTAACCAAACAATGACCGTCTGGACTACAGTTTTGATCAAAAAATCCACGGGTTATAGGCGAAAATTTCATTTGTCATCCAATTTCCCTAAAAACACCCCGTTTTTAACAAAAAATCTCAATTTCAGAGTAAAATACGCCAGCTTCAATAATGATTTTTTATAACATAAAGATCTAGAGGCTCAGAGATCACCATCAACCCCAAAGATAACGTATAATTTTCGTATTTTACACTTTTTCCCTTTAAACCCCAATTTTAATCAAAAAATCTAAAATTTCTTGCAAAATATGCCTCCGGCAATCAAATTTTCTTTCCAAAACTTATCGTAAAGCTCTTTTAACGACTTATCATCCCCGTTTCTCACCTTCATCCACCTTGAAATTGCGTCTTTTGCTCTTTTTTGATCCTTTTTCACCACTTCCTCATCGGCCATAAAAACGGCCTCAAGCAATTCGCCGGCCTCTCCAAAATCGCTAATACGAATGTGCTCCAAGAATCCGGACTTTTTTGGGTATTTCTGAACAAAATAAGGCCACAATTTTAAGCGCATTTTAGACTTACTGGGAGCCATTTGAACAGAACCAACAAGGCGGATCGTTGCACTTTCGGGGACGGATCGACCAGTTGGTTGATCAGCAAACTTATTGCCCAGTCCATTTTACGGTCAGCTGGATCGGCTGGAAATGCAAACACGACATTGAAATCGGAAAAAAAATTTTTTTTTTATTTCCGGCCCAAAACTCACATTCATCACAACATAGCAAGACCTCCACAAATCTTGTGGCCCATTTTCGTTGCTCCTCATTGGAGGCGGTCAGTGCGATCTCCAACATCTTCCTGCCTATCGTGTGGTCGTAATTTTGAGAGACAAGCATTAGTTTCTCATGGTTTTGAGTGGGCATTTCTCTGAAAATCGAGAGGTTTAGAGACCGCTGCAGGTATACGTTGCAGTTAGGAAGTGCCAGTTAGTTTCGGCCGAAAAAAAAAATTAACATCTCCAGCCGGCGAGTCCAAAAAATGGACGATATTTTTATTGAAGGATTAACCTGCCTGTCAGTGTAGGTTAAGCATTTTAATGATGCTTGTTTTGGCTCCAATTTGCGCAAAATAAGAGTTAAAAGACGATTTCTGAGTCAGTGAAGCAAGCCGTGACATAGGATTTTTTCGAAGTTGAGTTTTTTGCATAAATATGATCCACAGCACCAGTAGGGAAAAAGCGAACCACAGTTTTCCTCAATTCTTCCATTAACTGTACTTTTTATACAATTTTCTGTTTATACAGTAATTCGTCATAACTTTCTACAATGGTGTCCGTTTGTCATAAAAATAAGGCTACTATGGTTTTTGGGCATGACGAGTTCAATAAAACCAAAAAAAATTTCACCCGGTTACGGTAACATATAAAAATACTGTATCGGTCGGTAAAAATCGACCATGAAAAGTTTGTTTCAAAAAAGCCACAGCCAATTTTTTCATATTCGTAATCAGCGTAAAATTCTGCTCTAGGACCAATTTTAAAAAGTTCAAAAATAGGACCCCCATTTTCCGTGGTGCAGTGGTTTTTGACCAGGACTCGTAATCTGACCACCCAGGTTCGAATCCGGGTGGGTGCGAATGTAGAAAAAAGACCTAAAATCACTTTTAATGAAAACCTGAGAGTTATTTGAAGCACGCTGAGCAATTTTAGGCATTAAAGCTCTCTGAATTTGGGATTAAAACGATTTTTATGTAATTTTAGAGGATTAATGCATCAAAAATAAAACTGCTTCAAAAGTGGTTGAAATTGATAACACTTATTCTATGGCTAATTGTAAAAAACTTTCCTGTTAACTTTTTTTGGTAGAGTGCTGTATCATGGATTACTGTAACATAAAACTTATTCTACTTAGCAGATGTTTTCTTCAAAATTCTTGGGTAAATGTTTTTCTTTTTTTGATTAGATCTATTAAAAAGCAAGAAATCTCAACGCTCCATATTTCAAAAAAAGAATTTCCCATGATATATTGTGCATCTTGACATCATTATCGATTGGAAACCTGCGCGTTATAACGGACGTGTTTCAAGTCCTACGGACATAGAAAACACATTTGTGTGATAACCAACGTGTTCTCAAGCATTCCTATCATAATTGTGATACATTGAAGTCTCTACGCCCTGTGGCATACCAAAAACGAAAACGGGTTTAATGTTACAGTAATCCATGATATAGCATTCTACCAAAAAAAGTTAACGGGAAAGTTTCTTACAATTAGCCATAGAATAAGTGTTATCAATTTCAAAAAGTTTGAAGCAGTTTTATTTTTGATGCATTAATCCTCTAAAATTACATAAAAATCGTTTTAATCCCAAATTCAGAGAGTTTTAATGCCTAAAATTGCTCAGCGTGCTTCAAATAACTCTCAGGTTTTCATTAAAAGTGATGTAGGTCTTTTTTCTACATTCGCACCCACCCGGATTCGAACCTGGGTGGTCAGATTACGAGTCCTGGTCAAAAACCACTGCACCACGGAAAATGGGGGTCCTATTTTTGAACTTTTTAAAATTGGTCCTAGAGCAGAATTTTACGCTGATTACGAATATGAAAAAATTGGCTGTGGCTTTTTTGAAACAAACTTTTTATGGTCGATTTTTACCGACCGATACAGTATTTTTATATGTTACCGTAACCGGATGAAATTTTTTTTGGTTTTATTGAACTCGTCATGCCCAAAAACCATAGTAGCCTTATTTTTATGACAAACGGACACCATTGTAGAAAGTTATGACGAATTACTGTATAAACAGAAAATTGTATAAAAAGTACAGTTAATGGAAGAATTAAGGAAAACTGTGGTTCGCTTTTTCTCTACAGGTGCCATGGGTCATACTAATGTAAAAAACTCAACATCGAAAAAATCCTATGTCCTGGCCTAACTACGGCTTGCTTCAGTGACTCAGAAATCGTCTTTTAAGGGCCAAAAGCCAAGAACACTTGTCAAGAACACTTTTTAAGTCAGTTTTTTGGAGAATTAACCTGCCTGTCACTGTAGGATAAGCGTAAAAATCTTCATTTCGTATAAACGACTTTGAAAAATACGTAGCAATGTTACGCTTTTCAAAGCGAGGCATTGAAATCGCCATTTTTTTGTTTGGCCATGTTCTTCGTAATGCCTCCTGGACGCAATCAGAAGCACTTTTGACCCACAATTGGAGAACATGGCCAAACAAAAAAAGACGATTTCAATGCGTCGCTTTGAAAAGCGTAACACACTGCTACGTATTTTTCAAAGTCACTTATACAAAATTAAGATTTTCACGCTTATCCTACAGTGACAGGCAGGTTAATTCTCCAAAGAAACTGACTTAAAATGTTTTCTTGACAAATCTTTGGCATTAAACTCTTATTTTGCACAAATTGGAGCCAAAACAAGCGCCATTCAAATATCGGAAAAGTGGTCTTCTTCGACCAACTTCTTTTTAAAATACGTCAAAATGTGTCTTGGGTTTTTTAACCATCACATTTAAGTCATAATGTTTTTTGGCCATCATTTTTCATTCTTTTTTTTTCACTTTTTCATAAAAAAACTTTTCCGAAATCTCATCTGCATTCCATTAGCTGGCAATTAAACCAGTCGAACTTTTCCTACAATCTTTGAACTCATCTTCACATTTTTTTCGCCGTTCCCTCTCCACCCTCCGTTATATTTTGGGCGATCAACTTTCGCCTAAACCGGCTAATTCAGTTCGGAATCGGCTTCTTCTTCTCGCCGCGCTCTTTTCCTGATTCCAATCAAGCCGGATTCGCGCGATGCTCCCGCCCATTTCAAATTGTTTTAATTTTGCGTGTTATTTTCGGCATTATTGCGGGTGCCGAGAGTTCACCGGATTTGAATATTTCATTGCTTGTGGGGGTTGAGGGGTTGAATTTGGTCCCTTCTGATGGAATTTAGCAAGGAGAAACTTTTCGATTTCGTTTCTTGAATGCCTGTTATATCTGGCTCGGTACTTATAAATCTTTGTCCAGAAAATGTGTCACGATGACAAACGTTTAAGCTGTTTTAGTGGTGTAAACAAGGGTTGTATGTGACTAGCCAGAGAACACAAAAAAAATTGGTCCAAAACTTTAGCAACACATAATTTTAATGATGGATTTTCTGGATTTTTACAGATTTTTCCTTCGACGAAAACCTTTGCAATGCCCGAAATTTCGTTACCTGCTAGGTCACAAATAAATTCACAAAACTTTAGAGAAAGCTTATGGGATTTAACAATGGTCTTCAGCGACATTTCTAAAAGAGGGTAACAACGTAAAACAAGGAGGGCTGGTCAGACAAAAAACTTTTTCCCTAAAACCTTCTACGCTACTGTCGGAAAAAATTAATTTGTTTGCTAAAACACTGCACTCCACACCTAATTCTAATCCTACTTCCTCTGACAAAAGTAAAATACGCCATCTATTGACCAGCACAACCTTCAATCCGTCAAAAAAAGCGCCCCGGTTACCCAACGTATCTAATTACTTTTAAAAAGTAATCCCAATGATTGCTCGCTAACTGGTTTGGTATAAACGCCATTTTATATCCATTACTCTACGTTTATGGCGTATTCATTACTTGTAACATTTCAGAACATTTCGGCTTTTCTTATCTTGCTGTAATTTTTCCTGCTAACTATACACGAGGCTCTGTAGCAGTGTTTTTTGTGTAATGAAACGTTTATTTCTGGGTATTTTAGGGCCTGCCCTCTCCTCCAAAAGGTGATGATCACCCGCTTATACAATAAATCAAGCCAAGCCCAGGTAAAACGAATAGCATAGGACAAAAAAATATTCGTTATAGAGGGGTTTCATTGAAGTCATTTAGGCCTCAAATTGGCTCTTGCCGCCTTTGAATTTATTCGCTATAGACAGATTTCGTTCTACCGGGATTTATAAGTCAGCAATAAATTTTCTACTAATGTCATAGCATGAATTTTCAAATCCAACTCTCTTCATTTCGTAGTCTGCCCGCATTACCGCGATTCCTTCTACAATTTCCCCTCATTCTCTTTCTCCGGAAGCCAACGGTCATTACCTCCGTTGACCTTCCCACGCTCATCACTTTCACTGCCCTTCGAATTGGTGGCGGTTTCAATTAGAGAAACCGAAACCTTTGCGCCGCTTCCAGGAGGGTTCCCAGGGCTTCTGGAGTCAGTAAAGGCGATCCCCAGCGCCTCGGAACTCCTCGCGCCGCTCCAGCTTATTCAACTCCTCTAAACGGCGCCCAAAACCTGAATCCGCCGCGACTACAACGGGTTCGGAAGAATGTTTTTTTTCGGCGCGTCTTCTTCGTTGTCAGGAAGATGGAAATTGGTGGAAAGGAGGGGGAGTGGGGGAGATCGGTTTCTTGGGTGGGGGGATTTGACTCGGTTGCGGCAATTGATTGATTATTCGACGGAATTTCTAACAAAATGACACTTAGTTAGAAGCTAGGTGTAAGAGGGACTAGTCCATTTGCAAAGCCGCTAGAGTGATTTTTGTGCTATGCACTGTGATAAAATAAAAGTTCACCTCGCACTGTGCGATTTGTTGCTTTTTGCACAGTGCAGTAAACTTTTTTCCGGTGTCGTTCACACCCTCACTTTTTTCACCGTTCATGCCGCAAAAATCACTGCAGCGACTATGCGAGCATACTGGTAGTCGGGCATAACTTCATGCATAAACACCGTCCTTTTTCTTCCGTTAAAAAATCCTTCGAACGGCAAATCATCCTTTAATTTCTTTCAATCTACTATCTTATCCCTCGGCTTTCGTCATCACGGCACGATAAGCCGGTTGATGTGATTATGACATCGAAAACGAAGCGAGTTCTTCGCTGCGGCTTCATCGAATCCCTTTGTCAAGTTCATCTTCACTTTTTTTCACGTCGAGAGAAAAAATCAGACGCAAGAGGCAAGCCAGTTTCAGGATGCGTCTTCGGGATGCCCATCATCTCGTCAATTATGATGGTCAGCGTAACTCACTTCGCCTTTTCGGACTCAATTGTTTTGCAATTTCGTGTTGCGATCAGGGCTTTATGTAATCTTGGAGGGGGATCAAAGTGTTAAACGGCATAGCTCCGAAACACTAGGCTTTCGATAACCCTGACCCTGTCTACTATCTTTCTATCTTCCCGAGAGTCCCTGGAGAGAAAAAAAGCGACGTTTTGCCTTATGGCCTACAACGTCGCTTTTGTTTCACTCCTGAGACTTTCAAGTAGGTCGTATCAGTGCCTTCCCTCGTCTTGACCAGTTCCACTCCAGTTAAACTCTCACTAAACCCAAAATACTTTTCATCTTGAACTACACATGCACCGCATTTCTCTAATATCCCTGCCTTGGGGTTTGCATGCAATTTTCAGCTTTGTAAAGATTAACAACTACGCGCAACAGTTCAAGATATTTTAGGTTTCGTTTGCATTTTTAAACAAAAAAATAAACATTTCCAGTACTTGCACAAGCTTTGTCTCCTGCATTGTCTCAGAAAACTCACAACAAGCCATTCAACGAAAGTTTATTGCTCAAATAACTGGATTTTCCTTTCTCCTAGCCAAAGAATGACCTTGCCTATTTATTACCCAATCTAGACAAGGCTCTGTCCATTCTAGTGTGCCGGATACAGACAATTGCATAATAATTCGGTCATTAAACCTCGCTTTGTAATCTATTCGCCCTAGGGAAGCCGAATGCGGATCGTTCCGTCTCCTCGAGTCTCCTGCGGTAGAAAGAAAATCAAGGGGAAAACCACTTCACCGTAACGGGGCTTTTCCGAAACCCCCATGAGTTTGTGGAGAGCTCACAAAGAGGAAAACAAGAGAGGAAAGCTAGGGAAGAGGGAGAAGAGAGTGCCTTCGATGGAGAACAAAATAAACTTGGAGGGATTTATTGACATTCTTCAATATGCCGAACGTCTGCATGGCGCGGACCCGGGTAATTGGCTTTTGTCTTAGGAAGCGAGTTCGCACAGGAAGTGATCCGTTTCAAAATAGGGTTGCCTTGACCGTTACAAATTATTGAAACGTAACTTGCCCTCAATTACCTCTTCTTGTTACTCCTTTGCTCGTATTGAGCCTGTTTCCTCGCGCGTTTTCGTGTAACAGAAACCAGACAACAATATACGAATAACCCAACAGTTTCAGCAGCGATGAAGATACGATCGCTGTTACTCATTCTGGGTATCCTGGGCCTAGTGCACGCGGATTTGCCCAGTTGTTTGCGAGCACGCTGTTCGCATTGTAATATCAGTTTCATTGCTCAGATGTGTCCGAACACCTGCAACCAATGTGGGGTTGATATCCCGCACATTTCGGTAAGCCTACTTTGTTTTATGCGACAAGCGGTACTCCCAAATTAAATAGCCATACTTTACAACCTTGTTTAGAAGCCAACAGCCCACGCTGTAGGTCCATCATCAAGAATCGCCGCGCACGGCCAGCCAAACTACGCTGGAGTTGCGCCTCTTCAAAACATCCCGCCTCCAGGCCCCGTGACCCAAACCAGCCATGCTTACTCGTACGGGGGTTACGGAAACGCTCAAAACAACATCCCTCAAGCTAGACAACTACCCTACTCTGTAGGTTTTGTTGGTTTTCCCGTTACAGTAACTGGAATTTCGTATTTGACAAAAAGCTTTCAGTCCCAACCTCAATCCCAAGCCACTCAATATGGCCATTCATATCAGCAAGAACAAACTGCCCCATTCGCCAGTGCCCCTCAACAGCAACCATCCGGGCCAGTTCAGCCACCACCAGCTTTCCAACAACCCCAACAACCTTACTATCAACAGCCGCAGCAGCCATTCGGCGGATTCCCCGCTCAGCCTCAGCCATTTGGAGCCCCAGCTCCACAAGCTAGCGGTGCCGGTCCAGCTGCACCAGGAGCTCAGGCTGCCAGCTTGGGAGTAACTCCAGCACCCGCTCTGTTCAATCCTTTCCAGCCTTTCTTGGGGCAGTCGTTCCAGGCTCAACAGCCTTTCAATCCCTTCGCTTTCCCAACCCTTCCACCTGCAGCAACTTTGGCTCCAGTAAGTGATAAAGTGGTCTGACATCCCCAAAAATTGGTCAATTTCTAACTCAAACTCCGTTTTCAGTTCACCCCAGCTCCTCCACTCACAGCGCCAACGATGCCTCCACTCTTCACTCTGCCGACTCCACCACCACCTACTCCAGCGCCAGCCACCTTCCCACAACAGCCTGGCTATTCAGCTGGCCAACAGCAGTCCTACGGGCCTCAAGGCGGTCAACAACAGTTCCAGGGACAAGGTCAACAACCTCAACAATCCCAACAAGGATTCCAACAGGCTCAGTCGTCACAACAAGGATACCAGCAACCTCAAAGCTTCCAACAGCCACAACCAGCGCAACAGAACTTCCAACAACCACAACCAGCTCAACAAAACTTCCAACAACCACAACCAGCCCAACGGAACTTCCAGCAGCCTCAGCCAACTTATCCACAAGGCCAGAACCAAGTTCAGCCAGCTGAGGAGCAACGACCTCGTCAAGTTTACACTCAACCCGCTCAGGTGCAACCTCAAGCCCCTCAGCCATCTCAATATCAGCAGCCTGCGCCTCAACCCGCTGCTCCACAGCCCTCAACCAGCATTGATGCTACTCCAGTTCAGATCGAGAAGAACAACTATGTTTCGCCGAATACGAAGAGTGCTTTCGGTGGTGCTGGAGCCGGCGCCGGTACTTGCCCTAAGCAGCCTAATTGGGAGCCTTGCATCTCCAAGGACTTGGCCAACGAAAGGTTTAAGAACTGTTGCCAACGACTTGGAGAGGGGTGTTCTCAGCTGTGTAGCTACGACTCTACTTTGACCACGGTAAGTCGATGACAAAAGCTGTGTCTATTTACAGTCTAAGACAGAATTTAGGGGCAAAGAACGGATAAGATAAACGACAAAATGCATCTAAATGCGTCCCGGATGCAATAAATTGCGTCTGGCTGGCAAAGACGCAATTTATTGCATCCAGGACGCATTTAGATGCATTTTTGCCATTTATCTTATCCGTTACTGCCAACTTTTCACTTTCTTCCCGGTTTTTCCCAATAACTTTGTTTCCTTTCAGATTCAACTCGCTGTCCTCACCGGCCGTTGTCCAATCAGCAAAGTAGCTGACATGATGGTGTGTGCTTCGGGCTATGAGGACGCCACCCCTTGTTGTCAAGCCTACAACGTGTTCGAGCCCGGATTCGAGCACTGCCGGCCATACTGCAACCCAGCTGCCGGTCTGCCAAACGACGGCATGTTGGCTGAGAAGTACCGATGCCTGGGGAAGCTGAGTCAGATTCAACGGTGTTTCTATGTGTCGCAGCGGCCATAGGCTATTTATCGGCTCTTGACTACTCTTTGAAGTTGTTTTATATACCATTTTCTTGGTATATTCCACATGTTCCTCTTGTATATCAATTTTTTGGCAGATTCGTTCTATTTATCCTATACAACGACTTCCGCCATTATTAGAACGCATTTTTTCGTACTTATAGGCATATAGTTTTTCTTATTTATTTCAATTTCTCGTTGTAAGCCAGGAAAAAAAACTTTTCCCTCCAACTACAACACTTCTTCCGGTATATTTATTCGTTGTATTTATACTTAATGCTCAACCCGGATGTTTGTACAAAATCATCGTTTTATAAATTTCTACACATTTAGTAAACGATAATAACCTCAAGACTGGGACTTACTTTTGGTAGAATTGGGTGTTTTGAAGTGCCGTATGGCCATATGGAGTGTCGGCGATGGTAGCAATCAATGCGTAGTACAATTCAGCATTGCCATGGGTGACTTTTCGTGAGACCAGGGTGGATCGGTCACTCGTCTGAAAAATTATATTACACTTGATATCGGATCAAAAAAAGTCTAAAAATCAAATTTCAGTACCGACTCTGATCTAAAAATGTTATTGACTAACCACAATACGCTTTATAATCACTGAGATACCCAAAAACTGCCAAAACTTTTATGCTTTACCATCAAAAGATCTTGTTGTTCCACAAAGTCGGTGATGAAAGAATGGAGCATTTCTCTGTAGTATGGTTCAGTTTCCGCCATTTGAGAGACAATTCGCAGGGCAGTCAGGCCTGTTCTGAACTCCCGGATCAACTTCGGCTTATCTGCACCTTCAATTGCCTTTTCCGTTTTTGGCGAAAAATAGTTCAAAATCTAAAAAAACGCAAAAATAAAATTCAAAATTAATCAAATGCCCAACTAAATGTCCCATTCAACAATCTAAAGCTCAAATCAAGCTATGAAAACACCTCCTCCCGCCTCAAAACAGCAAAAAATTATCTTATCCATCCTCACCTACCTCAACAAAGAAATGATGACATTTCTCATTGTTCCTGAACCTTTGAAGCAGCTTCGGTGATCCCAAAAAAACTTGGAGGATGTAATTCGCCTCTTTCCAGTTGAACCCACGCTCATGATGGGCTATATGTAAGCATTCATTCACCTTTTCCTCATTGGTTTCGATATTTCTCGAGTCCGAAATGATTGGCAAAAGTGGTCGTTTACGGATAAATAAGTCAGTATATGGCAAGTCGGCGAGTTTATCGCGTTCTTCTAGACGAAATGAGAGGGTGTTGACTTCATCCAGGCGATGGAGAAGGACTGAGGCACCGCTAAAAATTTTTCTTTATTGGCTAGCACAAGAAGAGAAGCCAAACAAAAATTTTCGGAAAATAAGATGGCTTAAAAATGTAGCAATTTGACATCAAAATTTTACCGTATTCGCCAAAAACGTTTTTTCAAAAGTTCAAAAAAGTTTGGGCTCAGCCGGTGATCGAAACCGGGGCCTCTCGCACCCAAAGCGAGAATCATACCACTAGACCACTGAGCCGCGTTCCTCCATTCGCTTCGTTTCGACGTGTCTTCAGCGTAAACGACCCAAAAATCTCCGGAGATTCCTCGGATCTCCGTAGAAATCGGGTATTTTTTATTTATCCCCTTAGGGTACCTCTTCTTTGGGAAGATCTGAGAAGCGCGGCTCAGTGGTCTAGTGGTATGATTCTCGCTTTGGGTGCGAGAGGCCCCGGTTTCGATCACCGGCTGAGCCCAAAATTTTTTAATTCAAACATATTTTACAACACGTAAAGTACACAACATTTTACCTCAAAATAACCCTTTTTATCCAATAAAAAGCCCACGCATCCAAAAAAATCTCAAATATTTTGTCAAGTGTAATATAAAATTTGTCCCAAATTTCCTCAAACCTGAAAAACCACCTCTTTCCAACCCTCAACACCCCCTCAAGGCCTACCGATTCGATGTTTTCTTATTCAAATTCAACTCCCATTCGTGCAACAGTGCCTTGGTCATCTTATTCATGAGCATTGGAGTTGACATCACAGCGATTTTCCAGTTCTTCGGCAAGTACAATGCACTCTGAAATTCGCAAAAATCAACTCAAACCCAAATTTTTTTACTATTCGAAACAAATCCGCCAGCAATAAGGTGGCTTTGATCATCATGGATTCGTTTGGGGATTGTGTAATCAGCCTTCCCAAGCATTGCCCGAGGCCATTGTAGATCAACACATATGCTACGATCGCTCGATATGAGGTGAGAGGGTTTGTGTGGTCGTTTTTGATCTGTAAAATACGCCATTTTTTATAACATTCAATTTTTGAAAATTTTTAGCATAAAAGATTACAAATCCTTTATCCATGATGTTTTTTAGTTCTCCCACGACGAATTGATCATGAACAGCGCAGTCGTATTCGTCTGGCTCCTCAGTTCGGGCTAAAATTCAACAATTTCAGAACTTTTTTCAAATCGAAAAAAATTACCGTAAAATTCCAAAGCCTCCTCCCACGACATAAAGTCCTTCTTCGAGTAGGGTCGATCAAAAAATTCGGCGCAGACATTTACTGTCATGTAAATCAATTGTAAGTGGGAGCCGGCGGCCGATGCGGTGAGTCCGAGGTAGTTTAGCCAGCTAAAACGTTATTCATTAAATAAAGAAGGTAAAATACGCTCATCTGTTGCATTACTTCAGTTATAAAAACAGTGCTGGACAGGACACCTTGTAGTCAAGCGGATTGATGACAAAATTTCGCAAAAAAAAGCAAGCTCGAAAGTCTTTCGACCTTAAAAGCATGGTCGTTTCTGCAAGGCATGACCTAGAAGTCTCGGCGTCCCATACAAAAAATTAATCTAAATTTGTCCTCATTTTCATCAAAATCGAAGCGTCGGACTTGTGGTACTTCCCTCTCTGGCAATTGGACATCAAAGTTGTGAGAAAATCACCTCACGCTTTTCGTAAGCCACCTAGATTTTTTGGCCAAAAATGCAAAAAAGTCATATGGATCCAGTGGTTAAAAGCGCTTCCCATTAAGTCCAGGAATCATTCCGAATACCGCCAAATATCTCCATTCCTGGCCCAAAATTAGTGTTTTTTTGCGGAGAGAGCTGAAAGCTGCACTTTTGGAACCTTCCACCCACAATAATAGCAACTTTCGGCCCACACCTCAAAGGAACACTAGTTTCGCAGCCGAAAAAGAAGGTATTTGACGGTATTCGGAATGCTTCCTGCATGCAATGGGAAGCGCTTTTGACCACTGGATCCATATGGCTTTTTGCATTACTGGTCAAAAAATCTCGGTGGTTTCCGAAAAGCGTGAGTTGATTTTCTCACAAACTTGATATCCAATTGCCAGCTAACAGAGGAAGTACCACAAGTCCAACGCTTCGATTTTGATGAAAATGGGGACAAATTTAGACTAATTTTTTCTATGACATACAGGACTTCTAACTCGTACTTTGCATAAACGACCGTGATCTTAAGGTCGAAAGATTTTCGAGCTAGCATTTTTTTGCGAAATTGTCATCAACCCGCCCACTTTGCCTTGGCTCCGCCCATTTTCCCTTGGCTCAGCCCACTTTTCCTTAGCTCCGCCCATTCCCCTTTGGCTCCGCCCACTATTCCCATTTTCCCAACCCTACTTCAGCGGTGAGTGTGTCTTTGCTGTAGAGTTCTTTTCATCGCAGGCCAATGCCAAGAATCCACTCCACGTGCACAGTAACTGCTTCATGACTATTGAGCACGCATTCATCACTCTCTGAGTGGTGATCTCAAAGTTTTCCGTCGCAATAACTCCATTCTGTTTCACATCGGCCTGTTGGAAGAACCCCAAATCCAATAATGGGGCAAAAACCTTGACGAGAAAAGACTTCATATCCGCCAGTTCGCGGAGTTTCGGGTCTTGAAGCCATTTGGAAATGACTCGCGAGAGCAAAATACAGTTATATTTTATGTTGAGAGCAGGCGATGAAAGGATAAAGGGAATCCAATCGGTGCCAATGAACTTGATTACGAGCTCGGGTTCGGTGATTGAGAGTTTCAGGAGGATTCCAATTGCACTTTTGACTAGACTGAAAAATAAAACGGATAAAAAAGTGAAATTTTCGAGATTTTTCAATAATTTGTAAAAAATTACAGTATGAAATGGACTCAAAATTATTCTATATTCTCCGTAATATGCTAGTAATCTTTCTAGACAACAAATTTATTATTTTTTGATATAAATTTCAGTTTTCTTCCCCAAAAACCGCCTTAATGTCAAGTATAATATCCTGATGCCTTTTAATCAAAAAAGAAAACATCAAGCCCTTCTAAACCATATTTTTGCTCTCCAAATTTAATATAAAACCTTATTTCCGCTTCTTACGTTGAGATCCGATCGTGTTCTTCGCTCAATTCGCATTTATAGTTAAACACCAGGGATTTGATCGCCCTTAGGGCATTATATGGAAAATCGATGAAGGAAATATCCTCCGCCAAATTCGACATCTCAGCCTCCATTCGGAGCTCACTTTTGAGGTAAATGTCCAACATTGCGGACAACAATCGCAGGGCTGAGGTTCTTTCGACTTCAATGGTTCCGTCAAGAGATCTGAAGGGAAAAATTACAAACTAAACTTAATTCAAGGCCTATTTTACATTTAGAATAGACCAATTATCCCAAAAACTTGTTCCTCGACCCGCTTAAAAAACAACTGCTCACCTCACAGCAAAAATATCGACGATTCTCTTCAAAAAATGCCGTAGTCTTGATTCATTTACCGTTAGAACCCGAAAAATCGCCAATCCCACCGACCGAATCCGGTAATCATCACAGTGAAGCGTCTGTACTAGCCTAAAAACCTCGAATATTGATAATAAACTAAAGAAAAAAGTCAAAAATTCAAGTTATCCTTGCCGATTGATAAAAGGGACAAGAAGAAGTTCGTCGGCCAAAACTTTTGGATGAGCTTCTTGTAAAAGCTTTCGAACAGTCTTCAGATGGACGAATATGACTTTGAGAGGGACTACACCTGGCCCAGGCCAATTTTCCAAGGCATGCCGAAGTTTCGGAGTGAGAAAGGGGTTCAAAGAGGCAGTTGAGTTGAGTTTTCCTAGAAAATCATCGATATATTAAGCAAAGTTTAATTCGAATGAGAGTCAAGGACACTTACTGGGACCGCCAGTCAATAAATATCAACAAATTTTTAGATCATAACATTGTTGTCGAGGATAAAACACTAATTTTCTAAAAAAAGGTTATTCTTCAAACAAAAACAATGAAATTTTGTTCCAAAATGATCCAAACACCCTCAATACGTCAGTTCCGAAATGATACTAACCATTTTCGGCAAAACTCGAGTTCGAAGACATCAAAATTTTACACATGACCATCCAGTACAATATCGGCGCAAATTTATTTTCGTAACTTCTCAAACTGGCTACAAATAATTTTAGAAACAGCCTCACATAACACAGAAAATACTTCGCACCCTTTGGACCAAAAAAATAGGCAAACCCTATCAAAAACACCATTTCCGTCCAATCCAACCCTCAGACCACCTAGTACAACAAAATACCGGAATTAAAAACAGGAACCGGGCTTCCACCTCCTTCTCTTTGCTTTTTCATAATCTTCTTCCTCTTTATCTAAACATAAACAAGAAAAAAAGCCGGAAAAACTTACCCTGAGGCTCAATTCGACTGAAATGTCGTTGTCTGACCGGTCGATCCGTGTTTTGGCGACGCATTTGGCGAAAGCACTTTGATTCTTCAATTATTGATAAGGTTTCACCTCGAGTTGGCCATGTTTTCCTCGAGCAAAACAAAAAATTCTTCCGACAAAAAATTATTTTCTAATTTTTTGTTGCGAAGTGACAAAATTGAATTTTCGGAGATTGACGAAATGCCAAAATGTAAAACCTTCAAAACCAGGTATAAAAACGTTCAAGATAAGAAATTAAATTTATTTATGCGAACAAGAGGGACTTTCTGTGTCTTTTTCAAAGATAAACTTCCTGTTTCGGACTCGGGTCATTATCGATGACATCACTGTGTTATAATCGGAGATTCTCGAAGTTTCAGCCACGGAATCATCCTCCTCGAAGTTTTCATCTTGCCTCTCCTCAATTTTGGTGGTTTCATAACGCAAGCGGGCGGCCCAATAACAGTTGGCATCAAAGAATTCGCCGTTCAGTTCGTAGAACTCACCACCTAAAGTAATATAATTTAAAATCTTTTATGTCAAGTCAAGTTTTAAAACATTTTGGGTAGATTTCTTACCAGGAAACGGCTGACGGCATCTTCCACAGAGCAAGCAGTCCATATGGAAGGGTTTTCCTTTGGCTTGGACGTAGGTCTCGGAAATCGCCAGTTTGCACTCTAAAACAATATGAAGATCAGAACATGCTACAGTCAGGTAATCAAAAATCTTTGTGAGGCCACTAGCTTGCCATATTTGGTTCAAATCCGAGAGAAAAATAAAAATTTTGAAGTCCCACCACGAAAACCTGAACTTTTGAAAATTGGCGGGAAAATGGCTCAAAGCAATTTTTGGGCAGTAGGAAGGCAGCAAAAGCTCTTTAACAGGCAAAACCCTGCTATAAAGAGAGAAAAAAACCAGAAACCAAAAATTTTGAGTCCCACCACAAAAACCTGAATTTCCGAAAACTCAATAAAAATTGTATTGAACCGACTTCTAGACTCCACAAAGATGACCAACCCCAATTTCAACATTTTTTTATCAACTTACCATTGCATTTTGGGCTCTTATTATTCGCCTGACAGTGCAAGCAAATAATAGATTTCAAATTGTTCTCATCCTCCAAAACATAGTAATCATTGATCTTCAAATCACACAGAGAGCAGCGAAAATGGCCTGTATGATAGACCTTTCCATTCGCGTAGACAGCGGTTCGTTCTTCAATTTTGTGTTTGCACTGTGCGCAGCGGCCGTTCATGGTGCAAAATGGACGGAAAAAATGACTATTTTCGACCAAAAAACCGGTTTCATTTTCAAATTTAGTGTAAGTTTGAAATGAAAAATTTGATCGCTCGAAAATTCAAAAAAAAAATTCAAAATTCGATTTTTTTTAAATTTTTATTCAAAAAAATTTACATCTCAAAAGCGGCAATTCGTATTTTAGTCCATAACCTAGATCGATAATTCAAAATTGACATTCACCGAGGCTTCTTTGGCAAGTTCAACAATGCTGGAAAGTTTCACAACCATCTTCGCGGCTTCGTCCAGCGAATCCACAGGCAAGATTCGGAGGTTGCAATGGGAGATGAGAGCTTTGGCATCTCCAACTCGGGTTCCTGGAATCAAATGAAATTGGAGTATTTTTACTTTTTTGGATTTTTTTGCAAAAAAATGTGATATTAGGGGTGGAAAGTAAGACCTAAGTAAGAGAAGAGCTTGTGTAATAGTTTACAGTCAATTTTAGGAGGTATTGCAACTTATACTTGTCAAAAAAGCTCAAAAAAATATTCAATTTTCTTTTAAATTTCTGATAAAAATGATGATTTTCAAAAATAAATCAATAAAATCGGTTTTGAAAACATTGGGTTTGACTTGTCAACTAATTTATATTGAACGTCAAGGTGCCTGGTCAACAAACAACAGAAGCATTTTCCCCTTACATATCACACTTCTCATCAAAAACCTTATTTTAGCCTAAAAACACCTCTAACACCACCTAAATCACTTTTACGCCCAATTTTACTCTAAAATACGCATTGTCCTGTAACCACACTACCACCTCTCGCTTTCCCCTTCCTTACCCTGCAATCTGACCACGATTGGGATCTTGAGTTCCAGCTGTTTGGCCGCCTGGATAATTCCTTGCGCGATGACGTCACATCTCATGATTCCTCCAAAAATATTGACCAAAATCGCGTCAACCTTCGAAGCGTCGTTCGTAATGATCTTGAAGGCCTCCGTTACTTGATCCACCGTAGCTCCGCCGCCAACGTCCAAGAAATTGGCGGGTTCTCCGCCGTGAAGTTTGATAATGTCCATGGTAGCCATAGCCAGACCGGCGCCATTCACTGAAATTTGAAAATATGTTTTGAGAAGGAAGAAGGTACACAGACGTATATTAAAAATTCTTGTAGGCCAATTTTGACTTCAAAAATGCATTTTACGCAACAAACTGGGCATGTTTTTTTGCACAGCCTTCCTCGTTTTTCCTATCATGATAAAGTTTTTTTAGCTATTCACTTTTGAACAGAGACCTCCAAAAATCAGCAAGTTTTTTTGGTTTTGCATATCTCATACCTAAACTCTTGTCAACATAGATTTTCTCCCCATATATGTATCTAAAGAAAAACCCTTGACCAATCTTACATTGTCTTCAGTCCCACCAATTCTCACCTAAACATCCAATATTTCCATCCAATTTGATGTAGTTCAAGTTGGCTTTATGAGCTCTAACTTCCAATGGATCTTCCTGCGCCTCATCTCTCAGCGAATACAATTCCTTTTGCCTGAAGGCGGCATTCGCATCGATATTGATCTTGCAGTCCATACAGACCACTTGGCCATTCGTATCGACCGCCAACGGGTTGATTTCCAACAAACTGCAGTCCGACTTCAAAAACAGTTCGTAAAGTTTTTTGATCGTGTCCACCGCCTGTTGTTGGGCTTTGGTTTTAAATCCCATACGCTGAACGACGTCCAGAGCGAGTTCGTCGGTAATCCCGGTGTTAATATCGACCGGTTGTTTGATGATTGCCTCAGGGCTTGAGGCCGCAACTTCCTCAATGTTCATGCCTCCCTGGCTGGATCCAATAAGAATTGGACTCTGAAAAAATGAGTGTAAAATAAGGGCGGACATGACATATATTCTTGTATATCCTGAAGATCACTTTGGATCGATAGCAAATTCAAATTTCAAATTTCCCGCAAAAAATTTTTTTTGGCATTCTGTTGCAAGCAGTAAAAACGACAAGATTTTTGTGAAATAAGTGTTACAAAGGTAACTAGACAACTTTATCGCCATCAGAGTGGAATAAAAAATTCAAATTTCAAAACTACCGCCAAAATTTTTTTCTTGGCATTCTGTTTCAAGTGATAAAAACGATCAAAATATAAAGCGGGAGATAAAAGATTTTCTGAAAAATTTTTGAAATTTTTCTGTTTTTACTTTTTTTTTAAAAAAAAAGTAAATTTTCAGTTTACTTCAAGGAAAATGCAAAAAAAAGTCAATTTTGTTTCTGGCTTTCCGACTTCAAGGTCGGGAGTAGGACCGGATCTTACTCCCCGCTCGGAGTCGCCGAAAGTCAGAGCTTGTTTTTACTTTATTCCTCTTTTTGGCCCCGCACTGCAGGTTGCAAGGTTGATGCCAAGTCTTTCCCTGATGTGTCAAGTTTTTCTCTTCTTAAAAAATTATTTTTACGTTTGTGCGATGTTGTGAAGCTATGTTCTCCACGAAGATGGGATGGAAAGTGATCAAGTAAGTTAGCATTGGCAAGAGGAGATGTACGTTTTTCATTTGACATCAAAAATTTCCATTTTATTTCAGAGAAAGGTACAAAATTTTTCCAATTCGTAAAGCTTCATGACCATGGATAATGTAAGTGAGATTATCTCCTTTTTTGCTACGACGTCAAGATTCTAAGTCGGGAAACGTTTAGAGGAGACCCCACTCTCATGTATATTCTCCATGTATGAAACCCCATAAATTTTGAGGAATAACGACGTAAAAGTTTCAAATACTATACTAACTTTCCAAAAGTATGTTATACTAAAGTAAAACCTATGCAAACTATCTTCAAGTTATTGTAACAACGTTATTTGAGCCTTATTACGTTATTACCTCAGTTTAGAACGCATTCGTGGCAAAAATCCGGCAGATCTGAGCGGATTTCGATATTGTACATGACACCTAGAAATCGAAATTGGTGGCGTTTGATAGATAGAGTATATAACAAAACTAAAGTGAGGTGTCCTCTAGAACTCGCCAGCCTAGAACTGTTAACTCCAATAACGGAACAAAAAACGCGATAAGCGCACTTACATTATCCATGGTCATGAAGCTTTACGAATTGGAAAAAATTTGTACCTTTCTCTGAAATAAAAGGAAAATTTTTGGTGTCAACTGAAAAAAGTACATCTCCTCTTGCTAATGCTAACTTACTTGATCACTTTTCAGCCCATCTTCGTGGAGAAAATAGATTCACAACTTCAAAAAAAATCAAAACGTTTCTTCCGGGAGAGAGAAATTTGACACATCTGGAATTCCCGGGCGCAGCTCGCAAAAATAGTTTTGAAGAAAATAAATTGGCGTGCAGGTGAGTAAAAACGGCATCCTACTCACCAGCCAAAATGGGCGAGCCATTTTTGTTTCAACTTTGCGGATCGACCTTTTGGCGAGCCATTTTTGATCCAACTTTCCAAAAATTTGTCGTTCGGAGTAAGAATGTTTTTTGACTCTCCGAAATCGAAAATTTCCGGAAATTTTTCAAAATTTACTTTTTTTTTAAAAAAAAAGTAAAAACAGAAAAATTTCAAAAATTTTTCAGAAAATCTTTTATCTCCCGCTTTATATTACAAAACAGCCATTATATACATCATTTTATCTTATTTTATCTTGTTGCTTATGATGTTTAATCAGTTGTTTGCAAAATGTTCCGTGATCTTTCAAATTTTCTTGTTTTTCGAAAACAAAAAAAAATCTGAAAAAAAAACTTTAAAAAATTTAACTCACATTGCTCTCTCTGTCCAACGCGATGCTGAAGTAGTACTCTTTCCGAAGATAAAGTCGTTTGGCCACCATAACCTTCTCGCAGATCCTGCCAACAGCCCCAGTCTGCTTGGTAATCAGCTTGTGGTGGAGCATTTGGGCCGCTTTTTCTTTCACTTCTTCTGGACTGAAAATGGAGCCTTTACATTTGTGAGACCCCTGACTTGAGCTTTGCAGAAACTACGGAGATTTTTTGGCCGAAATTTGGAAACTTTTTTCCTCTCTTTTGGAATTTTGGGTTAAAAGTCTCTTGCCCGTTTCTACTGTATTGGGTAATGTTTCCACAAAAAAAGAATTTTGTTAAAGCAATGGCTAAAAAGAGCTTAAAAGATCAACTTCAAGCCCGCATGTTTTAGTCCTCCTTTTTACCTCTCCAAAATCTGGACTCCTCCTTGTAATCCCGAGTCGAAGTGGCCTTTTCCTCGGCCTCCGGCCAAAACCTGCGCTTTCAGAACCAAGTCTCCGCCGCCGATCCTCTTCGCCACTTCGAACGCTTCATCTGCCGTTGCAGCAACGCCAAAATCCGGGACACTGATGCCGGCCTTCCTCAAAAGTTCATGGCCATAATGCTCGTGTAGGGACAAGTTTCGAAGGCCGGTAATCAGCTAAAATATACGGGGAAAATGATGATTTTAATATTCTTCAATATTTTTAAGGCTATTATCAGTCTGTCGGGAAAATAATGTGGATTTGTCATGCCTTAGAATTGCCCATTATCGCTTTGTGATGGCTAGCTAGATTTGGTACGCGGTTGCGGCAAATCCACATTATTTTCCCGACAGAGTGACAATAGGCTTAAAAAATAGCAAAAAAAGAATCCACGCCGTATTTTACCAACCTAAAACTCACCTTTCCCGAAGTTCGAAACAGATTTCTCGTCAACATTCTGCACACTTTTTATTGTAACGTTCGCTTTTCGCCGACCGCCAAAAACAAGGGCAGTAGTTTGGAAATGAACAAATGCGGAAGCAAACTTCCCACGTGCCTCCCACTGACCATATCGGCATACTTTGCTGCTGATAAAAAGCAACTTTCTTCACAATGGAAAACAATTTCCACTGATGGTGTGTGGGTTGATGTCAATATGTGCAAAGTGAAAAAACACTTGTGGCCGTAACACTATCTTTGCTATCTTTGCGATTTTGCGAGGAAAAAAATGATTTTTTTTTGCGAAAACATGATTTACGAAACATCGAAAACCATTTTACGGCACTATTAGTCTGTCGGGAAAATAGTGGCGGGCCGTCGCAGCAAATTTTTTTTTCCAACCGCGGCTAGCGATCGCCAGGCGATGATGGGCGATTCCAAGGCGCTGAAAAACCACATTATTTTCCCGACAGACAATGCTCAGCGGATTTGTCACGCCTTGGGATCGCCCCATCATCGCTTCGCGATTTCCAGCAGCTGGAAACTTGGTGCGCAACTGCACACCTTTTTCGACGGAGCAAAACATGTTTCTGCGAAGATACACCACTATTTTCCCGACGGACTGATATCCTATTTAGCTCAATACCAATTATATGTATATTATCAAAAATTTTCTCAAAACATGACCACCTAAGCATCTATGAGGGTTCGATGCGTCAGCGGCGCTTTTCCTCACATTACACCTAAAGCGTACAATTTCCCGCAAACGACGTTTTTCTGTGGCGTTGTTGGTCATCTTTGAAGCTTTATAAAAGCCGTTATACATATTATAATTACCCAGCTGACCAACAACCTGGCTCATTTTAAATGTTCTTCGCAAGGCCCTAGAGACTTACCACCAACATGGAAAACACGTGTTACCAAAGTTGTAATATTTTTGACTTCACTCACTTTGTGACTTTGAGTACAACACAAATATGAGCGAAATCAAAAATACGTAAAGAGAAGTAGTGTAATGGTATACGTAGAGAGTATAGAAAAAACGGCAAAGCTGGTACAGTAAAGAATATCACAGAATACGCCCAGTGGAAACTCCGGACAAAAAGCTCCCGTACAACAAACACCGTCAATAATAGATGATTTCAGAGGCCCTAAGTGTACGTTTTAACCCAAAATAAACACTCAAACAATAAAAATCTTCTTCTAGTCAGTCGGTCAGTTGCTGACGTAATTTTTGGCTGTTTTGCTGTGCAGAACAAGTCAGCGTGCACTTTGCGGGCGCACTTTTGCTTTTTTTGCACAGTGCAATGCTCATAAAATTGATAGAAACAACGAATTTTTCGGGCCTTTGCGATTCGTAGCCCAGAGGCCGGATTGCAACCAAAACAAAAAACATCGGAATTACGCATGCAGGGTTTCATGCCAGAATTTGCAAAAAACTGTCGTATTTTGGCCAATTTTGGATCTAAAATCTATGCCATTCGTATATGTCTTACAAAAAATTATTCGAAATTTTTGCCAAGTTCATCAAATTAAAGCTACCCACTAACTTCCCTATAAACGTTTATGATACAAAAATGACATAAAATAACACCTCACCAGCTTGCAATCTAATTGAGGGCTCTTCCAAACGCTCCGCCAAGCCCCAATCTTGCCCGTAATTGCGGCGCTCCCAACAAGTTGAAAGCCCTCAGGGCTGGGTGTAATTAAAGTTGTAATTAACGTGGACTACACCCCGACAGTTGTGAAATAACTCACTTTACACACACACCGCACGGGTTTTCGCTGCAATTAATCCGCTCCGAAAATAAGACCGCAGGGCGTTTTTTCGCCGCTACGGGCCGCCGCTGGTGTAAATCCGACGCTTTTTTTCGGTCCTTCGAAGGTTTCGGCTTTGCACTCTTTCGCGGTGCGGATTAGCCCGTTCGAGCGCTGTAAGACAATTACGTCCGCACTAATAAGCGATTAAAGATTTCCCAGCAGCAGAACGTGCCGCTGCATGCACGGCGAAAGGATTAATTGGAGAAGAGTACAGTAGGAAGCGATGGAAAGGACAAAAAAAAATGTAATCCTCACACATGTGAGGATCGCATTATCGCCAAAAAACCGGCCGTGAAACATGAAAAAGTAACTAAAAAAGTTTTTAGTTGTCCACGGAGCCAACTAAACCAGTACCCCAAGTGCGAAGCTCATATTTTGCTGAAACATGGCACAAAGTTAGATAAGTTGTTGCTAAAAAATTTGGAAGACTCCTAGCTCGCGCTTTGCAGAAACGACCGAGATTTTTAGTCCGAAAGTTGGCTAAAATGGCACTAAATTCTTTATGCCCGTTTCTACCACAGAGTAATATTTCCGCAACAAAAATCAATTCTTCCTGCAAGAAAGTAACAAAAATGCGGCCAAACAGAGTTTTTCTCCGTGACCGCTCTTTGTCGGCTCGTTCCTGGCAAGCAACGCGAAATTTACAAGGTTTTCCAAGTACGAAAAACAGATTTTCTGACAGTTTTGCAGACCACACATAAATTTATGAAAGTCTTAGCCCGCGCTTTCCAAGGTCCGCCGAGATATTAACCGATCTTTGAGGCAGAGAGACTATGCGGAATGCGGAGAGCGATCACAAAGAAAACCGTTTTTGGCCATATTTCTGAAGATTAAGGGTTTTACGTGAGCTAAGAGTTATGTCGTAGAATAAGTTTTTATAAATTTGTGCCATGTTTCTTCACATCACTTTCCTTGTCGAAAAAATCCCTTCATAACAATCTATGAAACTGGCTCGTTGTACGGAACGACTATGCATAAGTGCGAGCTCATAGTTCTCAAAATCTCTGCATTTTACAGGGACAACCCAGATTTTTCATCCAAAAGTCGGCCAAAATTTGACATTTTTTTTCAATTTTTCATTGAAAATCAGACTGGAAGAAAGCTTTTTTTACTTTAGCCGTCCTTTGAAACGTCAAAATTTTGCCCTTGCAAAGTGCGAGACAAAATTTTTTGGAAATTGTTATGTGGCCTAGGCTTTTGATTTTGCCTTCGGACTGACTATTTGACTTGTTTTTGGGAAAAGGTTTTTAGGGATTAATATGTGGCCTACGCAGAGTAAACGTGCCAAATTTGAAGAAAATAATAATACGAGCGTCCAAACCCTGGTAAATAGAAATAATTGGGGCCATCTACAACAATATCTTTCTTCAAAAAATGCTCTCTTTGTTTTATTGTTTGTACATATCAATGTGCCACAACCTTTTTCTCATCCTTGACTCTCCCTCGGACATCAGGAGCAAATAATTTTATCCAATATTTACCATGGCAATCCGCCCAATCAATAACGTCGACGGAACGCCACAAAAAAAATAAAAAATTGTTTTTCGGAATTTTTTTTGGAAGTTTTTGTTATAATTTGTATTGAGTACTGCAAGGCAAAGGCTCTTTTATCTTCGAAAATAAGTGATTATCATTTTAGGCATATAAATTGGTCAGATGGCCACAAAAGTTGTGAATTTCGGGAAGACTTTGTGGAATCACAAGAAGAAAGTAATTTTCTTCAGCGGTCTAGCTGCTTGGGGTGGATCCTACGTCAATGAATTGTTGAAGTAAGTTTAATTTTGCTGCTGAGCGGCTTCTTTGTTGTTTTATGTTTAGGAACTTCTATTTTGAGCAATTTCTTGAGGACGGACCTTGTTGTAGGTCGAGGTGGTCGAAAATTTGCGATTTTAACGAAATTAAGGATGGATGCTGCAGGGAATTGTTTGAAATAGCTGCCCTGTGGTTTTGACTATCTGTTTGATGATTTTTACGCCCTAAAATTTTCTCTGTAGTTTAGATTTTCTGCAAAAATTTATTTTTGCCCTAAAATTTCGATGTTTTGAAAAAATCTCAACCTAAGGTGCAGAAACACTACTGGTTTTTGTTTTTTTACTCATATTCGATCTGCTTTTTCTAGTGAACAAAAGGTCCGCACCAAGTTTGCCCGATTAGCTGCCGATTTTGGAGAAGAAAAGGTCTCCACTGACTATCAACCCATCAAAGTCTTTGTTTTCGTCGATAAATCGGACCCCAACTCATTCAAGAACCTGGCAGCCTTCAACAAGAACGTGTTGCCTCTTCTGACATTGGCCGGACTCGATATTTACATGGAAAAGGCGTCCGATCGAAAGGAATTGGAAGACTTGAGCAGATCAGCTGATGTGCGGAATTGTGGGGGAATTTTAGTTGTTGGATCGGAGAAATATTCGGCGCCAGCGGTGCTAAATGGGCTTATTGTTGACGGGTTCCATGAACGAGCGCGAGCGGTATTTGGAGTTTTTGATCCGGGTGAGTTTTTTGATGTTGCACTTGATATTTAGGAGGACAAGAACGAAAAGTTGCCGCAAATTTTTGAAGGAAAGACCGTTTTCATTGAAGAAGGATTTGATTAAAACCTTTAAAAAAGTCTTCGAACTTATGTGAAATACCATAATTCATCAAAAAAATCACATTTTCTGACAAAAAATTTTGGGCTCAGCCGGTGATCGAAACCGGGGCCTCTCGCACCCAAAGCGAGAATCATACCACTAGACCACTGAGCCGCATTCTCCGCTCCGCGCAAACGCGATCTCCACTTATCGAAAATCGAAAAAAATATCTGAAAACAAAGGAGAAAAATTCATTTTTTCATCGCAATTCTTTCTTATCCCCTTAGGGCGTCTCTTTTCATAGACGCATCAAAGAACGCGGCTCAGTGGTCTAGTGGTATGATTCTCGCTTTGGGTGCGAGAGGCCCCGGTTTCGATCACCGGCTGAGCCCAAAATTTTTTGGAGGTGTAAATTTATGTTTAAAATACGGGAGGATGGTTTTGACGTATCTTTAAGGTCTCTTTAATTTATTATATACCAGTTTTTTACTCTGCAAGACATAATATGTTATTTATTTTTACAAAATCTTAAACTTTTGCCTAGTGTAATATAAAGTCTCCGAAATTTTTTGAGCATCATTTTTGAATAGTTTAAGATGTTTTAAAATGCATAGAAAGGGCCATTTTGTGTTTGCTTTTTTTCAATTTGTTCTCCTGTTTCAGTTGAAAAAGACGATGTTCCCGCACTGTGCGAAAAGGCCATTCGAATAATCAAAGGAATCAAAAAGGATCAACGAGTCTACAGAACCAAAGTTTATGTAAGTTTAAACCTTTTTCTTTTATTTATTCTATGTTTAGGGAGACGACAGAGACGATATCAAAGTGGACTATCGACTGGGCGATATTACTTTTGGTTGGTATGACTACATTGCTGAGAGGCAATCCAAATTTTGGATTTTTGGAGGCCTGGCCGATCGAATTGCAGCCACCTGGTACTTCCTCAAAGTACGTGGAGGTTGTAAAAATTTATATTTTCGATTTCAGAACTACCCAGAGCCCTTGGAATGTCACGTGAGGCAAGTGGCGTACTGTTCGGGCTGTAGAAGATGTATTTCCGAAGCAAAAGCCAAGAAAACAGTCGCAGACAAACGCAAGGGCTTCTGGAGTCGATGGATCGGCCGAAGAGAGCAGCCCGGCGACGCCTTGAAACGACAATATTTGAACGTTCTGAACGAAAATTGTGGAAAGGAAACTGAAATGGACATGAGCTTACTGGACTTGAGCATACAAAATGTTCAAAATGGGGTCAGAATTTTTTGATTTTTTGTGGGGTGATTGGTTTCTTGAGGAAAAATCTTTTGACGAAAAAAATTACTAAAATTTGCGATGAAAAGTTCTAATAGGCATTAAAAAGTCAAAAGAAAAAAAAAACAAATATTTTTCTCTATGACACCAAAAATTATGTAAAATACAATTTTCATAAAAAAAAACCGCCGCCCATCATAACAAAAATTTTGGGCTCAGCCGGTGATCGAAACCGGGGCCTCTCGCACCCAAAGCGAGAATCATACCACTAGACCACTGAGCCGCGTTCTCCGCTGCGCTTTTGAAAGCATACGCCCTAAGGGGATAAGAGTGAATTGCGACAAAAAATGAGTTGTTCTCCTTTGTTTTCAGTTATGTTTTGTGCTTTTCGATAAGAGGGGATCTCGTTTGCGCGGAGCGGAGAACGCGGCTCAGTGGTCTAGTGGTATGATTCTCGCTTTGGGTGCGAGAGGCCCCGGTTTCGATCACCGGCTGAGCCCAAACTTTTTGGCATGATGGGCGGTGGTAGTTTTTTGATGAAAACTGGATTTTACGTCATTTTTGATGTCATAAAAAAGCGTAAAAAAATTTTGATAAACTTTTTTTAGAAATCGTTGGTAAATAATCTTTTTTCCGCCTTATTCTACCGTATTTCAGGCTCGAGGACAGCTGGAATTAAAATCGGTGGATCCAGCGACCGGTCGATTCAACGCCATCAAAACCGCTTGGAAAGAACTCTCAAATAAAACCTCCGAATCCCCATTCAAAACTGATTTAACAGCCAACAAATTGGTCATCGAATTGAAACCCAAATTTGAACAAGAAGAAGACCAAAGATCGCCTTTCCCGGAGATCCTCGCCAATTCCCAGTCCGTAAGCCTACTAAAACCGAAAGAAACCTCAAAAAATATTAGTAGAATTGTTGTGGAAAATGTCTCAAATATTGTTCAGGTGTTTTAGAGAGACAAGTTGTTGTGTTTGAAGAATTCTAGGAGTGTTGGTTTTGAAAATTTATTAAAAAGTTTAGTATTTTACATGGTAAAACTGTTTATAAGATCGTTTTTTTCTGTTCTAATATGAAATTCATTCCCGTTTTTGTTTGGAGAACCCGAGAATCCCTGATAATGTGATATACGCTCTTCGAAGAGCGAAGAAACCAATAACTACGACTAAAATTGCGGTGGAAATAATTGCAAAAATGATATCAAGATTGTAAAATTGGATTGTGCTGAGTTTACGACCGTCCATATCCAAATGCTCTTCAACGTCGTATTTGGCGGCAAATTCGGCCGTCTGAACCACTCGTTCTTCCGGGGAAATCGGCTTGTTTCGAATGATTTCGGCCAGCTTGACGGCTTGCTCTTTGTAACTAAAAAATATTGAAATAAGAGCTACAATGCGGCGCAAGATCCAGTGGTCAAAAGTGCTTCTGATTGCATCCGGGAGGCATTCCGAATACAACTACAGTGGCGGACCGGATCCAGTGGCAAAAAACGTACCATTTTGCATACGGGAGGTATCGAAAATGTGGCAAAATGCTTCCTCTCCAAGTGAAAAAACTCCAATTTCAAAATCGCGCCCGCTGTTTTTGTGAGGAAGGAGAGCGCGCCATTCAAATCGAAGTTTTTAACTTGGAGAGGGAAGCATTTTGCCACATTTTTGATACTTCCCGGATGCAACATGGTACGTTTTTTGCCACTGGATCAGATCCGCCACTGTAGATATCCTCCTGTGGCAGAAAATGCCGTTTGAGAGGGTGAGAAAGTCGCCATTTTGGAAAGAAGAGAGGCTGAATCGCCGAAATGCTTCTCTCTGTTTTCTTTCCAAAAGGCAACTTTCTCGATACACTCCTCGGAAGAACGCATTTTCGGTCAGAGAGCTGGATACGTAGTGGTATTCGGAATGCCTCCAGGAGGCAATCAGGAGCACTTTTGATACACGGATCCTGCCTCACACTGTAGACGGACCGTATTTAAAAAAAGTACTTTTTTCAAAATTCAGACTTACTGCTTATCATTGATGAATTTTCTGACGGTCTCAATGATGACGTCCTTTTTGTTCAAGTCGAATTTACTCAAAACTTCAGCCACCTTTTTCCTCTTGATCATTGCCCCATTTCTCGCCTGGTCCCCGAATAAGGGAATGCAAATCATTGGGACGCCGCTCCATGTGGCCTCAGTGATACTATTCATACCACCATGCGTGATGAAAGCCAGGGTCTTGGGATGAAGGAGGATATCGCGTTGAGGGAGCCAGTTGGAAAGATAAACGTTGGATGGGATTGGCTGAAAGGGAATAGCTGTGTTAAAGTGGTACGAATAAGGACTGGTGTAGATATGCGTTCGTATTTTATTACAAACTAAAAAAATTTGGGCTCAGCCGGTGATCGAAACCGGGGCCTCTCGCACCCAAAGCGAGAATCATACCACTAGACCACTGAGCCGTGTTCTCCGCTGCGCTTTTGAAAAGATACGCCTAAGGGGATAGCAGGAAACGCGACGAAAATCAATTGTTCTCCTTTGAGTTTTCAGATATTTTTTTTGCGATTTTCGATAAGAGGGTATAGAGTTGACCTTTTATCGAGAATCGCAAAAAAAAATAGCTGAAAACTAAAAGAAGGATGACTAGTTATCGTCGTATTTCTTGCTATACCCTTAGGCGTATCTTTTCAAGAGCGCAGCGGAGAATACGGCTCAGTGGTCTAGTGGTATGATTCTCGCTTTGGGTGCGAGAGGCCCCGGTTTCGATCACCGGCTGAGCCCAAATTTTTTTTATTTTGCAATGAAATCTATGCTGCAGTCCATGAAAGGACTATGCAGAAAATTGAAAATTGATTTTTTCACAACTCACCCCTGGCAATTCCTCGGTCAAATTCTCGTATTTCCAAATGAATTCCACCTCGGGAAGTTGCGAAAACGCCTCCAAGATCGCCTTTTTATTCGCGTCCGGCATGAATTTGCTCTGCGCGACGGATCCGAACGACATGAAAACTACCCCTTTCTTGGCTCTTTTGTAGATGTTTTCAATCTCCTCGGGCAATTTGCCCGCCTTTTTTAGACTTTCTTTCATTCCCAGCCCTCCAATGTTCACGTATTTGTGGGAGATTGGTCTCGGGAAGTCGACGAATTCATCAGTGTTGACCCAGACGTAGGAAGCGGAGGCGAGAATTTCCTGAAATGGGGTAAATCAGAGTTTATAGAGCCAAATTTGTGGGTGGTTGGTGCTTACGTTGAAAGTTCTCTTTGTCTCCACCTTCTCAAGAGCCTCTGCCTGAAGATTGACCAAGTTTTCGGTGAATATCGATGTTTTCACAAAGCCAATCAGGCTGTTTATCCTCTCGAAGAATCCGTTTACGCCGTGGGTATGGATTGAATCTAGAAATTGAAAGAAAATGCTATTACTCTAACAAGGGAAGTCACTTTTTTCGCAGACGGACTTTGGAACGGGACCTAGTAGGTTTCAAACGTGAAGCGTCTGCAATCATAAAACTGATTTCCAAAAGTGTTTACGGGCCTTCTCCGCCGAGAAAATCGACCGCAAAGTTTAGTCGAAATGGGCGAAAAGCCTCCTCAAAAGAAACAGCTCATTTCATCTGCAGTGGTGGCCGAGTGGTCAGTGCGCTCGCTTTTTGCGCCAGAAGAGGCGGGTGCGATCCTCTGCGCAGTTTATTCTCTTTTTTGGTTCTTAAGTATTGGTTTAGTATGTAAACATAAAATGTATACACTTTTTAAATTTTTTTACAGCAATTTAAACATAAATTCAAAGCTGAATGTTCATGAATATTGTAAAGTCAAAACAGGCCTGGGTTAATGAAGATATAGTTTCTAAATTCGTGTTTTATTAAAAATTGCTAATAGTTAGCACATGCGGTGTTAACGGCATTCGCTATTTATTTCAAATGGCCAAAAGAAATGCATCCGCAGACGGCCGAAGTCGAACTCACGTCTTCTGGCACAAAAAGCGAGCGCACTGACCACTCGGCCACCACTGCAGATGAAATACGCTGTTTCTTTTGGGGAGGCTATTCGCCCATTTCGGCTAAACTTTGCGGTCGATTTTCTCGGCCGAGAAGTCCCGTAAACACTTTTGGAAATCAGTTTTATGGTCGCAGGCGCTTCACGTTTGAAACCTACTAGATCTCGTTCCAAAGTCCGTCTGCGAAAAAAGTGACTTCCCTTGTAAGATAAGCGTGCTGTCTTGGACCGTATGATTCTTCTGCGGTGGCGGACCTGATCCATTCTCAAAAAACGTACCGTTTTGCATCCAGGAAGTATCAAAAAATGTGGTAAAATACCTCCCTCTCCAAGTGAAAAAACTCCGTTTTGAAGAAAGCCTTTCCCCCAAAAAAGAGCGGGCTCTTTGAAATTGGAGTCTTTTCACTTGAAGAGGGAGGTATTTTGCTACATTTTTGATACTTCCCGTATGAAAAAATGGTACGTTTTTTGCCACTGTAAAAGATCCGCCACTGTGTGGAATAAAATCAAGTCTCTGCGATCGTCTTTTACCTGGTACAAACGATGGTGTTGACGGAATTCCATATAGTCCAGTTAAGTCCAATTGCAGCGGCATTCCGGACACCAAAATGCTCTTGGAGATCCCAAGTTTCTCCCCAAGAACAGCGCCACAGGCGGAGAAGAATTCGGATATAATCAGGTCGAATTTTTCTTTCTTGAAACTCTCCATTAATTCGTTGTCGGAAATTGCTTCCAGACAGTAGTCTAGATAGTTATTGCCGAGAGCTCGAATGGCCTGAAAAGCTTTTGTCATTATTGAGCATGACTATCGATCTAGCCCAAAGTTGTTTTACTGACCGTTCCAATTCCCTGGAATTTGAACATATCATCGAGCCACACACCGGTTGTCATTGCGCTGGTCTGGAGGATGGTCACATTTTTTGCCTTGAATTCGATGGTTCGAACTGACTTGTGCGAGACTCCTGTGGTGGCGAGTGGGTATACCAGTGGTTGGAAATTCACCTGGAATATTATCAGTCTGGCAGGAATGTAACGGCGGATCGTCGCGCCTCGGAATCGCCCATCACTGCAACCCGCGGCTTGGGATTTTGGTGATGATTTTGCTGCGACGACCCGCCGTTATTTTCCCGACAGACTGATATTCACGTCGCTTGGAAGAGAGTTTACGGTACAAAAAGAAGAAAATTTAGTGCCGTTTGTTTTATAGCACACTCCTATGCTTTATAATGTGGGTTATGCGTTCCACAGGAGCGTCATAGCATTATGGCTGCAAAAATATCAATTCCTGAAAGTTAGCCAGGTTTAAATAGCCGTCTGGATATTCAGCGAGCTTATCCGCCGAGAGAGTAGGCGAAACTCGGAGAGCGGTGAGAGAGAAAAACACTTTTTTGGCCATTTCTTTGCCTGTGGAAAAAGGTGATTTCTAGTGGAGCAACTACTTCTACGGTAGAAGTGCAGTGGCGGACCTGATTCAGTGGCAAAAACGTAACATTTTTCATCCGGGAAGTAACAAAAAAATGTAGCAAAATGCCTCCCTCTCCAAGTGAGAAACTCCGATTTCAAAAGCGCGGTCGTTTTTTTTATTAGCGAGCGACGCACGACTTTCAAAACCGAATTTTTTCACTTGGAGAGGGAGGTATTTTGCTGCATTTTTGATACTTCGCGGATGCAAAATGGTGCCTTTCTTGAGACTGGATCAGGTCCGTCACTATAGGGACAAAACTTCTTACATAAAAATTGCATGAAAGTGCCAAATTTTGCAAAATTTCGGCCAAAAAATCTCGGTCGTTTCTGCAAAGCATGAGCTAAAAATCGCTGAAAAAGATTCAACCCTATAGCTACTTTTGGTAATCACGGCCATACAAAAAAATCGCCACTTACCACATCATGACCGGCTGCGGCCAACTGATCGGCCAACTTGCCCATCTGCATTGTATGACTTCGGCCGATGCGTGGGTTGAAGACCAAAAACTTGAGCCCATCGCTTGCAACGGCGAACAATGCGAACAGAAGGAGCCGAAGGACGCCTCGCATTTCGATTGAGACGTTTAGCGAAGTAGCAGGCCCTTCGGAAAGTTAACTTTTATTTATAAACTGTAAAGTCGGAAAACTTGGTAACAAGTCACACACGCTGAGCATAACATAAATAGCCTTGTCTGATGAGGTAATTGGTTAGAGGAGCGTTAACTAAATGGGTTCAACCATCAAAAAACGGAACGCTTGGGTGTCTGGCGTGCTGTTGCTAAAAATACCAGCCTGTCGGGAAAATAGTGAGCGCCCTGTTGCTGAGCCAATCGCGGAGTACAAAGCAACTTGTTTTGCCATGAAACAGCTGGTTTTCTTGGCGGTGATGGAATTTTTGATCGGAAGGATCTATATATTTTCCCGACAGACTCTTACGCGGCCGCTGGCAAAGGTAAACAATGAAGTTTTTGATTAAAAAGTTTATCCCGTTACAAAGGAAGGGTCAGATTTCCCTTCAATTTTGCACCCACCTCCCAACTGGCCCACAGATCAAAGGGCTGAAAATTTTGGCTGGCGCTTTGCAGACGCAACCGAGATATTCAGAAATTTTTTGCGGCCGAGAGAGTATGCAAAAGTGGAGGCAGTCGAAAAAAATTATTTTTTTGTGGAAGCATTAACCTTATTAACAAAAAAAATCGCGAAAAAGTGCCACATTTTTGCCAACTTTCGACTTAAAAATCTCGGTAATTTGTGCAAAGCGCAAGCTAGGAGTCTTACATATGTATTCGAAAAAATTATTATTGACATGTGCCAGGTTTCATCAAAATCGGAGCGCCGCGCTTCAAGTACTTCGCTGTTATTTCAAGAAAACTGAATAAACCTCGAATCACGTGTGTGTTAATAGAAAACTTTTGAAACTGCGCTCCCGCTTGTAGCGAGTTATTTGTCATTACCAAAAAGTTTCCGTTTATCTTTTTCAAAGGAGTGTTGTAACACTGGAACTTTAGGGGGTTGTGCAGGAACGTAGCAGATTGATTTTATTTTTTTCGCTACTTGTTTTGAGAAAACATACTTTAAGCTCTAGAGGACGTGAAAGAACTACGTATATTACGGTAGACAAATCGTAATTCGAATTGGTAAATTCAGGCTGCCCGCAAAGTGGTTGCAAAAGCAGCGAAGTCATCAGAAGTAGATCTTTCAAACAGCAGAAGATGCTGTCTATCAGCCTGTCCGGAAAATAATGTGGATTCGTCGCAGCAAGATATTTCTTCTGCAGCAGCGGCCAGCGCGATGATCAACGATTCAACGGCGCAACAAATAAACATTATTTTTCCGGACAGACTGATAATAGAGCAGTGTGGATTTCAAATGGCGTACGCCGAACGACATTATCATCATTTACTGATCCAAACAGTTCAAAGAGCACTTGTGGAATCAACGATCAAATATGCGCCAAGTTAAGTTTCATCATCAAACGCAGGGTCTGCTTTGATAATAATGATAAGATTGTATATGTGACCTTTTCGTAATTCTTCTTGTCCGTGGCCGTCTGTGCCATTGCTTATACGCATATCACTTCCAGAAGGTTTTAGCTCGCGCTCTGCAGAGGCAGCCGAGATATTCAACGATCGTTGAGGGAGTACGCGGAATGCGGAGAGAGGTTAGAGAGAAAAACAGTTTCGTGCGGAAAAAACTGATTTTTATGGAAAAATTACCCTTTACAGTAGAAACAGGGATGAAATTTTTCATGCCAAAATTTGCATAAAAGTTCCAGTTTTTTTACCAAACTTCTTTACAAAACATTCTGTCCAAACTTTGGCCAAGTTTCATGAAAATCTAAACACCCCGCAGTTCTAGCACATCCCTTGTAAACCCAAGTCAATTTTTATCAATTTTCACACGACTAGGGCTCGAGACTTCGCAGCCTGCGGCTGCTCACGTCTCTCGGGCAACCCTGCGCCCGGTTTCGCTGCTTTGCGCAACGATTTGAGCCATTTTTGAAGATAAATTGTGATGAAAAGTCGCTTTTGCGGAAGAAACGCTCGCCAAAGCTTTGCCGACGGCCTCCGGCCGCGGCAGAAAAACGCTACGCGTTAGACTGAGCCTAGTAGCAACTTTCGGCGTTCAAAACGCCAAGCCGACCTTGTCTTAGGTCAAAAAGTTCAGATCGCTAAGCTTACCCTAATCGTCAAGTCAGTCCCAGATCGCTTAGCCGGGTTAAAGAGCCGGCATGAGGCGACGGCCTACGGCCGCCGCGAGACTACATTTTTTTACCTAAAACAATCTTCCTTCCACCAAAACTTGATCAGAAGCTCATACAATAAGGAAAAATCAACTAAAACCTCGAAAAGATAGACTCAGCACTCAAAATTATCCAAATCCAATATTTTTCCCGAAATCCCCGTCAAATTTGGCCCTAAAACGGCCAAATCCCGAGAATCCAGGACCAAAAAAATAATTTTACAAAAATTCTCAAAAAAAATCCAGAAATTCCCGTCATTACGCGTCACGATGACAGTTTCCGTACCACCCTCCTCACACTCAGCACTCTCTCCGTCTTATCTCTGACCGAAATCGAAAGAGAAAACCTTTGTCTAATCACCCTCCACCCCTTTCTCACTCTCTTTTTTCTCCCGCCAAACGAAGAAGGAAACAGTTCTCTGCCCGCTCTCTCTCTTCGCCGCGCTCTTTTCTTGTGTTTTCGGTCATGGAAGTGGGCGTTCTTTCAAAACTGGCACTTGTTGCACTAAAAGTACCGGGAAAAAAGATACGACTATATCCAAAATGACGTGGAGATTCCGAATATGTAACTTTTAGACGAATTTTGGTTGGAAATTTTTGAGTTTTGGTCGATTTTGTGATTATGTTAATTTTGAAATTTTTTTTTCGTTCCAAATATCTTACCAAAAAGTTGTATGTTACAACTGAGGTTTTGCATACTTCTCCGAAGTCTAAATACGAAGTGCACCTGAGAGCGGGATTTTTCGATTTCGACCTTGTTTTTCAGATAATGTAACTTTCGCCAAAGTAAGCAAAATCCAAAAATTTTGTAATTCTAATATTCCTCTCGCAGCTTGGTCGTATTTTAGAATTCGATTGTCGTTTCTATAGCAGTTTAACCTACTGAACCCGGCAGAACAAATAAAAATTCAAAAAAATTCCATCTGAAGCCCTGAGGGCCGAAATTCGGCCAAAATTTCGAAATTTTTTTTGATGACCCAGTGCACAGCGAATACGGAACGCAGCGACCTGAAACTTGGCATGATGGTAGTTTGGTTTGTCTACTATCACATCCAGGAAGTCAAGTTTTCAAACATCGCTTGTTGCCCTGAGGGGATCTTTTTGAAAAAGGTGCCCATTTTTCGGCCGAAATTTCCGGCCGCTCTGGGGGCCGTAATTCGAGAGATACGAACGTGGTGTAAGCTTGTAAATTGTAGAGCTCTTCGAGCTCTACAATCTATAGTTGGGCACTTTTGACATTGTTGTTGACCGTCCGGGGTAAAAATTTGAAAAACTGAAAATTTGAAAAATTTGAAAAATCGACTTTTTTTTGGCGAAACTGGTTCTGAGAGATGACGATGACTACAGGTCCAAAAACAATTGAGGGCAATCTTCGGGCAAAAAAAATAAGATTTGCGAGTGATTTTTTTGAATTTCGACCTGGGAGCCGAGAACCATTTTGTCGAACTTTGCACTGTGCAAATCGTATTTTCTACAGTAAGCCATGGCTAAAATACGAAGTTCACTACAAAAAGAAAGGCACGACCAAATACGAAGTTTGGTACGTAGAATTTAATGGAATTGAAAAAATCCAGAAAATCCGTCATCATGACGGGGTTTTCTGGAAGTGTAACTTTGTACATGGCCGTATCTACACATACATCGAGATATCTCTTAGTTATGAATTTGCTTTCCCGATATGGACCTGTAGAAGCTTGCATTTCAATAAAGCTGGACGCGTCGAACGTTTACGAAAAAAGGTCATTTTTTGAGATTTTTTTCGTAAAATTTGAAATTTCGAAAAAATCTCGACAGTGATTGTCCCATTATGTACCATACGCGACGAAACCAAAAATCAAGTCGATACCTATAAAACGAAGCGAGATATGGTAGCTCAAAGTTTCGACATTTCATGACGTCATAGGTCACTCAAAATTGAAAATTTCGAAATTTTTTTTCAAATACTCAAAGAGAGCATCTAAAAGAACCACCATGCCAAAAATCAAGTCAATCGGGGCAAAACAAAAGTATAACCACAAACCCTACGAATACTTGTGTTTTTTTTTAGATAGTATTCATATTAACCTTGATATTTTCAATGGATACGTAAGATTTCTCAGAAAAGCAGGTAAGAAGTGAGCCAAACAAATGCGGCGGGGACGGCAACAGCCACAAGAATGATATCAATATTGTAATACTCTATCGTACTCAGTTTTCTTCCGTCCATATCCAAATGCTCTTCAATGTCATATCTGGCGGCGAATTCGGCCGTCTGAACCACCCGTTGTTCCGGCGAAATTGGCTTGTTTCGGATGATCTGGGCCAATTTTTGAGCGTTCTCCTTGTAACTGAAAGTTGGAAATATATTTTTTGGGGTATTTGATGTTGAAAAATGGAGAAATTTTTAAAAAATAAGAAAAAAAAATAGAAAAATAAAGAAAATAAAAAAAATTATTTTTTCAGTCTTCCAAAAAATAAAAAAATAAAAAAAAATGAAAATTCTGTCGGGAAACGCATGAGAAAAAAGATCTGCGCGAAATCCACATTATTTTCCCGATAGAACGTTAAAATTTTTTTTGCCATAAAAAAATCCAAAAATCCCATACCTTTCATCGTTCACCAATTTCCCAATCTTCTCCACAATAACGTCGGTCTTGGCCAAGTCCAATTTACTCAACACTTCCCCCACCTTCTTCCTCTTGGCCATGGCCCCATTTCTGTGCTGATCCGCGAATAATGGGACAACGATTGTCGGGACTCCACTCCACGTCGCCTCGGAGATACTGTTCATTCCTCCATGAGTGATAAAGCCAAGGGTTTTGGGATGAAGGAGGATGTCTCGTTGAGGGAGCCAGTCGGAGAGATAGACGTTGGATGGAAGGGGCTGAAAGTTAGAAAAAAATTGGAAATGATTTCTAGGTGGGGTATGGAGAAGAAAGCAAAGAAAAAAACTTTTTTTTGCAATTTTGGACTCAGAGTTTTAGGTTCAATGACAAGTGATTTTTTCTACGAAAAAAAGACTCTAAAAGTTATCGACAAAAGGTTTGATTACAGTCGCTGAATTAGCACTATACGCCATCACATTTTCTGCGTTTTTTACGGACCTCTTTCTAACCAGCTTCTACGAAACAAAGTATCTTTAACCTGTGTACAACTGTAACAAAACCTGCCTATAAAAACAACTTCTGATGCCGTGCGGTCAATTTTAGAGTAAAAGTCTGCGTTCGATCCTTTCCGTTGGTATCTTCACGCACAATGCGAAGAAAAAAGAAGGGTGATATGCACAATGCAAAATGACGGGTTTTGTGCACGATGCAGAGTAAGGCAACAGGTCCGGGGACTTTATGAAAATACTAATATCAGTCTGTCGGAAAAATAGTGAGCACAATGTCGCTGCGTCAATTGCGTCGCTGAAGTGAAAAGCAATTTGATCTTGCCGCGACACAATTCATTTTCTAATGCGATTTTTGATGCGACAGAGTGCTCATTATTTTCCCGACATACTGATATAGCGAATAAAAATTTTCTGGCCTCCTCTAAATTTCTGTACAAAAGTTTCTTTGTATCCTTTTCTCCATAAACATTTGTCATCTTGCCCAAATCTGTAACTCACCACAGGTAATCCATCGGCCGACTCCTCGTACTTCCATATGAATTCCACCTCCGGGAACTCGGCAAAAGCATTCAAGATTCCCTTTTTGTAACTCTCCGGCAACTCCGCGGTTTTCGTAACTGTTCCGAACGACGCCAATATTACTCCTTTCTTGGCCTTTTTGAAAACATTTTCAATTTCATCCGGCAATTTGGTCGCTTTCTTCAGGTTGTCCGCCATTCCAAGGCCTCCAATATTGATGTACTTGTGGGAAATTGGCCTTGGGAAGTCGACAAATTCGTCGGTGTTGACCCAGAAGTAGGAGCAGGTCGCTAGGATCTCCTGTAATCAGAGCTGATTAAAATTGGAAGTACTGGAAGACTTTAGAGATACAGGGTGCACCACTTGAAACTGACAAGTTGTTTCTTTGAATTTCTCCGCGGAGACTCCGCCGATTTTTCTAAAATTTTGATTTTTCGGTAGCTGAGATCCGCCATTTTGAACCGACTGAAAAACATATATTTTAAATTGACCTTTGCCTTCCCAAAGTTTTGAAAAATTATTTTCGAGCCGAAACCGCTAAATCGCCGACCGTCCGGGTCGTGATAACATGCCCATGCACTTTGTGAAAACATCAAAATATTTCAGTCTATTGGGAAAATATTGAGCATAATCTCGTTGCGCAAATCGCGTCGCTAAAGCAAAAAAGCAATTTGGTTTTGCCACGACACAATTCATTTTCTCAATGGCAATGCGATTTTCGATGCGACAGAATGCTCATTATTTTTCCGACAGACGATAAAAAAAGGCTTACCTTGAAAGACTTATTCGTCCGGACCGCTTTCAAAGCTTCCCCCTGGCTATACGTGAGCCCTCTTATAAAATTTGTGGTCCTGATGACACCCACACAAGACTTGAGCCGGCCAATGAAGCCTTTGACGTTTTCGGTGTGAATTCCATCTAAAAATCAGAAAAAATATCGATAGTCGTTTTCCAAAAACTGCTTTTAAAATGGGACTTAGAAATTGCTCTTTCTTGACGACCATTCTTTACAAATATCCAAAAATTCTCACCCGGAACAAACGACGGGGTTGATGGGATTCCCAACAATTTCGCCAGCTCAAATTGCAACGGCATGCTTGATACCATAATCCGTTTCTTGATCCCCAACCTCTCTCCAATCACAGCGCCGGCGGCAGTGAAGAATTCGAAGATGAGGAGGTCAAAGTTTTCGGCAGCCAGCTTGTCCATGAACTCGTCGTCTGTCACCATCTCAATGCAGAACTCTCGATAGCGCCTTCCCATCGGTTGGACCGGCTGAAATTGAACTTTTTTTACCAAGGAAGATGTCTCAATTTCGTTGCTGTGGTTCTTAGAAAACTTGGCGCAAGGCGGTAATTTTTTCGAAGACGTATGTAAGATTCCTAGCTCGCAGTTTGTAGAAACAACTGAAATTTTTAGGGGGCAAAACTCTCATGAAGAGCCAACGTTTTTTATTATACTTGGTTTAACCAAAGTGTCAGCCTACTAGAAAAAAATTTTGGCAATTTCTCAATGTCCAGCCAAGATATTCAAAAAAAAATCTTTTTGCGGTATTTATATATTACATAGAAATAAGAAGATGCTCGGTATTTTGTCAAAAAAAATTTATACACCAACGCAGAAGGAGTGTAATATGCGGTGGCTTGTTTGGCCGACGCGTGACATATCGAAGAGGCCATAAGTCAGCATCGAATAAATATACAGAGCTGTGAAAAGCTCAAAAAAATTCACGCCCACCAACTTACACTAACAAACAACTCCTTCCATTTGAAGCCGCCCTCCAGGAATCTGGCCGGTCCTCCCCGATTTCCCATTTGTTGATTGGTCAACGGCCCCTCTTTGAATGTATAATTTATTGTCCTGATGCTCTTGTGTAGGACTCCAGTGTGACCCGACTCCCGAAAGAAGGGTTGGAAATTCACCTAAATTTATCAGCCATTTGAATATTACCAGTATGTCGGGAAAATAATGAGCGCAATGGCACTACGCCATTCGTGTCGCTGAAGAGAAAAGCAATTTGATTTTGCCGTGACACAATACAGGGTGTTTCAAGAAATTCCCCGGAAAGTAATCGTCGATTTCTCGGTGCTCGGCCATGATATCCGAAAATTTTTTTTGCGGTAGAAAGAAGGTTATGGGCGGTTTTTTGCCTACAAAGATTTTTTTCTACGCCGACATTGTCTGGCAAGCATTTTCTGCAGGTATCGTATACCCTCCAAAATTTTGTGGTCAAGCCTTGGCAGATGTCTAGTCATCACGGAAGCACTTGGTGCACCAGAAAAACAACAAAAAAATGTTTGTTTAAATTTCTCTTTGTCCTGCTGTTTCAAACATCCGCGCGGTGTGCTCCGACTTTATCGATGTTGCAGCGACTGCATTGCACTGTGCAGTTGCTTAATGGGATCGCATAGCGTTATACCCTGCCTCCTGATCCATTGTGCAAAAAATCTGAAGACTTTCCGGATGCTGCAGTGTCACAGTAAAGCGTTTGAGATTAGTGTGATGGTCAAAAAAGCGATCAAAAGTCTTCGCCGAATACACTGCATTCCGCGTCGGCGTAGAAAAGAAATCTTTTTAGGCAAAAAAACCGCCCATAACCTTCTTTCTACTGCAAAAGAAGATTTTTGGATATCATGGCTGAGCGCCGAGAAATCGACGTATACTTTCCGGGGAATTTCTTGAAACACCCTGTACATTTTTTTTCGGCGGCGATGCGATTTTTGAAGCGAGAGGGTGCTCATTATTTTCCCGACAAGTGACTTAATTTAAGCGATTCGCTTAATAAACCAAAAAAAAAAAAATTATTTCCGGCTTACCACTTCGTGTCCAGCCTCGGCTAACACATTTTCGATCCGCTCCATTTGACCGGTATGTCCTCCGCCGATGAAAGGGTTAAAAACCAAAAATTTTAGACGCCGGTCCGAGCTCATGGCTGTGAAAGCTTGTGGAATTAAAGCTGAAAATTTCAGATTATGCTTGTTACACCACCTGCCGCGAAAAATTAATTTTTTAGAAGATATATGCAAGAATCCTAGTCTTGGCGATAAAAAATTACACACATGTTTTTACCGTAGAGAGAGGAATGCTTCCACGCAAAATAATTTCTTCCCTCAAAGAAATGGCCAAAAATTGTTTTTTCTTCTGAGCGCTCTCCAAATTTCACGCATATACTCGCCCGGAAAAAAATTTGAAAAGATCACGAATTAAAATTTTTGCCTTTTCTTTGCAATGCCGAAAATAACACCAACGACTTTGCGAACGGACTAGAAATGATATAAAATCGCTTTTTTTCAGACCAGAGTTCTCCATAAAAGTACCGGGTTTCTGCATAAAATAAAAGGTCCAAAAGCAATCAAAATTCACGCGCCTTATATTAACATACGCGACCAGACATGGGTGCAAAGTTTAACAAAACTTTTGAGCACGTCCCCGGTGAGTCAACAGAAAAATAAGCAACTTGTAAACACAAAAAATTTACAAGACGAAAAGCGCTTTTATGGGCCTTTTATTTGTTTTTATGGATTCTTTTATGCAAGCCGTTCCTAAAAGCGTCCAGCACTCGAAGGCACAAAAAAATTACAAAAAATCCACAGCTTTAAATTTACCTTTGAAGGAGGTTGATAATATTATTTACGCAATTTAACGAAGACAATGACGAACTTCAACAAAAGTCCAAACGGAGGGAAATTTTGGACAATGATAAGGATACTCTTTTGACAATTAGGAAAGTGTTTTTTTGGAGCTTGCACGTTCTTTTAGGAAAACAAAGTATGCGGTGCTTTTGTGGAGAGAGGAGGCTAAAAAACAGATGCAATTTTTAACCAAATTTTCATAAAATCTGATGCAGATTTAGGATATTTTTTTCTAATTGCAAGACATATGTGAGACTTTTAGTTCGCGCTTTGCAGAAAGGACGGATTTTTGGAAAATTATCGAAAATACCCTATTTTTTGTGGGTTTTGGCATTGAAAGTTTCATAAAAATTTGCAGAGAGCAGTGTTTACACATGAAGTAAAATTTTTCCTCATCAAGCTCGATATGGAAAAAAAGCGTTTTTCTTTCTGACCGCTCTCCGCGCTTTGCTCCATCCGCCGCAAAAGTCGTTGAATATCTCGGCTGCCCCTGCTAAACGGAAGCTAGAATTTTCAGAGACCGGTATGTGGCCTATGTCCGAAGTTTGAGCAGAATTTACAGAGAAACGTGTAGTTCCTAGACCACACACCAATTATTTGAAAATTTTTATTTTGCCTTCCTAATTGGCCGCCGAGAAATTCATCGGTTTTGCAGCCAAGAATGTGCACGAAAGTTTGCGCGGTGTATGCCAGACTATTGGGTAAAAAAAGAAATAAAAAAAACTAATTTTAAAAAATCTCATCGCTCAAAGCAAGCCTCAAGCGATTGCAATTGCTACCTATATAAAATGAAGCCAATATAAACTATGTTTAGTCATCAGAACACGACAAAACTCTCTTGTTGTTGTTTGGGAACTTTCCAAAACAACAGCTATGATTTTTTCAAAGGCCAAGCAATTATAAACAAGGCACGACCAATTTAAAAGTACTTTTCGTTCTTTATTTTTGCTTCAAATCAAAAAGCAAACACAAGTCTTACGTTGGGTTTGTTCACTTCGTCGAGAAGGGTGTTGTGCCCTTTGCCATGTAAGGCTGTAGTCTATAATCCGGCCAATTAATAGTGTTCAGTCTGGAACACGATTTTCAACAATCTATTTAATATTATTTATTAGAGTGAAACGAAAGAGTTATAGATACGAAACGAGTTTTTGGATTGTATTTATGATTTTGTTTCTCTGACTTGTGCTCAAAGAGAGCCTCGGTTCCTCGTCAACACAATCAGAAATCGGGTCTTCTAATACGCTGTCCTAGACAAGCTCACTCAAACTCCAACAATAGCAATGGCGCTACGACTTTTTGGGTCAGCGACGGTTCTGGTCAACGATACTATGGATCGCCTTGTTTCCTCGTTGTATGCATGAGAGAGGCTAGGAGAAGGCTTGCTTAGTAGACATGATAAGACTGATCAAGTCCTAGAAAACCTTAACACTTATTTTGAGGTATCTTACATGTATTCTCATCAATAATATCTTGATAAAAGTTCCTAATCTCCGTTGTTTGCCGCAAATTTTTGTCTGCTGTACGTTATCACACCTCAAATAGAAAAAAGTAACGTCAGTAATGGGCTAAAACTAGAAAACGTGGACATATTGCAAGTCTTCGGCGAGCCTTCGCCGAGCGTCCGCCGTCCATTTGCTAGGCCTCGTAGCCACTTCCTTATTACCTTTTTTATGAATACATTTTTTGTGTTGACCCAAACTGATTTGCGTCTTCAACTAACACGTAAAAAATTGATTCAAACTTGTTATGAGTTGTGCCAAGTTTCATCAAAATCTAAGGGTCGAACTTGGAAGGCCTTCCGGTAAGATTTGTTGAAAATGCCATCAAAATTCCTGTCGCACCTAAGGCATTACTTCCATTTCTTTCATTCTTCCCATGTTTCTTTGCATAGCGATTATTTTCTAGTCAAATTCTTCTATCATCTGTCATATTTTTTGTGCGAAAAGCCGATTTAGCACTTATAAACACTACAAAGCACAGAAATACTCATCAAAAATGAAACAATACAACGCTTATCTGATACAAGTGAGACCTTCTTGCTCCGCGGCTCCGGCTGACCTTTTGTTTCCGGTTTCGGAGTCGGGCGCAGAATCCCGGCGGATGTTTGTCTTGCCGGCTCGCCGGTAAATGCGTCAAATTGCGAGTGGGGGCATGCAGGGTCGAAGGCGCTCATTCTCTTTGGTGCTAATGCCGAGCACGGTGGCGGCGCACGACGCCGAAGCCAACGACGCGATGCGGAAACTGGCCCGGAAGCGGACCGGCGCCTTGGAGTACATACTCAATCTGACTGGTATGATCTACCAGTACAAGGAGCATGAGGGCTTTGTGAGGACGTTGAGGAAGGCGAGAGCTGCGTTTTTGGTCATCATTGGTAAGCAAGGTTGTTATTTTGGGAAGTTTTTTTTATAACGTCTTTTGGGAAGTCTTGTAAATTACAAATATATAGCACATTGAAGGCGTTGTTACCACGTCCTCTTCGCTTTTTCTATCATATCAGCCAGTCGGGAAAAAATGTGGATCTGTCGCTAAAAATGTCCCGCCTTGTCGCGCGGGAAATCTGCAGCCTCGGCAAGCCGTCGCAAAGCGATAGTGGGTGCGCCAAAGCACGACGAATCCAGATTATTTTCCCGACAGCCTGCTAACAGGGGACTGCAGTCAAAGGTTGAGCCTGAACTCTCCCCTTTTTCTGAACTCTCCCCCTTTTTCAACTCTTCCCTAAAAAAGGCGGAACTCTCCCCCATTTCTGATTTTCGCCAAATAATTCGAACTTTCCCCTTTTTGAACACTCCCCCATTTGGAAAATTGAAAAAAACGAGGTTTGACATATTATACAATGAAAATTTTTTTCAAATTGTGAAAAATGAGGTGTGACATGTTATATGGTTGAAATTTTTATTCAGATTGAAAAAGTGAAATTTGACATGTTATACGATGGAAATTTTTTCAAGAACAATTTCGGAGGCCGTTTAAACCAATCTTAGACCAGGATTAACCTTCTTACAACAAAGCCCTTCTATAACGGAGAATTTTGTAGTCTTTTTCTTTTTTGAGGACTACATTTTAATGACTTTTTTAGTCATTAAAAAGTGGTCCTACTATCAAAAAATCTATTATCCTCTCTCAGCAGGTGCACTTATATAGTACTAACTACAACTTTTCGCTTCTTCCTACAACGTTATACCTAATTTTCAGATGCAAAGCCTCTTCAAATTAACCTATTTTGACGACGTGCTTTTGTTTGCACGAAATCTAAACCTTATTATATGTCAATCGTTGAATTGTGACATTCCCGCCGTGATATTGTTGTTTGTAGTTACGTTGCACCTGGTGTACGGCACATCCTACGTTTTCCTCTACGGTGGCGGGACATTGGAGCGCTCGGTGGTGATATTATGCTGGCTCTTTCAGTCGTTGTGTTCGATGGTAAGAGTGATGGGAAGTGGCGGAAAAGCATAATTGAAAGATGGGGGTTACTGACAGGAGAAGTGCTCCGAGTGTGACGTTCGGATGTTGATGAAACTTGGTACAAATACAGATTGATTTTCGTGAGATTTCAGGTCCTGCTTTGCAGAAAGTTTTTGCAGAAACGACCGAGATTTTTAGCCCAAAAGCCGAAAAAAATGTGACACTTTTTTGCATATTTTGGCACATAAAGTTTCATGCCTATTGATGCCGTAATGTTTCCACAAAAAACTAAGTTTTTTCGCGCTAATCTGGCAAAGATATGGCAGAAAAGACGTTTTTATCTCTCACCGCTCTCCGCACTACGCGCACTCTCTCGTCCGTCGAGCTGTGCCTGAAAAGCGCGAGCAAAATTTTCAGGAATTGATATACGGCCTATACCCAAAACATGTGCAAAATTTAGCGAAAATCTGAGCGTCGCACATCGAGTATTCTCTTGTCAGTTGGGTGTTATTCTTTGTACTCAAGGAAAACACGAAAGAAGAACTCAAATAAAATCAGAGCTGCAAAGTTCGAGCAATTTTCTTGCAATCCTTTTCAGCTCTTCATCCTCTACTGGCAAGTTCGCGGCGACATTGCCATGCTAATCTTCATATTGCCCTGGGCGGATCTCCCCGCCGCCTACCGCAAACGTTTGCTGATGACCGTCGTCCTGTACGGGTGTCTGCTCGCCGTGATTTTGGCAAACACAGTGCTCCTTATCATCTTCTCGGCCCTGAATCCCGGCCAGACGCTGATCAACCCAAAAACAATTACTGTAAGCGTCAAAATTGGTGATTTTCAAAACATTTCCGTTTTTAATCATTAAAATTCTTTAGCCGTTCACCGGATGGCCGAGATTTCTGAGTTATGTCGTCATCGTGTACTCCTTTGCCACATGGGCGGCAGTTCTCACAATGTATTCGGTTGTTTTGTCAACAATTACGGAAGAGATTGATGCCATCAAAAGTGAAATTGATAAGGTGAGTGAGTTGGGCGGGAAATTGGACAAGATATGTTTTTTTAATCAAAATGTGCGAATTCAGACACTGTTCAAGGTGACACGCGGCGTATTATAGTAACCAAAAATCAGCTTTTTCAAATCTAACGTGTTCAGTGGGGGACCTGACCCAGTGGCAAAAACCGTACCATTTTGCATCCTTGAAGGGATCAAAAATGTGGCAAAATGCTTCCCCTCCAAGTGAAGAAACTTCGATTTCAAATGCGCGGCCGTTCTTTTTGTGAGGGAAAGGGCTCGCACGTCAAACTGAGATAAGCTAAAACAGTCCGGTGAATAGATTGGCAGTTTGCCAAAAAAAGACGCGAAAAAACGTTTTGTCGGGGAAGAAATGGGGAACTTTTGGGGCGAGAGAGTACGTTTTAGCGTGTCTTTGTTGTCTCTCCGAAATCAAGATGAAGTGTAAAAACCGATAGCAAAGGGTCTATTCCGGTCACCGGAATCCTCAGTTTGACGTGGCGCGCCCTTCAAAACGAAGTTTTTTCACTTGGAGAGGGAAGCATTTTGCCACATTTTTGATGCTTCCCGGATGCAAAATGGGACGTTTTTTGCCACTGTCCGTCACTGTTCGTGGTCTACCCAGTGCCGTAGCTAACGCAGGAAGAGCAGGAGGTGATCCCTCAGGGCGGCGTCGAAAAAATGGTTAAGGGGAACCAAGGTAATACGACCTTTGCAGTCCAGAGAGTGGGCGAAACGTGGAGAGCGGCGTAAGAGAAATTACTTTTAGCCATATCTTTGCCAGTTTCGTGTGGAAAAAATTGATTTGTTTTGGGAAGCCTTCCCTCTACGGTAGAAATAGAGTTAGCTAAATTCAGGAACTAAATTTATCCCAATTTCTTAAAAAAAGAATTTCTTTTTCTTAAAAAAAATTGTCTTCAAGAAATCTGATAAAACTTCGCCTCAATCCCTAAACCTTTCAGATTGGCCATCACACCACCGACCGCTCCAAATCCATCGAAGACCTGCTAAATCTGAGCGACCGGCACGCTCACTTGTGCAAGATTCTGAACGAAACCAATCGGATATTCGAGATTTACAATTTCGTCATGATTGGTACAAACATTCCCACAACAATCTTCACAATGCTCAATGGTCATCATAGCCTGTACAGCGGGGATACGATGAGGATCATGTCGTCGGCGCTGGAGCTGACGTTCTGCATCGTGGAGATGACGGCGTTGACAATGATGCCGGCCAAGGTTTCGTCGCAGGTAATTGAGAAAAATGAGGTGTGACATGTCATACAATGAAAAATTTTTTCAAATTGAGAAAAATGAGGTTGACACTTTATACGATGAAATTTTTTTACCAAATTGGGAAAAATTTTCATCGTATGACACGTCACACCCCGTTTCTTCAATTTGAAACAAAAATTTCATCGTATGACATGTCACACCTAATTTCTTCAATTTGAAAAAAAATTTCATCGTATGACATGTCACACCTAATTTCTTCAATTTTCAAAAAGAGGGGAGGTGTTCAAAAAAGGGGAGGGTTCATTCAAGGGGGAGTGTTCAAAAAGGGGGAGAGTTCTGCCGCAACGGCAAAAGTGTAATGAACAAGGCATCGATTCAGAATGGTTGAGGCTATTTCCTGATCATGATTTAATCCATGTGGCGTTCCGTCGGCAATCCGCCAAAAAAAGACCCGAAAAAACTTTCAGTGGGGGAAGAAATGGGGATTTTTTGGGGCGAGAGAGTACGTTTTTGCGCGTCTTTTTTCTCTCTTTCTCTGCGAAATCAAGACGAAGTGTAAAAAACCCATAGCGAAAGGTCTATTCCGGTCACCGGACTCCTCAGTTTGACGTGCGCTGCCCCAGTAAGAAAAAACTGTTCTAAATTTCCACCAAGTTTTTTAAAATTTGAACGTCGAACTTTGAACACTTCCCTCATAACTTTTTCCCATCTTTTACAAAAAAATTCTGACCTAAATTTGTCCGTATTTTAACCTCCATTCTTTTCCAAGTCCCCCATAATTTCAGCTGTCCCATCTCGAACAAGCGATCTTCAACAATCGGCAACTTTGGCGGCCCTACGACGTCTCTATTTACACGATTGTGCAGTCGCTATTGCAGCAGAACCGCCAGTCCGGCCTCGGGATCACCGTGTGGGGCTTTGCGATCGTCAGCAAGTCCTTGGTGCTGACCACCATCTCCTTGGTGTTGACCTATCTCACGCTACTCATTCAACTGACCGAGTCGGCCGACCAATCCGGCGATATTTTCAAGCAGTTCTGGAACAACAGCTTGTATGAGCATGATGACTGATTTTAGGCAGTCAAAAAAGAATACTATTTATTTTTGCGTAGAATTTCCTCTATAAAGTATGTATATAAAGATGGTCAACATGCACTTTCTATCCTATTTTTCACGAAAACATTGGCTATGTCGTGAGTACTGTAGAATATACAAGTTTTCTCTGTTTTCTTGGCGGAGTTACAGTACCGTATTTTGGTGATTTTTTGCGTCTTCTTTTGGCTTACTTGAACCTCTGCGTTTTGCATTTTGTATGTCAAATTTGACGCTCGGATCTTGATCAAACTGGGCCAAATGAAATATTGCCAAAGACTGTTTTTCTCTCTGTCCGCTCTCCGCTTTTAATACGTTCTTAATTTACAAGGAAAGCATTCAAAGGGCGACGCTGAGATCCTGATGAAATTTGGCTCAAATTTAGGCCAATTTTTTAAAAGACATCCGAGACTCCTAGCTCGCACTTTGCAGCAACGGTCGGGATTTTTTAGATCGAAAATCGACAAAAGGGTGAATATTTTTTGTAAATTTTGACATGACAAGTTTCATGGCTATTTCTACCGTAGAGGGCAAGGTTTCAACAAAAAAAAAAAGAATTTTTTCCGCGCGAAGCTGGCAAAGAGGCGGGCAAAAATTCTTTTCTCTGATCGCTCTCCTCGTTGCGCGTGCTCTCTCGTCACCAAAGATAGTTGAATATTTTGGTTGCGATTACAAAGCGCGAGCTAAAATTTTCAGGAACTGATATGTGGCCTACTTCAGTTATCAAAGGAAAAAGTCAATTTTCGACTTTTTCGGATAAAATTTTCTTTTCATTTTAACCTTGTGCTACTCACAGGGGAAGTACTCCAAGTGCGACGCTCAGATTTTCTTTAAATTTTGCACACGCGTCGGGTATGGACTAAATATCAATTCCTGAAAATTTTAACTCGCGCTTTGCGGGCGCCGCCGGGATTTCGAACGATTTTTGTCGCCGAGAGAGCACGCTAAACGCGGAGATCGGTCAGAGAGAAAAGCGCTTTTTGGCCATAACTTTGGCAGTTTCGTACGGAAAAATTTGATTTTTTGTAGAAACATTATCCTTTACAGTTGAAATAGGCATGAAACTTTTCGTGCCGAAATTCGGCAAAAAGTCCTAAATTTTCGCCGACTTTTGATCTAAAAATCTCGGTTGTTTCTGCAAAGCGCGAACTAGGATTCTAGCATATATCTCAGAAAAAATTATTCTAAATTTGTGCCAAATTTCATCAAAATATGAGCGTCGCACTTGGAGTACTTCCCCTGTTAACCTTGTCCTACTCAAGCCAACGAAAAAATCATTTCCAATCTATTCCAATCAATTTTGATTGCTTTTACAACCTCCACTTACAAATACCGTTCAACACCGGCATTACTCATCAAACTTTTCGCTCTGACTCAGCCCTCAAACAACGATGAATTTCGAGTTGAAGTGTCGTTATAACAGTCCAAACAAGAACGTTTAATTCCGTAAAACGACAAACATTCGGATCGACGTCAGCCCTCGAGCCGCACTTGAGTTGGGGTGGATGGGGGTGTTCGAGTTGAAAACGGTTCGCTCCCAACAATCGGAATGGCATTATAAAGAGACTCTTCAAGTGGCCGGGTACTCGGTATTTGGCAGAGGGAAGGAGACGTTGAATTCAAATCGATTTAAAAGGTTTTTGGGTTACTGTATTTTTTGATGATTTTTCTCGCTTTCAGAGAAGTATTTTTTTTTTTTTGAGAAAATGCTAGTCCGTTCGCAAAGTTGCTGGAGTGATTTTTTTAGTTGAACTGTGCAGAAAAAGTCAGCCACAGCCGGAAAAAGCCTATAGGCACGGTTCAAAAAGCAGCAAATTGCAGAGCGCAAGCTTTTGTTTTTGCATAATACTTATCGCGAAAATCACACCAGCGACTTTGCGAACGGACGACCAGTCGTTTTATAAAGCGCGTAGACTTTTTGTCACAAGCTTTCCGCACTGTGCATTTGACTTTTAATGTGTAATTTGTTGACGCTAGACCACAAATTTGTATAAGTTCGCTCATTCCCTATAAAAGTCACAGATCCGGTCATTTTACAATCACTTTTCCTGCTGTGGTGCTAAATAAATATACTTCCTTCTTGGTCTTCTCGTCTTCTCCTACCGGTCGATCTCACATCAAAACCCATTCTCCTCTGGTCAGCCAGTACAAATTTAACAGTGCAAATGTCCATGGACTTTATGAAAATACTAACAGTCCGTTCCTAAAGTCGCCGGAGTGTTTTACGCGGAGAGGTTATTTCTTCGCATGGGGGTACATTTGGCTAAAAACAGCTCTTGTGAACCCGGAAATCGCTGATTATAGACATACCAGGGTGAAAGGGAGTTGTTGTATATTGATTACTGCAATTAGATCGTAAGTATCGGCGACGTATTTTAAACCCGATTTTTACGCGATTTCATCGTTCTCTCTAAATTTCAATTTGCTTCCAAATTAACATCTCGATATATGTATCAGAAAAAAATTGATGTAAATTTGTGCCAAGTTTTATCAAAATCTAAGCGTAACTATCCGGTAAAAAAATTGTTTTTCTTCATACACCTCAAGCCTCTGACAAACCTTGCACGTCAATATGACGTCCGCCACACCATCCCGACTTCCTCCATGGTACTGTAAATATATATAGCATATAAATCTTGGCCATTCCTCTCGCCCCGTAGGCCGCAATTTCTTTCCGCAGGACATGGCAATTTCCTGCGCCGGAGCATTACTTTGTTTTTTATTTGGTGCGAGTTTTATGGGGACTTGATGGGCCCGAAAAAATCGGGTTGATTGACTCCAATGCATGCTTTATAACGTCTTCTGGGCCCATTTCCACTGTTTGGAGGGCATTTAATTTGGCTTCGGGAATTGAGGTCGCTAGACTTGGGGGAATAGCGGGGGAGCAGAATGAATAAGGAGCAGGAACTGTGGACAATTACCGTGTTCTAAGGTGTGAAAAAAGGGTTTGACTACAAGCCGCACAGCCTCGAGGTGTACTGAAAAAACCTTGATTTTGCATCTCTATGAACTATGCAAAATTGCTGTTATGCAGTTGAAAACGTTGGCCCGTAGTTCGCAGCCGCTGCCAAGACATTTAGCGATCTTTGCGGCCAAGAGAATACGCGAAATGGAGAGAGCGGTCAGAAGATAAAACACTTTACTACGGTATGAAAAAAAGAAATTTACAAGGGAAAAACCCCAGGATTTTTCTTTCGAATTTTGCATACGATTTGGGGCGGGCGCACACTTGCGGGCAACCACTTTGCGGGCAACCAGTTTGCGGGCAAATTTTTTGCGGGCAGCCACTTTGCGGGCAGCCGACATTTGCGGCCAGCACCGGCATTTGCGGGCGGCCTGGGACATTTGCGGGCAGCCTGGAAGATTTGCGGGCAGCCGACATTTGCGGGCAACCGACACCTGATTGTGAGGGTAACAGGGTGGACGTGGAAAAATTACTATGATATGTTGGAAAGTTGCCGACATTTGCGGACAGCCGACATTTGCGGGCAACCGACACCTGATTGTGAGGGTAACAGGGTGGACGTGGAAAAATTACTATGATATGTTGGAAAGTTGCCGACATTTGCGGACAGCCGACATTTGCGGGCAACCGGCACTTGAGGATTACAAGGTGGAGGTGGAAAAATTACTTCGATATTTTGGAAGCTTTCCGACATTTGCGGGCAGGCAATACTTGCGGGAAGCCGACATTTGCGGGCAACAGTTCCAAAAGTTGCTATACAGTCTGTGTGATTGTTTTTTCCGGTTGCCCGCAAATGTCGGCTGCCCGCAAGTGTCGCCTGCCCGCAAATGTCGGCAAATTTCCAAAATATCGCAGTAATATTTCCACCTCTACCCTGTAACCCTCAGGTGCCGGTTGCCCGCAAATGTCGGCTGCCCGCAAGTGTCGGTTGCCCGCAAGTGTCCCAGGCTGCCCGCAAGTGTCTCAGCTGCCCGCAAATGTTTCAGCTGCCCGCAAATGTGACCCCCCAAATTTTGCCCGCAAAGTGGTTGCCCGCAAAAAATTTGCCCGCAAACTGGTTGCCCGCAAAGTGGTTGCCCGCAAGTGTCGCGACGCCCGATTTGGGTATAGGCCATATGTCAGTCTCTGAAAGTTTTTCCTTGCGCTTTGCATAATCAACCGAGATCCTCAGCGCCTTTTTTGACTGGGATTTTCAACGATCCTTGTGGATGAGAGAGTGCGCGTAACACGGAGCTCGGTCTGGCTGCAAAAGAGTTTTTAGCCATATGTTTGCCAGTTTCATTCGGAAAAAATTGATTTTTTTGTGAAAATGGGCACGGAATTTTTCATGCAAAAATTGGCAAAAAATGTAAAGTTTTTGTCAACTTTCGTTGAAAAAATCTTTGCCATTTTTTGCAAATTGCAAGCTAAGAGTCTTGTATATGCTTTAAAAACAAATAATCTAAATTTGTGCCAAGTTTCATCAAAATCGGAGCGTCGCACTTGCAGTAAATACATCTCCTTTTAGTCATACTTTGTTCTTTTCTTTTTGTACTCAAATTGCTTGGAGCTTTACAAATATCTCTCTTTCATTTTACGGAAAATACTAATTGCTCCTCGCCATCCCTTTATTACTCTAAACTCTGCTCTTTCTCCACACTTTTTTCGTTCTTTTTGGCATCAACAAAGTTGTTGTTCAACGTTTTCCTCTTCCTTTTTTACTTTTTTCTCCATCCATCTTCTGACTCACCATTCCCTTTCTTTTATTTATTTCGAAACTCGAGAGCAAAACACAAAAAAAAGCCGGATCTGGCAACCAACCAATCGGGTCCGATCCAAATCTCCGAATGACGAATCTTTCGACATCTGTTTTGGCCGAAAGATCTCGAAAACAACATGACAACAGATAAACATCTGGGCTACAATCGGCAAAGGCTTTGGCCGAGTTTAATGGCCAAGAAATGGGGAGAAGATGGGATTGCGGAGAGTTGAAATGTTCGCCGGCCCTTCAGGTGTTGAAAGCTATCTACTTTTGCAGTAAAAAAAGGCGTATCTTGAAGTTTGGTCTCGATTGGGAAATGAAGGCTTTGCGGTAGTTTCAGCATCACAATAAAGCTTTTAAAACTAGTGTTATGACCCAAAAAGCAACCAAAAGTCTCCGCCGAACACACAACTCTCCGCGTTGGCCGAGAAAAAACTTTTTAGGCTAAAAATCTCCTTCTTTCCACTGCAAAACGTATTTTTTGAATATCGTCCATGATCGCCGAGAAATCGACAAAAACCTTCCGCGGAATTTCTTTGGACACCTTGTAGAAAGGGGAAGTAAATCATTGTTTTGCTTTTTTGCCTAGCCAAAAGCAAGCTTGTTCTCATAAACACTTCGTTTACAGTCTCTTTCGACCTGACATGCTCTTGGTTTGCCCTGGCTGCCTCTAAAATGCATGATAGATGGTGTTTCATTAAATTTCCGAGCTTAGGGCCTTCCGCAAATCGTTTCAGGACCAATTGAGCAGTTGGAAGCTACCACAATTTGTAAAGGATGTACAGCGTTATCTTGGGCATGTTGGGAATGACGATATAACAAACTGTAGTACAGCAAGGGCAGTAGGGAAAATCCCTAGTGTAGTGTAAGGATGACAACTTTTTTCTTTCAAAACGCAACCCCATCAAAAGATACCGTTAAATATGCCAGCTCTACTTGCAAAGGCAGAACTATGGATTTGAGAGATTCATGTGAGGCCTTCGTAGAGCTACCAGTCAAAACTTGACCATAGTTAAACAATTCTGGCGGATCCCCACTTGCGGGAAACCACTTTGCGGGCAGCTAAAAGAACTATGGAGATTCTGCGGGGATGTTTGGAAATCAGTCAACATTTGATTACAACAGGAAATTCTAACGACGGATTGGGCAGTTAGATATTACGAATCAAGTATCTTGGTGTAGAAGTGGCTTGAATAATAACCATAAGGTTAATCAGCCATTTTTTAAGGTTCAGAAAGCATTTTTTGAAAAAAAAACTGCCATAACTTTGAAAGCGGTGGGTGAATTCAAAAGATTCGTATGCTTATCAGTACCAGGGAGTTGTCAATTCGAAATCTCTATCATGCTACGTAGATTACGGTAGAAAAATCGTAATTCTGACCGATAAATTCGGCTGCCGGTAACTGGTTGACCGTAAGCCACAGCTCTTCATTTTGGTTCCGCCTTTCAAAACATTGCTAAATTATTATCTTTACTCTCTGTTTCAACATGTCCCCATGTCCTCCCCAACCCTTTCATCCATCATCCAACAATAACAATGTCATTACGACCCCACTAACCCAATTTATCATGGGGCTCGGGGCGGATTTCGGTCATCCTCGTGACACACTGTCCTCGGAATGCCGGAGGGCATTCCGAGTTGTTTGTCATGCCCTTTTTTGCTCTATTTTTGCCAAATGTTTCAATGGCGAATTATTTTCTGATATCCGGAAGGAATTTTATTTTTTATTTCGGGCCAAGAAATTGGGCCCGCATTGGAAAGGCAGAACAACAAAAAGGCCTTTTTGGCCCTCCGCGGACTTGACCAGAACCGACCAAAGATCGTATCTCGTGCTGTGAAATAATTGAAAACAGGGTTGGGGCTATTTTAGGGAGCTTTAGGCGGCCGCTTGGACTAAATTAAAAGGACGAAAATAGGTCGTCACGGAAGATTTTTTGATAAAATTTGGAAACGAGACCTATTTATATACAACAAGAGTGCGTAGACTTTTCGATATTGCACTTGCACGGTGCAAAAGGTCAACTGCACAGTGCGCAAAGCATCCGGCAAAAAGTCTACGCACTTTTGAAAAAGACAGGGTATTAGTATCTTCATAAAATGCGTAGACTTTTGCAGTGCTGTAACGCTGAATAATAGGCGTTTTGCGCAAAAAAAAACATCAAAAAACTTTGATTATTTTGGCTGAATTCTCAATTTGCCGTAACGTTTCGAATTCTCGTTGGCCGAAATTGATTTTTAGCTGTTAAACTTTACACCTCAATTAAACTTGGCTATGAATTTTTAGACCAAAAATTGGGAAATATTTTATCCTAAAAATTTTTCATCATTTTCGACCCAAAATCTCGATATTTTGTGCGAAGCGTGCGCGAAAACCTTTAAAAATCCCCAATAACGGGATTTTTAAAGCTACATTTACGCAATGTGGCTTCATAAAAATCTACTATTCCAGCATTAGATTACCCTGTAAATAACAGTGCCAAATTGGCCCTAAGAATCTCAAACCCGCTGAATTTATATCTGAAACATTCTAATTTCCACTAAAAAACAAATTTTCATATTTTCACAACCCTCGAAAAAATGATTGCCGCGCCTTCTTCCACTTGATTAGCCTTTAATTTTTTATGGGAGTTCAACCGCCTCCACTCAAGTTTGTTTGCTCTGGATGACAAAGCGCTTGACTCATTACTGGAGATTCGAAACCCTCCCGGGTCGGTTGTAAAATACTGTTTACGATCGAATCTTGGGTGGATGGTTGATTAGTATACATGATAATTGGGTGGGAGGGGGTTTAAAAGCGGAAGGAAGAAAATGAGAGGGGTATTCTGGCTGTTCTGATTAGAGACTTCATTTTTTGTTGTGGAGTGGAGATCTTTCAGTGCTTGGCGTAGTGTCCATTTAATTTTTTTTTACCTTTTTTTGCAGTGGGATTCGAACTTGCGACCTTTTGAGTGTTGGTCTAGATGACAACCAGCTGCGCCATGGAGGTACATTCGCAACTTTTACCACTTTTATGGCCAAAACAAGATTTTTTGGGTAATTTTGTGATTTCTAATATAATTGAAGCTGAATTAAACATACAGTAGCGGTATTATGGGACGTATTTTACAATTTTTGCCAATTTTTTAAAAATTTCAGGATACGTGCCAAGTGCGACGCTAAGAATTTGATGAAACTTGACACAAATTAATATTTTATTTTTTCTAAATAATGTGAAAGACTCGCTCGCAATTTGCAGAAAAGACAGCGATTTTTAGATCAAAAGTTGGCGAAATGCGGGTTTTCTCTGACCACTCTCTAAGTTTTGCGGGCTCTCTCGGCCGATTCTCAGCCTCAAAGACCGTTGAATGTCTCGGCGGCCTCTGCAAAGCGCAAGCTAAAACCTTTGAGAATTTATATGCGATCTATCCCAAATATGTGTGCAAAATTGCAAGAAGTCCCGAGCGTCACACTTGAGACCTTTCCCATGTCAAAAAGAAAAAGTCAATTTTCAATTTTTTTCCGAAGAAAATTGCCCTCCCCATGTCCGCTGGTCTAAAAATACCTCCATTTTCTGGAACCTTCTCTCCCGCCTCTCTGTTTTTCCGGATAAAACCGGGGCTGTTTGTCCGTCACTTCAGGTAAACGACCTTTTACTTTTTGCTGATTCATCTAAACGTTAAAAAAGAAAAGAAAAGAACACAAAAACTAGAGTTAAGTTTGCCCACCATTTGAACTACTGCGGACCAAAAAGTTCAATTTTATTGTGATAAAAAAAGTGAAAAATATTTTTATGGTTTTTGTTGAAGAAATCCTTCAAAAAAACATGTCAAACATGTCTCTCAATGCATCGACTTCAAATCGCTTCCACAAGGAAGTGCTCGATGTGCGACGCTCCGAAAAGTTTTGGCTTGAACTTTCTGGCCGTATCTTTGTCAGGTCCGTGAGTAAAAAATGATTTCATGTTGGAAGCATTACACTTTGCGGTCGAAATAGGCATGAGGCTTTTCATGTCAAAATTTGTAAAAAAGAAATTCACATTTTTCCCGACTTTCGACTAAAAAATGTAGGCTGTTTCTGCAAAGCGAGAGCTAGGAGTCACATATATGTTGTAGAAAAAATTAGTCTAAAGTTGGGCCAAGTTTCGTCAGAATTTGAGCGTCGCACTTGGCGCGTTTCCCAGAGGCATAGCTGGCCAAAAATTCAGGGGAAAGGGGTCGCCTGAGGAAGGGGAGAGGTAACGTTGTAGCGCTAATTCTTAGCAGAGGCGCAGCTGAGCAAACTCAAAAATTCTAGAGGGGGAGGTGGTTGTAAAAAAGTTTACCTTGGTCTCATACCATGTCATTTTTTCCTCGACCTCGGCCTAGGGGAGGGTTACCAATTTTTTGCGATTTTGTGATGACTTTAGTAGAAATAAGGGTGGATTTTTTTTCGGATAAATTTATAAAAAATAGTAACTTTTGGCAGGGGCGTAGCTGACGAAATTCAAAAATTTTGTGGGGGGAGAACACTATTTAAAAAATTTTACCTTGGTTCCCCCCTTACCATTTTTTTTCTTCGACCCCGGACTGGGAAGAACCGAACCATTTACCCTAACTTCACCCCTGGCATTACCTTTTCAGACTTTGCGCACTTGCTCTAAATATTAGGTATGTCTCGTGGCGTAGCCGCTTGACGAAATCCTATTTACTTTTATGTGGGGTTTTATGGTCTTTCCGCGACTCGAAAACAACAGAACTTTTCGTTTGCTCAAAATATTATAGAAAACCAAAAATTGAAAATACGGCGAGATAAACACTTGGGGAGTAGATGTAAAAAGTGGAGGGTGAATAACGTTTGAGTTTTGAAATTTGTCAAATGTTTTTGGGGCCTGAATTTTTTTTGGGTAAGGATTTTTTATCTGATGATTAATTTTGCGACTAAAATATGTTGTGTAAATAATCAAAAAATTTTTGAAATTGTTTTGAGGAAACATGGTCTGTTTTTCGATAATATTTTTTTGATTGATGGTGACTAACTCTAGAAAATATTTCTAAAATTTTTTTCAATGTTTTCTTTATTTGATGACGGTTTTTTGTTTTATGTTAGAAACTTTTTTGGTATTTTTTATAAGTATAATGTTTTTAAAATTTTATACGAAAAACAGTCTATTTTCGATTTTTTAAAAATTTTACTGTTTTATCGACAAAATTTTTTTTTTTAAAAAAATTCAATTTCTTTCTTTTTTCAGTCTAAAAAAATTTTTTTTGCTCATCAAAGCTCTCAATTTTCTTCACTTTAATTTTTTTATCAGTCCGTCTAGAAAATAATGAGCACAATCTTTCTCTATGCAGCCAAAAAACCTATTGCACGGTGCAAAAAACAAAAAATTGCACAGTGCGGAGTGAACTTTTGTTTTCTTACAGTGCATGCCTCAGAAATCGCATCAGCCACTTCCCGGACTATAAATTATGAGTCTGTCGGGAAAACAATGAGTACAATGTTGCTGCTCCGATCGTGTCGCTGAAGTGAAATGCAATTTGATTTTGTCGCGACACAATTTATTTCCTCTTCGGCGATGCGATTTTCTTTGCGCCAGAGTGCTCATTATTTTCCCGACAGAAAAATTTAAAAAAATATCTTTTGAACTTTTCGAAATTTTTTTTTCAACTTCTATTTTTACCCCAAAATTTCCAAAAACAGGCGCTCCAAATAATTTCCGGCCTAACGTCTCAAAGTCCATGTGGCCATATAAAGTGAGCACGAGCACACTGCGAAAAATATGTTTATAAACACATTTCCTCACTCTTCACAACACATCAGCCAGCCACGCATTAGCCGTTCGCATTTGCTCGCTTTCACGCGGTTAATCCGACTGACTGTAAGCCGCGCTGAGCGGCTTTATTTCGATATTCCCGCGAGATTCGGCTGATTACTGAAGTGGGGCGTTCGAGAGTCCTCAAAAAACGATGGGTAAAAAGATCAAACGAAGGGTAAATCATAGATTGGGGAGGATTATATAGTCTGTCGGGAAAATAATGAGCAACTGTCGCAGCGCTTATCGTGTCGCTGAAGTGAAAAGAAATTTGATTTTGCCGCGAGACAATTCATTTTCTCGGCGGTGATGCAATTTTCGTTGCGACAGAGTGCTCATTATTTAACCGACAGACTGATGTACACCTAAGTAATCATTTTGGTCTAAAATTCACTTTTTTGTATCTGAAAATTGTTTATTATAAACAAGTTTTGTAAAACAGAAGCTATTGTCCCAAAGATTCGACTTTGAGGTATACTAATATATGAGTCGGGAAAATAATGTGGATTTGGCGTAGAAAAATGTCTTGTTGCAGTTCCACACCAAGTCTCCAGCCGCGGCTAGGCGTCGCAAGCTGATAATGGCCGATTAAAAGGCGCGATAAATCCACATTATTTTCCCGACAGGGTGATAGTATAATACATATTTTCTATTTTTCGGTTTGAAAAAGCGCTAATTGAAGGGCTGTTTTTGGGGGAAAAGATAAACCATAAATCAAAACGCTTCTTTTGAAATTTTTGGATACCGCTTTTTCAATTTATGAAGCTTTTCGCATCTCAGGGAGCACTTGTCCAACACAGGCAGCCGACGTTTACCGATTAGAATTACGATTTCTCTGCTGTGATCTACGCAGTATCATAGAAGTTTTGCATTGGCAATTCCGCCTTACTGATAAGTACACACAAACTTATTGAATTCATCCGCCGCTTTCAAAGTTATGGAAGTTTTTCTTCAAAAAGATGTCTTCTGAATCTTTAAAAATGCTTGTCTAAGCTTATGGCAACTCTTCAAGCCACTTATACACCAGAAAACTTAGTCTGCAACATCTATCAGTCTGTCGGGAAAATAACGGCGGATCGTCGCATCAAACTGTCTCGCCTCGCCGCTACCGCGCACCAAATTCCCAGATGCGACATGAAATCGATGGGCGATTCCGAGGCGCGACGATCCGCCGTTATTTTCCCGACAGACTGATAGCTGCCGAATTCATCGCTATAATTTTCTATTGTAAGCAAAAGTTGGCTGATATCCAAGCCTGCCCGCAAAATCTCCGTGGCTCTTCCACTTTGCTGCCGCAAAAGTGGTTGCCCGAAAGTATGGGCCCTCCTTTTTTGAACATTTACGACTCTCCAAGCTCGTGTTTTGCAAAAAGGACAGATTTGGAAGAGTATACGAAATTTTTGATAGCATTTTTCTCGGAAGATCTACTTTTACATTAGTTTTTCTTACCACAAAGAATTATTTTTTCGCTTATTTTTATGTTCATCATGACTCACTCAACTTTTTTCAACCTCGTCAACGCCATTCACTTTTCAAATCCCTTTTCAAACCCCTCTAAAACCTTTGCCAATCACGTCACCCCTCCCTTCTCGATTCTTGCCAAAAGTCGTTTGGCCATGTGTTGGCAGTGCCATCGAGATTGATTTAATTGCCAAAAATATCCCCGAAATACACGAGGAAGGCCCGCCCCTCGTCCACATGACGGTCGTAAACAACAAATCTCCCCCCTTCTCCTCTCCTCGAATGTTTCGGGCCATTTTGCGGGGCCGCTCGCTTCGTTCGGCCGGATCCGCTGGCCGAGCGAAACGTGGGTTGGGGCCCTCGGTTCAGCGGGTGATTTTCGAAGGTTCGGAGTGGTGATTTGAGCTTATGGCAGAGAAAAGTGACGAGAATGACGTTGACAAGGATTTTTGGAGAGCATTAGGTTATTGTCGGCCTGTAAAGTCATTATTTTGCGTTGCCAAAAAGACTATGTAGGCTTCTGAGGAAAGCCAAGTGTAGACGCTTCAATTCTAGGGCTTGATGTTTACAAGGGAAGTGCTCCAGGTGCGACGCTCGATTTCTCTCTAATTTTTGCACACATTTGGAGAGTAGGCCACATATCAATCCCGAAAATCTTGGTCTGCGATTTCCAGGGGCAGCTGAGATATTCAAAGATCTTTGCGGCAGAGAGTGTAGGCAAAACGCGCAGGGCTGTCATAAATAAAAAGACTTTTTGGCTTTCTTTAGAAGCCTCGTGCCAAAAAATTAATTTTTGTGTGGAAAGATCACCTTCTATTCTAGAAAACGGTATGAAACTTTTGATGCCAAAATTCGAAAAAATTGCCAAAAAAAATCAAACTTTCGGCGAAAAAATCTCCGCCGTTTCTGCAAAAATTGAACTCGGAGTCTCCCATGCGCCCTAAAAAAGTTATTATAAATTTGTCACCAAGCTTCATTAAAATCTGAACCTTGCACTTGAGCCCCCTTCCCTAAAAAGCATCTGCAAAATCATCAGCTCGCGTTTGGCAAAAACAACTCACAGGGGAAGTACTCCAAGGGCGACGCTCAGATTTTCTTTGAATTTTGCATACACATCGGGTATGGACTAAATATCAATTCCTGAAAGTTTTAGTTCGCGCTTTGCGAGCGCCGCCGAGATATCGAACGATTTTTGCCGCCGAGAGAGCACGCTAAACGTGGAGAGCGGTCACAGAAAAAAGCGCTTTTTGGCCATAACTTTGGCAGTTTCGTGCGGAAAAATTTGATTTTTTGTAGAAACATTATCCTTTACGGTAGAAATAGGCGCGAAACTTTTCATGCCAAAATTCGGCAAAAAGTCCTAAATTTTGGCCGATTTTCGATCTAAAAATCTCGGTTGTTTCTGCAAAGCGCGAACTAGGCTTCTCGCATATATCTTAGAAAAAATTGTTGTAAATTTGTGCCAAGTTTCATCAAAATCTGAGCGTCGCACTTGGAGTACTTTCCCTGTGAGATTTTTTTACAAAAATCAACCCTTTGCTCCCAATTTTGGAATTTTCCTTTCATCCGATCTTTTATTCCTCGTATTTTATCGTTTTCTCTCTTCTTTCTCATCAAAAACTCATATTTCTCGCCCAAGACTTTCGCTCCGCCCACCACTGACTTGACTCTCCCACCTCTCCCAACCTATGTTCGTAGCCATTCCTCTCGTCCGCAAAAATAAATAAATTGTGATTAATGAGCCCACTTGGAGGCCGTCACATGTTGTTGTTGTTGCTGTAGGACCCTCGATTTTTCTTTTTTTTACGTTTTTTACTTGACCTTGAGCGCCGAATCTCTTTCATTTTCACCTTGATCCGGCGAAACGGAAGGCCGGAAAGACGCACAATTCTGTTTTTATTTTTTGTTTTTCCCATTTTTTCTCGACGAAACATTGTTTTCGAGAGTTTTGGAAATAGAAAAAAATCGTTTTTGGGATTTTTTGAGTGAAAAAATTAGTTTTATATTTTTTTTGGGCAAAAATTTTGAAAAAAAAAATATTTTGAATATTTTTTCGGGTTTTTTTTGCAAAATTAGATTAAAAATTTGTGAATAAGCCCTAAGGGCAAAGAATAGAAACTCTGGAAAGCCAGGAATTCACCCGTCAAATTGCTTTTTTTAATTAAAAAATTTAAAAAATGCGCGTTTTTGAGGGCTTACTCAAAAAATTTAATTTTTTTACTATTTAGAAAATTTTTTGATGGGGTAAGATTGTGGCATATTAATTTAAAGACTCTAAAAAATAGTACAATCCAATTTCATCACCTTTTTTAAGCCTTTTTTCACAATTTTCCCAATTTTTCCCAATTTTTCGCGATTTTTCGCGATTTTTTTCCATTTATCCCAAAAAATCCCATTTTTCCGACAAAGAAAGCAATTCTTTCAGAAATTTTTTTTCTCCCAGCTCGACAAGCAACTCTCACTCTAGCGAAATGGCTACCCTGAACTCTGGCTACTTGACCACCAACCGAGGAATCATCAAGATTCTGCAGATCATCATCGGTTTTATCATCTGCTCTTTGCTGTGCGCCAACTGGTACGGAGGCAAGAGCTGCTTCGGCGAGGGCCGTCTCGGCTTCGCCAGTGGCCTCAACTTTGTCGTCGTGGTCATCAACATTGTGCTGTTCATCCTGAACTTCCTCAACTTGGCCGCTTACAAATTGGTAAGGGAAATTTTTAAATTTCAAAAAATCAACTTTCTTTGAGGAATTGAGCTTGAAAATTTTGCACTGTAGTACTGATAAAGTAAAAAATGTTTTCACAAAAAATCGTGCTTTTCCCAGAAGAAGTCAAAAAGTTATCGCAAAAAAAAATTTTTTTTGGTCTAGCGGACATCCCAAAAAGAAATCAATTTAAATTTATTTAAAAAAACTGTTTATAGCAAAATTTTATTACTGTGAAACTCGGCAGTGCTCAAAATTTCAATTTTTGGCAAAAAATACAAGATGTGTCTGAATAGCGCAGTTGGTAGAGCGTTTGACTCAGACTTGAAAGGTCGCAGGTTCGACTCCACGCTTCTTCAGAAAAGCTTTTTTTCTGTTCAAGACTTATCGTCAATAAAAAATCAAGATTTTAAATTGATTTTTTTACCTCCTAAACATTTCAGGAGCGCCTCTACTCCACCATTTGCACCGTGCTCTTCCTGGTGGCGGGCGGTCTGTTGATCTGGTTCATCATCGACCACAACAACCAGCGTGGCTGGCTGGTGGCCTCCACCGTCTTGGTTTTCGTCGAGTTCGTCCTCTTCTTGTTCGACGTGAAGATCCTGAACGGCGAGATGGCTAACTAAACCATTTATATTCACCTTTAGCCAAACCTAAAATCTTACTGTAACTTCAACAGTGCTCTGTAAATTTTGAATTTTCTTTTTTATACTGTAATTTTAGACCATGTCTCATTGTCATGAAAAAAATTTCGCCTAAAATTTACAGTATTTTATATCTAAATCATCGTTTTTATAAAATTTCCAGTTTTTCCCCGTCCACAATTTTCGAATCGATCTGAAGCCTTATTAACCTTAATAATACTGCTTGTAACGTGCTCTTCCTACATTGTAAGCTCTTCTTTTCGAGATTTTGTGTTGTCGCAATCTCTAAAGTACCATTTTTTCCCGAATAAAGCTTAAAAATCACAAAAATCGGCAAAATTTTGTGCAAAACGTCGGTTTCAGGCCACTCTGTCAATCAATCTGGTTGTTAAATTTGATAATGCGGCTTTATCAGCAGAATGCATAAGATTAGAAACAAATTTTCTGCTGTTACGGTCACTTCCTTCAGCTTTGGTCTTCGAATTTTTGAAATTAAAAAAAATATTTCCTCAAAAGTCTTTGTTGTCTAGTCGTCCTCTTGGCCATGTGGATTACGCAACTGGTTGTTTTCGCGTTCATTTCGCAATCAGCCGCCTTTGAGGTGGAATTACAGGCCGTGAGCCGGAAATTGAGACCCAAGAGGGGTAAGTTTACCTGTTTACGCATGCTCCGCTGAGCTCGTGATGAACTGCGGAGGGTGGGGAATTCATTTTAAAGCAGCTTGAGGTCTTTGAAATGAATAGGAAAAGGGGGAAAAATTTTGCGTGAAGGTGGATTCGAGCTTGCGATGTGCTGAGTGGAAGTCCAATGCATTACCGATTACGCTATTCGGACACATGTTGGTTTTTGGAAGAAAAATAGGTGCAAAATGCTATGTGGGGTTTAAAATACGGATCGTAAAAACTAGATTTCATTTTTTCAAATATCAAAATTCTTGAAATTTTTTTTATTTTTAGACAAGATCAACTATTTTGTTAGAGTAGGCAAAATTCAGAAGACTGAAATAGAAATTCCAAACCAGCCTTACTTAACAGAACCGTATTTTACCTTCTAAAAAAACATTTGCAGAAAGGTGGATTCGAACCCGCGACATTTTGAGTCAAAGGTCCACCATCATACCGACTGCGCCATTCAGACACATCACTCCTTTTTGGTGGGAAATCTACAAAAAATCCTTTTTTATATCTAGAACACTATTTTTTAATATCTAAAGTCATCAAAATGCTGTCAAAAACCGCCAAAACCGCTGTGCAAACGACAGATATCCCGTAAAATCAAAAAAAAAAAAATCAATGTTACAGGCTCAGAAAGCGGTCAAAATGCATTTTCATCGCTTCTTCAAAACAACTACAATGTCCGTTACATTGGTAAAATCCAAGTCGGAACTCCTCCGCAATCAGTGCAACTGATTTTCGACACCGGTTCAAGTGTTGTCTGGGTCCCCGAGCACGGCTGCAGAAGCAGTGGGAAGCCGCATATCGCCTGTAAATACAAGGAGAAGACTTACTCACCGGAGAAATCAAAGACTTCGGTGTTGGTGATGAAACATGGGCTGAATGTGTCGTATTCCACTGGAAAAGCAAACGGCGATATGCGAAGGGACACGTTGTGGGTGAGTGAATGATGATATTAGTATTATATCTTTATAATGTTCGTAGACATTTTTCTCTTCGCACAGTGCATTTTGAACGTTTTCCCACACTTGTCACGAACGCACAAAGTTGGCGGCAAGTTCTCTTTTCGCACAGTGCAATCCTCAAAAAGTGGCCGTTTGCACTGTGCAGAATTTTCTGGCGACGGAGTTGGAAAAAGTGCACTGTGCGAAGACAAACCAAGAATTGAAATGCACGGTACAAGAAGAAAGTTTTTGTGCACGGTGCGGGTGCGACAAGCTGTCGATGCACTTAATGAAAATGCGAATATGCAAATTTTGACGAGGCTTGGCACAAATTTGGAATGTTTTTTTTGACTAGAACATGTAGCAATCCTAAATATAATAATATACACCTTGCAGAGGCTACTGAGATTTTTGTTAAAAAATTTTTAAAAAAATAATGAAAAAAAAAATTTTGACACTTTTTTGCGAGTTTTGCCATGAAAACTTTTTTGCCTATTTCTGTCGTAGAGGGTAATATTTCCACAAAAAATCAATTTTTTTCCGAGCAAAACTGGCCAAAATATGGACAAGAAAGTTTTTTTCTTGTGACCGCTCTCCGCATTTCGCGTACTGTCTCGGCTGCAAAGATTGTTGAATATCTCGGATTCGCCTGCAAAGCGCAGGCTAAAAGCTCGTAGGAATTATTATGTTGCTTATTTCCGTAGTGTGTGCAAGATTTTTAAAAAATCGAGCGTCGTTCTTAAGGCACTTCCCTTTGTAAAATGACTTCTATTTACACACACTGCTTTCAACATATAATAAAATTTTTGTAGGTCGGATCAGACTCCGATCTTCATGACCTCCGAGACTTTTACTTTGGCTCAATGCAGAAAATCTACAACCTGGACTACGGTATGTTGGGGCTAGCGCCCAAACGGAGTCCCGCCAGTTATTCCTACTTTTTTGACGAACTGAAACGCCATTTACCCGAGTCGGTTTTCTCGATTCATTTGCGGAGTTGTCAGAGTAATTACTGCAGCATCGGCGGAGTTATAAAATTCGGAGGAATCGACACGAATAATTGTGAAAATGACGTCATTTGGGCTGAGAATTTGAGTGAGAAACATTGGACTTTCAAAGTGGAGGAGATGAAGGTTGGAGAGGAGGTGCTGGAAAGAGATTTTGAGGTGGGCTGTAAATCTGCATCGTAGATTTTTTGGGGCGTAGGGCTTGTGAATACCCAATAAAGGGTTGTGGGAAGTGCCTACGAGGCCTGGCAAAGCTGTTGGATGGTCGACGAGGGGTTGGTGGAGACTTGGCGAAGGCTTGCAATATATCCGGAAGTGCCTACGAGGCCTGGCAAAACCGCTGGACGCTCGGCGAATGTCTGGTGAAGGCTTGCAATGTATCCGTTTTTTTTTCTAATTTTTTCTATTTGTAACATTAGGCTTCATTGCCCTGAGTTACTGTCAGAGATTGCCACGGTCAAAATTTTGGCTCCGGCTCCGGCTCTTAGCTCCCAGAGCCGGAGCCGAGGCCAAATTTGAAGCTCCGGCTCCGGCTCTTGGCTCCGTGCAAAATTTAAAAAGGCCTCCGGCTCCGAATCCCGGCTCCTACGCAAAACGTTTTTTAAAAATATTTTTCCAAAAATAAAAGTTATTAGTGCCAGAGATCATACAGCCAACGTTTTTGCAGTCAAGTCACATCCTCCGCAGTGTTTCTCAAGAATTTTGGTTTAACAAGATCACGAAATTTTTACTTTTCTGACCGCTGGGAAGCCTGGCTCCGACTTTGGGCTCGGGAGCCGGAGCCGACCCCAAAATTTCCGGCCCCGGCTCTGGCTCCCGGCTCGGAGCCGGAGCCGCTCCTCCAAGAGCCGGCTCCGGAGCCGTGGCAATCTCTGGTTACTGTAAACTACATTAAAAGATTTAAAGGCCAAAAAACTTAAACAAAGATCCGATCCGTAACTTTAGTACATGAAAAATACCTCAGAATAGGTGATAAGCTATCCTAGGACTTGATCAACCTTATTATTTCTACTAACTGGGCTTTCTCCAAGCCTGCCTTTGATGACATAATCCGCTAAAAATACTTTTTTGCATATTTAGACCCCAAATCTTTTACTTTCTCTATGTGGGCGTCACATATCATAATATTTTCAGGCGATTACCGACTCTGGTCATTCCTACACCCAATTACATCCAAAGGCCTTCAAATCTCTTCTAAAAGCCGCGAACATCACCAAAAACACGTCAAAAGGACCAACAACCTACACCATTCCATGTCACAACTCGTTCAATCTTACTGTAGCCATAAACGGCAAGGCTTTGGACATCCCTAGCCACGTGTTTATTAAGAAAAGTAACGGCGAAAACTGTGAGCTGACAATTATGGAGGGCTCGAAGACGGTGATGGGACAAGCATTCCTCCGAGCCGTCTGTAGTCATCATGATTACGATGGAAATAGAATTGGACTCTCCATGGTCAAGGGGACTCATTCTTGGCGGGGAATGTAAGATCCGAGTGAAAAAAAGGTGTCTTAATGTAGCGTTTATTGCAATAAATTCATAACAATGATTTCTTCGGCTTGCAAGACAGATAACAGACAGAAGAAATGTTTCATGGCAAGATCATTTTATGTACATATATTATACTATACATCAGATAACAACCGAGAACAGTTGAAACCTTTGTGGCAGGGCCAGAGGACATAAATGCCGGGCGTTTAAAGCAATACTGCTGAAAGTTTTTGAGAATATCTGTAGGGTCTTCGCACATATCCACAAAATTTAAATTGATTTTGGAATTCGAAATCGGGCGATGTTAGAATATGAAAAAAAGTTTTTTCTCGTGTCGGCGTGGAAACCGTTTTTTGGCGGAGACATTTGACGTCTTTTTTTAAAACAAAATCTCATTACAAATTCCTGTTACAGTAGGGGGCCTGATCCAGTGGCAAACAACGTACCATTTTGCATCCGGAAGGTATCAAATATGTAGCAAAATACCTCCCTCTTCAACAAAAAAAACTTTGGTTTGAAGAGCGCTTTTGAAATCGGTGTATTTTCACTTGAAGAGGGAGGTATTTTGCCACGTTTTTGATACTTCCCGGATACCAAATGGTATGTTTTTTGCCACTGGATCAGTTCCCTACTGTATCTTAAGTACGGATGAAATTAGGCTTGTGACGTTTGGTACAATGTAATCTGTAAGTGTTGGTCGCTTGGCGGACGTTTCACACATTGGCGAAGGCCCGGCGGAGACTTTTTTTACAGGCCGTTTTGGGGTCTTGTCTTATGCGAATCGAATTAGAAGGGGTGTAGTTAGTGCAAGGAGTCCCCCTTGCTCCATGTGATATTCCTTTGACTTTTCTGCGGTACATGCTGAACAGACAATCTCCGTGTATTCCAATTGTTCTGCAGTTGTTGGAAATGATGTTTGGCTTCGTCCTGCGGATTGGCCGTGATGACGTCACCAACCACATTCTTCGCAATGAACTTGACCTCATTGTTGGTGGTGGTGACGCTCACCTTCGTTATGGGCGATTCGAATTTGTTGGCGCAGAGTCTGCTGAAAAACCTGAATTTTTGGGTCGAGAGAATGAGACAGTTGAGAGAAGGCAAAGGGTGATGTGATTGGAAAAACTCTCACCCATAGGTTTTCTGCATCTCATCATGGCTCCAGATCATCAGGAATGGCACAATTGCGGCGTAAAAGGCCAGTGTGAGGTCGTAGAAGAAGGAGACGAAGCGCTCACCGTCAACGTCTTTGCTACAAAAAGTATGTCTGCTTAGAACTGGCCCAGCCGTATTTTAAAAACATTCTTCGAAGATGATTTCTTCAGCAACCAAAAAAAAACTTACTTTGGTCGTATCCAGACAAACAACGAGATGATGACATTGATGCAAATAAAGTTTCGTATTGCACTGCAGATGGCCATAACCTTCAACACGGCCAATGTTCGAAGACAAATACTTATCTGAAAGCATAGAAATCACAGTTTTTTTTATTAAAATCATCCAGAGAAAGACTTGACACTTCAGGCAAACACTTGACCCAAAGCGTCAAGTCTTCCTCTCATGAGCCAAATCGGGTAAAAACTCACTCTGTACTTGTGTTTGATATCTCCAACGGTTTGCTGACGATATTTCACCTTGCCCATGTAGATCAGACCAAAGAATGCGATCCAACAAATAATATTTACGCACTCCATAAGAGCCTGCGAATATAATGGAGGAGGTATGTTCATAGCACCCAATTGGATGTTAAGTTCTCCGAGGACCCACTGAAAAGCAAAAATTTAAATATGTACCAGAAAGTTTGTTGTTAGCTACGTTTTTTTGATGTGTTTTCGTCGTATTTTAAAATTAATAGAAAGCCCTTCCATGGAACTCATTTTGAAAGCTTATTTGATAGTGGCATAAACAGTAACCGATTTTGGGTCAAGTCTTCGCTTAAAAAATTGTCGTAAGAAAGCTTCAAAATTTACAGAAAAACATCAAAGAATGGTGTGAGAAAAGACACAAATCCAAAATATCTGCAACCTGAGTCAAGTTTTTTCCTAAAGAATTGAGATTCCTAGTTTTGGTCAAGTCTTGCTTTCTCAAATCAAAATTCATATTTTTGGGTCATGTCTTCCCCTCCAAAACCGAATTTATAAATTGTGGGTAAAGTCTTCCCCTGGAAAACCGAAGTTCCAAATTTTGGGTCAAGTTTTTTCCTGGTAGTTCCAAATTTTGAATCAACTCTGACTCTCAGTGCTAAACGTCCAAAAATGAGCAAAACCGAAGCCTCACAACTATGTTTTTTATATTATGTAATATATCTTGTAACCTGTAGCCTCTAAAAAATAATTCATATGTATAATACAACACATCTACACAATGAAGGTTCAACACTTTCGTTTTTACGTCAATTTCCGACTTTTGAAGTGTCATGTGATCTATTAAAAATAAATCTATGCACTTTTGTACTCAAATATTCTGTTGCATTATATGGAAAATGAATGAAGGAGATGTGAAGTTCAGCTGTTCTAGGGACCAGACTTAATTCGTACAGAAAATTAACTTGACGGGGTGTTTGCACTTTCAAAAAAAATTTTTTCCTCGTATTTTATAATCAATAAGCACATTGTCGCTGCGCCAATCTCGTCGCTGAAGTGAAAAGCAATTTGATCTTTTTGCGACACAATTCATTTTTTTCGTCAACGATACGATTTTCGCTGCGACAGAATGCTCATTATTTTTCCGACACACCAAATAACAATGACCTACCGATAAACAACAAAGCAATATCACCCAGAGCAGACTCATCTCGTCTTTGCCCATAACAACTGCCGTCACATCGCCAAAAATGATCAGCTGAACAATCATGTTGACCGCAACACTGTCCGCCATGTCGTGGACTTGAACGATTCTGGCGTTGGTCTCGTCCGAATACAACTTCTTTTCGGAGAGCAGCTGGATCAGCTGGGGGTACCTGGAAAAATAGAGTCCACTTTCTGTGCAACAAAATCGCAACAGAACGAAACATGTTTTCTGCAGAAGGGTTCCGTTAAAGAGAAGCTCGCTGTGCACTAGCCCTATTTCACAAATTATTTTGAACTTATCGCATTTTTAAGTAATGCATAATAAGTTCAGAAGAGCCTCCTAAAATTGCACATTTTTGGCCTTGTACAGGGTGCGGCAATTTTTCGGCCGGATTTTAATTGGCCGTAACTTTTTTAGTTTTTGGGCAAATGTTAAAATTCTTTTTTTTCCTGAATCCATATACAGCCCCATTTTGTTTAATACCAAATATGTTATATTTTGCACATGGGCCGGACATAGGCCACACATCAATTCCTGAAAGTTTCAGCCCGCACCTTTCAGGGGCGACCAAGATATTCAACGATTCTTGGCGGTCAGGAGGGCACATGAGTGGTCACACAGAAAAACTTTTTGGCTATATCTTCGCTAGTTTTGTGCGGAGATAGCTGATTTTTTGTGGAAACGGTATTATCCATGGCATGAACAGGCATGAAACTTTTCACGACAAAATTCGTAAAACAAGCCATTTTTTCTGGCGATTTTCGCACACGCTGAAAAAGCAGAGAAAACGACCGAAAAGCCAATAACTATGAACTAGGTCCCTGTATATATAACATATTTGGTATTAAACAAAATGGGGTTGTCTGAGGATTCAGGGAAAAAAAGAATTTTAACATTCGGATAAAAACTAAAAAAGTTATAGGCAATTCAAATCCGGCCGAACAATTGCCGCACCCTGTACATAAAAATCTGTATTTTTTTGCAACAAAAACAAGTTTCAACCTCGTTGCCGGCCCCCGAAATCAAAGAAAGTCAAAGTAGCGCAAAAACCCTATTATACGGTGCAAAAATCAACAAATTGCACGGTGCGAAAAAGTTTAAAAAAGCTTTCATTTTCTTTTTTTTCTTTTCATTTTTTTATCATGATGCGTGTCGCCGATTGCAGTCATGCTTTCCGGAAGGACAATAGAACACGTGTCCATGCATTTTACACAAAAACTTAAAAAATTACAAACCTGAAGACGATGGTGACAATATTTGCGATGACCACATTTGACAAGTAGAATTTGTGGTTCCGAAGAAACAACTTTGTCTGCCAGAGGACGTATAGGAACAGAAAACTGACAAAGAATCCGAATGCATTCAACAACATCTCTATCACATATAGCATAATCTCCGTCTCCGTTAAAATCATGGCTGAAAACGAGGATTATAGTGTAAAAATAGTGGGTAGAAGATTTATAAGATAAAATGTACAACGCGGTAAAATATGATGTAAAAATAGCAGAGGAAGTCCAGAAAATACTGCATGTCCAGAAAATATTTACCTACATTAATATATATGTAAATATATATATAATGCGATGCTCAGACCATCAAAACTAAAGTTTTTCACAAAAAAAAACAAAAAAATAATTCATATGTATGTACATGTACTGTATAATACATACATTGTTTATAAATACGCTCGCCGCACACCTTGCACACGCTCAGTAGGCGTAATCGAGTAAGACCCTACAAACTTTACAGAAAAGGAAGTTCCATGAACCTCGAGTAGTCAAATAAATACAATTATGATGTAAACAACAGACCACAAGCGACAGTCGTAATTAAGAATGAAGAAAAACAATATGTAGAGAAAGGATAATTGAAAAGGGGTTCAAAAATCCCAATTTTCATAAATCATTTAAGCGAGCATCTCTCTTAAAGTATAATAAAATGAAAGTCCGTCGGGAAAATAATGAGCACTCTATCGCATCGGAAATCGCATCGCCGCCGAGAAAATGAATTGTGTCGCGGCAAAACCTAATTGCTTTTCACTTCAGCGACACGAAGCGACATTGTGCTCATTATTTTCCCGACAGAGTGATAAATGTCAATGGAGCTTTTTTCTCGGCTTAATTTTTGCCCTTTGACCTTGGGGCCATTTCTCTTCTGTATTTACAGAAGAGAAATTTTGGATTATTAGTTTTAGCTGGCGCCGATACTAATAGTCGTTCCAGAAAGTGCGCAGAGTTTTTTAGCGGCGCACAGTGCATTTTTCTTCTTTTTGCACCATGCAATTGTTGTCGCGCGCCCAAAAATCGCGGCTACGTAGCACAGCAACCCAAAATAGAACAAAAATGTCTCCCGCCCACTTTTGAATTTCGTCCAAACAAAGTGTCAAAATTCACAAAAGAAATAAAATAATTCCGATGAAAATACTTTTTGGTCGGAAAACCGCACGAAAAATTCATTTTTGACATTTCGTTTGAATTCAACCGATACTAGGTGGGCGAAGCGCCACCGAGGGGTATAACACATAGTGATTATTTTTGAACGAGGGGGGAGACTTTCTGAGTTGCCGTGCGTAGTTAAAAAAAGCTTACGTCGCTGCGACTTTTGAATTGCACGGTGCAAAAGGCCAAATGCAGTGGGCGGAAAATTTTCGGCGGAAAGTTTACGCACTTTCTGCAACGACAACTAGCCCTTTCGTAAAGCCGTTGGGGTGGCTTCCTCGGCATTCACTGTGGGAAAAAAGAGTAAAAAAAGAAAGTCTTTGCACTATGCAATCTCTTGTTTTTGCACAGTGAAATAAGTTTTTTGATGATGTCACTTGCACCCTGACTTTTTCTACACAGATGTCGCAAATATCACTCGAGTGACTTTAACAACCAACTAGCATCCAACAGTTTTTGTGCTCAGAGTTTATGCAAAATGTTTTGAGTGTAAAAAATGGTTTTACGTAGAAACATTACACTCTACGATAAAAATAGGTAGTAAATTGTTCACGTCAAAATTCTCTACAAAGTATCCCATTTTGGCCAACTTTTAGTATGAAAATCTCGGTCATTTCTGCAATCCGCGCCGTAGGGGACGCGGAAATCTCTTAACGAAAAATTGCTCTAAATTTACAAGAAACTTTGCCAAGATTCTGCACAAACTCACGTCCAAAAGCCTTAAAAAACAATACAAGAAATAAAATTGGGACAAGCAATTGTACCTACATACTTCGTACTTCCACTGGGGGAAATGCAAAACTTCAAATGAAAGAAACAAATTTCTGAAATGTACAGACAACGTGACAAAAAACGCAGTTTTTGCCAATCTCTGGGCATGTATTATAAGCTAACCAAGAACTACTTGAAATCGGCCTACAATAAAGGAGTTTCTGGTGGAACTGTACGAGTTTTGCCACACACAGCACGTAGGTTTATTGTGAATCGTGCCTCATGTGCTCAAAAGGACAGGTGAGCAAAAAGAGGGACTTACAGTGCATCTTGACATTTTTCCCACGCTTGTCGCGAATGCAAAGTGCATTCTGAGCATTTCCCTCCCTTGTCGCTAACGCACAGTGCATCTTGGATTGTTTCCTAAGCTTGTCGCTGACGCACAGTGCATCTTGGATTGTTTCCCACGCTTGTCGCTAACGCACTGTGCATTTTGATTTTTTTGCGCAAACCTCGAAAAAGCAATTTGCACTGTGCAGATTTTTCAGTGCTCTTCGGATCGCTGCACGGTGCAAAAATCAAGAAGAAAAATGTGGAACGCTTCGTGCAAAATGGGGGTTTTTTGCGCTAAAAACATAAAATACGACAAGATGTATTATAGATCAGCAAAAAAAAGTAAAAAAGAGAGAATGGATATCGTCAATTTCAAAGTTCAAACCGCACTGTGGGAAATACAAACGTGTATGCACTTTATGAAAGAACTAATACAATATGTATTATGATCATAGTCTATTTACTGAAGAAAAAATCTTTCGCACAGGTGTATTTCAATATAATAAAACGAATAAAAAGCTTTTAGAAAAAACTGCTGACGCGTATAACAAGTACGAAAAATAACATACGAACCACAACGAGGGCGAAACAATTTTTTTTAAGGAGGCTGGCTCCTCTTATACGTTCATCTGTAAAAACAATACAGCAGACTGATCTGAAGTTCATTTTGCGCAAAAAAATGATTTGTGTTATATAGTACCCAGTGCTAAAAACGCATTTTTTGAGAGGTATTCGGCTTCAAACCAACGAAATTAACGCGTTATGGTTTAATTTTCAGCTCGTGCTATATAGTATCACCACGTACTATACAGCACCAAGTGCTAAAAACATGTTTTTTGAGCAGCACTGGGCACCAAACCAACAGCATTAACATCTGAATGCATAATTTTTGATTGTACTATGTAGTATCAACTGTAAACGACAATTGGCACACAATGTGCCCAACTACAACCGGCTTGGGGACAAAACCGGTGTGGGGACAAAATCGACGCGGGGACAAAAAAAATGGGGACAAAATATACAGTATCTGGGCAATTTTGAAAAAAAAGAACTTGAAAAAATTAAAAAAGGAAGTGAACATCACTTTTAACGCTACAAAGGTAGCTCAAAGAATGGCAAGATACACAAAGACACAACTGTAATACAGCACTTCACGGTAAACATGCATTTTGAGTTTAATGAAGTTTCGACAACTTGTTGAACAAGGGAAGTCTTTGAAGTGCAATGCTCAGACCAAAAAAAAAAAATAAATAAAAATTCGGCACACACTTCCAGCCAAGGCTAAATGTAAATCTGTCGGAAAAATAATGGGAAATCAATGTGGCATCGAAAATTGCACCACCACAGAGGAAATGAATTGTGTCGCGACAAATCAAATTTCTTTCCATTTCAGCGACGCGATCGGCGCAGCGACATTTTGCACATTATTTTCCCGACAGACTGGAAACATGCCAACTTTGAAACAGGCATTTCGAAGCTTACCGCCACCAATCCGTGCCGAAAAAAATAAAAAAAACGACAATAGGGTTTACGTTTTTTTGTGTTTTCAGCATAAAGTCAGCGACAGTTTCTACTCATGGGAGGGTGCCGAAGACGCCCGACCCTCAAATTTTACATAATTTGAGTGATCACCCTTCAGAGTATCAAATACTTTTTAAAATTTTTCAATATGTGCCACGGCTAGCCGACAACACGGAAAAGGAAGACCCCATTCTCAATTTCTTTTATTTTTTCGACACCGATCGATCGGTGCCGGAAAATCTTCGAAATGATGCGAGCCGATCTGTGTAGGTCAATACTGTAATTAGCAATGCAAATTTTAGCTTCTATTTTATGTTCTTCCAATCTTTTCAACGCAATCGCAGAAGAGCAGAAAAAAAATGGTCACAGAAAAAAACCTTTTTTTGGCCATAGGTATTTCTGTCCACATCACTGCCAAATCCACGCGAAAAAATGCAAGTTTTGTGGGAAAGTTTACCACTAGAAACAAAGGGCTAGCTCCTTGTGCGTAAACAAACTAAAAAGTGCATGATGGCCCTCAACATCCCGATATTCCCAGATACAATATCCCAGGCGGAGTAACGGTCCCTACAACTACCATTCCGAAAATAAAAATGATGTTCACAACCGGGGAAATAATGAAATAATTGTTCAAGCATGGTGTACATTCCCACACCAGGCCACACCTGACAAAGTAACATCAAATTGGGGTTAATAGAGAGTCGAAGGAATTAATAGAGAATTGGAAACAAAAGGTCAAAATGTGACGGTTTGAGTTCAATGCAAATTTAAACTATTTTTTGTAGAACACATGCTGGACTCCTAGTTCGCGCTTTGCGGAGACAACCGTGTTTTTGGCAAAAAAGCCATTTTTTCTGCATTTTGGCAACAATTTGCAATCAAAAAAACTTCGTTTGGCTAGCCAACGTTTCAGAATGATTGTGAAGCCTTGAAAAAACATAGCCAAAGGCTAAATTGGGAAGCCAAACTGTTATAGTTTATCCACAGATTATACAGTGGGGGACATGATCTAGTGGAAAAAATACCATTGGGCATCCAGGAAGCATCAAAAAATGTGGCAAAATACCTCCCTCTCCAAATGAAAAAAACTCAGATTTTAAAAGCGCGCCCGCTCTTTTTGTGAGGAAAAAGGGCGCGCCCGTCAAAAACGAAGTTTTTCCACTTGGAGGGGGAAGCATTTTACCACATTGATTCTTCCCGGGTGCAAAATGGCACGTTTTTTGCCACTGGATATAGGTCTTCGACTGTAACAATGGTAGAAAACACCTTTCACAGCCCTTAGGACATATTGACTAACCAAAGACCGTTGAATTTCTCGGCTACCAAACACAAGCAAAAATTTTACACTCCAAATGCCTCCAAGGCCCAGAATGAGTGCAAAGTTTCGCAATATCTAACAACAAGTCACACATGGGACCCTTACCTTGTGAAAAGAACAACTCGTTCGTTGCTACAATCTTCAACAAGCACCCACTTGTGGTGAAACATTTTTAGATGGAAAGATAACCAAGTATGTGTCATTTTAATCACCACTCGAACTATGTGGGCAGATAAGGTGCAATCTTTAGCAGGACAAAGTTTTTGTGACCAGTGGAATTGCAAAACTACTGTGTTTTAAAGGGACATTTCTGAACGCTGTGTCGGCTGTTGTTGGTTCACAGCAAAGTTTCATCTAGGAACACTTATTGCTACAAAATGTAGAGGAAATCTGAGCGTGGCACGCACGTGAAACCCATTATTTTTGGTGCCAAATATTACATCAGTCTGTCGGGAAAACAGTGGCGGGTTGTCGCAGCAAAATGTCTCGTCGAAGAAAGCATCCTGGCACTAGATTTCCTGCTGTGGCTTGCCGTCACAAAACGATGATAGGCCGCTATTTTACTCACAAAAACCGCCAACACTCGACGGACTGATACTAGTCCGTTCGCAAGTCGCAGAGACCGCTAACGCTTATTCAACTAAATTCAAAGGTTTTTCAATACGCTCAAATTTCTCGGAAACTAACAAATCTAAAAAACCCCAAAAATGATTTATGACTTGGTGACTCTCCCAAACTTGCCGCAGGTCTAAGAAACCAAGTCGTAAGCAGGCATATTCAATTACCGAGGCTCAAAAGGACAATTTGTTTACGAATTAAGGCTCCCACGTAGTTGCACCTGTCAAATTTGTGTATTTTCAAGTTCAAAAGGAATTCTAAAAGACTTGACATTAGCGGTATAGTAAATCTTCAGACAAATTTTTCATTAACAAAGCCTAATGGGATTTTTTGCAACGACATATTTGAAATTTCGGCGCTGTGTCTTTTTCGGTCAGCGACAGTTCTGGTAAACGATACTATGCGCGGTTATATTTATTGTTATTATTTAACCACGCGATGTTACAATAACTCAAAATAAGGAAAACTAGCGTTAGAAATATCAAAATTAGGAAAAGCGGGCATATTGCAAGTCTTCGCCAAGTCGCGGCCGAGCCTTCGCCGAGCATTCAGCAACCACTCCACGACTCTGCCAAGCCTTGCAGGCATTTCCTACAATCTTTTTCTTTGAGTATTTTCTTGCCTTACGCCCCGTATCGATCGATTCTGTGCTGATCCGAACTGTCTTGAAGAAAATCTGAACGTCGCACTTGACGCATCTTCCTTATTATGCATCTTAAGGAACAAAAACGGTAAAAGAAAAAAATAATAATACACGGCAAAACTACAAAATCCAAGAAAATTCACCGGTTGAGACGGTAAACCCTGCACACAATATTCAGGAACTTTTTGATGCATTAATTATGTAACGTTCCAAGAATGACACCAGGGTCCAATTTCCTATTCGAATTCTGAATCGAATAATTCGACCGAAAGTGCAAAATTCCAATTTTTGGGAAAATTGTCATTTGGGAGCAATTTTTGGTCCGGGGTTCGGTTGCTTGATTGCTTACCGGGATCTCTGGAAATTTGAAATTTCCATGTTTTTTCAATTGCAAACATTTTGAAAAAATCGGAAAAATGTGCCATGAATGGCGTATAACTGCGATAAGTCCCTAAAATACGAGGAGAGGGGTATTCTATCCTTAAAACTTGCTGCTAAGCCGTTTCATGCATGGACTTTTTTGCGGCTCACAGCGCATTCTTCCACTTTTTTTACTGTGAAATGCTTGTCACGCTCGCAAAATTCGTGGCGACGATATTGAAGAACCTTGCACCGCGGCGATTTTTGAATTTCACAGTTGCGACAAAAAGTCAACGCACTTTTGAAACGGCGTAGTATTATATAGTATTTCCGCTAAAGTTAAAAAGGTATAGAACTAACAAAAGAATTGCTATTACGCTTTTTCAAAAGTGCAGACACATTTTCCGGCCTTTTTTGCACCGCACAGTGCAAGTTTCGTGTTCCCCGCGCGACGCGATCCGATTCGAAACATTTTGCACTGTGCAATTTCAAAAATTCGCGCCGGCTCCGTTGAGAAAAGCTTGCGTCGCAGCGATATCCGGTTGCACAGTGCAAAAGGTCAAAATGCACCCCGCAAAAGGGAGTTTTGTGCACGGTGCGGCCCACGACAAAATGTGTCTGCACTTTTGAAAAAGCGTAATATTTGGACTATGGACGTGTGGAGAATTTAACAGAGTTTTGCAACTTGAAGGATCGCCCGGAGATTTCCAAAAAACAACCATCTCAGAATCTTTTGATACTTTTTATATCTGTTGTACTAGGATAGCTGAACATCAGCACAAATTTTTCGTTATGAGAAGCTTCAATCGGTAAAAAACTTTTTAAAAGTTACTGAGCGTCACACTTGGAACCGAAAAAATCCTCCTTTTCGTCAAATATCGTTATTGAAAATGTCAGAAAACCTCCAGGAGATAACGTTCGTAGCCTCAGGTGTATTTAATTTCATGTATTTTGACTTGTATTTAGAATTTTTTCTCAACCGCGATAATCGCCCGACCGACCTCCTTCCAAAATATTTTTTGTCGACAATGACGATTTTCCCAAAAATTGAAATTTTGCACTTTCGGTCGAATTATTCGATTCAGAATTCGAATAGGAAATTGGACTCAGTTCTTTTTAAAGAATTTGAAAAGACATACGTGAGAATAAAGGATCAATTCAAATTTTGACTGTTGATACCTTAGGAAGTAAGTCAAATTTTTTACAATATCTTTTCTGTTTCTGCAAAACGCGAACTAGAGAAATCCAACGATCTTTCCGGCCGAGAGAATAGGCAAAATGCGGAGGATATACCTACTATACCAGGGTAATCATTTTTGACTGAAGGAAATATAAAGCTACACTAAATGTTTTTCAATATGGCCCAGTTGTACTCGATATTACCGTAATACAACTGATTAAAAAAGAATCCCTACAATCTGTTTTTGTGTCGTTGTAAAATGCATGTTTAAAAACAGCGAAAGAAACAAAAGTGGCCTAAAGAGTCCTATGAATAGTAAGGCAGTAAACTGAATGTTACTCCTTGTTATACAGAGAGTAACGAACAGAGATAGAAAGCACAGTTGCTATCATGGAATAAAAAAAGTTTACCACGCCCTGACTATTCGGGCCTACAAAATATTTAGATCGGTGCGCGATATAAGGCAGAGGGTGGCCCGGAACAATGTCTTAGCAGTTGCCTACAAGGCGTGGCAAATCCACCGGAAGCTTGGCGGAGACGCGGCGAAGGCTCCGCGGAGGTTTATCGAGAGCTTTCTATCTGTATGTACATTTTTTTAATCATAGCCATGATAACCTTCGTGGTCTCTGATCCTGAGCTACGAGCCACCTGCTGCCCTAGAGAAAGGGCAGCAGGTGGCTCGAAAAACAAAGATACAGTAGCTTTCTTCCATATTATAGGTGGAAGTACATGTGAAGAGCTCAAATCGCCGATGAACTATTCTATGGAATACTGTTGTAGGACGGTCTCACTGTACCCGCCTTCAAGAACATCCGCTAGCCTCATTATTTAGTTACTGTAAGCTTTATAAGACTATGCATCAAGGGCACGGCTGACCAAAAATCAAGAGGCCAGGGGAGGGAGATGTTCAAGATATAAAAAATTTCAAAATTACCTATAGGCCCTTTTACCATTTCATCTTCGACCCGTCTTGGCTATCGTACCCCTTCCCCCGCGCTTAGCTTTGTCCCTTCGATGCGCCATGCCAATATATATGGCCGGTTGACCATGTTTCAAGGGGATACCACACTCACTGCCTGCCTACATTGAAAATACCAAAAACTCATCGAAATGCTCTCGATCGGCCTAAACTCCGGAACGTTTACCATCAACACGGAACTCCAAAACCCCATCTGCCAAAAGTGCAATGACGATTTGAAAAGGAATGCGGTTCGCGAATTTTTAGAAACCACTTGTAGCTACAGTGTCGAAAATAAAACTTGTAGTCGATCGTATCCGGCATGTGAAGTTGGAAAACAGGTACATTCGGGGCAATGAACAAGTGCCTTTGTGTGTAATCTTTTTTATTTTTGCTGTAATTTTCGTTGTGTTGAAGTCGAAAGTTCGAGTGGTTTATCCGGTTCAGAAGAGGGCCAAAAGAGGAGAGAGGTTTGAGCGAACGCCGTTACAAGAGTAAAAATAACGTCAAGTATGACACTCAGATCAGAATGAAAATGGTGACAAAATTAGTACAAGATTTTCTGTCGCATATGATAGACCTCAAGCCCGCGATTTATGGAAAACCCGAGATTTTTAGGACAGAATCTGGCGAAAATGGGACACTTTTTCGCAAATTTTGATATGAAAAATTTCATGCCTAATTCTCGGTTAGTGCTTCCGCAAAAAAATCAATTTTTTTCACGCGAAACTGGCAAGGATATGGACAAAAAGTGTTGCTTTCTCAAAGGATTAGATCCAAAACTTCCTTGGATGACGGGTCTTCAGATTTTTTCATCTTCGATGGCGGATTTTCTGGATTTTAAGAGTCTTTGAATGCCCGAGATTTCATTGAGGTGTCCTAGAGAGTACTCCTGGCCATGTACAGCCGTTGTTTATACCAGTAGCACATCTTAAACGAATGTCATTGTGACAGATTTTTTTGGAGACACAACGAGTCTGTCGAGAAAATAATGAGCACTCTTTCGCATCGAAAATCACATTGCCGCGAGATTTAGCGACATTGTAAACATTATTTTCCCGACAGCTGAGAGAATAGCGATAAATTACTGTACGTTTTCAGGCCCCTGTTCTCGATGGACTGCGGTACGTTGCGTCACTTTTCCATTCAAATTATTTTCCCGACAGACAGTAAAAATTGTCTTATTCGTACACGGAAAGCCTCTGGCCTTCGGGAAATTTCTCCTCTGATAGTTTTGCCCTAATCAAACTCTTCCCACATCATCCAAACCTATAATTCTTGTGCTCTATTGCTTGTGATATACAGCTGAACTCCCCAATTCGTCTTCTAATTCCGGCTCTTTATCAGCGATTAAAATGGGTTTGTGTCGGAGCTTCGAACCACATCATCATGTGCCTTCGAGCGGGCATTACACTAAACAAGCAATCGCCGTGTTCCTCCTCTTTATCAAAAGCGGAGCGTGGTGATTTTTGTAAACAATCGCTGTTCAGTTGTGTGTTATACATGCCAGACGGTGGTGTATTGATTGCAAAGGGTTCACCGGGGAAGTGCTCAAAGTGCGACGCTCGAGTTTCGATGAAACTTATCACAATATAAGAATTTCTTTTTAAAATTGTTATGTCATGTTCCTAGCTCGCGTTTTGCAGAAACGACTGACATTTTTAGGTTGTTTAGGTCGAAATTTGCCAAAAATACGCTATTTTTGCAAATTCTTTTCCACAAAAACATTAGTCCCTTTTATTTACCGCAGAGAGACAAAGTAATAAATCTGGACGCTAGTTTTGCGGTCGGGATGCAGTCAACCAGTCTTTTCTTTACATAAAAAGATTTGTTTTGACTTATTTAAAAAGATGGCGCTTAAAAAATTATGTCAAACTATCGGGCCGGGCTTCGGAAATTTTAGATTTTTTAATGGCCAGCCCGGGGCCAATGCGCTATCTGAAAGTTTGCTAGTTAGCTGAAAGCGGAAGGGCGCACCTCTGAAAACAAGCTTTCGCAGCTTGCCGAAGCTAGCTTTCAGCTTGTTTTCGAGCTGCGCCCAAGACGCGAGCTGCGCTCGTGCAAGTTCTCCGAGCTGCTCCCTATGATTTTCTGAAACTTTCGGTTTTTCCTCGGCTACATGTCTCCGGAATCTGTGAAAGATCTAAGGGTTGCACTTCGAGCATTTTCCTTATTGAAGGACAGTAAAGAGACAAGCCACTTTTAAATCTCGCTCTTTACGGCATGGGAAACAAACTTTCTCCGCTCCCCACTGTTCGCTTTTCCCGTTTCAACGCTCTTATTATTTTTCGGCTCAAAAAAAAGACCTCGCTTGCCTCGAACAACAAACTTATCTTTTTTCGAACCTTGGACCTAAAAGCGTTCTTTTTCCGAGTTTCATAATAAATATAATATCTTTCTTCTCGAAAAAATATTATTTGTTTTCTTTTAGAATGGGGAAGATACTCCTTTCCGTGTTGACTGCGGTGCTCGGCGTCACACTTTACTGTGTTTTCAACCGGTCCGAAACCAAAGTGGACTTCCCGAAGACGGGATATTATGGAAGCGGAGAGCCAAAGCCGGACGACACCAGTATTAAGCCGTTCAAAATTCAAGTCGCTGACAAGGACATACAGGTGAGGAGTTTAACTCAAAGATAAGGGCTTCTAAAATGGACCAAGAAATTGTGCAACGAACTGAGATACAACAAGGCGTTTTGTACGTCAATCCAGCGTAGCTGAAGCTATTTTCTGACCAAGAAAATAGCTTCACGTCAAAAAAGTTCTTTCAGAAAATTGAAAAAACAAAGAATCTCTATTCATTGGTTTTTTTTGCGAAGTGCCACAGAATTATCGAGTTAGAAAGATTATTTTTCTCTTCGAAAAAACATTTTTCTCAAAAAAAAACTTTTTCTCTAGAAAAGTTTTCTTCAGTGACTCGATAATTCAGCGACATTTCGTAAAAAATCATTGATCCGAGATTCCTTGTTTTTTTCATTTTTTCTTTGACGTGAGCTTCAACAACTCGCTTACCAACATGTACATATGTAGAGCATTTTTACAACAAAACCCCTCTATAGCGAATTATTTTTTTCCTTTCCATTCGTTGTATATACAACAAACAGCAGCGGAACTGATCCATTGTCAAAAAACGTACAGTTTTGCATCCGGGAAGTATCAAAAATGTGGCAAAATGCCTCCCCGCCAACTAATAAAAAAAGCTCTCTATGGAAGGACGCGCCTTTCATATCACAAAAAAAACGGGCGCGCTTTTGAAATTGGAGTTTTTTCACCTCGAGACGGAGGTATTTTGCTACCTTTCTAATGCATCCCGGATGCAAAATGGCACATTTTTTGCCACTAGGTCAGCTCCACCAGTATATTTACGATAAAAATTTATTGCAGGACCTAAAAGACCGTCTGAAATCCGCTCGAATTGGTCATCAACAACTGGAAGACGTTCCCGACTTCGAATACGGCTTTCCATTGTCAACCCTTCAACAATGGCGCGATCACTGGCTGAACAAGTACGACTGGCGCAAGCATGAAGCCCAACTCAACGCTTTCCCTCAATTTACCACGCAAGTTGAAGGGCTGCGGATTCATTTTATTCATGCGAAGCCGCCCGCCGGCTATAAGAAGGTGGTCCCGCTGCTTCTGGCGCATGGCTGGCCTGGAAATGTCTATGAGTTCTACAAGCTCATCCCCATGTTGACCGACCCTAAGAAGCACGGGCTAGGAGACAAGGTGGCGTTTGAGGTAGTGGCACCGTCGATTCCCGGCTACGGATGGTCGGAGGCGAGTCATAAGAGAGGTGAGTTACTGTGCTCACAAGACGAGTACTCTAGCTCTTCTTGGAAGGGCTAGAGTACTCGCTGAGCTGAAATCAGCGACGCGCATTGCGAGACAACAAAAGTTTTCTTTGCACATAAAATTAGTAAGGGCTGGTACTCCAAGTGGGCCCCTCAGATTTCACTGAAACTTGTCACAAGTTTGGAATGAGGCTTTCTAAGGCCCTTGCGAGACTCTTAGCTGGCACTTTGCAGAAACGGCCAAGAATTTTAGGGATCTTTATATCGAAAGTAGGAAAAATATGAAATTTTTGGCAAACCTAAACTTGATTGTATAGTCTTATATGTTATAAAATACAATATCGGAATTGCCCATTAAAACCTCGGCTATATCTCCACCTCTCTTCAGGTCTCTCCGTTTTCGTTGTCGCCCGAATCTTCAAGAAGCTGATGACCGACCGCCTCAAATTCCCCAAGTACCTGGTTCAAGGCGGTGACTGGGGCTCGGTTGTGGCCAACGCACAAGGCAAACTGTACCCGGAGAGCCTCATCGGCGTCCATCTCAACCTCGCCATGTTGAACATGGCGCATCCGGCGACTTTCATCCGGCAAATTATCGGATCCTACTTCCCATCGCTCGTCTTCGAAGACCCCGCGTTCTCGGAGTTTTCGCTCAAAAAGGACCTCTTCTTCATGGTCAAGGAGTCGGGTTACCTGCATATTCAAGCCACCAAGCCGGATACGGTTGGTGTGGGACTTAATGATTCGCCACTGGGATTGTTGGCTTATATTGGCGAGAAGTTTAGCACGTGGACTAATCCCAGCTTTGTGCAGGCCAAGGATGGAGGTTTGGAAAAGTAGGTTGTGGCTCTGGTTTGATATCAGTCTGTCGGGAAAATAATGTGGATTTGTGTATGTTCTTTTACTGGGGTATCTCCGTTTGAGAGACTAATCGGCACAGCGGCTAAAATAGTAATTTATCTGTCCTCTTCGTATCCATTTCTCATTACGTATGTTTTGGACAGTTAAAAAATAAAAACTTTCCATAGTTCTAACACAAAAAACCGCTTGATTTAAGGTTCTTCACCAAAGACGAGGTCCTGACAATCATCTCCATCTACTGGTTCAACCAGAACATCCTCCCCTCTCAACGGCTGTATCGCGAGAGCTTCCACAACCCGGACTACCTCAAATTCCAAGAGTAAGTTTTATAGATATTATGTTTCATGCCAAATATCAAGATGTAAATCGCATTGTAATCAACCCTTCTCTTCAGTATGTACAACTCGGCCCCAACGGGAGTCTCCTACTTCCCGCACGATCTTGTCGCCAGCCCCAAGGAGCTCCTTCTGCACTCCATGAACTTGACGCACTATACTGTACAGAAGGATGGCGGTCATTTCGCGGCTTTCCAGCTGCCCAAGGTGTTGGCTGAAGATGTATTCAAATTTGCGGCTTCAAGATTGTAGACATTTATTTGGAGATACTCACAAATTCACAGTAGGATTTGGATTTATTTTCTGATCAAAATAAATATGAGGAAAGATAGTTGGATTCTTTACAGACAGGGGCGGAGTTAGGGGGTGACGCCAGGCCAGGAAAATATAGTAATTGTGGGGGCCTAGTCGGGTCATCATAAAATTTTTTGATGATTTACCCCTTTTCTTCCTGCTAATCAGTCTGTAGGGAAAATAATGTGGACTTGTCGCAGCAAAATTCCTTGTCAAATCTTCGGTTGAGGGCCTTGCAAGTCGATGATGAGCGGTTTTAAGGCGCCACAACGAACAAGCAACTTTTGGATGGACATTTCCCCACGTTTGGCCAGCGCTATGGGGACAAGTTACATATCAGTCTATACGTTATCATATCACCCTTGCATAGTCACATGATAGAACATTCTAAAAAGTTCCACAACTTCCATAAATTTTCCTAAAAATTTTGGGGAATACTTTTTTACCAACCTAATATATTGAACTTAAACTTGGGCTTTGAACTTTGTAAACCCCGGTAAAACCTTTTACTTTATTACTATTCAAGCTGAATAATTTTTCGAAAAATCTCCTCAAAAGCCTCGTGCTTCAATGTGCCTTGAATCAGCCTCCATTTCTCACCAGAAACATCATGTTCAAGTGGGCCAATGAAAGATGATTCGGGAGTCTGCTTCAGAGCAAGCGCTAGCTCTTCACCGGCTTCGGATTGATAAAGATATGACAAATCATTGTCGGAAGAAATGGAAACGATTGGCGATAATTTCTTGGCAGTATTCTTGTCGCAGTGAAGTATTGATTTACCCGTTAAGAGGTTGGCAATTTTCTGGAAAATAAAGGTTTTAGATTTCTCCAAATTGCGACAAAACTATTCGTATTTTCATAAAGTGCACGGAACAAATTTAGCTCACCACAAACCGCGTGTCGTTTGACTCAACAATTCCAAAGTTGTTTTTGTAGAACCGCGATTGCACATACATGTTGTCGACCAACGAATAGTCGACTTTTTCCTTGAATTCTTTCGAAACCAAACGTAGACTTAAAACGTCACTTTTGTCCAAGTCTAGAGCAGCAGCAACGAGGAAGGGCCTGCAAATAATGTTGCATATCAATATGTTATTTTCATAAAGTGCATGGACACTTTTTTCGTTTTTGCACAGAGCATTAATGTGCGTCTGTCGGGAAAATAATGTGGATTTGTTATGCCTTAAAATCGCCCTTCGGTACTTCGCTACAGATCCACATTATTTTCCCGACAGACTGATAGTATAATAACTGATAGTACAATACTGTATAATATCAATCTGTCGGGTAAATAATATGGATTTTTCGTGCCTCAAAATCGTCCATCATCACATTGCGAAGCTTTGCCAAAGCCGGGGATTTGGTGCGCGACAGCGACAAGACAAGGAATTTTGCTGCGACAAGTCCGCATTATTTTCCCGACAAACTGAAAAACCAAAAAACCTACACCAGCCGAGCAGTTTGTTTCTCCGCCAAAAAAGGTCCAGCTTTACGCCATCGATCCTCTTCTTGATACAGTGTTTTCAGCTGCTCTACAAATCCCTGTACGTCAAGCTCCAAGTAATCTTGCAGCTCCAAAGCTTCTCGAAGATGCAGTTCAAGAGCTTTGATTTTAGTTTCGTCATCAAGGAGAGCCTCCACTTCTTCCAAGCTTGAAGACGCATTGTTTTCAAATAGGTTGCAAAACTCGATAATCATCAGCAACCTGTCTACATTGTCCATGAACAGCCTAAAAATGAAAAGCCGAGTTTGTATTTACATATTTCCGTGCGACAAGTCTGTCGGGAAAATACAGTGAGGGACCTGATCCAATGGCAAAAAAACGTCAGATTTTGCATCCCGGAAGGGACCAAAATGACTCCAAACCCTTCCCTTCTCTAAGCTAAAAAAACTCCGCTTTGAAAAACGCGCCCTTTCCTTCAAGGCGGGCTCTTCAAAGCGGGGTGTTTTAGCTTAGAGAAGGGAAGGGTTTGGAGACATTTAGTCCCTTCCCGGATGAAAAATGAAACGTTGTTTGCCGTTGGAGCACTCAGTCGCATAGGAAATTGCATCTCCGCCAAGAAAAAGAACTTTCCTCGCGGCAAAGCTCATTGATTTTCGCCGCGATTGACACAGCGACATTGCACTCACAATTTTCCCGACAGACTGATATTTTATCATCAAATGCAACGCGCTAACGCACTGTGCATTATCTTCATTTCGAACAGTGCAAACCTCAAGTCAGGGAGAATAAATCTGCACGTTGCAAAAATCAAGAAACTGCATAGTAGAAAGAAAACTTTTGTTTCCTCACAGCGTAAACATTTTTCTGCGACGACCCGCCGTTGTTTTCCCGACAGACTGATAATCACATTTAAAGATAATACGACAGGAAAGTTGAGTAAAAATTCAACCAACAAAAATTCACTCACGTCTGAAACGCCTCTTCCGTCTCTTTTGCCAGCTTCTTTGCCAGCATTCCAAATGGCCATGTGTTCAACGTTGCGTCTAGATCGGCAAACACCAAGTTATGGAATTCCTCATTGTCAGGAGTCGTAATCAATTCGCAAGTCCATTTCTCATCATCCCGAGTCAGATGATAGTCGACTTCGGAGCCAAAGTTCTTTCGGATAAACCTTGCCGCAGTCTCCGAGATTTCATAAACAAAAGTTTCACCGTATTCATAGTCACTTGCAGATGAAGAATCAGTGTCTGAGCTGGACTGTGTAAAATCGCTGCAGTATGAGTCTTCGGTGTTTTTCTCCACTTTATTTTCTTCATGCTCGGGGAGGGAGGACATTGCAAAAACTTTGCAAAGAAGATACTTGAAATAACGATGGAATTTCCGTACCAGCTCTTCTGGAAATTTGCCAATTTCAGCCCGGCGACCTTCCGGAAAAAACTAGTACGACAAATTGCAAGTAAACGTCGTCTTCGCGAAATTACCGCGAAAATTACCTTGTTCCCACCTTGCCATTTTTAGGCCTTGCCTGCGTAGTACCCCCTCCCCTCTAGCTACCCTTCCAAAGACAACCAGAAAAGATTCCCCCAAGCCCAAAAACAGCGGTTTCGAACGAGGAAAAAGGGAGAGCCAAACAAAATAAAAGATAAACTACAAATTCGGGAACACCAAAGTAGAGTGGCGTTGTTTACGGGTTTGCTGACCGGATGAATCATCCAAAGATAGACTATAAAACATGCATACGTTCCGTTCGTTTGATATGTACATTCAAAGCTACATGAGCTGTTTTACCGTCAAGTACACCTTTACAAAGGAGGTGATCGAAGCTCAGATTTTGACGAAAATCAACGTAAATTTAGATTTAGGGTTTCTAATTGCGTATTGCAGAAACGACAGAGACTTGCCGAGAAGTGGGAGCTTCATTCATATTTTTTATTCCCTACGCACCATAAACGGGTCAAACTCTTACCGTTGATTTCAAGCTGGCTGCAACAATTTAAAAAAAATTTTATTTACAGGGGAAGTACTCCAAGTGCGACGCTCAGATTTGCTTTAAATTTTGCACACACGCCGGGTATGGACGAAGTATCAATTCCTGAAAGTTTTAGCTCGCGCTTTGCGGGCGCCGCCGAGATATCGAACGATTTTTGCCGCCGAGAGAGCACGCTAAACGTGGAGATCGGTCAGAGAGAAAAACGCTTTTTGGTCATAACTTTGACAGTTTCGCGCGGAAAAATTTTATTTTTTGTAGAAACATTATCCTTTACGGTAGAAATGGGCATGAAACTTTTCGTGCCGAAAAATTCGGCAAAAAGTCCTAAAATTTTACTTTCGATCTAAAAATCTCGGTTGTTTCTGCAAAGGGCGAGCTAGGATTCTCGCATATATCTTAGAAAAAAGTTGTTCTGTGCCAAGTTTCATCAAAATCTGAGCGTCGCACTTGGATCACTTCCCCTGTCAGTTATCCAAGTAAATACATTATCAAAAATAAATACATTATAGCTTTTATTGATAAACCGAGAGCTTGTTCATGAGATGCTTCATTTTCTTGGGCATCAGCACCGTTCCGCCGCTCAGCACGGTCACCACATCCCGCATGCTAGGCCTTTCCTTGGGGTTCTCGGCCCAACACTCTTTCATGATGTCCTGGATTTGCGGCGGCAGGTCCGACGGGATCTCCATGCGCGTCTTCGTCTCCAACAGCATTTTCCGGACCTCGGCGGTGGTCTTGTCCGGATATGGGTCCAGTTTGCCGTGTTTGTACACCTCCCACATCAAGATCCCAAAGGCCCACACGTCCGTCGCCTTGGAGAAGGTGTAGGAGCGCAGCACCTCCGGCGCCATCCACTTTACTGCCATCTTTTGCTTCCTAATGTACGAAAATTGATGATATCGTCGTAAAAAACCTACTTCTGGTCGCGCAAATCCTTGGTTTTGACGGAAAGTCCAAAATCCGACACTTTTACCGTAAAATCGGCGGAAAGTAGGCAATTTCTGGCCGCCAAATCTCTGTGAATCACGTCTAGGGCATGTAGGTACTCCATTCCCTTTCCTGCGTCCACCAAATACCTAAAAATGCAAAAAGTAAAAAAATCAAGTTTTCGTGGTGGGACCCAAAACTTCTAAAATTTTTGAAAGGAATGTCTTGTATGTACTAAAAACGCCTTGTAAGGGGTTAATTTGCCTCTTTAAAAAGTAAAAAAGAATAAAACCAAAAAATCAATTCTTCGTGGTGGGACCCAAAATTTTTCAATTTTTACAAAAAAATAGTTAATAAACTCTAAAAACAGCTTCTAAAGGGTCCATTTACTTATTTAGAATTTCAAAAACAATCAAAACCAAAAAATCAAGTTTTCGTGTTGGGACCCAACATTTCGAAATTTCCCTAAAAAATCCCAAAAATAGCCTTCAAATATCTCCCTTACTTATTCAAGACTATAAACGGATCGTTTTTGCTCGTATTCCTCAAATGATTCCTCAAATCGCCTCCGGGGCAATACTCCAAGACCACCATAAACGGCTCTTCGGTGGGTGCAATTCCCAGCAACCCAACCACATGGGCGTTCTTGAATTTTCGCTGAATCGCCGCTTCCTTCATGAAGTCGGAGCGCTCCTTCTTCCCCATCTTTCCTTTGAGCATCTTCACCGCCACTTCGATCGTCTTCTCTTCCGTGTGCAGTTCGCCGAGGAAAACCTCGCCGAAATGGCCGTTTCCCAGCTTCTTTTTAGTCGTAATTTGCGAGTGAAGAAGGTACCAATCGGGTCGCGGGGCGGGGGTGAGCAGTTTGGTGCCTTCTTTTTGGATCTCGCCCTTGGTCAGCTGAAAACGGGATTTTTAGGCAAAAATTCAAATTTTCGCAAAATTTAAAACATTTCAACAAAAAAATGTAGAATACGGATTCTTCAGCCTTTCTTTGAAAGAGTTTCATCAATTTTTTCGAATTTTAAATCAATTTTTTCGAATTTTAAATTCTTCAATTTCTTGGCATTCTGCAACAATCCTTTGAAAATTGCAAAAAGATTATAAAAACATAAAAACAAAAGAATAACAGACTCATGAAAAGTCGAAAAAATACATTAAAGTTTTGAAATTTCAAATTTCCCGCCAACTTTTCAAATCTTTGGCATTCTGCAACAACCCATAAAAACTGAGAAAATTCTTGGAAATTGCCTAAAGAACCTTCATAATGATTAAATCAACTCCAGATTTCTAAAAATTTCAATTTCCCGCCAAAAAATTTCAAATTTTTGGCATTATGCAACAACCTCTTAAAATCATCCAAAAGTTCAAAAACTGATACAAAAACTCCATAGTCCAAAAATAAGCCAATATTCAATAAGCCAGACACTAGAAACGGCGTATTTTACCCCAACTTCCCCGCAACTCACCATATAAAAGCTGATCAACTTCTCAATGCTGTCGAATCCGCACTCCGGAATGAAAGCCCACTTGTTCTCTTTGTTCAATCGGATCAAAATGTGCCTAACCCTTCCCTTCCACCGTACCGACAACGTCAATCGCTCCTGCTGTTCGCCTTTTCCCACTTCCGTCTTGCGAACCAAAAATTGCCCATCCTGCTGTAGAATATGCTCAATTTCGTCGCGTGGCATCAACCCATGGTACCAGGTCCTCTTCTGCAGCGCCGTCAGCTCGATTGGAATCATTGTGCGGTAGCAATTCTCCTTGTCGCCCTTTGATTCCGACTCTTCTTCTTGGGAGTTGCCGAGGTCCAACGAAGTGTCATTTGTTACGGTTTTTTCTCTGGACAGGGCTGAAAAGTGAGGGGTAAAGAGGCAAAAAGTTCAGACAGCGTATTTTAAAAAATTTTAGGACGTTATGAACAAACTTTTTAATAGAAAATATTTTTATTTTTTTGACTAAAAAATGATTTTTTAGGGGGAAAAACGTCTTATAATGAATTGTAGAGCCTTTAAAAAATTGTGTAATCCAATTTCCTCATAATTTTTTTTTCAAAAATAAAAAAAATCGGAAAACAATAAAATTCTCAAAAAATATCAAAATCCCCAAAAAATCCCCATTTTGCAAAAAAAAAATTCAAAAGGTTCCTTCTCACCCCTTCTCGGCTTCGTGATCTTCTCCTTGGAGCCGGACCGATCCCTCTTCAGTCGACTCTCCTTGCTTCTTTTCCCAGCCTTGGTCTTGATGTCCTTTTTCGGCTTCTTCTCTCTGCCGATCCGCTCTTTGCCGACTCTCTCCTTGCTGCCCAGTCTCTCATGGCTGTCGGTTTTCTCGATTTTCTCATGACTTTCAAGGATGCCCTCGGCATTTTCCTTCGTAGCGAGTTGCTCTTCGGTGGTTTGGACGGTTTGAAAATTGTCCACGCGGACCGAGCTGTCCTCCTCGCTCGGCTTGCCGTCTTTCATGGCGGACTGGAGTGGGGAAAATAGTTAATTTGAGCCACCGGATCCCCAATTCATGGCTTTAGAGATGACTTATGGCAAAAACAATACTATCACTCTGTCAGGAAAATACTGAACACAATGTCGTCGCTGAAGTAAAGCATTTTGTTTTTCCAGCGACATAATTCATTTTCTCGGCGGTGATGCAATTTTCGAAGCGAAAGAGTGCTCATTATTTTCCCGACGTACTGATATCGTACTATCAGTCTGTCGGGAAAATAATGCGGATTTTTTGCGCCTCGAAATCGGCCATCATTGCGGCCAGGGGCCAATGCGCTCTCTGAAAGTTAGCTGAAAATGGTAGGGCGCAGCTCGGGAAAGTGGCACGGGCGCGGCTCGCATCTCGGGCGCAGCTCGGAAAAAACAAGCTTTCGCAGCTCGCCGGAGCTAATTTTTAGCTTGCTTTCGAGCTGCGCCCTATGATTTTCAGTAAACTTTCGGTTAGCGCATTGGACCCAGCTTTGCGACGCTAACCACGGCTGGATACCTGACGTGTGACTGCCACAAAACCCACATTATTTTTCCTACAGACTGATATGCGTATGATAAGAGCTTGTCGGGAAAATAGTGTGGATATGTCGCGCCTTGAATTCGGTCATTATCGCTTCGCGACAGCTAGCCACGGCTAGAGATTTGATCCGCGACTGCAACAAGGCGAGTAATTTTGCTGCAAAAAATCGAGATTTTTTTCCCAACTGACTGATTTCGTAAAATTTCATCAATTTTCATCGATTTCTTTGGCTGTTGAGACCAAAATTTTCAGCCCTCAACGCCCGATAAACCTGTTCCAAATCATATAAAAAGCCTCCCCTCCAACTTACAACACGATTTGACGGCACGACCACTCAAAGTATGATTTTCCAACCTTCGCAAGAAAGACCGCCGAAAACGCACCGTTCGCTAGCTGTAGAGGCTCGTAAAATGAGCAACTTACCCATCGCGAGCTCTTTTCTCTTCTCAAACATGGGTTTTCCCACAATTATGCATGTTTCTGACGATGAGAATTTTTTTATTTTGAAATCAAAAAAAAAAGAAAAAACAACAATTACCCGTTTATAATGCGCAATAAACCGACAAATTGTATGTGATACACTGTGTGGACGTGGAGTAGACCGACGATTAATGGACTGAGATTGTAATTTTTGAGGAATGAGTATGGGTTGACTACAATATTGCAAGCACAACTGGGTTTTGCCGTATAGCTGATGGCTGAATGTCAGTTTTGCTTTTTAAACCATGCTAAATACGGCTATATCCTTCTGAGATGACTGGGAAGGCGTCTAAAACTGGTTAGCAACGCAATCCCAAAATCCAATAATTTTGTGACACTTCGTCCAAAAATCCAATAATTTTGTGGCTTTTCGTCAAATTGGCAAAAGTCGATAGAAAATGATCCTGCAAGATAAAACTGACATTCAGCCATCGCGGTAAGTATTTTTTGGCGTGGTTTACCAGGAAAAAACAATATTTTTGTCATTTTAGCGTCAAATTCCGTCATTATGACGAAATTTTTGCGAAAAATTACCGAAACCCCGGCAAAATTCACCGGATTTACACGTGATTTGCGGATATCTAATCTAGTATCCGTTATAAATAAGGAATTTAGCTGTTCTGCTCCGGCTCTTCGCTGATATTCACCATGACCTTGCTGGGCTGGTTGTTGTTGTAGGAGATGGTCTTGATGTTGTTCATTTCCGGTTTATTGTTTGAGTTGATGCCGATGGCGCCCTCTTTTAGGGGATGGTTGTTGGCTTCGACGTCTTTTAGCGCTTGAATTTCCTCGATTTCGCTCAAATTTTGAGCATAAAGCGCGGCGAGACGACATTCTTGGCGGTAGAAGTGTTTGAAGTTGGCAACCTGGAAAAATACAGTGTTACAGTCGGTTCTGAATTGTTCAATGGGATTTTTGACGGATGGTTTCTGACTTATATAACTTTAGGACCCTATAAATCCTTGTCCAGAAAATGTGTCACGATGACATCAATTTAAATTGTGGCAATGGTATAAACACCGGCTTTATATGTCTGTTTGTACTCCCTAGAGTACCCACAAAAGATTTAGGTTCACAACTTTTGCAATGGGCAATTTGGATGACGGATTTTCTGGATTTTTTCAGCTATGATGACCTTTACTATGTCAGAAATTTTTTGACGTGCTCTGGGAAGTACTCTTAGCCATATGCAACCGTTTTTTACCGCTGGCACAGTTTGTAACAGATGTCATCGTGACACATTTTCCGGACACAGGGAGATTTATTTGTATTTTCATCAAGTTGATGGGAATTTTATCGCGGTTTGCACCGTGCAAAAAAAAGGTTTTTTACCCACCCATTTTGCACCGTGCATTTTACTTTTTTTCGTTTTCGCACTGTGCATTGAAATATCGCTGCGACATACACAAGTGCAAACGTGCAAACGCCTTTTTTGAGATTTGCACTGTGCGAAAAGAGAAATGCACTGTGCATTGGCGACAGGCGTGGGAAAAAGTTCAAAATGCACTGTGAAAAAAAACAAACGTTCCTGAACTTTATGAAAATAAACAACAAGATATATGTTTACTTACAATGATTGGTACTGGGAGAGCAAGAGTGAGGACACCAATCAAAGCGCAACAGGACCCAACCACCTTCCCTTGGGGACTTGTCGGCACCAAGTCGCCAAAGCCGACCGTTGTTATTGTTGCCTGAAAATTGATAATAATTACGAGGTAAGAGCATTGTATATTTCAAAAAAGAAACATAAAAAATAAGTGCAACCGTTACCACATACCATGACAAACCAGAAGGAGGCCGGAATCGACGTAAACTTGGAGTTTGGTTCGTTCTGCTCCGCAAAGTACATCCCGGAGGAGAACAGGACCAATGCGATCACCATGAAGAAGATGAGAAGGCAGAACTCCTGGATGGAGGCACGGAACGTCTTGCCCAGCACTTGCAGCCCCACCGAATGACGACTCAATTTGAAGATGCGGAACACTCGAACCAATCGGATTACCCGCAGAACGGAGAAGGAAATGGAAGACTTGGACTCGTGGCTGTTTTCCTCATCGCCGGACCTGAAATTGAGCACGTGTAGGTGGAAAAAACATGTATACTATTAGGCTGTCGGGGAGAGAACGAGCAAAATTTCGCTGCGCCGAAGAAATTTGATTTTTCCTCGACAAAATTCATTTTCTCGGCGGCGATGCGATTTTAGCTGCGACAGAGTGCTCATTATAGAAAAAGCGTCATAACTCCTTACCATATCAAGTTGAAGAAAAACGGTACCACAGCGATGAAGTCGAGCAAGTTCAGAAATGACTTGCAGAATTTGATCTTGTCTGGACAGCTGATGAAACGGACAATAAGCTCAGCGGAGAACCAGATGCAACAAACGAACTCGATGAAGAAGAAGGGCGAGGACCATTGACGCGACGTCATTTCCGACTCCTTGAAGTCCGGAATTGTTTCCAAGCAAAACGATATGATCGAACTGAAATATGTACGCATTATTTGATTGAGTTTTTGAAATTATAATAAATACAGTCAACTCGCTGTACCACGAACCGTAAGGGAACAGAAAAGTTCGTGTCCCGACTTTTAGGCTGATGACCGATTTATTATAACACAAAATCGATTGATACGGGGCATGGGTAGTTGAAGACCAAAAAAGCTTGTAGCGAGTGTCTAAGAGGCCTGGAAAAGCCAGTGGATGCAGGGTGAATAAGTACGACCTCATTTTCTTACTTGAGCTATTGCAAACCTTTGTTTTCTTTCCTTGGGTTTTTGTAAGATAGAAAAGACCAAAGCTTGCTGCAAAAAACAAAGATCCATAACTTTTTTTCTAGATATTATTGGTGTGAGTACATGTAAAATTCCTCAAAATAGGTGATAAGATATCCTAAGACCCGATGGATCCTATTATTTCTACTAACTAAGCGTTCTCCTAGCCTCCCCCTTGCATAAAACAACGAACCATCATTGACCCGAACTGCCGCTGGCCCAAAAAGTCGTAGCGTCAAAAAATGTAAGTATTTTTAGACAACATAGTAGCAGTATTTCCCACTTACACAGTAATAACAAACATCGAAATGAACGCCAAAATCCTCGCAGCAATGGAGGAGTCGGGGTGCTCCATGAGCTCCCAGATTTTTCGCTTCACTTTCCCATTCGGCATCTCCTCTTCGGCTGGCTTTTGATAGCCCTCCGACTCCCAGAAGTTGGACATTACATCGTTATCAAATTCATAGAATTTTAATTCGCGTAAAAATAAGTTAATGGGGACAGCTTCCGGTCGGATCACTTGGCCGTTCGTCTGGTAGATGTGCAGAACTGCTTCGAAGCTGAAATTGAGAGATCTTTGATCAGTGCTAGTGATGTGTTTTTTGGTTGATAGGGAAGGTGCTTTAAGTGGGGCGCTCAATTTTGAATCATAGCTTGTAGAAATTAAATTTTAATATTTTAATTGATCACCTATCAAACTGTTGGGAAAAATAATGTGGAGTTGTCGCAGCAAAATCTCTCGCTTCGTCACACAAAATCCTGCCGCGACAAGCCCTTGCAAAGCGCTGATGGGCGATTCCAAGCCGCGACAAATCCACATTATTTTCCCGACCCACTGATAGACAGTCATTTTACTGAACTTTGACTCCTTTATATCGTTGTGTTCCTCCTTTTTTCCGGAAGTAAATAAAACTTTGCTTTTGAAAGGCAAAATTCACGGATTATGCGGAGTTTGACCATGCGAGGAAGGGCAATAGCCAAGCCGGAAGTCAAAGCGCTCGGAGAGAAACGCCAAAGAACGCCTCCGAAGCATAAATTTTTTCGTGGAATTTGTTGTAAAATACGGACGTAATGCGATTTTTTTACAAGACCAAAATAGCTATTACACATTTGAATCTCGATTTTACGGCTCGGTGGACAAAATGTCACAAAATTTTTTTGCTTTCCCACATAAAGAAAGGAATGTAAAAATAATTTTTGGGCTGATTAGGATGTATTTTGCTAGCTATTTGACACTTTCAAACTGTTGCAAATTGATTTTCCGACGAGTTATAGAAAAAAATTTTGTGACATTTCGTTCACCCGGCCGTAAAACCTAGACAAATTGTTGCCTACCTTTGCCTGTGCCGATCAAAAAAGTACTCGTTTGTTGTGGAATTCCAATATCGTTTCCGTTTTGCCGGACATCCCAGTACTGAGCACGGAAATCGTCGCAGGGTCGACTCCATGGTTTGAAATCTCATTCCCGCCACGTTGATGGTGACAATCTCGTCGTCGGAGAGACTGGGTTGGCCCAGTTCTGGGACGAACTCGCCGCCGCGGATGGCTATCGACGAGGAGTCGGTTGATGTGTCCTTCACGCCGCCCAGCATCAACGACGATGGGTTGTGATGCCCGTTGGCGAGGGGCGACATACTGAAAAAATACAAGGGTTTTTTGAGCATAATGTTGTCTGTTGTTAGCTAGTAGCATGAGCTAGGGCTCTATTGGCGCTATAGAATAAGTTTTTTTGATTACTTTACCGCTGCATTTACAATTACAGCGAGAGTTATCAGTTTGTCGGGAAAATAATGAGCACTCTGTCGCAGCAAAATCGCATCGCCGAGAAAATGAATTGTCTTGTGAAAAAACCAAATTTCTTTTCAATTCAGCGGCGCTCTCGGCCAGCGATATTATGCTCAATATTTTCCCGACATGCTAACAAATCGCTATTAGAGCTTTCGCTTTCTCTAATTTTGTTCTTTGGCCTTGAGGAGGCGTAGTTAGGAAAGAAGAGAAATTTTAGAACAATGGACTACAAAATGGGCCTTTCAACAAGGACAAAGGCTATACGAAGCGTACATAGATATATATATATAAAATTAGTCAATTTGTTTGTTAGCCACGTGCTGTAGGCTCGGGAAAAAGACTATTTCTTTTCGAAAAAACAGAGAAATTGTGCTTTAAATAGGCATTACCAGTCTGTCGGGAAAATAATGTAGTTTTGTCTAGCTCCTAGGAATCGCCCATCATCAGCTTGCCGAGGCTGGAGATTTTGCGCACAACCGCTACGAGACGAGACTTTTTGCTGCGCCAAATCCACATTATTTTCCAGACAGACTGTGTACTAGCACCTCAAAGTCAAATCTCTGAGACAAAGAAATTCTGAGAAAACAAAACCTGTCTGCAACAAAACAATTTTCAAGGTCCCAAGACTCAACTTTGAATTAAAACCACTACGTGGCTGCATATATCAGTCTGTCGGGAAAATAATGAGCACTCTGTCGCAACGAAAATCGCATCGCCGCCGAGGAAATGAATTGTGTCACGGGGAAATCAAATTGCTTTTCATTTCAGCGATACGATCGGCTTGAGTGCTCATTATTTTCCCGACGACCTGATAAAAATGCCACAACAACGATTACCTTGTGACCGTGTTAACCTTGTCCTTCTTAAAACACGAACACAACGACGTTTTACTTTTCGTCTTCTCGTTGAGATAGATGACAATGGAGCGAGCCGAGCGCTCGTCATCGTCACCATCTCGCCCCGAATTTTGCCAGCCAAACATAGAAGAAAATGAATGATGATATCAGAGAAGATAGGATGTTTGAAATTTTAGATACGATGTAAACACAAAATTGGCTCCGTTTTGCAAAAAACAGTCGCCGAAGAAACCCCACCCCTTCCGCAAATGAGATTTCGGAAAAGGGCAATCCAGGGAAATGAGGAAATTTTTGGGACAACCAGCAAATTCCATGGAGATCAGGATGGGTCTGGGGGCGAGTTGGACGGGAAATTAATAAAGATGGGGTTGGATTATGAAAGAAGGAGCTCTCTAAAGCAACCTAGAAGTGGATGAAATTTTGTCGGTCTGTCGGGAAAATAGTGAGGAATGCTTTGCCTCGTCAAAAAAACGGCGCAGTCGCACTTCAAATCTCCAGCTTCGGCTTGCCGTGGCGAAGCGCTGATTGGCGATTTCAAGGCACGGCAACCCGCCAATATTTTTCCGACAGACAGATAAATCTCTGTGTGTCCAGAAAAGAGATGACACGCGTTTTCAATGTGCCAGTGGTGTTAAAAACGATTGTAAATCCGTCATCCAATTGCACATTGCGAAAAATTTGTAACTACTTTTTTATGAGTACTCTAGTAAGTATTGAAACTTTGAGGCCGAATCTCGCAAAAACCGCCCGGAAGATTGCTGCCAAAATTAAAATGTAAAAACCACGGAAATTTTTATGTTATCCTAGGCGGGAAGGATCCTTGGTAAGACGCATGTCAAAAAATTGTGTAGAGATGTTTCTTTGAGCTATTGCTCAAGACTAGCTGGTTAAAAATCGGAATTAATAAGACTACTGACTTTAGAGGCTCTCATACTTTACTATGCCATACATCTAGCTCTCTCTACGAAAAACATGCAACTTGCAATGTGTGGTACGGCAAAAATACCAAAAAAAGTTTACGCACTTTCTAATAAGCTTTATTCTGGAAAAGATAAATTCGAGTCGGCTCACAGGGCATGATTTCGGCAACGTGCCCTGTGAGAAAAAAGTTTATTTTGCATGTGCAATTTTTTGCTTTTTGCACCGTGCAATAGACTTTTTCGGACGGTGGCTTGATTTTTTTCGCACAGTGCAAACGCCAAAAAAGTACTCCATAGACTTAACGAACGGACTATTTATCAAGCCAACCCGCTAAGCTTGCAGAAAAGAGACTAAATTCTCCTCCACTCTCTCCCCAACATTAATAAACTCTTAATTAAGGCTTGGGAGTTAATTTTAGGACCCAATTTTAAGACGGCAAACCACCGACCTCGATTGTTTGCGCGCCTTGACAGTCTTCTGCCACGGCCCGCGGCGCTCCTCGTCCACATCCACCGACATGCTCAGCCCGTACATTCTCCGCAGATGCTGATAATGAAGGACCGATAAGAAGCGGAACGTTTTGCGGGCCAGATGTTTTGGGCTCCAGGAATTTGGAGAAAAATAAACCCCAAGTCAAAACACCGGAAACATTCGAATACAACGTCCTGCCCTGAGGGCGGCTTTGAGACGTTTGCGTAAGAGTGTTCACTTTAGAGTACACATGTGTGCGTTTGAATGCCGATTGAAGATGATGTGGAAGAGAGGTTTGAGAAGGTTATGATGAGGTCAAGTCGGAAGGTGGAGAGCAATGGGATCAAAGATGGGTTTGTACTAGATATACGTGGAATTTGGTGTGTGGTGGTGCGGCAAACGTAGATAGGTATCGAGGATAGACACAGGTTTAGGAACAAAGTTTATTGAGAAGACCACACCGAGAAGAGAAATGAGATTATGTTCTAATAATTGGTGACGAGACGTTCCTTTTATATGAGTTGGTTTATGCTAATTTCTGTGGGAGTTGTGGAGACCTTTGGGGTATTTTTTGAATATAAAGTTGTGGAGACCTTTGGGGCCCCACAAGAGGAGAAAAAAACTGTGTAAGCTGTGGAGAGAGGTGTAGGAATATATCTGCAGCCTTGTTGCTCTCTACATTTTTTATTCCATCGTATTCTACGCAAAATTCTATGACTTCTGAAGCCAACTTACAATTTACAATTATCGACCGGTCGAAAGTTATAAGCGATTTTCGAGATTTTTCGGAAATTTTCAGATTGAAGCGTGAAAAAGCATGTTTTACTTTGAAGGGTCATAACTCGACGTAGGATTGATCATTTTTAATGATCCTTTTTTTAAACAAAATGGTAACTACTAAGGAATAAAATGAGCTATTGCTCATAAAAATTGAACAGTCCTATAAAGTTATAAGCATTTTACATCCGCGAACTTAGCTGAACCACCCTGTATAGTAGCTAAAACCCCCTCGCCGAATATGGAATATGATATACCAAAAGTTACCAAATCTGATTTGTAAAATACGCTTAAAATTTTTGGGTCTTTTTGTCGAGAAAATAATGAGCACTCTGTCTCATCCAAAATCGTCTTACCGCCGAGAATATGAATTTTTGTCGAGGCAAAACAAAATTGTCTTTCATTTCAGCGACGCGTGCTCATTATTTTCCCGCCAAAAAGTTGAGATTGCCTTTTTTGCCCAGCCGGACTCAAACCCGCGACATTTCAATGTCCAGTCAACCACACTATCCACTAGTCTATAGAGACACATATGCCTAAAAAACGTTGAAACGACCGTAGAAGCCTTTATGCATGATCTATAGGCAATTTACAATTCCCGTCAGCTCTTATACGATCTGTTTTAAACTCACATTACAACACCTTTATCCTCCTCTTCCTCCTCATCTACATTGTAACAACTTTTTCGACTGCGTCCGGAGCCGCCACTCAGCTGATCGGGTGTGGTCATAACCCAGGCACGAACGGCCTTTTCCCGCACCGAACTCATCGGCTCGACCCGTGCGGCAATATTAACCTTCAAGTCCATGGTTAACGCCAAAATCAATAGATATTTGCAAAGGAAATCGGTAGGAATATCAAGAAGATCAGTAAAAAAGCTTGTAGGCAGCTGTTAAGGTGGTATTTGGTATAGAAATAGCTTTCTTAGTATGGTAAATATCTAATTTTATGTAGAAAAACGCAATTTTTTCAACTTTTGCTCCAGATGCAAAAATTTTAGTAAAAAATTTTTGACAATAGGGCTAATGTGTACGAGAAGTGCCTAATGTTTACTCAAATTGTCAGCGACTTAAAACTTAGGACAAACCCGTTTGTTTGAGCTCTAAATTTTCAATAAAAATAATAAAGAGCTTCGGAGGGCTTTTTGATAGTTATTTTTTTGAGTTCATCTAAAGTTTTTTCTGGAAAAAAATTAAAGAAAAATAGTTCAAATACGAAAAAAAATTGGAAATACGGTGAAATTGCTGCTCAATGAATGAAACGGGCCAAAAAATGTGTTTTCTGTAGAAGCATTGGAATATATGGAAGTTAATTTCAGCCCAAAATTGGCTCTCAAAATCTCAAAATCAATGAAAAAATTCCTCTGTGATACTTATTTCCGCTTTACAGAGCAGAGAGTAGTGTTTTTACAAAAAAAAAAAGATTTTTTTCCTTGCGAAACTGGCAAAGATATGGCCAAAAATGGTCATATCTCTTCTCTGTGACCGCTCTCCGCGTTTCGCGTACTTTCTTTGTCATAAAGTTATTCTATGATACCTACTCCTACAACAGAGAGCAGTGCTTTTACAACAAAAAATATTATAACTTTTTCACGCGAAACTGGCAAAGAAATGGCCAAAAATGGTCATATCTTTTTTCTCTGGCCGCTCTCCACGTTTCGCGTACTCTCTCGGCCGCAAAGATTGTTGATTATCTCTGCTGCAACTGCTAGTCTCGAACTAAATCTTCAGAAATCGCTATGTGACTCATGCCCAGCACAAAATGAAAAAAAAGTGGGCGTCTCACGTCAAACTAAGATAAGCTAAAACAGTCCGGTGAATGGATTGGCAATTTGCCAAAAAAGACGTGAAAAACGTTTTGTCGGGGAAGAAATGGGGAGTTTTTGGGACGAGAGAGTACGTTTTTGCGTGTCTTTTTTCTCTCTTTCTCTGTGAAATCGAGAGGAAGTGTAAGAACCCGATAGTGAAGAGTCTATTCCGGTCACCGGGCTCCTCAGTTTGTCGTGCGACGCACTTCAAACACTATTCTTATTATAAATTAATTTCTGCTAGTCGAAATTAACCTATTACAAAGGCTTCTAAAAACAAAGCGTTAAAACGCTATCCCAAAAATTCAAATTTCAGCAAATTTTACAAATCGTGTCATATCTTTTTTTTTAATAAGTCCAAAATAAAAAATTCTTTTTGCTTTCGATTAGTAACAACATTTTTAAGGCTTTCGTGAAAAAAAGACATCAAAATCTTGAATTTTATTTTTTGGTCAAAAAATGTCAAAAAAATAAATTTTTTTGATTTTGATGTTTTTTGTGACAAAAATCTTAAAAATGTTGTTACTAATCGAAAGCAAAAAGAATTTTGGGGCTAAGGTAGTACGTTTTAGATCAAACCCCCAACGTAGTAGATCAAACCCCCACTTACATTTTTTGTATTATTCTAATTTGTTCATTATGTGGGGTGTGAAACGGGCAAAACAGTGGGGGTTTGAACTACCTTTCGTGGGGGGCTGAACTACCGAAGCCCCAGAATTTTTTATTTTGGACTTATTAAAAAAAAGATATGACACGATTTGTAAAATTTGCTGAAATTTGAATTTTTGGGATAGCGTTTTAACGCTTTGCCAAAAATGGGGGTTTTTTTTGTTTTTTGATAGAATATAACGTATTTTATCAAAATATTTTCAAAAATGGATAAAGCCGCAAAACAATATGTAAAAAAATTGGTTTAAAATATACTAACATGTTTAGGGTACTTTCGTGGTAACTTATGGTAACGTTTGATAACTTTTATAAGAATAGCACATATACAGAAAAAATCCTCTTAAAATTTACTACTATATACCTTTTTCCATTTTTGAATTGAGCTATCCTATAAAAAAATACGAATAAATTAAAAAATCCGCAATTCCTTTTGCATCAACCTAATAATACATTTTTTCCATTTACAATTTGTTACACAAAAGTTTAAATCATTTTCCCCACCACCCTAACAGCCGTTCCTATTTTTTCCTCAAATAGCACGTAAACCCCTCTTTTCGGCCCATCGTTTCATGTTCAAATTGAATAGTCCTCAAAAATAAACACTAATGTAATTGCGGCGCGGAAATAACAGCTATCTTTATCCCAGCCGAATTTATTGGCGTTCCCTCCAAATGAGTTCAACCAGATGAAGGTTTCCCGGCGAAAGAAGATGAGTCTCGAGGATTTTTGGTGGCTCAAAAAACAGGGGAAAAGAGATGTGTGACTTGATTGATGGCCGAATTTTGATTTAATTGCAAGGGAATTGGAGATCGAGGAAGGCGAAAAAAATTCATACTGGGGGATTTTTTGCTTTGCAAACAAAGTGCCATATGGCTCAGTTTTTGATGGAGATTCGCATATAATATTTTGTGAAGAGAAAAACTTTATAAGGCTTATTCTAAGGATAATAATAAGGCTTTCTCAAAAAAGGAAGTGTCCGACGCCCAGATCTTGATGAAACTTGGCACAAATTTAGAATATTTCTTTCTGATGCATATGTGAGACTCAGAGCTTGCGCTTTGCAGAAGCGACCATGATTTTTTGCTCAAAAGTGGAAAATAAATGAAACTTTTTTTGCGAACTTTTGCCATGAAAAGTCTCATACCTGCTTCTACCGTAGTGAGTAATTTCTCAACAAAAAATCAATTTTTTCTACCCGAAACTGGCAAAGATATAGCCAAAAAATAGTTTTCTCTGTGGCCGCTCTTCGCGTTTTGCGTACTCTCTCGGCCTCAAAAACCGTTAAATATCTTGACAACCCATGCAAATTTCGAGCTAAAATTTTCAGGAATTAATATGTGGTCTATGCCTGAAGAGTGCGCAAAATTTAAAGAAAATCTGAACATCGCACTTGGAGCACTTCTCTGGTAAAAAAGTGGCCTATTTTTAGGCAAAGATCAAGCCACACATAACTTCATGGTCTGACAATTTATAGTGTTCAGAAAGCTTCTTTCTCTTTGAATATCTTCAATATCTTCTCTGTCATGGGTTGAAAAAACATTTGCCATCGAAAAAGTCATCAGAAAAAGGGGCTTTTAAGAGTATTTTTATATAAAAAAGAATCAAAAATTATAATATTTTTGCCCTTTAAAGCTCTCAAAATTCATTGTCAAACCAAAAATTTTACCTGACTCATCTTCCCATCTCCCTTTTTCTATTGTAATTTTGATATACCAGCCAAAAAATGAGCAAAACTTGTACATGCCCTAAAAAACCCCCAACGCCAGCTCAAAAGCCGGGTCAAATGTCAAAAATCCCCCCAAAAATATAAAGACAGGGCTCAAGAATGAGCGGCTCAGTTCATTCAACAACAAACAGGTGTTATTTGACAATGGCAGTTGTCATCGTATCCGTTCCAATCAAGAATTCCGAGTCGACCCGAATTTTCATGGGATATTCGAAAGAATTGGACCTAAACCTGATATTTTTTAGACCAAAGGGGTGCGAAATTTCTTGTGTAGGAAACAAGACGTCAATGGTGTCACTTTGCGCATCAAACATATCATATATTTTGAATTTTTAAACTAGAAAACGGGATTTTTTGAGAAAAAACGCCGAAATTTTGAGAATTTTTGAAAAATCTTGATTTCAAATTTTCCTAACAAAAAATTGGTGTGAAACAATTGTAAAATATGAAATTCAGAGTGATATACAACAACAATTTTAGTTAGATTCCCTCTAAAAACCCCTAAAATTCTTGATTTTTACCCGTTGTCATCAATTTTTTGGTCAAACTTCCCAAAAAATCTCAAAAATCGAATTTCAAATACGATCCTATGGTATAGCAAAATCCAATATGACTACAAATAACATGTCTTTTGACAGAATTAACTGACTTCCCCATGAATATTCAACAAACACCGTAGACGCGGCTCCAAATTCATTCCAGATGAGGGCAATTAGACGTTGGGGGGAATGGCGTCTCTAACGACTCCAGTATAATCAACTTGCTTTATTCTCCCGGTTTCCTGCTCTTTTATGTGTGATGGAAAAAAGGGGAGAGACGATCAGTCTGTCGGGAAAATAATGAGGGTTTTTCGGGCCGAGGAATCGCCCGTCATCAGTTTGCTGCAGCTGGAGATTTGGTGCATAACTGCGAGCGCAAAATACACATTATTTCCCCGACAGGCTGTATACTAGTACCTCAAAGTCAGATCTCTGAGACAATGAATCTCTATTCTGCAAAACCTCTCTATAACAAACAATTTTCGAGGTTACAAGAGTAAATTTTAGACCACAATCACTACTTGGGTGTATATCAGTCTGTCGGGAAAATAGTGAGCACTCTGTCGCAACAAAAATCGCATGGCCACCGAGAAAACAAATTGTGAAAAAATCAAATTGCTTTTCACTTCAGCGACGCGATCGGCGAAGCGTCATTGTGCTCATTATTTTCCCGACAGACTGATAAACAAATTAAATTTTCTGTAAAGCAAATCGCAGAGGACTAAAAAATTTATTTGTCATAGAAAGGTTTCGTTGTACAGAGGTTTATTTTGGCCTAAAATTGAAACTTGAAAATTCAATAAATACCTTTGCAATTGGTATTTATTGACAGGCAAGTCTAGTTGTAGCGAAGAAAATCACAGTAAAGAAGTTCAAAATTCACTTTGTAAAGGTGAGAAAAAATATTCATGCACTTTATGAAAATACTATTATTTTATAATATTAGACTGTCGGAAAAATAATGAACAAAATGTCGCTGCGCCAATCCCGTCGCTGAAGTGAAAAGCAATTTAATTTTCCCGCAGCACAATTCATTTTACGATACGATTTTCGCAGCGACAGAGGCTCATTATTTTCCCGACAGACTGATAAATAATTATTTTTCAGACAAACCATTAAGTTCCTATTTTTCCCAAATCCCCACTTACTCTTCCGCCTCATCAGCAATCAGCGCCGGATTCAGCATGACCCTGGTGGGAGACTTTGCGACTTGATAGTAGATAGAAATCCCACTACTCGAAGTGTGAGTTTTTGTCCGAAAAAGCGTGGAAGTTAGCGGCTCGACTTTGATACGATGATTTACCATCTAACAGCGGTAAATGTTGGTTCGCAAAAGAGCCTCAAAGAACCTTTCTGAAGACCAAGAACGTATTCAGATTCAGACGGTCGAAGATAATCGCCGGAATTCCGAGACCTGTCCGTATTAGGGGTTGCGTACGGACAAGACGTAGATGCATAAAGTAATCTCGTTTTTGCCGGCTTTTCTTTTTTTCTCTTCGGTTTTTAGCCGTCGTATCACAAGCTCATTCCGCTACAAATTTTACAGCTCTTTTTGAAACAAAAGTCAAGCCGAATAGTGACAAGTAGGAAGAACTTTTTGAACTGCTCGAGAACTGCCTTTAGGATCCCGATTTTGTTTGGAGAAGGCAAAGGTTAACAGGTAACCCAATCTCACCCCGCATTGTTAAACAGATGGTATGACATGGACAAAGAGAACGTGAAATTTTCAACGTTTTCGAGTTTCAAAATACAGTTTCTGATGGGATGAAAACGATAAGGAAGTAAATGGATCTCAGGATCAACGTTTCGATAAATGCTCGCCGAATAAAAGAGATCGACGTAACCGACGATTTTCAACTGGTACGGGAAGTACGGAGACGTCAAAAAGGCGGGGAACCTCCTTGCGGGCAACCTAGAAGAACCATGCAGATTTAGCGGGGATGTTTGGAAATCAGCCAACATTTGCTTACAACAGGAAATCCAAACCATGGATTTCGCAGTTAGATGTTGCGAATTAAAAATAAATTTAAGTTACAGGTGTATAAGTGGCTTGAATAGCTACTACAAAGTTAACAAGGCATTTTTAAGGGTTCAGAAACTATTTTTTTTGAAAACAAGTTCTAATAACTTTGAAAGCAATGGATGGAGTTCAATAGATTCGTCTACTTATCAGTACCCGGAAGTTGTCAATGCAAACTTGTTGTCCTACTAGGCAGACTACGGTAGAAAAATCGTAATTGTAATCGGAAAATTTTGGTTGCCCGCAACCGCTTTGCCGCCGTGATGCCGTCGAAAATAGCCCATTCGTACCATGGAAAACAATAAAATATCCGATATTGATCGGATATTTTGGCCTAAAATTTGAATACGTCTACAAGGAAAGACATGAGATTTTTAACATTATTGTTTAAATCCGGAATTGTCCAGCAGAAAGTAAAGGGTAATGCAGACAATAGAAAACAAATACGACTCTTAAATCTCACAGCTATTAGGCCTTATTTTTGAAAAAGGCGAATATCGTTTGGTAAAGACGAAAGTCGCAAGGGCTGCAAAAATCAAAGAAAAAACGTGCTGTTGAAGTCCCACAGACTCTGTGCCGCCAGCATCCGCTTGTTGGGAAAATAATGATCGTAATGTTGTTACGCCGATCACATCGCTGAAGTAAAAAGCAATTTGATTTTGCCCCGACACAATCCATTTTCTCGATTTTTCGATGCGATTTTCGATGCGACAGAGTGCTCATTATTTTCCCAACAGACTGATAGTAGATCCTTACCGATCTTGGCCAAAAAAAAGGTATTTTATTATAGCATTTTCTGTTAGTCACAATCACACTCAAGTCCTCACATTACGCTCAATTTCTTCTTCAAAATTTCCCGACTAAACTCGGCGTCCGTCGCCATGTCAATTCCATACGACATTTTACAATAAATATAGAAAAGTGTAGTAAAATAAGTAGACAAGCAGAGTAAAATACGAGACGATCGCTTCAAAAATTTATGACAAATGACCGAATTTTGTGCAATCTTTGACCGATCAAGCTTGAATCAATATTGAAGGACTCAAAAGTCGCTATAACGGTGGGAGGCGGACCTATTATTATAATCCCAACGCACTCATTAATCCGAATGATCGGAGGAACAATAGGTTCGTAGACAGAGTTTACGTGGTTACGCAATTTCAAAAGTCATGTACTCGGAAGTTTTGATTTTGAAAAAAATTAAAATTACCGGGAAAGTGCAAGTGTTTTAGCTCAAGATTTGTGGAAACAACCAAGATTTTTAGATCGAAAGGTGGCAAAAACGTGAACTTTTTTGCTAATTTTCCCATGAAAAGTTTTGTGGCTACTTCTACCATAGAGTGTAATGTTTCCACAAAAAAGTCGAATTTTTCCGTGCAAAACTGGCAAAGATATAGCCAAAAGCGTTTTTCCTCTCTTACCGCTCTTCACCTTTCGCGTACTCCCTCGTCGGCAAAGATCGTTCAATATCTCGGCTGCCCCTACAAAGCGCGAGCTAAAATTTTCAACAATTGATATATTGCCGACTCCTACCATGTACGCAACACCGAAAGAAAATCTGTGCATTGCACATGGGTTTTTCGTTACAAAAAGTTCTGAGAGTGCCAAAAATTGGGGCTGCTTACAGGGACCAAAAAAAGCCTTTCTAATTTTTTTGGATCCCTGAAGTTCGCACTACTGTACTCCCCTAAAAGTCTTAACAGTTGCAAGTTATATGAAGCTCAGCAGAACAGTCCAAAACAACTTGTGAGATAGAAACCGAGTCCCATTCTTTTTGGCGCACCCTGTATTTCCCCAAGAGGTACCCTTGAGGCCAAAGTTTACCTTTTCTTTTTTAAAATGCTCCGGCTGAATTTGACTTCAGCCCCCATGTCCAAGCCGAACATTCCGAAAACAAAAAATTTCAAAAAAACAAGGCCGTCATGTAGTTTTGGCCGGGCTTTTAATCAATCCGGAACCGGTGATTGAAGGGCACTTGATCCAAGAGCACTTTGCAGATGAAATATTAGGGCAAACGGAAAAAAATCTCGAAAAGAATTTCTAGCCCTGAAGACGTTTCTACCGTTTTTTTGCCATTTTTTGTCTGTGACAGGATTCCATGACGACAACAATGAAGTCGTAACACAATGAGGGGTTCAAAAAGGGATCTTGAGAAGGAACAAGACTCAGATTTTGATGAAACTTGGCACAAATTTAATTGGATCTTGGATGACAAAAGAGAATTTTTTTTTCTTTTAAAAGTGGCAAAAATATGGCCAAGAAGTTTTTTTTCTTACTGACCGTTCTCCGCGTTTCGCGTACTCTTTCGGCCGCAAAGATCGTTGAATTTCTCTGCAGTCCATGGAAAGTGCGAACTAAAACTTTCAGGAATCGATATGTGAAATTTTGAGAAAAAATTGGCATTGCAACTCGAGTAATTACACAGTGAAATGAAGAAAAAGATGACTTTTTAAAAGTTTTAGACGACTGTTTTTTTTTGTTTTTGGAACAACTTTTCATGCCGGAAAATCTATTCATGAAGTCAGCTAATTTCCCAAAAATTTAATTTTAAATACAGGGTGTACCAAATTCGGTGCCCGATTTGAATTGGCTTTAACTTCTTTAATTTTGGGCCAAATTTAAAATTTTTTTTTTCCCCAGAATCCCCAGACAACCCCATTTTGTCTGATACCAAACATGTTATACATAGGTAAGTGTCATCTACAGTTATTGGATTTATTCTTGAAGTTAATTTTTTTGGTCGTTTTTCGGTTGTTTTTTTCGGTCTTTCCCGGTGTGTCCGAAAATGGAGTACGGTGTGGAAGAAAAAGCTTGGTCTGTGGTTTGGTATGGCAAATACGGTTCGCCGATAAATGTTCAAAGGGAATACAGGATGAAATACGGACGTAAGGCCCAACCCAGATCGCAAGACATTTCGGCGTTGGTGGAATAGGTTCCTTGAGACTGGCAGCGTTAACAGGAAACAAAGAAAGCAGGAAAGATGGGTACGAACGTAGCTGAAAATGGAAGAAGTTTTGTCTAAATTCCGAGAAAATCCGCATATGAGTACACGAAGTTTGGCCAGAACCGAGGGAATGCCTTCACCAAGGACCATTCGACGAACTCTGGAGGTTGATCTTCACTTTTTGTTCTTATTCTCATCGGCGATTTTCAGGAGGGGAAATTCCACCGTATTTTTCCTCCGCACCGTACTCCATTTTCGGACACACCGGGAAAGACCGAAAAAACAACCGAAAAACTACCGAAAAAATGAACTCCAAGAATAAATCCAATAACTGTAGATGAAACTTACCTATGTATAACATATTTGGTATCAGACAAAATGGGGTTGTCTGGGGATTCTGGGGAAAAAAATTTTTTTAATTTGGCCCAAAATTAAAGAAGTTATAGCCAATTCAAATCGGGCACCGAATTTGGTACACCCTGTACACTGTAAACAAGATACATCTAAACCTTGGTAAAATACGTTTTGGGGTCTTGTGTAGACATTCTAACTCCAAAAACTCACCTTCCGGGCAAAATTAATCTCTTCAAAATGGCGCTTTTCGTCTTCCCATTCTTAAGGTTGGCGATCACCAAGCTATGTCGTTTCGGCATCGCCTTAAACCAAAGAAAAGTTCAAATCAAGGTTTTCGAATCAAAAAATCGCCAACAAACTTCTCGCCCGAAACCTTTGAGGGCAAAAATTTTCGGCCAAGCCCTTATGAAACCCGGATTTAGCACGCATGTCTCGCGGCGCTCATTCCCAAACGCCTCGGGAGAATAAGAGAATGGGAATACTCAATTACGCCCCGGCCGGGAGGGCTTTCTTTTCCTCGTGTCGGCGGCTTGATATCCGTGAGCTGATTAGTCATTCCGTGACCTTTGTGAGCCCTGGGCATAAGGTATCAACGGGTTGTTATAGGTGGGTTTTTGTGGAGGAAATGAGGGAGAGATGTAGGGGGGATTGGGGTTAAATTGATGATGACTGAAAAGGTGGGAAGTGAAGAGAAATCGACGGAAATATTGGGCTGGAATAATGGATGAGGTGGAATTTATACACATAGCATGATACTATATGTATGCAGCTAAAAAAACCAGACCTTTTAACGCCTGAGGGTCCTAATGGAAAGATTTAGGGGTCAAAAATAGACTTTCAAAAGGGGGAAGCAAGCAAAAATTAAATTACCAGAAACCGATAGCCCTTTTTTATGAAGTTCGAGGCAAAAAGATTACTTTTACTCCATACTACAGCTTGAAAATCTTGACGGTAGAAGCTTTGAGTATTTAAAATCTTCAAGTATTGAAGCGGAGCCTAGACAGAGTATGAGGGCAAAATTCGAAGAAAATGTCATATTTGTCGGGAAAATAATGAGCACTTTCAAACATCGCATCCCCGCCGAGAAAATGGATTTTCACTTCAGTGACGTGATCGGCGCAGCGACCTTTTCCTCATTATTTTCCCGACAAACTGATATGTCTTCTTTTACTGACCTTTTTGTCACCTTTACAGGTGATTTGTTTTTCCTCTCGCACGCATATTATTTGGTTTGGAGGTCAGAAAAATCGAAAAAATTGGAAAACAATGACAAATGTCAGGTTTTTCCGAGAGAATGCCACGGACAAATGAATTTTGATGAGTAACTTGAGACAAGCGGATAACATGACCTCTTGCGGATCAGGGTTAGAAATGTTATGATAGTTGTTTTCGGCGCCGAATTCTAGGGAGATCAACAAGGAAAGAGAATGGAATTTACGGTAAAAAAAGTAGAATATGTTGGTTGAATCGCTGATTTTTCAGAGAAAAAAAAATAAAATTAGCAAAAAATAAGAAATTATGTACTGTCATGCGCGAAAAAATTTCGATATTTCGAAGATGGATTTGCGTGTAAAATTGACTATTTTTGACTACTAGAACCTCGAAAAATGATCGTTATATATAGACAAGTTTAGCTGTAAAGAGCTAAAAAGCCATCGCAATTAACATAAAATCTCTCGTAAAGCCCGATCTCGCCCCCAGCCCACACAAATTGCCACTATAACACAACACAACAACCAACAACTAACAATTGGCCCAGCAGTCTCCATCGCTGCCGATTCGCCGCCTTCCTCGCCACTCCGTTCTTCTGCTGTTGGCGCCAACGAGCGGCCGCAAAGTCCACACTCATCCTAGGTTCTCGGCCCAACCTGAAACAAGGGAGAGAGATGAGTGAAAAGGCCGCGGGAGAACATGTTAATGAATCATCTTGAAAAAAATAAATTTGCGTAAAATTTTCGAAATTTTTGGAAGTTACTGTCAAGGAAAAAATTGGAATTTTTTGATTTTTTTTGATTTTTTTTTAAATTTTTTCATAAAAAATTTTTTTTTTAGGATTTTTTTAAATTCCGCAAATTTTTTTTTTAACTTCCTAATTTTTCTGGACAAAATTCACAACCCACCCAAAAAATATTAAAACAGGAAAAACGAAGAAATATCAATGATGTCATGGGATATCCCACAGGTCTTTCTTTTTATGCACTTTTGTTGACAAAGTGTGCCAGTTTTCGTTTCTGAGTGCGAAAATTTGTTGAGGAACGAATGTTTTGGCCGTTTTTTGTGCAAAAAGGGATCCATTAACAGTTCAGAAAGTTCAAATGGATTTTTTTTTTATTTTTTCAGTCCAAAAAATTGGTAAAATTTTTGAAAAAAAAATAATAACTTTTAACGTTTTCTAAATTTAACCTGACATGAAAATTTCCATTTTCATTTCTACCGTAGAGGGTGATGTTTCCACAAAAAATAATTTTTTTCCACACAAAATTGCATATCGCCAAAAAGCATTTTTCTCTGACCGCCTTTCGCGTGCTCTCTCGGCCGTAAAGACTGTTGATTTTTTCGGCTCTCCCTGCAAAACGCAAACTAAAATATTTAGGAATTGATATGCAGCCTATGTCCAAAAAAAGTGCAAAATTTAAAACAAAATCTGAACGTCTTTTCCGTACTCTCTCGGCGGCAAAGATCGTTGAATATCACGGCTCTCCCTGCAAAGCGCGAGCTAATTTTTTCAGCAATTGATATGTGCCCAATACCCAAGACTACATAGTCCTTCCGGAAAGTCGTTGGACTGGATTTTGGCGCCTGCACTGTGCGAAAAAAATCAGGGTGTGAGCAACACCCTGAAAAGCCTATTGTACTGTGCAAAAAGCAAGAAATTGCACAGTGCAAGGAAAACTTTTGCTTTCGAACATTTTTTATAGCGCATTTTAGTCCAGCGACTTTCCAAAAGCCTAGTATGTAGCCAATACCCAATATAGGACAAAAAATTTTTTAGAAAACCTAAAAATACTAATAAAAACCATAATTTAAGACACGTTTCAAAAATTTTTACAAGCCTTCTACGCCATCCTGGGCCCCCAAAACTACGGCCTAAGACCGTCAGTAATTCATATTCCCCCTCGTTTCTGGGCACCGAGGCCAATGTCATATTTTTTTTTCATTTTTTCTCCACCTCACTTACGGGTCCTTCATCCTAATTGAGACTTTGGGAATAAGCGGGCCGCGCGGGGCCGTTGGTTTTTCCGAATTTTGCGCCCCCGAAATGGAACAAAGGACCCGCGGAGCCGTTAATTAATCATTAAAAAGCAAATTTAGATTAAAATTTCGATTAAACGCTCGCATTAAATTAGGAGAGGCGATAAATGAAAAGTTTTTTGGAATAATGAAAACAAAAAAATACTTTTATATTAATTATTTTTGTAAAGGGAAAAAATTTTTGGGAAAAAATATCAGTCTGTCGGGAAAATAATGAGCTCAGTTTTGTATCGAAAATGGTATCGAAAGTCGAGAAAATGAATTGTGTCGGGGAAAAATATCAATTTTTTTTCATTTCAGCGATGCGATTTCGAGCGAAAGAGCGCTTAATATTTTCCCGACATTCTGGCATGTCTCTTCACTATGAACTTTAATTTCATCGTAGAAGTCCAAGGCGTATTTTAAAATTATAAAAAAATTGGTCTTCTAAAATTGCAAATTCTAAAACATTTTAATTTTTTTTTCAATTTTTTCAAAAAATGATTTCATATTGCGTGACAACATTTTTTTGGAATCCTTAAAAGTGTCATAAATTCTCAAAAATTGCACTATGAAGTGTTTATTAGTAGAAATAATAAGATTGGTCATGCTCTAGGATAGTTTATCACCTATTATGAGGTATTTTACATGTACTCTTATCAATAATATCTAGATAAAAGTTAAGATTCTTCGTTTCTTGCCGCAAATTTTGGTCTTTTATGTGTCACAATAACTCAGGGTTAAGAAAACTAACGTTATTAATAGCTAAAGTAAGAAAAAGTGGATATATTGCAAGTCTTCGCCAAGTCTCCGCCGAGCCTTCGCCGAGCGTCCGCCGACAATCCAGCGGGCTTTGCCAGGCCTCGTAGGCACTTTTTACAACCTTTTTTTGGCTATTCACTTGCCCTACACCTATCTATGAATCGATTTTGTATTGCAATTTGCCGCACAGAGGCTTCATTTTTTTTTGAGACAAAAAAGCTTACAACTTCACGGCGTCTGCCATTTTTGAACAAATTTAGCACCAAGAAATTTTCTCACAAATATTGCGAGAACACAGGCAAGCGGACCAAATGGATTTCAAAGTTTTTCTCGCCACTTTTACGACCCTCAATCCGAGAAAAAAACCTCTCTAATCCTTTTGCTAGCATGACAAAGTAGTATTGCATTGCACTCTCTCCTCCACTTTAATGAACAATTTTTTATCCTGCGATGAAAAGGAAACATTCTTCGGTTTTTCCTCCCGGTTTTTTATGCAGAACGGCCGAAAAGTCGAGCGTTTTGCAACGGCTTGAAAAACAGAGGTACCCCAAGTGGAATTCTCAGATTTTCTTTAAATTTTCTACATGTCAGGGACATGAAAGAGCCAGCATTTTACAGCCGTTACGAAGATACTACACCTTTTCAAAAGTGCCTAGACTTTTTTCCGCGGCTCATACAGTGGGGGACCTGATCCAGTGGCCAAACACCTACATTTCGCATCCAGGAAGTATAAAAAATGTAGCAAAATACCTCCCTCTCCAAGTGAAAAAAATCCGATTTGCTGAAACAAACCACCATAGCGCCTTCTACAGTGGGGGACCCTGATCAAGTGGCAAAAGACGTACCATTTTGCATACGAGAAGTATCAAAAATGTGGCAAAATACCTCCCTAAAAAACTTCGTTTTGAAGGGTGCGCCCTTTCCCTCACAAAAAGAGCGCTTTTGGAATCGGAGTTTTTTCACTTGGAGAGGGAGGCATTTTGCCACATTTCTTATAATTCTCGGATCCAAAATGGTACGTTTTTTGCCACTGGATCAGATCCCCCACTGTAGATTTTGCCACTTTTTGAATTGGGTTTTTCACGTCTATCGCGCGGGCAGAACACAGTTGAAAAACCTTGAATCATGGCGACTTTCCAATTGCATGGTGCAAAAGGGCGACTGCACAGTGCGGAAAGCTTGCAAAAAAAAGTCTACGCACTTTTGAAACGGCCTAGTATCCAGCGACTTTAGCTCACGCCGAGATATTGAAAAATCTTTGCAGCCGAGAGAGCAGGCGAAACCCGGGGAGCGGGCAGAGATAAAGTAACCTTTTGGCCATACCTCTTCCACCCTTGGGTGGAAAAAAATCGATGTTTTTGTGGACTACGGTAGAAATAAACATCAATCTTTGTGTGTGGACATGCTTGCAAAAAAACAACTGAAATTGGGACCAATCCTTCACCTAAAAATCTCAGTGGTTTCTGCTAAAAAATGAGATGAAAATATCGCATAGGCAACGCGAATGGTAAGAGCGGTCACAAAATATTAATTTAAGACCCCAAGCTAAACCCTAGACCACATTGTGACGCTTCTTTTACTCCATTTTCCCACTCAATAGTCCAATTGATTTAAATAAAACCAAATCCCACTCTTCATCCCATCTGGCCGCTCAATAAACATCTGAGAAACGGCACTTAAAACGATGTTCAAATTGACCTCTGACCGAAACAAAATATATCAATTTGAAAGCCGTTAAAGAGCACTTGACACTTGTTGTCGGCGCCAAGAAACTCGGATTCGAATCCGCTGAACGTTTCTATAAACAAACGGCCAAATTTGGGGGCCAAAGCGTGACAGTAGCTAATCTTCGCTAAGCTCTTAGAAGGTCAAGTTTTGAGAGGCGAGAGCTCGCACATCATATTGTATATTGTAAGTGTAAGGTGATGACTTTTTGGGTAGGTTCTAAAATTTGCGAAATGGACCAGAAAATTTTCTGCTAAAACGCAACAAAGTCCGGAAAACTCTGTCACAGGCTTTGTAGGCGCCGCCGAGATATTGAAAAATCTTTGCGGCTGAAAGAGTACGCCAAATGCGGAGAGCGGTCAGTGATAAAAACACTTTTAGGCGATATCTTTCCCATTTTTGCGGGTAAAAAATAGATTTTTTGTGGAAACATTGCCTTCTACGGTAGAAATAGGCATGCAAAATTTCATGCCAATATTTGCAAAAAAAACGTCAAATTTTTAAAATACCAACTTTTTTTACCAGAAAATTTGCGTCAATTTCAAAGGTCAGCCAAAAAAAAAAATTTTTTTAATACTTTTTAATTTTTGACATTTTTAATTTTTAAATTTTCAATTTTTCAGATTTTTTTTGTAAGTAAATTTTCTAAAAACTTTATATTGCGCAACAAAAAAGCTAAAGCAAAAACTAAAAATACCAAAAAGCAAAAAAACTTTCACAACTACCAAAAATACCCATCAAAAAATCGCCAAAAATGTTACAACAACTGTACAAAAAGCCCAAAAAAAAACAAAAAATAAATCAAAAAATAAATAAAAACTCACCATATAGCGGCGGTGTGCTCGTTGTCACCGCCCTCGTCCATCTGCGCCAGTTGACTGTACATCTTGACCAAAAATACGTAAGTGAACACACAGAGATACAAAAATAGAACACAGTAAGCGATAGGTTATGCTACAGAGATATGTTCGCCTAAAATACGAGATGATTTTTTAGGATTTACGGGAAATTCGCGGGAAATTTTTTTAAATGAAAAATTTGGAAAATTTCAAAAATTTTTTTTTGCAAAAATAACAGTAATACAGAATAGAGACCCCATGTTTCTTATTCACACACTTTAATAAGGTCATCGAGCTTTTCAGTGACCTTTTCAATAGAATTTCTAAACAGACTCCCATGGATGCTGACAAGATATAAAATGTAATAAATATTGGTGGCAAACGACCTCAAAAAACTTGAAATTACAACGCTTTCGTAGAAAAATGCCAAAAGACAAATTTAGAAACGAAAAAACTGCGAAATAAATTTTTGATTTTCGGTCTCGCAACGAAAACTTCAAAATTTGGCATTTTGCAACAAGCGCAGAAATTTGCCCTCTGGATGTCTTACATCATATAGAGCCCATTCAGGGACAAAATAAACCGCATTTATATAAGATACGAGGAGAATTTGCCATGGAATTTTATTTAAAAACTGATGGCGAGACAATTCACCTCATCAAAATGGATAAAACTGTTCAAAAACAGCGAAAACATGGTTGTAATAATGTGTAAGCAGAGTGATAATGACTTTGCAATAAGTTTGAAGGCACTCTCAACTACGATTGCTTAGCTACAAATAACAAAAGCTGCAAAATACGGCGTTTTCCGGATTTTCCCCCTCCCCTCCTCCAAACACCGGCTTTGATGACAATTCAAGCCGCTTAAAGTCCGGTACAACCCACTACATCGCTCGCACGCAGGTCAGAGATTACGCACTCCTGCCGTTTACAGCATTGGCTAACGTCAACGCCAATCCCGCGTTATAACAAGAAAAAAATTGTGGTTTTCAAAGATCCGAGTATCGGAGGCTGCGTCCATTTCAAATTACAGTCTTCTTTCCCACAGGTGTCGGCTTCGCGGCGGGTGTTGGGGCATATGCCGGCGGGTTCAAAACACACCGTTTGGAACAAAGACAAGGGCCTACATTGGGCGTGTGGAGTGGAGGGTGCAGCTCGAGCGAGAGCCTGTGGAAATCTAGATACAATATCCGGGGAAGAGAGTAGTGTTGTCTGATGAGGACATAAAAAGCTTGAATATTATTCTCTGATCAGCATGGCATTCTGTGGAGCTGTATAGGATTTTTTACTATTACATTAATATCAGTAATGCCCCAAAAAGTGTATTAATAATAATTTGTATTATACTAATGCTACGCTCATATTTTCTTCAAATTTTGATCAAAAACTAATAGAGGAAGTACCCCAATTGCGACGCTGAGATCTTGATGAAACTTGGCACAAATTTAGAACAACTTTTTCAAAAATTTATGCGAGAATCCTAGCTCGCGCTGTGCAAAAAACAACCGAGATTTTTAGAGCTAAAGTTGACGAAAATTTTAGAATTTTTATCACATTTCGGCACGGAAAGTTTCATATCTGTTTCTATCATAAAGGGTAATGTTTCCACAAAAAATCAATTTTTTTCCACACGAAACTGGCAAAGTTATAGCCAAAGAGTTTTTTCTCTGACCTCTCTCTTGTTTAGCATGGTCTATCGGTGGTAAAGATCGTTCAATATCTTGGTGGCGCCTAAAAAACTTGAGCTAAAACTTTTAGAAGTCAATATTCAGTCTATGCCAGAGATGTGTGCCAAATTTAAAGAAAATCTGAGAATCGCACTTCCACTGTATTACAAGTCAAGACCACCAATCAATTTCCGCAAATTCTAGCCTGCACATTGCATGTGCAGCCGAGATATTTACTGATATTAGTGCACATGCAAAATGTCACCATATGTTTTCCGTCGGCTACCAGTGAAATGGCCAATGTAATTTTCTCGGCATTTCATTATCTACACCGTGCAAAATAGCTGTAATGGCCTTTAAACACGGAAAAACATCCTATTCTTTGGCTATTTCCGAGAATGATTTCTATAAATAAAACATACGACAAAATAAGGGAAGAAGCGAAAGCTTTGAGTCATTGAGCTGGATAGAAAGGCACTAAAAAGGATCGTCCCATTAAAAAGCGACAAGCAATCGGGATTACGCAAAGAATGGGCAATTCGAAAGTCTCCGGAGGGCAGTTACAAGTCCTCTGGAAACGTATCGTCGTAATCATGCTTTTGACAAAATCTTGGCCAATTTTGCGCTCTGAGAAGTGATTTTTTGTCGAGTTATGACACTCCGCCGTTGAAGTTTTGACCACCCTCTACAGTGACGGCCAGTTTTGCCACCTGGCCCAGTGGCAAAAAACCTACCATTTTGCATGCAGGAAGGATCAAAAATGTAGCAAAATACCTCCCTTTCCAACAAAAAAAATCTCCGTTTTGAAGGGCGCGCCTTTTCCCTGAGTTTGTTTACTTGGAAAGGGAGGTCTTTTGCCACATTCTTGACACTTCCTGGATGCAAAATGATACGTGTTTTGCCACTGGATCAGCTCCGCCACTGTAACTCGGTTCAAAATGTATCAAACCGGGAGCAAAATATATCAATCGGTATGACAAAACATGACGGCCCATACTTCTCGGGCAACCACTTTGCGGGCAGCAAAAGTGGAGAAAAACCACGGAGATTCTGCGGGGGATATTTGGAAATCAGCCAACATTTACAACAGAAAATTCAAACTATAGATTTGGCAGTTAGATGTGTCGAATTAAGTTTCCAGGTGTATAAGTGGCTTGAATAATTACCATAAAGTTAACCAGGCATGTTGTAAGGTTCAGAAACCATTTTTTTGAAAACAAACTCCCGTAGCTTTGACAGCGGCGGATGAATTCAATAGATTCATGTGTTTATCAGTACCAGGGAGTTGTTAACGCAAAAATTTTGTCAATCTACATTGATTACGGTAGAAAAATCGTTATTCCAATCGGTAAATTTCGGCTGCCCGCAAAGTGGTTGACTGCAAGAGTCGCAACCACCAAAGAATAACATAGTATTATAAAAGCCTCGGTAAAAAAATATATATCAAAGAACTTCTCTGGTATACTCCCCAATTCTCTCTCTTTCCAGGTATCGCAGCGCTGACACTTGGAGATTTGTTCCCGCACTATGTAATAACACTCCAGAACTTGCATTATAATGTGTCATGGTGAACCTACCACAAGATGATTCCCACCGGAATAATTAAATAATTCACTGGATATACGCTTACTAACAGCCATTATGAAGAAAGCCCCTAAGGGCCGACAAAGCAAAGAATGAACAACCGACAAGGAAGTGGTCCAAGTGCGATGCAATTTTTTTTTGATTTGCGCACGCGTCGGAAATAGGCGACATATCTTTTCCAGAGAGTTTTAGCTAGCATTTTTCAGGCGTCGCCGAGATATACAACGATCTCTGCGGCGGAGAGAGTACGCGAAACGTGGAGAGTGTTCCAAAATGATATTTTTTCTGCCCGCATCTTACCCAATTTCGCGTGGAAAAAAATTTTTTTTTGACGAAAGTGACATACCTTTAGGGTAAAAATAGCCGCAAAACTTATTTATGCCAAAATTCGCAAAAAAATTTGACATTTTCACCAACTTTCTGCCAAAAAATCTCGTCGTTTCTGCAAAGCGCAAACTGGAAGTCTATTATTCATAGGCCACAGATCAATTTCTAAAGGTCCTAGCTTCTGTTTTGCAAGGAGAGCCGAGATATTCAACGATCTTTGCGGACGAGACAGTACGCGAAACGTGGAGAGCGGTCAGAGAGAAAAACACTTTTTGGCCATATCTTTTAGAATCTAATGTGGAAAAAATTAATTATTTGTGGGAACATTACTCTCTACGATAGAAATAAGTATGAAACTTTGCATGTCAAAAAATCGAAAAAAATGTCGCATTTTTTTCCAACCTTCGGCACAAAAATCTTGGTCGTTTCTGCAAAGCGTACGCCAGAAATCTCATTTATATCTCACAAAAAAGTTGATCTAATTTTGCTCCAATTTCATCAAAAACTAAGCGTCGAACTTGGAGTACTTCCCTTGTGAACTATACATTTAAAAATAGCCCCATTTTCACTAATTTTCGGCCGAAAATTCCCGATATTTTCTGCAAAGCGCAAGTTTAGAGGGCAATCCAGAATCTCGCATATATCCTACACAAAAAGGCTAATCTAATTTTTCTCCAATTTTCATCAAAAACTAAGCGTCGAACTTGGAGTACTTCCTTGTGAGTTCGAAATGCATTTACTCTCAGCCATTTACACCTGTTTTGTGTAATGTGTGGAGTACAGAAAGGCCAATTGGCGGTTGTAAACTGCTACCCATGAGATTTGAGGGTGGGAAAGTTGCGAGAAATGGGGGTTTTTTGGAGGAATCAAAAAGTTAATTAAGATTTTGGGATTTTTGGAAAAGAATGTGCATAAAAGTACATTGGAAATGTAAAATAGGATAAATATTATAATTCAAGCTTTTTTTTAACAAGCATTCTAAAAAATATATAAAAAAATTATTTTAACACGATTTTAATTAAAATTCTTGAATTTTTGAAAAATAAAATTACGCTGGATAAGTAAAATGCGCCCGTTATAGGTTATAAAAACCAATGCTAATTCTCAAAAAGACTCCAAAAAGATAAGACAAGATTGTATTCTGAGATTTTTTCAATTTTTTTCTTTATTTTGGAGTTTTCAAAACTCAAAATAATGTTTGGAAAAGTACAATAATTTGTACCGGGATGTTTTGTTATTAGAATATACAAAAAACAAGAAAATTTTTTTTTCAAAAACGAGATTTTTTGAAGAAATTTTTAATTTATGTAATTGAATTTGAATTTTACAAAATGAAAAAGTAAAATACGAGCGTGATTTCCCTGATTTTCAAAAAAAAAAATGTTTAAAAAAATTAATTCAAAGACTTTATCGCCGGAGGGCAAAAATATGTTACCTTTCCTACTACAACTAAACAGGCGGGGGACATTGATTTTCAGTGTCAAAAATTCGAAAAATCCCCAAAATTCCCATAAAAAGGCCCGTTTATTTCGAGCGGTGTAATGCCTCTTGTTATTGCCGGTGCCCATTTCTTTTGGTAGCACTTATTGTTTTCTTAACCCACAGAGTACTTCCGTTCCGTTATCAAAAAACAAGAAAAGGCATCAGACACGCACTTGGATAGCACTGAATCTCGTATGAAGTCAACGGAAGACGTATAAGCAGTTGTTGGGAAACGAGAAAAAAATGACGGGTTGACTTGCAAATTTCAAGACTCCTAGCTTGCAGAAACGACAGAGATTTTTTGATAGAAAGTTGGAGAGAAATGTGGCTCTTTTTTGAGAAGTTTGGTGCGAAAAATTTCATACTTATCTCTATCGTATTAGGGAATGTTTCCACAAAAAACCCCATTTTTTCCGCGGAAAACTGGAAAAGATATGGCCAAAAAATTTGCTGCTTTGTAAGATTTGTACAGCGTATCCCAAAAAAAATGCATTTTTTTATGCCTATATATTGTCCTTACATTGCATGATTATTTTTGACACAACGTCCTTTCTAATACTGACAGGGGAAGTACTCCAAGTGCGACACTCAGATTTTCTTTAAATTTTGCACACACGTCGGGTATGGACTAAATATCAATTCCTGAAAGTTTTAGCTCGCGCTTTGCGGGCGCCGCCGAGATGTCGAACGATTTTTGCCGCCGAAAGAGCACGCTAAACGTGGAGAGCGGTCAGAGAGGAAAAAGCTTTTTGGCCATAACTTCGGCAGTTTCGTGCGGAAAATTTCCATTTTTTGTAGAAAAATTATCCCTTACGGTTGAAATAGGCATGAAACTTTTCGTGCCAAAATCTGGGAAAAAGTCCTAAATTTTCGCCGACTTTCGATCTAGAAATCTCGGTTGTTTCTGCAAAGCGCGAGCTAGGATTCTTGCATATATCTTAGAAAAAATTATTCTAAATTTGTGCCAAGTTTCATCAAAATCTGGGCGTTGCGCTTGGAGTACTTCCCTGTGAGCAAATTCAGTAACAACTTGAGTTCAAACATAGTGACAAAATCCCAGTTCCTTTGTTTGACATTTAAAAAACCCGTGTTAGTTGGTCGATATGACCGCAAAACTGAAATGACTAGGACAGAAAAACACGGAGATTTTAGTAGTACAAAGATCTTTTGGCCCAACCTAAAAATTTTCGCGTCAGAACCCATGGAAGAAGCATGCATTTTTTTGGGACACCCTGTAAAGATGGTCTCAGCTGCTTTTTGCGTCTTGTCTGTGAAAAAATTATCTTTATTTGTACCGTAGAGGGTAATGTTTTCACAAAAAATCAATTTTTTACAGAATTACGGCCAAACATTTTTTTCTCTCTGACCGCTCTCCACGTTTCTCGTGCTCTCTCGGCCGCAAAGACCATTCAATATCTTGGTTCTGACGACAGATATTCAACCCACAAAAAATGTTCTTTTACATATAAAAAATGAATCAAATTGAACACCTGAATAGCCAGTTAAATATTCCGCCCACAGTTCGAGCAATCTGGCCACAATTTGAGGCCGATTTATAAAGTTAACTAATCGAAAGAAAATCTTTTAAAAAATGTGAAAAACAATAAATTTTAATTTTTCGGGTCGAAAAAGATCTTTGGAAAATAGACTCAAAAATTGACCATAATGAGCTACTGAAAAGACGGCGAAAAAATAAAAAAAAAAAGTTTTGTGAATTAGCAAGAACGTAAAAATGAAAAAAATAAATAAAATGTTCACACCTACTTTATGAGAAAAATAGAGGTAGGTCACTAATTAATATACGTTCGCGCTTAATACTATAATACTTACTCGCTATACCTATTACATCATACATATAATAAATATAATAATAGTCATTTTGCAAAGTCGCTGGAGTGATTTCCGCGATATGCACTGTGCAAAAACAAAAGTTTTCTTTGCACGGTGCAATTGATCGCTTTTTACACCGTGCCAATGGCTTTCTGGTTTGTCGCTTGCTCCATGACTTCTTTGCATAGTGCAGCAGCCAAAAATAATCCCAGCGACTTTCCGGAAGCGGGTAGACGATCTCTCGGCTTAGTGCACGTAAGGGAGGTCGCTGGGCTCATTTTTGACGCTTGCACTGTGCAAAAGAGTCCGAGTGCAAGCGACAGGCCAAAAAAGGCTATTGCACGGTGCAAATCGGAATTTCGTTTTCGCAGAGTGCACGTTATTTTCCCGACAGACTGAGGTTATTTCCTACGTCTCTAAAGATAGTTAGTAGACAGAAAATCATTTCCAAAATTCAGCGGAGCCTCTCTCTGTACGACAAATCGCAAGAAACAAAAAAATATTTGTTATAGAAGGGTTTCGCCGCAAAAAAGCTCTTTCTGACGCAAAACTGACTCTAAGTGACCCCTGAAATTGTTTGTTATAGACTGGTTTTGTCGTAAAAAAAGTAGTTTTCCCCTAAAAAATCTCATTTTCCCTAACAAAAACCCCCTTACCCATGAAAATTCTCAAAAAACACTTCTGATCCCCGACCCCCTTACTAGAATATTCAAATTTCCCAATCCCCTTTATTAATAGTGAACGTAGCGTTGTAAACACACGGAATTACCTTCTACGTAATCAGTAACGAAAAATAAGTACGTCAAAATGGATAATTGTTAAGCTGTCCCCATATTTATACCATTCTGTCCCCAAATTTCCCCATTCTGTCCCCAACGACCTGTCCCCAAATAGGAGTTCGGAATCTGTCCCCAAAATATTCCGAATATGTCCCCAAACACAAAAATTAGTCTAGGGTCCATGTTTCGGGGTAGTAATAACACTTCGGGCTAAAAAATTTGAAAATTCAAATTGATGATTACGTAATAAGCAAAAGTTCAAAACTTTTGGGTAAAAATCGGATATAGGGGTAATCGAGGATGCTGATTTTGAAAATGATATTCATTTTTTATGATTTTAACTTTTTTCTTAAGTAGTAGTGTAAAGTAGTAATTTTTGAAAACTTTAGATGATATGTCGAGTTATAGGTAATCGAGGATGCTGATTTTGAAAATGATATTCATTTTTCATGATTTTAACTTTTTTCTTAAGTAGTAGTGTGAAGTAGTAATTTTTGAAAACTTTAGATGATATGTCGAGTTATAGGTAATCGAGGATGCTGATTTTGAAAATGATATTCATTTTTTATGATTTTAACTTTTTTCTTAAGTAGTAGTGTAAAGTATAATTTTTGAAAATTTTAGATGAGGTGTCGAGTTATAGGTAATCGAGGATGCTGATTTTGAAAATGATATTCATTTTTCATGATTTTAACTTTTTTCTTAAGTAGTAGTGTAAAGTATAATTTTTGAAAATTTTAGATGAGGTGTCGAGTTATAGGTAATCGAGGATGCTGATTTTGAAAATGATATTCATTTTTCATGATTTTAACTTTTTTCTTAACAAGGGATCGGCAAATAGTTGCACCCTGCTTTCTTAACGAAACCTATATCATTTAAAAGAGCATTAAAAATAGTGCACAGCGCAAAAAAAATTAGCTGCTGTTTGGGCAAAGTTATGGCTAACATACGTATTTTAGCCTAATTTCCGCGGCAATTTATAAGCTCTTGGAACGACGGTAGAGCTGTGTCTAGTTGGCCGAATGGTAGTGACCCCACTTCCGGTGAAACAGGTCCTGGTTTCGAATCCGGGTTCTGCAATGTTTTTTGCATTTCGTCTCTTATATGCCACAAAACCATGGTATGTTGATATTTTTAAATAATTTTTGTTCCTTCGCAGTCAAAATACATTTTTACTGGATTTTTTCGAGTTTTCGGTTTTTTTTTTGCAATCACCACAAATTTGATGGTGATGAGAGCATTCCTATCGTATAATTACAAGGGTGTCATGCCTTTAGCCTGATTGATTATGATTACTGGACGATAATTCAATTTACAAGGGCCTTTAAATATAATTTTTCCCAAAAAAATTCTCTATAGCTTTTATTTACCTCCAATCAGATGGCAGAAGAATTTCCGCTCAAAAATTTCTGTCAAACCTGGCATAGCAGCAGGCTATCCCAAGCCAAACAATTTTATAGCAGACAAAATTTCTGTCAAACCCCGCCCATTTTGGCGCGCTCGATGAAGAGCAGAAGCAATACCGTTGATGACTCGAAGTAATAATCGCGTGAAAAACAATGCTGTTGGATAATTGTTCAGGCTAGCATTTATCACAATCAAAATTTAAAATATTTTACAAATATTTTCAACTCCTTCAGGTCCGTGTGATGTCACCTAAAACAATATCTGCCTAATTGCAATAAATCGATAGAGAAAACGTTGAAACAGCAAATAACTTGCGTAAATTTAACTTCTTGTACGGACAACGTCACAAAGTAGTACGGTTGTTTTTTTTTCTTTTTATGACAAAAAATTTTAAAAATATAACTATGTTGTCTAAAGAGAAGTATTTTTAAATTTCAAAAAGTTTTTTTGCTAATTTAAGTTCTTTGAGCAACATTGTGTTATTATCCAACAGGATTGTTTTTCACGCGATTATTACTTCGAGTCATCAACGGTATTGCTTCTGCTCTTCATCGAGCGCGCCAAAATGGGCGGGGTTTGACAGAAATTTTTCTGCTATAAAATTGTTTGGCTTGGGATAGCCTGCTGCTATGCCAGGTTTGACAGAAATTTTTGAGCGGAAATTCTTCTGCCATCTGATTGGAGGTAAATAAAAGCTATAGAAGATGAACACAGTTTTTGAATCAACAATAACACATACCTTGCACTTAACTAACTATTCATCAAAAAAATAAAATAAAGAAATCACAACTTTACAGCACAACTCATCGGGAATGTTATCCTGGAATCAGCACCTATAAACCTGACCAATTCAAAAAATCTCAAAAATTAATACTTTACAGTACTATTTAAGAAAAAAGTTAAAATCATAAAAAATGAATATCATTTTCAAAATCAGCATCCTCGATTACCTATAACTCGACATATCATCTAAAGTTTTCAAAAATTACTACTTTACACTACTACTTAAGAAAAAAGTTAAAATCATGAAAAATGAATATCATTTTCAAAATCAGCATCCTCGATTACCCCTATATCCGATTTTTACCCAAAAGTTTTGAACTTTTGCTTATTACGTAATCATCAATTTGAATTTTCAAATTTTTTAGCCCGAAGTGTTATTACTACCCCGAAACATGGACCCTAGACTAATTTTTGTGTTTGGGGACATATTCGGAATATTTTGGGGACAGATTCCGAACTCCTATTTGGGGACAGGTCGTTGGGGACAGAATGGGGAAATTTGGGGACAGAATGGTATAAATTTGGGGACAGCCATTGCGTTGTCCCGTCAAAATAACGTATTATATGCTCTTATTCCGGAGCGACAAAGAAAAAAATGGTAATGAAATCGTGCCGCAAAGTGGAAAAATTGGCCCAATTTAGACTGGAATTTGCATTTTTTTAAAGCTCTTGGCCTGTTTTGGTCAATGGGAGCTATTTGCTTTGAAAAAGAAAATTTTTTGGGAAATTTTTTTTTGATTTTTTTTGGTTTGATAAAAAAAATTTTTCAAAAAAATCAAAAAAAAATCGAAAAGTATGTACAGTAAAGTCCATTGTGCATCGGCATGTCAAGACTTATTTTTTATTACCATTTTCATAAAGTGCGTAGGCTTTTTTCGGCCTTTTTTCGCATGCCTCCTTTTCGAAACATTTTTCACTGTGCAATTTCTCTTCGCCCGCCCAAACTTTGCGCCGGTTTCGTTGAGAAAGGCTTACGTCGCAGCGATATTGCATTTGCACGGTGCAAAAGGTCAAATGCACGCCGAAAAAAGGGGGGTTTGTCGCCGGACTGAAATCGGCGACGCGCACTGTGCGAAAACAAAAGTTTTCTTTGCACTGTGCAATTTCTTGCTTTTTGCACCGTGCAATAAGATTTTTTGGGCTGTCGCTTGCACCCTGACTTTTTTCGCACAGTGCAAACACCAAAAATTAGTCCGGCGACAAAAAAATTTTTTTTGAATTTTGATTTTTTTATTTTTTTATTTTTTTTTTTTTTGAGCTGTCTCGAAGACGAACTGATCTTTCTATTATTTCTCTGTCTCTCGAGAAGCCGAGACGAAACTGGCACATCGATTTTTTCGAGCTCTCAAAGACAGGTCATCCAAAAATATCTTTTTTTTTTGACGACTTTTTATTTTATGGCGGAAAAATAAGACAACTTCAATGTACTAAAAAAAGACAAAAATGATAGCTTTGATTTTTTGTTTTTATTCAGCAGTTCCGGACGTATTTACCCCCTTTATATGTAATTTGAAATATACCTTGCCAAGAAAACGATAAAATATAAGTCTGTCGGGAAAATAATGAGCACAATGTCGCTGCGCCGATCGTGTTGCTGAAGTGGGAAAGTAATTGATTTTGCCGCACCACAATTCATTTTTCGCGATTTCTGATCCGACAAAGTACTCATTATTTTCCCGACAGACTGCTACAGCTTATTTCCAATGAATTCGGAGATTTTCAAGCCAAAAATCAAGAAAAAATATTATTTTTTTTTCCTGCTCTTGACCCAAAAAAGCGATACTAAAAATACCATAAACGTAATCAAAATTTAAGTCACAAATTTGTAGCCACCCCCAAAAAACCCTCAAAATTCCCTCAAAAAATCGCTGAAGGTCTCAAAAATCATTTTCATAACCGTGAACGCCCATTTCTCCACAGCTTTTTCAAAAACCGTCCGCTTTGAAGCCGATCCCCGACTTGTTTGACAATGTTTTTTTAGAGCCTCCAATCCATTATCCGATCAATTTCGAAAACGGCAGAGCCGAAAAAACGGTGTACAAGTTCCAGAAATTGACGTCAATCCGCTTGCTGTGATGTCAGGTTGCAGAAATTGATGGGAGAGACAGGAAAAATTGAGTAACACGTGGGATGGGATACAACTTGAAAATAGTTTTTTATTTTGCAAAAAGCAAGCTAAAAAATCTATTACAGTAAACTTGTCTCAAATTTAGAGTAATCATTGAAAGACATATGCGAAATTGTAGCTCGTGCTTTGCAAAGGCCACCGAGATTTTAAGGTCGAATGTTGGAAAAAATCCCCCCAATTTTTTGCCAATTTCGGCACGAAAAGTTTCATACTTTTTTTTACCGTAGCGAGTAACATTTCCACAAAAAATCAATTTCTTCCGCACGAAAATGGAAAATACATGGCCAAAAAGGGCTTTTTCTTTGACCGCTCTCCACGTTTCGCGTACTCTCGCAGCCGCAAAGATCGTTGAATATCTCGGTTGCGCCTGCAAAGTGCAAGCTGAAATTTTCAGGAATTGATATGTGACCTATGTCCGAAGTGTGGGCAAAATTTCGAGAAAATCTGAGGGTCGCACATGGGGTACCTGCCTTTCCATTGTTAACAAGAAATCTGCATTTTCAAGTAAAAAATCAGAGGCGTGTCAAGTTAAATATGGTAAGGAAGGACCAAGGTAAAATTTTAAAGGCTGCAAAAATTTTTACATTTCTCTATCTGCTACGCCATTACCAAAAGTCAAAGAATTCTGGCTTAAAATTTTCCAAATATTTACTATCTTGAACCCAAATCTCAATCGTCATTCCACTTGCAGCAACCAAAAGTGCAGAGAAAAAAGCAAAAAACGCAAAAAAAATCTCGAAATCCCGGCAAATAAAACCCGATTTATGCGAACGAAAGCACCCTTTAACGAATGGCAGATGTCTTTGGGCTTTTCAAAGTTCCGAATAAAGGTATTCCACCTCTAAATAGTAGTGTAACTTAGGCGAAAAACACGCTACAATCGCCAGACTTTTTGTTTTTTCATTTATTGTATGCAGGCGAATATAATTTCGGTTACGAATGTGAGAATACGACATGTGCGTGAGATCACGGCCAATTGTTTTTATAATTGTTCAGTTTGTTTGGCTAGACGGTTGGATTATCGAGGTATAAAGGGCAAAGAGTAATGAAGACAGGTGCGGTTGAAAAACAGGAATGATGGCAGTGCCATCTTTAGTCATCAGGGTAAATGATGACTATAGATGGCTTGGAATTACAAACTAGTTAGAACCAGAGGTTGCAACGGCTCCGGAGCCGGCTGTTGGCTCCGGATCTGAGCTCCGGCTCCGAGCCGGGAGCCAGAGCCGGAGCCGGAGCCGGAAATTTTGAGTCCAGCTCCTGCTCCCAAGCAAAAAGTCGGAGTCACACTTTCAGCGTTCAGAAAAGTAAAAATTTCTTGATCTTGTTAAACCAATTGCTTGAAAAATACTGGGAAGGATGTTGCGTACTTACGACTTGGATCAAAAACTTGGGTGTGTCATCACCGGCACTAATAAGTTTTATTTTTGGAAAAATATTTTTTAAAAAAAAATTGCACGGGAGCCAGCGCCGGAGCTGCAGGTTTGGCTTCGGCTCCGGCTCTGAGAGCTAAGAGCCAAAATTTTTGCCGTGGCAATCTCTGGTTAGCAGTTGGTTGACCGTCCCTTTTTGTATGTATACATCCTAGTTGTAGCGTAGACCAAGCGAATTTGAAAAACGCCGGGCCGCGATTTTCGGCCCAGCCCGCTTTCAGAGCCAAGTCTAGCCGTGTGGAACTGATTTTTTAGCCTTCGAAGAATACAAAGAAAAAATTCTTCGGTCAACGACGCAGATGGAAACTAAGGAAAGACGAAGGAAGATGGGAACAGCGATTGTTGGAATGGGCACCTGCGTATAAATACAAATCAACTTGGCCGTCCAACAATGAGATGGACCGATGACTTTCGCGAATGCCACGGCCTGCGATGGAAAGATCATATAGTGCCCGACAATTAAAAGTGAAGTCTCGATTCTGAGCCCGACGTTGCCCTGAGGCACAAGGTGTTCCCTCAGGCCTCTTCGGTACCCTACGGCAATGCAGAGTGCAAATTTTCATACATGTGCACTTTAAACGCACTGTGCAACGGGCGCTTGAAAAATTTTTGGGCGACAATTAAAAGTGAAGTTTTTAATTTTTAGAATTACCTGAACCTTTGAGAGATCTGTTGGGATTGAAACTTTGAAACTATCAAGAAACATAGTCAAGAATACAGTGAAGAGCCCTAGAAACAATTTACGAAAATTGGCCGAGTTTTAGGGTACCATTGCCCGGCATCAAGAGGCGGGGTTTGTGTGCCACAAAACGGGGCCTTTAGGCACTATTTGTCATAATACTGGTAATTTTATGGTGCTGAATACATTTTCTGACAATGTTCGTCCAAATAATACTGCGAGTTTGTCAAATTTTCGTTGGGCTCAGAATCGAGACTTCACTTTTAATTGTCGGGCACTATATATTGACTAGACTATGAAAACCATTGTGATCCACTATTTCATCATGTGATTAGTGTGAATCAATTGAACTGAAATTGGCCCAGACTGAACATTCACGAACCGGGAGTAGCACCACTTCCCTTATAACGGCAGCATAAGATCCTATATTTAAAAAAAGTTCCGGAATTGACACCAAAAATAGAAATTGCTGTTTTCAAATAGTGACCACTGAACCACACAAATGCTTTTGGACAACACAACAACACAAATAAAGTCGACATAAACCATAGATCAAAAAATAAAAATAAATGAAAAGCATAAGCATTAGGAAGCTGAAAAAAAAAATTTACAGATAGTTTTTACAGCGTATGTAGGAAAAAGTAAATTTTTATTGTACATCTACGCTGTATGAAGACGCGATTTTTACATAGTAATAAGATGAAATGTAAAACTCACAAAGCTCCAGCCTCTTCGTCGGTCAAGTCCACTGATCTGGAGCGCTTCAGGAGTGCGCGATCCGGCGTTGTGCTGCTGAAACGTCGGCCCATTTTTCAACACTTCGAGCTATGGATAAATAGAGGAATGAAGTCCAATTCGTATGTTTGCCTTGGATTTCCTGCAAAAAAAATATTTTTATCAAAAATTTAACTTGTATTTTAAGCGAAGGAGAATGGTCGTATTTTACAAAAGAAAAGTCAATCTATGATGGTCTGTAATTACAATGGAACCCTGTGCCAAACTCCGCTACAATGAAACTACTAGTCGTTGTGCAAATTCGGCGCCAGAACTTTTTAGGTCAGCGACAGTTGGAATCAACAATACTATAGATTGCGTCGGTCCGTCACTTTACGCTTGGTGGAGGCTAGGAGAAAGCGTAGTTAGTAGAAATAGTAAGATTAATCGGGTTCTATGATAGTTGATCATCTTTCTGAGATATTTTACATCTATTCACATCAATAACATCTAAACAAAACATACGGATCTTCGTTTTTTGTAGCAAATTTTAGTCTCTTATATTTTACAAGAGCTCAGAATAACAAAGAATTTTAAAAGTCCCCAGAGTAAACTTAAAATCAATAAATAAATGTTCGCACAACGAAACATCTCTACGTATGTGTAATGAATCAGTTTTTTTGGTGCCATGCAATTCGCTATATAGTGGTTTGCCTGTATTTTATTATAATCTGTCGGGAAAATAATGAGCGAAATGTCGCTGCGGTAATCGTGCCGCTGAGGTGAAAAACAGTTTCGACTTGCCGTAACACAATTCACTTTCTTGGTTGCGGTTCGATTTTCGATGCCACAGAATACTCAATATTTTCCCGACAGACTGATATAAGGAAAACATTCGAAACATCCCAAAAAGCCAAAAATAAAAGAAATCCCACCGAAAATGAGCATAAATTATCCGAGAAAAAAGCAACACTGTAGGCCAGAGTCATCTTTCAAAGAATCCGACTGAAAAATGGAGCCAACAAATCAAATGAACATTATGAGCTGCGGCTTTTTCGAAGGCGTGGTGAATGTAAATTCGGGAGTGAAAAAGACTCTTTGGCTACACATTTTTTGGAAAAAATAGATTTTTTTCATGGAAAAATTGCTTTATACGGACCTAATTTATAAGACTTTTTATTTTTTTAGCTTTTCATGCCAAAATTTACACAAAAAGAGTTCTACTTTTGCCAAAGTTTGATCTAAAACTACCATTATATTACTATAATAAAGTATGGATGACTCAAAAAGCTCAAAAAAAACACATCGCAGCTCAAAAACAAATTATGCCACGCCGGATATTACTATAGCATCAACTGCTGTTTATTGCCAAAAACGGGTCAAATGCCCCCTGTCAAAAAGAAGCTCATATCCATTTTTTAATATTGACGTCAACAAATATTATAAGGTCAAAGGGATGTTGTCTTCAAAACAATGCGTAATGAAATAAAACCGGGCGTCGTTTTTGGCGGCTGGCAAGTACAATATCGGCTCAAAATAGCTGATTCATCCCTTTAGATTAGAATTTCTTTAATCCAAGTCCCAAAATTCTTTCAATTCCCCACAAACGGCTCACTTTTCCAACAAAAACTGTTTTGAAATATGCCAGACGAAAAGAAAAAGAGATGAAAAATGTCACATGTGGTGCTTTTACCTTCTTGAAAAAAGGCTAAAGGAATAACAAACCTCAGCGTAAGAAGGTGATAAATTTTTCGAAAATATTTTTAGGTGAGTAATACCAGTCGGGAAAATAATGTGGATTTGTCGCAGAAAAATGTATCGTCTAGTCGTAGGAGCCGCACACAAAATATCCAGCAACGACTAGTTGTCGCAAAGCGATGATGGGCGATGGGCATTTTTCGCACCGTGCACCGAACTGATTTCGGCGACAAGCACTGTGCGAAAACAAAAGTTCACTTTGCACTGTGCAATTTTCTGTTTTTTACGCCGTCGATTTTGCTGATTTCGGCGACAAACACTGTGCGAAAGCAAAAGTTCCCTTTGCACTGTGCAATTGCGGCCTTTTTTGCACCGTGCAACGAACTGATTTCAGCGACAAGTCACCGTGAAAACGAACGAATTCAAGCGACAAGCACTGTGCAAAAACAATGTTTGACTTTGCACCGTGCAACGAACCAGCGACAATCAAAACAAAAGCTCCATTTGCACTGTGCAATTGCCGCCTTTTTGCACTGTGCATGAACTCATTTCGGCGACAAGCACTGTGCGAAAACAAAACTTTCATTTGCACTGTGCAAGTCCCGCCTTTTTGCACCGTCCAAACAGCGATTTCCCGGTTGTCGCTTGCACCCTGAGAGGTTGTTTCGAACAGCGCAAAAATCAGTCCGGCAAATTTTCCTTCTCCGCCGCAAAGAAAGCTGAATTTACCGCAATTTTTCGGCCAATCGTTTATTTTTTTGAAAATTTCGGCTAAAAATCTTGCTTACGGCCAAAAAAATCCTCTAAAAATCTATTCCAAGTTGCGGCAAATCGTAAAAAAAATGTTTTTGATCAAAAAAAAGTCTTTCGAAATTCCAAATTTTTTTGATAAAATACGATGTGAATAAGGGCAGTTAATAATTTTTCTAAATTCACTGTCAAAAGCCTCCAAAAATCAACTATTACCCCGAAAATTCAACGAAAATCGAATTCCTGAAACAGTCACAGCATCTCCATCGGCCCAAAAAACAACAGTCCCGACGTTTTGCTTGTTAACAAAACTTTTAGTGGCTCGAATCGCCCTGGAAATCTTCGCCAGGAAGGGAGAGAGAGAGGGATCGAGCCGCGACCCGAGATCACTCAATTCCCCACTCTTGCGGCGCCAGCTGTTGAATCCGACTTTTTAGTGCCAAAACACTCGAGTCGGCAGGTTATGTCAAGAGTTATGTAATTCGGATGATATTGGGGGTGGATCGGGGAGCGTTTGGAACATTCGGAGGCTCGCGAAAAATGGGTCGAAAAAAGATGTTGGGGAATGCGAACAGAGCTGTCGTTAATCACGGGCTAATTGCCGTGGGGCAACACGTGTTAATGGAGGGGATTTATGAGCTTTGCAGGGGAGAGTTTCAACTCATGATAAGCGGAGACAAATTGGGAAAAATGGGAAAAAATGCGCTCCAATGCCACAGGGGAAAGTGCTCAAATTGAGAGGCTCGGATTTTGATGAAACTTGGGACAAATTTAGCCTAGTTTTTTTTAAGACGCCTGTGAGAATTCTAGCTTGCCCTTTGCAGAAAAAAATGAGATTTTTATATCGAATGTTGGCTAAAATTTAACAGTATTTTTTTGCAAATATTGGCGCAAAAAATTTCATAGATTTTTATACCAAAGAGGCTCGAAGACATAAATTTATGTATACAAGCCCCCTAGCTTGCGTTTTGCAGAAACGACCAAGATGTTTCGGTAAAAATAAAGTTGGTAAAAATGCGACACTTTTTTGTGAATTTTGGCATGAAATGTAGGATGCCTATTCCTACTGCAGAAAATAACGTTTCCACACAAAATCAAACTTTTCCATAAGAAACTGACAACGATGTAGTCAAAAATTGTTTTTTCTCTGTGACCGCTAGCGCTTTGCGTACTGTCTCGGCCGCAAATATCGGTGAATATCTTGAATCTCCTGGCAAAGTGTGTGCTAAAACTCACAGGGGCCAATACGATAACTTTGCACAAATTTTAAACCAAAATCTAAGCGTCGCACTTGGGGCACTTCCTTTGTAAAAAAAATTTGCAAATTATATTTCAAAGTAAGGCCACCGCTGTTTTTTTGTTGCCTTCTTATTCGCTGTACAAGGTTTTCCTGTATCTTATCACAGTCTGTCGGGCAAATAATGAGCACAATGTCGGTGAGCCCATCGCTTCGCTGATGAAAAAAATTTGATTTTTCCGCGACACAATTCATTTCCTTGGCTTCAGTGCGAGTTTTGATGCCACAAGGTGCACATTATTTTCCCGACAGACTGACAACAAAATTTCCAAAATTCCATTCATCAACCCCTAATTTTTCAATATGCAACTGTCAAATTTTTTCGCAAAACAATATTTTCGACTTCCAACAGAAACGTTCAAGTTGACGTGGACTCCGTGTAACTCCGATATCCAAGGTTCAACTGGACATGGTTCGAACAAATTTCGGATTATTTATTCCGTCGAAATGTTCGTGGCAAAGTGTGTCTGCGAGAAAAGAAGGTGGAATTCGAGAGATTCCCAAGGTTTCGTTTTCGGGAAAACGACCCGTTCTCGGCCTCTGTTTGAGACATGATGCAAGATGCGGGCGATGTGATCTTTGAGCCTATAGCTCGCGCTGTGCAGAAAAAGTTTGGGTGAAAACAACGGCTCAAAACAGCGCATACAAAAAGCCGCAAGTTGCAGAGTGCAAAGCGCGGCGGCTAGCCGTCGCAAAGCGATGATCCGCGACTGCAAAGACCCGCCGTTATTTTCCTGACAAGCTGATGATGATGAGAATCTTGGTCGAGGGTTCAAACAAGAATTGCTCAAAATATCTGCCGGGAAAATAACGCGCTTTAGAATCGCTCATTATTGCTTTGCGACGGCTACAATCGCGATCCAGTGGCAAAAAACGTATCATTTTGCACCAGGGAAGCGTCAAAAATGTGGCAAAATGCTTCCCTCTCCAAGTGAAAATACTTCGTTTCACTTAGTTTTCAAAAAAATAAATTGCCAATGGTCGAAAACATATACAAGCAAAATTTTAGGTGATTTTCTCTGTCTATGACGTCACCAGGTCGAAAATTCCAAAAAAGACAAATTTAAGCAAATTTATGCCTTCCGGGGAGAATTGGGAAAAGCTGTTGTTCGCTTTTCCTTAGCACATGTCGACGGTTATTTTTACGCAAAAATCTCAAAATCGATTTTTTCCTATGTCCCGGGTCCATTACGGGCTGACGCAGCGAGCCAAAAATCGTCTTTTAAAGGGCACGCTCTTAAAAACGGAGTCTTTTCACTTGGAGAGGGAAGCATTTTGCCACATTTTTGATACTTCCCGGATGCAAAATGGTACGTTTTTTGCCACTGGATCAGGTCCCCCACTGTAACCGCAGCTGCAGATTTGATTCTCGACTCTTTCCTTGTAGAAATTATCCCCAAAATATCCCAAGCCCATCCGTTTCTCTGCAAAATCTCACTCCTCTTTGCTCTTAATTAACCCGAATCTGGCACTCTTTCCCTCTTTTTTTTTGTTAATTTCTCATTTCTGACACTTCTTTTCTCTCCACTTTCTCACTCTCCCTCTCTTTTGTTGCGTATTTTATTAGGGGTTTTAAAAAAACGAGGGACTTTGCGAAAGATGGATAAGGCTCAAAAATCGGAGCCATTAGATGAGTAATGCAAAAAAATCTTTTTTTAGAAGTGACAATGACCACGGGCGTCATTGATTAATTAATTTTTTGTGACAAAAGAATAGGAATTTTGATTTATTAGAGAGAATGAAGGAATTGATGTCAAAGAAAAATTACGGCATGACAAATTATGATCAAGATTTTTTAAAATGGCATGGGCTCCTGGGGCTACTAGTCCTCCCGAAAAGCCGCCGGGCTGATTTTTGGCATTTGCACTGTGAGAAAAAAGTCTACGCTACAATTTTTCGATTTTCAGGTATTTCACATGTACATATTACAGCAATAATACCCATATATAACATATGGATCATCGTTTTTTTAGAGTAACTATTATTAGTCTTCTCCACGCGACAATAACAGTAACCTGACCTCATCCAGTGGCAAAAAACGTACAATTTTGCACCCGGGAAGTATCAAAAATGTGGCAAAAACGATCTTTTTGGGAGGGAAAGGGCGCGCCCTTCAAAACGAAGTTTTTTTTAACTTGGAGAGGGAGGCATTTTGCCACATTTTTGATGCTTCCCGGATGCAAAATGGTACGTTTTTTGCCACCGGATCAGGTCCATCACTGTAACTCAAGATTAAGAAAACTACTATGTAGGGTTAGCAATGGCTAATATTTAAAAAATTGGCCACATTGTAAGTCTTTGCCTAGCCCTCGCCTAGCCTCCGCCGAGCATCCAACGGCTTTTTCCAGACATCGTATGCACCTCCTACAACGTTTTTTAGGTTCTCCGCTTGTCGCACCGACAGACGAAGAAGCCTATTGCATGGCGCAAAAAGCAAGCAATTGGACTGTACGAAGAAAATCGCCAGCTCCAGTATTTTTTAGACGTCATCCGTATGAATCAAATATCAATTCCTGACAAATTTAGCTAGCGCTTTGTCAGGCACAGCCGAGATATTCGACAATCTTTGCGGACGAGTGGTACGCGAACGTGGGCGATGCTAGGAAGAAAAACAATTTTTTCGCCATATCTTTGCCAGTGCCAGGCAGAAAAAATGACTTTTTGTGAAACATTACTCTCTATGGTAAAAATAGCATGAAAATTTTCATGGCAAAATTCGAGAAAAAGTGTCGCATCTTTGCCAAGTTTTGATGTAAAAATCTCGAGCATTTCTACAAAGCGCGGGCTAGAAATCTAGCATATGTCACAGAAAAAATTACTCCAGATCTACGCCAAATTTCATCGATATCCCAGCGTCGCACTTGGAGTAAAATATTTCCCTTGTAAGTTTTTAAAGCTATTCTTTATTATAACCAAATCAATTTTTTAAATTAAAAATCCCCCCCCCCCCATTTTCCAATCCCACCTCCATCTCACCCTCAAAATATATAATTTTACAGTCCAACAAGCCCTAAAATTTCGAAAATAAACCGACCTAAAAGCCGCTTGGCGACACATACTCTATAAAAATATTACACTGCTCATGAGAAAATCTTTTAACTACGTCTATTATTTCTCCCATACGCCGCTTTTTCGGCCGTAAATTTATTCAAGAAACGGGGCCGGACGTCGGCCGAGTCAAGTGGAAAAGAACAGCGTACTATGGGGAGTAATAAAGATAACATATAAATATATGTGGATGTTATGGAAATCCAAGAAGAGCCAAACTTTTTTGTTTATTTTAATGGCGATTTGTCATTGAGGGAATCTAATTTTAGAAGTTGTGTTGGACTTGCCTTGCATGGGTTTCTTGGATTTTTTGTCACAGTGACTACAATTCGGGAAGTATCAAAAATTTTTTGAGCGATTTTTAGCTCATGCTTTGCACAAACCACCAAGATTTTTAGGTCCAAACTTGGCAAAATATGGCACTTTCATGCGAATTTTTGTATAAGAAGTTTTGTGCCTACAGTGGCGGACCTGATCCAGTCTCAAAAAAAGTATCATTTCGCATCCGGGAAGTATCAAAAAAATGTGCCAAAATACCTCCCTCTCCAAGTGGAAAAACTCCGTTTTGAAGGTCGTGCGTCGTTCCCTCACAAAAAGAGAGGGCGCGGTTCTGAAATTGAAGGTTTTTCACTTGGAGAAGGCGGTATTTTGCCACATTTTTAAATACTTCCCGGATGCAAAATGGTACGCTTTTTACGACTGGATCAGGTCCGTCACTGTAGGCACAAAACTTCTTACACAAAAATTCGCATGAAAGTGCCATATTTTGCTAACAGGGGAAGTACTCCAAGTGCGACGCTCAGATTTTGGTGAAACTTGGCACAAATTTAGAATAATTTTTTCTAAGATATATGCGAGAATCCTAGCTCGCGCTTTGCAGAAACAACCCAGATTTTTAGATCGAAAGTCGGCGAAAATTTAGGACTTTTTGCCGAATTTCGGCACGAAAAGTTTCATGCCTATCAGTCTGTCGGAAAAATAACGGCGGATCGTCGCATCAAAATGTCTCGCCTCGCCGCTATCGCGCACCAAATCGCAAGCTGCGGCTTGCAGTCGCAGAGCGATGATAGGCGATTCCCAGGCGCGACGATCCGCCGTTATTTCCCCGACAGACCGATATTTCTACCGTAAAGAATAATGTTTCCACAAAAAATCAAATTTTTCCGCACGAAACTGCCAAAGTTATGGCCAAAAAAAGTTTTTCTCTCTGACAGCTCTCCGCGTTTCGCGTACTCTCTCGGCGACAAAAACAGTTCCATATCTCGGTGGCGCTTGCAAAGCGCGAGCTAAAACTTTCAAGAATCGGTATTTAGTTTATGCCCGACGCGTGTGCAAAATTTAAAGGAAATCTGAGCGTCGCACTTGGAGTACTTCCCCTGTAAGTTTGGACCTAAAAATCTCAGTGGTCTGCAAAGTATGAGCGAAAAATTGCTCAAAAAATATTTGATACTTCCCAAACTGTAGTCGGCGCGACAAAAACACTCGAGCCAAGAAACCCATGCAAGTCCAATAAAACTATAAAAATGTATCCATTCAATATACCTAACGGGCCTTCGATACTTGGAGCACAAAAGAAAAACATCCAACCTAGCAGTATTAATTTATGTACAAGGCTATTTACACTTCTACATTATGCAATATCAGCAAGTAAAAAATATCCCATTTTTCTTCAATGCGAAGAAACAAGACGGGAAAACCGTTCCTTGGAGCAGGTCAAAACAGCTTCGAACAGTCGAATCAGACCAGTATCTTTGGGTTGTTGGAGGCCTCGATTCATCCGTTTCTTCATTACCGCTACAAATTCGTTCTGCGACAGCATTCCATCCTGCAAAAATACGTGCATATCAGCAATTTTTTTAACTTAAAAATTTTTTGCAACCAATTTTTTTTTTTTTTATTTAAACTTCACTACTTTACACTCTCGCTTGCAATCTAAAAATCGCTTACACACACAAATCTCTAATTTTTCCCAAATCTTCCTCCCAGATTCATTTCAATGTGACAAAAAAAGCTCAAAATTCCCAATCACCACTCATGAAATTTTAAAAATTCCCCAATTTCTCGTTCAAAACCAAGCGCAAGATCAAAAAAAAAAAATTTTTTTTTATTCCACCTTCCCACTGCTAAATCCTTCAAACAATAGGCCTCAATCTTATCTAACACACTTACAGTGAGGGACCGGATCCAATGGCAAAAAACATCTCATTTTGCATCCCGGGAGGGACCAAAATGTCTCCAACCCCTTCCCTTCTCGAAGCTAAAAAGCCCCGCTTTGAAGAGCCCGCCTTGAAGGAAAGGGCGCGCTTTTCAAAGCGGAGTTTTTTAGCTCAGAGAAGGGAAGGGTTTGGAGTCATTTGGGTCCCTTCCGGGATGCTAAAGGAGACGTTTTATGCCATTGGATCAGGTCCCTCACTGTACTTTATAACCTAAAAACCTCAAAAATTCCCAAAAGAAATTAGAAATTAACCCTTAACAGACCTCAATATTAACTTTTCACACCATTTCCTGCCAAAAAAAATCCTAAAACTTTTTTAAAATTATTCAAAAAATTTCCGAAATAATCCCCCCCCCCCCCAAAAAAAAAAAACTCACCCCATTTTCATCGAACATTGTCACAATAATATCCACCACCCGGTCCGACAACTCCACATTCGCCACTTTTTTCGCGACCTTCTTCAGCAACGCTTTATCCAGCGGTTTTCCGGCCAGTTTATAAAAATGAAGGGCCATGTCGACGCGGTCGATATGATAGATAAAAGTAAAGTACTCCAGGCACTCGTCGAAGGATATTCCAGGATTTTGGTCGGATTTTTTGAACCTTCTCCGCACTCTGTTCATCATTTTTGCCTTCTTTTTGTCGGGCAGACCGGCATGAATGAGGAGGAGATCGGCAAAGGCGCGTTCGGAAATTATGCCCACCGGCATTGATTCGGGATCGCGGCGTTCGAACTCGATGCGGAGAATGTCTCGGTGGAGGTCTTGCTGTAATTTATGGTGATTAAACTACAGTATTAAAAATATTTTAAAACTTTTGGAAATTACATTACACTTGACATTTACTACAATTCAAAATTCCAAAAAAATTTCTGCGCTGATTTTGATTAGAAAGGTCAACAATTATGCAATCAAATCAAAGCAAAATCTCTGTAAAATCAATCTCTACGCCTACAGAAATTTTTCTGTTAAATATGCGCAGAAAAATCAGCAAATGAGCAGAAAGGAAGCTCAGGAGCAATCATTTATCTCATTATCACACTTTGTGAACGGTACCCTTTTTTAAATTTCTCTATATTTTTTACAATGGCCCCATCAATGACCAGTGTGACCATGAAAGCCCAGAAGCGACCACTGTCCTTCGAACAACAGCTGGCGGCGGCTGATCAGGTAAGCAAAATATTTTTTATATCTATGACTTGGTGTTATTTAATAAATTCGTATTTTACAAAATTTGAAAAATATTTTACATTTTTTTTATAATTTTTGGATCAATTTCTGTTCATCCAAAATTATTCAACTTATTTTTCTATTATTTCAGCCCATTGTTAAGCGCCCCAAGGCCTTAGCCAAGCCTGCTGCCGTCCAGAAGCCAGCCGAGGCCTCAACAGAACCCCAAGATAGTGGGAAACAAGTGGTTGAGGGTAAGTATTTTTATTATTATTATTATTATTATTTTTTTTTTTTTTTTTTTTTGAATAAAGTATATATCTTTCCCATTTTTACCCTTAATATTTCAGGATCCTTCCACGACCCCACCACCGGCCGTAAAACCGGTCATTGCCCAGGAGCCGGCCGCCCTATCCAGACTAAAATGCCCTTAGGGCATGACCCAAACCTGCTGGACCGAAGTGTGAGAGAACTGGAGCTGTTATTCAGCTACAACAAGAAGATCAGGGAGGAAAAAGACCACATCTGGGAAGATGTGGCGAGAAGAGAGTTCAGCATCAAGCTGGAAAAAAGAGCCGAAGAAAGCTGGTACAGCTTCTTCAAGGTAAGTTAACATTTTTTTGTTATCGGTTTTTAATAACTTTCAGATTTTTTTTTATTTTATTTTCTTTTTTTTTTTTTTTGATTTGCTTTTTTACAATTATTTTTTTCAGAGAACGCAATCTGCTGAGGAGGCCAGACTGTCCGAGCTGGCTAGCCGGATTTCGGCAAAGCAACAGGAGGAAAAGGCCAAGGAGAAAGCGACCAAAGTCTGCAATACGGTCGCCCCTCAAAAGAAGAAGAGATGGAGCAAAGCCAGTTCAGCTGGCCCCACAATCAAATCGGTGGGGAAAACGACCAATGGCAAGGTCGAGAAGAAGAAAGGCCCCACGCCCCTGATGCGACAGGCAATGAAAATGGCCAAGTCAATGAGGAGATAAAGTTTGATTTTACTTTTTTTTTGATTTTTTATTCAGGTATTTAATATTGAAAAACTTTTTATGTAAACATTTAATATTTCTTTGGTATCATTTTGTTTTTTTATTTTATTGTAATTTTTGACTTTGATTATTAATAAATTTTTTATTAAAAATGTCATCGGCATTATTTTTGGGATAAAAAATTTGGTCCCAGTACCTTCTCCAGAACTCACAGTTACTACAAATACCCCAAATATTCTTCTAGCCCTTCAAAAAAATTTCAAAATCAGCGTTTTTCCAAAAAAATTTTTAATATTTCAAAGTCATCCTAAATCAATATTTCTTACCTGGAACTGCAAAAACCTGTCCACAGTCAGCTTCTGATCATGATTTGGGCCGAAGAAATATCTGGTCAAACACGTCGAACCTGACTTTTTGAACAAAATTCCTTGCGCAAAATTGTCTCGATGTTTTTGACCGACATGAGACTGCTTCAGCACCAAATCTTGGACCTTTTCGAATTCAAATTTGTCCAATAACCCGTCTCCATTCACATCAAACACCGAGAAGGCCAATCGGAAATCGTTTGGAGAGGCTAAAAAATTCCTCATTTCATTTTGATACCTAAAATCCGAAAAAAAACTAAAAAACGACTTACTTGACAACAAAGTCATCAAAAACAAGTAGTCCTCGTAAGCAATAAGGCCTCCTCTCTCCAGCCAATTGAAAATCATCGACTCATCCGAAGCTGTGATTGTCTCTCCGGGATGGTAAACCTTGTACATGTCCAGGCCATACCTCCGAGGCTGCATTACACCCGGTGTCAAGGATCGAACGAAATCTTCCGGAGTCATAAAGATCGAGGCTTGACCGTCGTTGTCAATATACTGAAAAAACGGAGCATAAAAATTTTAAAAAATCTGATGTCAAGTATAATATAATTTTAATCAAAAAACCTCTTGATAAATGCCGAGATGCCGGTATTTCAACATAAAAGAATGTCAAATATAGTCTGGTCGGTATTTAAACAGAAAAATACATAAAACACTTGGTGACAATCAAAAAAAGATAAAAAATGTCAAGTGTAATATAATTTTTTGATCAAAAATGTATTTATAATTGTCACTAGAGGCCAGACTCAAAAGCAGATTCCACTCAGCATCCTCAAGTATGTTTTCAAGCCAAAATATTCCCTCATTCCCCTTCAAAAATCCGAAAAATAAAAAAAAATTATCAGATGCCTAGTGTAATATAATTTTCGCTCAAAAATCAATCCCAACCTTTTTTAATCAATCGAGTTCAATTATCACTACCTTCTAACTACCCCAGGGCACCATATCAACCCAAAAGAATCCAAAAATCTCACCTTTACCGTTGCGAAATACCTAAAAATCTTGTCCGGAGCCGAGTACATCCGAAGTCGATTCTCATACTCGATGATTCTCTTTTGTCTGAACAAATTCCTCTTCTTTTTCTTCTTCTTCTCTTCGCCATCGAAGATATCGCATTCTTTTTCGTGATTCTGAAGAATTTCCTGTTCTGCTGGGGTTGCATTTGTTTCGCCGACATTTTCCTGGGCAAGAGCATGAACTTTGAAGCGACCGAAAAGATTTTGCCATCTGAAAACAAGGTAAATGAGGGAATTTACAGATTTCTGGAGTTCTAAGAGCACTACAGGAAACCTAAGTGAAGATTTGGAGGATTGGAACGAAAATTGATATTGCAGTAGAGGTCTAGTGCAATATAAAAATTCTAGTCTAATAGAAGACAAAATCTCGGCGATTTTTTTGTGTTAACAGAAAAACGAGCCTACACCTTGCTTTTCCAATCATTTTCGTATAACCCTGACTTCAGAACAGCCCTATTTTACCTCGCCCGAAAATCAAACACCTCAAAAGTTAGATCCATCAAAAAAAAGGCTACACTCCTAGCCGAAAGCTGATATTCACATTTCGCAGCAAGAATACACCTCTGCCTAATTGCCAGTGGCTTTTTTCACCCAAAAAATCCTCACAATAACACCAATCTTCCTCGATCTTCTTCACCTTCTCTATCTAAATTTCAAAAGCAAAAAAATCAAAACAAAACTCACCTTTCCTTGTTCAAATACAAAACAGTACCGCAGAATGCGACTAGAAACAAATTAGACTTCCTCACATATCGATTATCATCTTGTTTATCTTCGAAAACACCGGGAAATTGAGTTAGACTAGCATTTAGGTTAGTGACAAGTCGAATATCTCTGTAAAATATCTTGGATCGATGTAATGTTATCGATTTCGACAACCGGGTTAGCATTTCGCATAAAAAATAATGTGGAAAAAATATTTTCCGAGAGAAAGAAAAGTTGAAACGGAATGCCAAGAAAACTGGGGTTTTGCCAAAATTGAGGAAAAATGGGGAGTTTGAAATTTTTTTACGGGTTTGAAGGTTGAATTAGGCAGTAAAGGGTGTTACAAGCGTTATACTATATTTCAATTGAGTAATATTAACTTAGTTTGATCAAAAATAAAAAAAATTTTTTTTTGATGTCAAGTGCAATATAACTTTTCCTTCATAATCAATGTAATTTTAATCTCTCCGCTCTCAAAATCTTCTCTGATAATCGTAATGAACAAAAAAAGGTTTATTTAACATGCAAACTACTGTTTGCCGACAGAAATCAATTTATGAAATACAATCGCACTTTGCGTATTATGATAATTTCTCGTTGTTTTCCCCGTTTCCAAGAGAAGCGACCAAACGTCCTTATCAGAGACGAGCCCGTTTTTCATTTTCTCCTTTGAAAATGATATGAAAACAGCTCAACTTGGGAGTGAGAAATGGCTTTTAATACGGAGCGGGTAACAACGGCGCCAAATGTCATCAAACTTTACTGTCTGGTAAGTATGCTTACTATAACGGAGAGATTGGGCCCGGTTTTGTCCCCACCCCGGTTTTGTCCCCAAGACGGTTTTGTCCCCAGGACGTTTTTGTCCCCACTTTTTTCGAGCCTTTTTGTCCCCAGACCGGTTTTGTCCCCAGGACGGTTTTGTCCCCAAGACGTTTTTGTCCCCACTTTTTTTATTTTTTTGTCCGCACACCGGTTTTGTCCCCAGGACGTTTTTGTCCCCAAGCTGGATAGTACGATCAAAAATTATGCATTCAGATGTTAATGCTGTTGGTTTGGTGCACAGTACTGCTCAAACAACATTTACTTAGCACTTGGTACTGTATAGTACAAGGTGGTACTATATAGCACGAGGTAAAAACTAAGCTATAACGCGTGAATGACGTTGTTTTGGCATGCAGTACTGATCAGACGTTCACTTTGTGCAAAAACAAATTCGTGCTATATAGTACCATGTACTAAAACACATTTTTGAGAAGTACTGGGCTTCAAACCCATAGCATTGACGTGTTATGGCTTAGTTTTTACATCGTGCTATATAGTACCACCTCGTACTATACAGTACCAAGCGCTAAGAACAAGTTGTTTGAGCAGTACTGTGCACCAAACCAACAGCATTAACATCTGAATGCATAATTTTTAATCGTACTATCCAGCTTGGGGACAAAAACGTCCTGGGGACAAAACCGGTGTGCGGACAAAAAAATAAAAAAAGTGGGGACAAAAACGTCTTGGGGACAAAACCGTCCTGGGGACAAATCCGGTCTGGGGACAAAAAGGCTCGAAAAAAGTGGGGACAAAAACGTCCTGGGGACAAAACCGTCTTGGGGACAAAACCGGGGTGGGGACAAAAACGTCCACTACGTAACGGAGACTGTTTCAAGTGTTGCGCTTCGATCTTACACACTTTCTGAGAAGGCTATCAGTATGTCGGGAAAATAATGTGGATTCCTCGAGCCTTGAAATCGCCCATCGTCGCTTTACGACGGCTAGCTGGAGATTTGATGCGCGATAAGGCAATAAATTTTGCTGCGACAAGTCCACATTATTTTCCCGACAGACTGATACAAAAGAGAAATTTTTAGATTGCTCTTTGCAGAAATTGAAAAGAATTTTATTTCGGAATCTGCTAAATTCTCGATTTTCACTTTCTAAGTTATGGGTTCTGCAAGAAATGAGGTGTACATTTTTTTTGCAAAAGATCACTTTTTTCAAAAAAATCGCTACGTTATGGTCAAAATTTTCTTTTCCGGCCGATCATCCTCACTTTACGCCGTTTGTCGCCCAAAAATCGCGAATTATCTCGGCCGCCCGTCCAAACTGCAAGCGAAACTTTTTAGGAGTCAAATTTGGCCAAGTTAGACACTGTGTATTACATACTATATAACTGCAAAACTTGAAAAAACCGCAGAACCGCAGTTTTTTAGTCATCTGATTTCAAAATTCTAATTCGTATTTTACAAATCAATTTCAGGTCGGAGTTCTGGTAATCATATTTTCCGTTGGCGCAGCGTCTGTCCAACCGGCCGGGACGGGTTTCGTTTGGTCGATTGCTATTGCGAACTTGGTGCTGGGAATCATTCAAATCCTGATCTTGGGTGTGGAAATCGACGACATTGTCTTCCCTCGCAGAGGGTTCTTCTCATGGCCGTTGTTGGTAAGGAAATTGCTTGTTTTTCAAAATCTTAGAGGTGTCTGACGAAGAAATACGCCTTTGGCAGAAATCGGGCGACAAAAAAGGCCTGAAACGTCTACTTTCCGTGCGTCGGGAAAATAATCAGCACTCTGGCACATCGAAATTTCGCCGTTGAGAAAATAAATTGTGTCGCGTCAAATTGCTTTTCAGTTCAGCGATACGCTATGGGCAGCGACATTATGCTTATTATTTTCCCGACAGGATGATAAATTCCTGTGAAAAGGGAAATCAAAGTTTAGTTTGCGTGATGAGATTGCGCAGTGTTTTTTTCACTCGCACTGTGCTGATTGTTTGCTTTGCAAACTCAATTTGCGGCGTCGAGTGCGCTGTGCGAAAACACGTCAAGACTTTTAGGACCGACCATAACGATTTTGCAAAAGTTCGTAGACTTTTTGGTGTGGGCCAAAAACCCCTTTTTTTCGGCGTGCATTTGATCCTTTGCTCCGTGCAAATGCAATATCGCAGCGACGCTTTTTCTCAACGGAGTCGGTGCGAATTTTGGGCACGCGAAGAGAAATTGCACAGTGCAAAATGTTGCGAAAAGGAAGGTGTGGCGCAACATGCAATGTGTTGTGCCACAGAAAGCCGAAAAAAAAGTCTACACACTTTCTCGAACGACTAGTACCTAACGAAATTGCCTACCATGTCATGTTAAAACCCAATTCACTTTCAGGAATGCATTGTCTCAATCTTCTTTGCCATCACTCACTTTATCTCCATTTGGATGTGTGCGAATGGGGCTAATCAAGGTGCTGTCACCGCCTACACCTTGGCTGGGGCAAGTTTTTTTTTTGGCAATAAAGGGCGAATCTCTCCAACAAGCCTTAACTTTGACTCTAAATCTTTTCAGATCTTTTCATTTATTGTCTCCGGCGCACACGTGTTCAACACAGTAATCTTTGGACAAATTTGGGCAGCAGAACAACAAAATGGGCCAGGACAAGATGGCCTGATACAATTCCATGGCAGCTCGTATGGAGCGCCATAGACTATGATAGAATTTGTATTGCATTAAACTATTTAGAAATTTTACTATAATATAAAGTATTTACAAGTCACGTATGTAAATGGCTTGAAATTTTTGCATTTTCGTTAAGTGCATGGACACTTATTCAGGTCCATTTTCGAGGGCTTGCGCTTTGCAGGCACAGCCAAAGCTGTTGAACGATTTTTGCCGCCGAGAGAGTGCGCGAAGCGCGGGGCGGTAGGAGAAAAACGCTTTGTGGCCGTTTTTTGTGGAAACGTTCCAATTTATGGTTGAAATAGGTATGAAACTCTTTATAACAAAATTTGCAAAAAATTCTCCATCTTTTCAAACGTTTTTGACTGTCTATATAAAAAAATGGTAAAGGATGGGTAATTTCCAAGGTAATTTTTTTACATAGACCCCACACCCAGGCGACTTCTCACCCGGCCATAATTTTTGGTTATCTAGCCCCTGTCCAATGGTGCGCAACTTTCTGGTAGTTAGTTCGTGCATTTATCTATACTGGTTGACAAAATTTTCTTTCCACCTCGTATCTCGGGAACCGATGGGCCTAGAACCTCCAAATTCGGCATAGAAACATCCTAGGACAGTCTAACACCATGCCCAAAAAATCATATCATTTGATGCACTTTACATGCCCTTTTTCCAAAAAAGGCAAAAACCCGGATGACAAAATTTTCTTTCCACCTTGGAAAAAACGTTTGTAACTCATAAGCCAGAGGGTTTTAAGGCATGGTTGTGGTATCGTTGTGTTCGCGAAGAAGTCCTCTCTCGATTGGTGTCACAACCTTACGGGGGTTTTAGTTTCTTCGCCCTTGGGCGTCGGCTCATCGTTGCCTTGTCCATTTTCAGCCAAATTCGTGGCCAGAGGAGCTCGCATAAGGCATAAGGAGATGAAAATCCCTTTAAAAAGTCTGGCATTCATTTTTACAACATTGGTTCCTCCGGCAGTAGAATTCGATTTAATTTAAGTGCGTCGCAGGGGAAATGAGCGCTGCCTGGGTCCGCAAAACCGAAGAATCACTTCTGTACAGAATGGAAACGTCCAAATTACATCCATTTTCGCTACATACGGCGTACTTTAGGGCTTATACGACAGCATGTGTTGAAATCTACCAGCTTATCTTACCCCTCTCTGGTCTATGTCGTCTCAAGTAACGCAGGTTGTTGCACTAGGCCTTGGCATTACTTAAGCTTGGTATATTAGGACTTTTGGCTACCAGACTACTTTAATACATTGACCTTGACAGGCCTTCAACATTTTTTCCACGACGAATAGCTTGCGCAGGAAGCTTAGAGTCGCAAATTTTGTACATGGGGCGTTTGGAACCTTTCTTCTGCTCACATCTAAGCGCGACATCAGTGATTAAAATCGTCACTATTTTTTAACTCTGTAGTATCATAGAAAATATTTAAGGAGGAAAAGTTACTTGAATTATCTGCAGTGTTCCCATAATAGCGTAATTTTCTGGTAACGAGAACCCTGGAAGCGCGCGTTTTCCCCTGCAACGCACTTAAATTAAATCGAATTCTACTGCCGGAGGAAACAATGTTGCAAACATGAATGCCAGATTTTTTAAAGGCATTTTCATCTCCTTGTGCCTTATGCGAGCTCCTCTGGCCACGAATTTGGCTGAAAATGGACAAGGCAACGATGAGTTGACGCCCAAGGGCGAAGAAACTAAAACCCCCGTAAGGTTGTGACACCAATCGAGAGAGGACTTCTTCGCGAACACAACGATACCACAACCATGCCTTAAAACCCTCTGGCTTATGAGTTACAAACGTTTTTTCCAAGGTGGAAAGAAAATTTTGTCATCCGGGTTTTTGCCTTTTTTGGAAAAAGGGCATGTAAAGTGCATCAAATGATATGATTTTTTGGGCATGGTGTTAGACTGTCCTAGGATGTTTCTATGCCGAATTTGGAGGTTCTAGGCCCAGCGGTTCCCGAGATACGAGGTGGAAAGAAAATTTTGTCAACCAGTATAGGAAAAATGATTCTAATTTTTATACAAAAACATATTGCGCAATTCATATTTGTTTGTTGCTCTATCAAAGTTTTCGCTGCTTTCTATAAGCCTATCAACATTAGTCAGCAAACTATTATATTATAGTACCGCGCAAGGTGACTGAGCACTGTATACAGGATTTAGTCATTCAACCAAGCAACTCGTCTGAATTCGGCTGATAATCAAAGCTGTACTCGTTGCAAACGGCCTTATATAACGCAATAACCCTGTAAAGCGAAAAACCATTCGGTATCATTGATTAGATAAGGAAAAAAGAGAGCGAGGAAAAGATCTCCTCTTTTCCTTGTGACCACAACACTCTGAACTCGATTTGTTTGAGGTTATGGAGAACTTCAACGATGTTATTTGTATTCGATACCCACATCTGTTCAAGCCAACGCAGACGGTAATTACGAGTTTTTTTCAGGTGCTGAATATCTTTACTACTCGCGACACGAAGTCCGTAGGTGAATTTGCGTAGTGCGTTTTCCTTTCGTGCCACTACGACTTTTCGTTTTTGCACTGGCAACATGCTATTTTTCGGACGTATCCCGCAACGTCGCCAGACAAAATCTGGGGACCTTTAGAGCGCCACTAGTAGCCGGGCAGGACCGAGAAAAATAAAAACGGACTGGACAGGGCACGTCAAGAAATTTCGGGCATTGCAAAGGTTCTCACAGCGAAAAAAAATCATAAAACCTGTCATCCAAATTGCACATAACAACAATTTTTAACCTAATTTTTTTTATGGGAACTCTAGGGAGTACTACAAGTAGTGTACAACTGTTTTTTATACCGCTGGTACATTCTAAATGGGTGTCATCGTGACGCATTTTCTGAACATGGTTCGAGCTAGGCTAAAAATAGTGCAAATTTCAAGGCCGAATATCAAAAAAACTGTCCCATCAAGCGGGACGAGACCGGTGTAGATACTCGAAGGACAGTTTAAGGATTTTTTTGACGTGGAGCGTATACCTCCTTCCAGTGCTCTCTGACTCGGTATCGTCGATACAAACTTTTATTTAGACGTTGTATTCTACGCCTTCGAAGACTGTCAAAATACTACGATTATGGGTATATTTTGGTTCTATTAGCTTAAGCAGCTCTCAAGCTTTCTATTGGTATCAATATCTTGTGATTTACTATTAATCTTTATGTCAAAATATTGCAAACCATTTGGACAAAAACGGATTTGCACAGGGCAGAATGCCAAAAAAAATTCTAGGCTTTTTCATTGGGCGCCCGTTTTTCTTTTATTTTTTCTTGACGTGCAGGGTAGACTTCAGTTTCCGAGAATTTGCAATGCGCGTTTTCATAGATTTGTCGCCGCAAACTATCATAAGTTTTTGCCTTATTGTTAGCGACTTGCAATTCCCAATTTTGGCAGGCGACAATAAAATTGTCAGGACTTTATAGTATCAGTGTGCCGGGAAAATAATGAACGCACTGTCGTTGTGCCGACTCTATAACGAAATTTATTCTTGTTTTTATAAGCAATGATAATAAACAAGCATTTCCTTCCAGGCCATAGCAGTACTCCTTTTGATCGCCATTGGATCGTCGACCCCAGTGGATGGAAGTGGAGTTCTTTGGTTTGTTGCCTTGTCATGCTTGTTGATCAGTACCACTGCCACCGTTCTCTTTATGTTGGACCAAACGGACACAGTCATGCAATCTCTGAGTGGAGGTCTTGTTGGGTTTTCTGTTGTTGTAAGTGATTATCAATTATTGCTTTGGTCTTTAGTCGGCTTGGACATCGTTGCATGCGAGGACGCAAAATTAAGAGCACAATAACTTTTTATTACTATCAATCCGTCTAGAAAAATAATGAGTATTCTTCTCGGATCGAAAATAGCATCACGGCCATGAAAACGAATTGTGTCGCGGCAAAATCGAATTGCTTTTCACTTCAGCAACACCGACCTTTTTTTGGTCGAAAGTTGGCAAAAATATGAAACGTTTTTTGAGAATTTTGCAATGCGACGTTGTGCTCATTATTTTCCTGGATTCAAGGAGAGAAACTTTTGACCACACGGTGTAATGCACTGTATTTGCTCATTCGGTAAAAATGCAATTCGAAATGACATAACCCTGCGAAGCGCAAGTCCAAAATTTCGGGGATTGCTTTGAGGCCTGAGTGCACGTGCAATGTATCTACTGCTCGCGTTCAGAATACGAGTTGATAGTACGTTAATATATAAACAGGCGATTCATCCTCTACGTTTTTTTAAAAGTGCGTAGAATTTTTTTCGGCACACAGCGCATTTTGTTACATTTTGCACGGCTTTTCGAGCAACTTTCACTGTACATTTCCACCCATCGAGCGAGTTGCTTATTGCTCACGATCTTGCAGGAATTTGTCTACTCAGCCGTCCTCACCGCTCTTTGCGGCGTCAGCGTGTGGCTCAGTTTCGGGTACTCGAGTCACGTCCCGGAAGGCGGACATTCAACTGGCTACATCTTCTGCGGCTTCTTTATGGTGTTGGAAGCTGCCGCGTATGCGATTCCGGCCTCCATGATCTACGAGAAGGTGCAGTGGGAGCAGCAGGGCGTTGACCAACTCAACACCGTTCATTACCGTGAACCCAGCAACGAGACGGGATATCAGACTCAGACCACTCAAAACATTGTGTAAATTTCGGTATAATATTATATTTGAGTGTGCTCTTGAATGCAAACTTGGACAACTATTTTTGCATTTTTAATGATTTTCTTTTGTATATTTTTGAAGGACCAATAAAAATGAAATACGATATACCAATATTTTTTACAGTCGTTTACAAAGGAAGTACCCAAATTGCGACGCTCAGATTTTGCTGAAAGTTGGCATAAATTTAGATTAAGTTTTTCCAACACCTACGCGAAATTCCTGGCTCACGCTTTTCAGGGCGGGCAACCACTTTGCGGGCGGCTAAAAGAACCATGAGGATTCCGCGGGAATGTTTGGAAATCCACCAACATTTGCATACAACACGAACTCCAAATGATGGATTCAACATTTAGACGTTCCAAATTTAATTCCCATGTGTATAAGTGGCTTGAATAGATACCACAAGTTATACCGGACATTTTTAAAGGTTTAGAAACCATTTTTTGAAACCCCATAACTTTGCAAGCAGTAGATGAATCAAATAGACTCGTGAACCTGTATATGTACCAGGGGCCAATGCGCTGACAGAAGGTTTGTTGAAAGTCACAGGGCGCAGCTCGGAGAACTTGCACGGGCGCAGCTCGAAAACAAGCACATGGCAACTTCCCCTTGTTCTCGAAAGTTGTAGAAATCTCGGGTTACGTCAAGTGTTCCATTCATAAAAAATTGAAAGACAGATCACAAGCTTTTCACCCTTCAAACATTTCAAATCCATTCACTGAGTAAACAGAACAGCGGACAGTTATGGCTAATATGGGCTATAAAACACCGGAAATGTGTAAATATCGCCTCCGTGCTATATAAGGGTCCTAAAAAAGACGGGCTTAGCAACGTTTCGAAATGAAGATTGTAGTTTACCTCCAATTTCTTGTGCTCATTGTGCTGTTTGGTAAGCCAATACTGATCTACCTCTCGCGCTTACTACTGCTTTTCAAACGTGCGTAGATTTTTCGGACTGTTTTAGCACTGCACCGTGCATGTTTCGTGACGCTATTCTGTTCGTCTTGATGCAAATTTTGAGCATCGATACCTACCACGTATTTTACAAGTTTAACGATTATCGGAGGGGTTTTCAGATCTGAAAGTTTGAGTTTTCTGTTTGCAACTATTAGTAGTAATCAACAAAGTATGATTAGCGGGACAAAACGGAGATCTCGAAAAACTGTAACTGTCATAAAAACAACCGCTGAAAAGACTATGTGACAAAACAACGTCGCAGTTGGGGTACTCTCCTGTTAAAAAAATTGGTTTAAAAAGTTGCCTTGTTGACATGCCATTTGAAACCTACGTATTTTTGATGTTAAAATAACTCATTTCTTGTCAGGAAATTCTAATACAACCTCCCATAACGCAGCCTTCAAACTAGTCCGTTTACAAAGTCGCTAAAGTAATTTCAGCGACATGCACAGTGCTTGAAAGAAAGTGTACCTTGCACTGTGCATTTTCTTGCTTTTTGCACCGTGCAATAATATTTTTTGCTCTGTCACCCTGACTTTATTCGCACAGAGCAAACGCCAGAAATCACTCCAGCGACTTTACAAACGGGTACCACTAACCAGAGATTGCCACGGCTCCGGAGCCGGCTCTTGGCTCCGGCTTTGAGCGGCTCCGGCTCCGAGCCGGGAGCCAGAGCCGGAGCCGGAAATTTTGGGTGCGGCTCCGGCTCCCGAGCCCAAAGTCGGAGCCAGGCTTCTCACCGTTCATAAAAGTAAAATTTTCATGGTCTTGTTAAACCAAATTGCTTGAAAAATACTGGGAAGGATGTGTTGCACACAACTTGGTGGCAAAAACGTTGGGTGTATGATCTCTGGCACTAACAACGTTTATTTTTGGATTTTGGCCTCGGCTCCGGCTCTGGGAGCTAACAGCCGGAGCCGGAGCTGAAATTTTGACCGTGGCAATCTCTGCCACTAACCAACAAAATTTTACAGAACGATTAAACATTCCGTATTTTACAGCATCCACATTGGGTTATCGCGACTTCCGTCGTGGCAAACGTCAACTCCGCGACCCTTCGAAGGGCTATCGTCCGGGATAAAACTGGATCAACATAACGTCGCCACAGCCTCTTCCTCTACGTTCACGAGATATAATAATAATCATTATGACTTACACATTACTGTAAACCGTTTTCTTCAATTACAAAAATAAACATGAACCTTGAATCCTCCATAACGTGCAGTCCACAAAGCGCTCGCTAAACTTTCCAGCGATATCGAACGTCGTTCCATCATTTTTATGGCTTTTCGTTGATAAGACTGTCCCCGACCGTAGTTCGCCCCTCTTTTTCTAAAGTTGTGTGTTTTACGTCATCGTGCACGCTAATGTTTGGACTTTGAAAGCATTTATAGGATGAATGAGCAGTCGAATTGCAATTTAGGGCTGCATTTCTCACGTTTGTAATTTCAAAAGTCAATTTATGTAGCGCTATTAAACGAAAAAGAAATTAATTTTGGCGGGGTATTCTGTATGTCCCGAAAATTTTTTAGGGCCGAAACTACAACAAAAAATCGTCGAGATGAGCAAATTTCAAAAATCAAAAAACTTTTTTGATTGTTCATATAAAAAAGTTGTTATCAAAAAGCTACCGTAAAAGATTTGTCAAACAAAAAACTGTTAGCTCTACAAAGGGCCAAGTGCGAAGCTTAGATTTGCTTTAAATTTTGCACACACTTTGGGTATAGGTCACATATCAATTGCTGAAAATTTCAGCTGGCGCTTTGCAGGCAAAGCCGAGATATTCAACGATTTTTGCGCAGAGAGAGTTAGCGAAACCGGAGAGCGGTCTGTGTGAAAAACGCTTTTTGGATATATCATTTTCAGTTTCGCGTGGAAAAAATTGGTTTAGAAACAGCCGCAGAACTTTTCATGGCAAAAATTCAGAAAAAATTTGACATTTTCGCCAGCTTTCAAGCTAAAAATCTCGGTCGTTTCTGCAAAGCGCGCGCTAAGAGTGTTGTATAGGTCTTTTGAAACAAACATCTTAATTTCTCGCAAGTTTCATAAAAAATATGGGCGTCGCACTTAAGGTACTCCTTTGTTAAGAGAAGAAACCGGGATGACGCATAATGTTAGGGGTTTATCGCTCGGGCGCCTCTTCCAGCATTGGGTTTTGGCCGTAGTCCAGGAGGTCTACCGATTCTTTAATTATCATCACTTTTATTGGGGTTATGTAAAAATTCGCGGGCAACTAAAAGAACCAGTGAGATTCCTCGGTCATGTTTATAAATCAGCCAACATTTGCTTACAAAAGCTAATTCAAGCCATGGATTTAGCAGTTAGATGTTGCAAATTAAGTTTCCAGGTGTATAAATGGTAAATATTATACTTACGATACGGTTAGGCAGGCCTTTTTACCGTCTTGGAAATAAACTCCCATAACTTTGAAAGCGGTGGATGAATTAACTAGACTCGTATAGACTCTTATTTCAAGCACTTGGAGATTTCTATGTCTTACTGAAGGAAACATTTTGACGCTTTTTAGTTCGGTCATTGGTGTTTATCTTGTTTTCGCTCACAAACATAGATCACCCTCTCTATTCCACTAGAAAAAACAACATTTTTAAATATTTTAATCTCGAGCACACCGTTCCCAAAGTCCATTTGGCCCGCACAACCGTGATTTGTTTTCCGTGTGTTCCAAAACTTTTATCTGCCACAAATATTTACACTTACACCGTATCATTTGCGGGCGATTCTTCCTAAAAATGGAAAAGTTTAATGGCATATGACCTGCTCGGAATTCGCGGGTTAATGAAGCAAGACGCCGATAACGACTTATCAGCCGGCTTTAAAGCGCCGACGGGCCGACCAATTGTTCATTGTCAGCGTCTTCTTTGATACTCTTGTATCATGCGTTCCGTCCTCGTTCTTGCTTTGCTGGCTGTAGCCGCGCACAGCGCCGTTCTCCAACAGCCTCAAGCTGTTGTCGTGGAGGCCGATGACCACGAATGGGACATGGCCAAGGCTGAGATTCAGGTGAGATTTTGGCCGAGTTTTGAGGCGGTATCGGTTACTGTAGGCTACAGTAGGCCATTCGGCAGATATTGAATTTTCCGGGTGCTATTAGTCTGTCGGGAAAATAATAAGCACAATGTCGTTACGCCAGTCTTGTCGCTAAAATGAAAGAAGTTGATTTTGCCGCGACAAAATTCATTTTCTCGACATCGATGTGATTTTCGCTGTCAAGGAGTGCTCATTATTTTCCCGCCAGACTGATAAACGGATGTTATCAAATTTAGGCTAATTGTCATCAAAATTCAAGGGTATGATTTGGGCCTATAGCTCAATATTTTTTATTTTTTCAATTGCTGCTTTTTGAGAGGGCGACAAGAGGGTCCATTATTTTCCCGACAGACTGCAAGATCCCCGTAAATTCATGTTTTATTGCGGCCCTAAAATGTGTGGCATCCTAAAAAATGATATGTCGCTTATTTCCACATAGGTCGCTTATTAAACCATAAAAATCTTAGCGTTCACTCCTCATCTGCAGTGGTGATATTCAGCAATCTTGTGTGCTATACATCTGTCTGTCGGGAAAATAATGCGGATTTGTTGCAAGACGGCTTGCCTTGTCGCTGTCGCGTACCAAATCTCTAGCCGCGACTAGCCCTCTCAAAGTGATTCTAGGCGATTCCAAGGCGCGACAAACCCATATTATTTTCCCGGCAGGCCAATATATAGCTTCTTTAAAACTCCTGGGAGAAGAGTGGTAATCAACTTTTCTCTCTGAATTTTTACTGAACCGTCAAAAACTATAAAATCACCTAATTTTTACTCCGAAATCTTCAGGCCGCCATTGACAAGCTGAAGGCCGAGCTGTACGCCGAACGTCAGGTGGAGCTGGCCGCTGCCGCCTCTATCCGCGGCGTCTCCATGCCCAAGACACTGAAAAGCGAATACCTCGACGTCGAGGGCAACCGATTCCTCTGCAAACCCTGCAACTTCTTGTTCTCCACCATCAAGGAGGAGTTGATCAAGGAGACCCGGCTTGAGTTGGAGACCATCCGCCCCAAAGTCAATGTAAGTTGAAGGGAGAGTTTGTAGGGGAATCTAGAGACGATGTATAGAAATTTCAAGTGAAAAAAAAGTTTGTAAGCCTCGTCCTTGGCCAACGAGGAAAGTATAACGTAATATGTTTTACCAAAAGCGCGACGCTCAGATTTTCTTAAACTTTTGCACATACACTTTTGGCATAGGTCACATGTCAATTCCTAAAATTCTTAGCTCGCACTTTGCAGGCACAGCCGAGATATTCAACAATTTTTGCGGCCGAGTACGAGAAAAGCGGAGAGTAAAAGAGAAAATCACTTTTTGGCCGTATCTTTGCCAGTTTCGCGCGGAAAAAAATGTTTTTTTTTGTAAACGCTACTCTTTATGGTAGAAATAGAAAAGAGACATTTCATGCCAAAATTCGCAAAAAAATGTCAATTTTTTGTCAAATTTTGACCTAAAAATCTTAGTCGTTTCTGGAAAGCGTGAGCTATTTTTTCGGCGTATGTCACCGAAAAAATTATTCTAAGTTTGCGCCAAGTTTCATCAAATCTGAGCGTCGCACTTGGTGTACTTCCCCTGTAAAGCATATTTACTAGCATTTTCATAAAGTGCGTAGACTTTGCGCCACCGAGAAATGTGTGGGTCGAAAAGGCAATTGTACAGTGCAAAAATTTTTTACAATGGATGCGACGCGCGAAAAAAAGCGAAAATCCACGGTGCCCGGTCTCCGCACTTTATGAAAATGCTAGCATTTTTTGACACTGAAAAAATCGGTATTTTAAAAAATTAATTTTTTAAATAAAAAAATTATTTTTAAAATAAAAAAATTTTTAAAATAAAAAAAAAAATTTTTTTTGCAAATTGATTTGTTTTCCTGAAAAATACATGAAAACCTCATATTTTCCTTTCAGGAAGCCTGTCTGAAATGGTCCCACAACGTGAGTTTCCTGGACCGAGTCTGCGAGAAGTTGGTGGACCGCGCCATCGTCGAGCTGGCCAAATGGCTGAGAGCCGAGGAAAAGAAAATCGACCCCGAACGCATCTGTACCTTCTTGCACATGTGCTAACCTCATTAATATAACATAAAAAATACATAAAAAATAACACTTTTAAAGCGGTCTTGAAGAATCTTGAAGCAATCTGTAAAGGTAATTGCGGTGTCTTGAAAGATTTAATTTTATTTTTGAAAATAAAAAAGAAACTCTGACCATCGCATTTGAGACCATTCCCTTGTAAAGTTAACGATTTTTTTCGTTCGGCAAAAGTCTTACGGTAATCTTCTGATAACAACTTTTATTAACAATCAAAAAAATGTTCCTGAGTTTTGGAATTTGCTCTCTTTGATGACTTTTTTGCTGTAGTTTCAGACTAAAAAGCTATTTTTTGAGACAAACAAAATACCAAACACAATTTTTTTGCGAAATGTCCAAACAGAAATTTCGAAAGACGCGCCTTTATTTCTTCTATTTTTTGTGGAAAATTTTCTGTTTTGATAAGAAAGGGAGGCTTTTTTAGGGGAGGAAGCTAGAAAACTATATTCAACTAGCTTGAAAAACATGAAATATTTGGTTATGTATTTCTAAAAATTCAAATATTTTTTATTCTGCTTTTCGTATTTTACAAAAAAATCCATTCTTTTTAGAATTGAAGTTAATGTAAAAAAATATCTTTTTTGCGTTTATTGAATCGTATTTTGGCACCGCGCAAAAATAATTTTTCCGAGGTGCGCCCTGGCCTTAACCTGGACACTTCAAGGCGTGAAAAATTCACATTATTTTCCTGACAAACTGATAAAAAAATTTTCCAAAAAATCTGTCGCAAATGTCAAATTTTTTTGCAAAAAATAGCGTCACAATATTTTCGACCTCCAACAGAAACGTTCAAATTTTTTGGCCCAGCTAGTATATAAGCATGTATACTTCTCGTATTTTACTCAACCTTTTTTTCAGCGAAAAAATGTCGTTTCCATTTCCCGAGGACTTTGTGACACAGGCCCCGGTGATCTCAACCAAACGCTTGCTACAAATTCTGGAAGCGGTCTACGGAATCAAATCAGCAAAATGCACAAAGCTCACTGGTTATGATGATCTCAATTTCCTTTTGGAGGATGTTCGTTATAAGGATGACGTCTCAGCGGGGCGAAAATTAATTTGCAAATTTTCGAATCCAATCGAAGCCAGTTTGCCGGATTTGATGAGTAAGTTTGAGCCTGTAATTGATTGGACGTATTTTACAAAAATATAGGCCAAATCTTTTCTCCAATTTCGCGGATTTTTCAAATTTTTGAGGGTATGCCCTTGGGATTTTAACCGCTTGGGAATGATTTTTTTATTTTTTTTTTTTTTTTGATGGTTTCAAGTTATTCTACTCAAAATTGCAAGACTTCTGAACCCGGGTTTGCCACAACTATCCTCCACCACACCCGAGCTGCACACAATTTTTAAAGTTGTCAGGATGTTTTGATTTTTACCATGACGAAATTTATACTAGATCCCAATTAAGCATGGCTGCAAACCGGGCCAGCCCGGCCCGGCCCGGGCCGGGCCTGCGGGCCGGGCCTAAATCTCCAAGCCCGGCCCGGTTCGGCCCGGAAAATTTTTGTACTAGGTTGGAAAGAAAGCAGGAAATGAAGGGAAAATTATGGCACATTTTCACAAAATGTAAACAATAATTTAGCAAAACCTATACATAGTGCAATTGCCGCTTGACTATTTTTATAAATTACTAAGTCACCATAAATTTTCTTACCATATGGTTACAAAAAATCATAAGCTTTTGTGTAGAGTCACCCAAATTTTAGCAAAAATATTTTATCACAGATCTTTTGTCGGATCTGAAAAAAGCTACAAGCGTATTGCGTATTTTTGAAAATTTTTTCTTTTTCTTTTTTTGCCTGCGTATTAACTATGAGGTCGCACTTAAGAATTTCTAAAAATTTTTTTCAAATTGACTGGAAAATTATTTTTTTATTTGGGCGAGTGGTAAATAAGGTCACTTTACGTTCGCTATCAGCATTGTGTTCGAAAAAATGAAAAAAATCTAACGAAAACCCTATTTTTCCTTTTTTTCCGGGCAAAATCCAGATTTCAAAAAAACCGGGCCGGCCCGGGCCGGGCCGGGCCTGAAAATCGAAGCCCGGGGTCGGGACGAGAAATCAGTCGGCACGGCCCGGGCCGGAAAATTTTGGAAAGCCCGGCCCGGAGCCATGCCTACCAATAACAGATTTTATATCAAACATGCATGGGAGATCGACAGGATCTTGAGAACGGCTAGGGCAGCGCTGGCCCCCAACCCGTTGATTACATTCCTGTGTATTTCAAACAATCGCAGAGCGGTGCCGCACAAACTAGGATTGTATAATACAAGGGAAAGGGAGCGGGCACGATGTTTGTTTGGACGATCAGTAATGCTACGGCTGTGAAATAGTAGTTAATACAGATGGTTTTGCCGGTCTGATTTTACGACTTCTCGGCAGAGACTTTTGACTCCAAAATCGCGAACAAAAATGTCACATTCTTGGCAACCTTTGATCGGAAAATCGCGGTCGTCTCTCAGCCCGGACTAGAGATATCCGGCATGTCCTGGAGAAAAATTACTCTAAATTTTTGGGAACCTTCATCAAAATCTGACCATCGGCGTTGGAGTATCAGTCTGTCGGGAAAATAACGAGCTCAATATCGCGGCGCCGATCGCATCGCTGAAGTGAAAAGCAATTTGATTTTGCCGCGACACAACTCATTTTCTCGGCGGCGATGCAATTTTGCAGCAGAGTGTTCATTATTTTCCCGACAGACTGATATCAAATTTCGTTTCAGATGAACAGGTCTACATGATGAATGCTTTGGGGTCGTGTGGGATCCCAGTCCCGGGGATTGTGCGCACCAAGAAGGTGGACAATTACGAGATTGTAGAAATGGTTGATGGCAGTAAGTAATCGTAGTTTCTTCGATGTTCAAGAAGTATTTGTTTGGTAAAATACGGACATTGGTTCTTCCAGTAAAACTTCCAATAAGGCTCTTCGAATTCGTCGAAGGACAAACACTGGAATCGGTGGGATTCAACGACGAAACGATCTCCATTATAGGCGAACTTGTCGCTAAATTCAGCAATGCCTCGGAATTTAATCAATGCCTGCAAGACACGAAGTTGTTTCGTCAGCATCGGCCGCTGATTTCCCTCGAATATTACAAGTATTTGGAGAGGGAAATTGACAATTTATTGGAGGCTGGATTCATGACTGCAGAGCAAGCTGAGGCCTGCCGTCGTGTTTTCAAGGAGCTGGAGGAGAAGATTTTCTCGAATTACGGTGATTTTGAACAAGGTAACTTCCTGATTTTTTTGTGTTTTTATAATGTGAATTCCACCAAAAATTTTTATCACTCAGTCGGGAAAATAATGAGCAAAATCTCACAGTGGCGTCGCTGAAGTGAAAAACAGTTTGATTTTGCGGCGACACAATTCATTTCTCGGCGGTGATGCGATTTTCGATGCGACAGAGTACTCATTATTTTTCCGACATAGTGACAGTAAACCAATTTTTTTATCGATAGATGGGCACTTCGTATTTTACAAATAGATTCCTCATACTCCATTCCAGGTCTAATCCACTCCGACATCAACGAAACGAACGTTTTGCTGATCAGAGACAAGGACAACAAGCTCAAAGTCAGCGCTCTCCTCGACTTTGGCGATGCGCACGTCTCACTTCGGCTTTTCGAATACAGCTCCGCCATTTTGTACATAATCTTGGGAATGGGGTCCGAGGATCAAGTTGAAGATTGGAAGAGGGTTATTCGCACCTTTTTCAGGGCCTTCATCAAAGAGCGCAAGTCTGGAGAGTTCATGAATGATGTGAGTTTATTGCGGAAATTTTTGAGCTGGACTGTGTCTGTGGTTACAGTAAAATCTCGGTACAACGAAAAGCCCAAAAGCTTAGTATCAGTCCGTCGGGAAAATAGTGTGGATATGTCGCCATAATAAGTCTCGCCTCGTCGCTGTCGTGCACCAAATATCCAGCCGCGGCTGGTCGTCGCAAAGCGATGATGAGCTATTCCAAAGCGCGACAAATCCACATTATTTTCCCGACAGACTGAAAGTCGGTTCCCAAAGACGCTGCAGTGATTTCGGCGACCTGCGAAATAATTCGGGGTGCGAGCGACAGCCCAAAAAAACCATTTGCACGGTGCATAAAGCAACAAATTGCACAGTGCAAGGTGAACTTTTGTTTTCTCACAGACTGATGGTCAAAAGACACTTTTTTTATATTTTTGGTCATGCTACACGTCGCCAAAAGTGCGTGGAATTTTCTGCGAATCTTCACTGTGCATTTTTTGCGTTACTTCAAAACTCGTTTTGCACCGTGCATTCGACCAAAAAGTGGGATTGCACCGTGCAATTTTGTTCCTTTTGCAACACCTCCAAACTTCTCGATAACAAACGGGTCCGTTGTACAGAGTGCGTCTATGTTCAGCTTTTCCGTTTTTTGAATGTTTGGGATCCACTTCCCGTCAAGACAACTTTGTCATTAACAGTTTTTTGTTTCCTTTTGCATCACCTCCAAACTGCTCGATAACAAACGGGTTCGTTTACAGAGTACGTCTGTGTTCAGCTCTTGTTTTTTGAATGTTTGGGATCCACTTCCGTCAAGATAACTCCGTGATCAATGTCCGGGCGTATTTTACACTGCTGGAACCAAAAAAAATATAAGATTAAACTTTTAGATTAAACATTGTCAACTGGCGATGCGAGCCCGACTTGTTGCATCCTTGATTTACGGACTACGCACGGTCCGCATTAATTACCGAAAGGAAGATCCGTCGTATATCTTGAAGACTCAATCCAATGGCTGGGATGTTTTGAGGGTGAGCTTCTTTCTACCGTGGAAGGTATAATAATTTCTCCACAAAAATTTTTTTTTTGTTCGCGAAACTGCAAAAATAAGGCAGCTCTCCGCGTTCTGCGGGCTACATGCCGCAAAGATCCTTGAATGTCACCAAAAATGAATTTTTCTTGACATAATTTTCGCCATACACATCAAAAACAGTGAAAAAACAAGGAACGAATTGTCGCCGCATTATCGAGTCACAAAAGAAAACTTTTCCAGAAAAAAAGGTTTTTTCGCGAAAAATATTTTTTTCGAAGAGAAAAATAATTTTTCGGACTCGATAATTCTGTGGAACTTCGCAAAAAATCAATGATCCGAGGTTCCTTGTTTTTTCAATTTTCTGAAAGAATTTTTTGACGTGTGTTATCTCTCTGACCGCTCTCCGTGTTTTGCGGGCTGTCCCGGCCGCAAAGATCGTTGAATGTCACTGAAAATGAGATTTTTCGACTTAATTTTGGCCATAACTTTTGAAATTTTTCGATTTACCTTTTGCTTTTTGGTAAATTTGACCTCTGCTTGGGGCCAAAACCTTGACTTGACTTTGCGGATTTTAAAAATTAGCATATGTATGCCCTCTGCGATTCATGATTTATGATGGGATTCTTTTTCGACTTTTTGTTTCCACACAGAGTTCTACGCAAAATTCGAGGAGCTTTGACCCTGCCTCGGCCCGTCCTACATGGACGGTGTGTCAGGAAAGTAATCTAAAAACAGCTGGCTCATCCCGTTTCCGGCCCTCCGGGATAATGCGGGGCACGGTATTTTTGAGCGGAAATTGTCTCGGGTAATTAGATGCGTTATACGGATTATATGTGTGCAAAAATTGAACGGGATTGGGTCTTGGGGTCATTTCCGCCGTTACTGTAACTTCTTTGTTTGTCGGGGAAAACATTTTTTTTTGATTAATCGAGTGCTTGAAATGCAAAGATTACAAGAGCTCGAAGAGCGCGCTCAGATTTTGATAAAACTTTGCATAAGTTTAGATTAATTTTGTCTAAGGATTTGGACAACGTTTCAATAAGAAACGACCAAGATTTCTAGATCAAATTTCGACAAAAATGTGGCGTTCTTTCTTTGAAGCATACAAAATTTAACACGCTTCTACCGTAGAAGCTAAGGTTTCAACAAAAAATTAGGTACGGTGGCGGACCTAATCCAGTGTCAAAAAACGTACCATTTTGTATCCGGGAAGTATCAAAAACGCTGCAAAATACCTTCCTTTCCAAGCTAAAAAACTCCGTTTTGAAAAGCCGCTCACAAAAAAAGCGGGCGTGCTATTGAAATTGAAGCCTTTTCACTTCTAAAAAGAGGTGTTTTGCTACATTTTTGATACTTCCTGGATGCAAAATGGTACGTTTTTTCACTGGATCATGTCCGCCGCTGTAATCCACTGCCGCGGAAAGTCGCAAAGCGATAATGGGCGATTCCAAAGCGCAACAAATCCACATTATTTTCCCGACAGACTGATAGTCACTCAAGATCACTTTTCTCACATTTTCAACGATGTTGTCGCAAGAAAATCCTTGCAAAAATTGGACAAATTTATCTCAAAAACAAGTGTTTTCCATCATCTTGCAATTGCATGTAATGTAAACATCCTGTCCGCCCTCTCACGCCGGTCATCATGGCGTGCGGACTGTAAGTCACATTACACTTGGCGAACGCAAATCCCAACACCGGATTAATTATCCAGATGCACAACGGGCGGTAGCTAAATCGGGGGGCCCGACGGACGTCAATCGCGGCGTCGGGCGTTGTTTGTGTCGCTCCCGGAGCGGCCCCGCTTACGGTCGTCGTCGGCGGAATTGCGTCGGCGGTAATTTGCCTAATGGCGCCCCAATTTGGAGTTATTTGGAGGGGCGGCGAAAGCGGATCACGCGAAACAACAGCGAGTACTGTAGATGAGAGCGGGGATTCTTGATTTGGAGGTATTACTAGTCGGTTCGTAAAGTAGCTGGAATGTTTTCGGCGACATGCACTCCGCGAAACCAAAAGTTCACTTTGCACTGTGCAATTTTTGGCTTTTTGCACAGTGCAATAGGCTTTTTTGGGCTGTCGCCCGCACCCTGAGTTTTCTTGCACAGTGAACGTCGCCGAAATCATTCCAGCGACTTTACGAACGGACTAGTATATATAGTACGGAATCTGGATTATTTATCCGTCTGTCGGGAAAATAATGAGCAAAATGTCGCTGCGACGATAGTGTCGCTGAAGAAAAAAGAAATTTGATCTTGCCGCGACACAGTTAATTTTCTCGGCGTCGATGCGATTTTCTCTGCGACAGAGGGCTCGTTATTTTCCCGGCAGAATGATATTTCAAACAAAGTTTTACAAAAGAGGTACCCAAAGTGTGACCCTCAGATTTCCTTTAAATTTTGCACACACATTTGAGCATGGGGTAGATATCAGTCTGTCGAAAAAATAATGTGGATTCGTTGCGCCTTGGAGTCACCGATGATCGCTCTGCGACGGCTAGCGGCGGCTGGAAATTTGATGTGTGACTGAAGCGAAGAATTTTGACATCTTTCTGCGACAAATCCACATTATTTTCCCGACGACTTATAGAAATTTCAGGCAAAATTAGCTCGCTCTTCCTCAGGCACAGTCGAGAAATTCAAAAATATTTGCGGCCGAGTGAGTACGTAAAACGCGGAGAGCGGTCAGAGAGAAAAGAACTTTTTGGCTATATCTTTGCTGGTTTCGCGCGGAAAAACTTGATTTTTTGTGGAAACGTTACCCTCTATCGTAGAAATAGGCAAGAAATTTTTCATGGTGAAATTCGCAAAAATTTTTTTTTTTGATTTTTTGCCAATTTTCGAGTTAAAAATCTTGTAAGGAAAGCTCTAAATTTGTGCCAAGTTTTAGCAAAATCTGAGCGTCGCTCTTGGATATCTTGTAGCTTTCGTATTTCAAGCACTTTAATCAAAAAAAACCATTTTTTTAATTTGTTTTCCCTCAAAAAATCGAGGGAAAAAGTCACAGTAATCTCGGAAATCCCCATTTTTGCACCGAATCCCGTTCAATTTTTGCACCCATGTAATCCGCATAACGCATCCAATTATCCGCGACAATTTCCGCCCCGAAAATACCGCATTATCCCCGCCCGGAATTGGGCCGGAATCGGGATCAGCCAGCTGTTTACGGGCTGCGGTGATTAACATTTTGTGCGTCTTCCAACACCCACAAGCCACGCCGCATTATCCGCGGATTTGGGCCGGCGTATTTCGGGGGCCGGAAAGCGGACCGGCAAGGCGGTAATACGACGATTAACCGCGCTCAAATTGGAAATTAAAAATCGTTGGGCGATAAGAAAGCAATGGAATTAATCATCTCGAATCGGGGCCGACAACAAAGCCGATTTGCACCCCACTTTTCTCCGATATATTGTAAAATATATTGGGGATGAGGCGATGATTAGAGTGTGCAAAAACGCGGCCCGAAAATTTGGGAAATTAGAGATTGTAATTGCTCGTAAATTAAAGGTTAATCACGACGCCATCGGCCGCACATTGAGCCGGATTAGCGGCCAAAGTGCGTGAATGCTAATTGATTAACGTAATTGGTGTTTTTAATGGGGAAATTGGGCTTTGTTGCGGATTTAAAATTACTGCGAGGTAGTACAAGTGCAACGCGCAGATTTCGATGAAACTTGGGACAAATTTAGAATAGTTTTTTCTAAGGCATATACGAGATTTCAGGCTTGTTTTTTGCAGAAACTACCGGGATTTTTTATTCGAAAGTTGGCGAAAATATGACAATTTTTTGCGATTTTTTTTGTTATGAAAAATTTCATACGTATTTCTACTGTAGTGACTAATGCTTCCGCAAAAAAAGCGAAGATATGGCCAAAAATTTTTACTGTTTTATATCCTCTTATTTCTTCACTTTTTACGTGTGTTTTCATTGTTTATTTTTTCAGTCTCTCAACGACAACGATTTGGACATCCCAAGTTTGATACAGTAAGCAAGAAAAATGCGAATGACATAAGAATTTGAAGTAACGGATACACTACATATAGACATGACTCACCACAACACAAACATCAGATTAAACTTTTGCTATTGTTTTACGGATAAAATACCCCAAGTGCGACGCTCAGGTTCTGATGAAACTTGGGGCAATTTTAGACTAATTTTTTATAAGTTTTACTTAAAAACTTTAATTTAAAATGCGAGTCTTCTAGCTCCCGCCTTGCAAAACTTGAGATATTATAATTGCACCGTGTGAAAATTTTTTGAAAAGAATCGTGAAGTAAGCGAAATGCACAGTGCAAATGTCCATGAACTTTGTGAAATTGCTAGTATTGTAGAAGGTACTGTCCCTACAGAAAAAAAATTATTTTTTTTTGACAAAGATATGGCCAAAATGCGTTTTTCTCTCTGACCGCTCTCCATGTTTTGCTTGCTCTCTCGGCCTGAAAGATTGCTGAAAGATCTGGTGACCTGCAGACGGTGACCATGTCCTAAATTTTCAGGAATTGATATATGACCATACCCGACATGTGTACAAATTTTAAAGAAAGTGTGAACGTCACACTTGGAGAAGTTTTCTTGTAAAGAATTTTGCAAAAAAAATGATTTTTTTACAATATTTTATCCACTTGTTCAGCTTGTTTATGCCCTATAAGTCATCCATTTCCAAACACATCATAAATCTTACATTTTATCCGATACCTACAATAAATAACTTTCCAATTGTTTACCGCATACAATGTGATGTGTAAAGGAGTATAGTATTATATATAAAGCATCTCGGTCTCTTCGCACCACCCGTCTGAGTAAATGACATTGGATGAAGAGGCACTTCACTGGGAACTCCCTTCCAATGGCATTAATTAAACCGTTTCGGAAAACAATAATTCTCGGGTTCAACAGCCGCCTGAATGTAGGGACGAGTGCGGTTACTGAGACGAAAAAGTGCGCTCTTCACACTGATATAGACAAATTACAGTGGTAATTGTGTTTTATGCCCGAGTTTCGGCGCGATAGTCGTATGTTTTGAAACTATACAAATGTGGTTTGAGACTGATGTTTTGATGAAATTTCTCGAAAATTTAGCAAGAGTAAGGGCTCCAAGTGCGACGCTCAGATTTTCTTTAAATTTTGTACACATGTCTTATAAAAAAAAAGTCCACTACGGGCGCGCTATTGAAATCAGAGTTTTTTTCACTTGGAAATGGAGGTATTTTGCTACATTTTTGATGCTTCCCGGATGCAAAATGGTACGTTTTTTGCCACTGGATCAGGTCCGTCACTGTTTTCTAAATTTGTATCAAGTTTCGTCAAAATCTGTGCGTCACCCTTTACCCATCTCCCCTGTGTATTACCATAATATACGACTGCTTTGATCGCGCAACAATAAATATGTTTTCCCTCCCTTTATTATTTACTTATTTCCCTGCAAGTTCATTAATTTTCCCTTATTGTCATTTCCGTCGCCCGCCTGCGTTGAACGCACTATTCCTCCAAATGTAATGTCGTTATACTGCACTATAAGACAGCTCGGTCATCATGCTAACGTAATTAAGCGCAAGTTCCCACCGCTAAGCACTTTCTCCCGCAAATTTTGCTGAGATTTCGGCTAAAAATATCTGCTTATAACACTTTGTAAATGAAGTTATTATTGTGTGTTTTGTTGTGGGAATTTGGCTTGATTACTAATTGGGGAAGTGATGTGAGTGAGAGGCATGGATTTGGACGAAACTTGGCTTAAATTTGGAAGAGCTTTTTGCAGGATATACTAGTCCGTCCGGAAAGTCGCCGGACGGAAATCGGCGACATGCACTCTGCGAAATCGAAAGTTCACTTTGCACTGTGCAATTTTTGGCATTTTGCACTGTGCAATAAGCTTTTTCGAGCTGTTGCTCGCACCCCGAGTTTTTTCTCACAGTGCATGTCGCCGATTTCCGTCCGGCGACTTTCCGGAAGGACTAGTATGAGATTTCTGGCGTGCGTTTTGCAGAAACCACCAAGATTTTTAGATCGAAAGTTGGAAAAAATGTAACACTTTTTTTGCGAATTTTGACATAAAAACTGTCATGCCTATTTCTACTGCAGAGAGTAATGTTTTCACAAAAAATCAATTCTTTCCGGACGAAACTGGCAAAGATATGACCAAAAATTGCTTTTTTGACCGCTCTCCGCGTTTTGCGTTCTCTCTCGTCCCAAAAACATCGTTGAATATCTCAGCCCTCCCTGCAAATTGCGAGCTAAATTTTGCAGGAATTGAAAAAAGCTTCATGCCCAAAACGTGCGCAAAATCTAGAAGAAAATCTCGGCGTCGCACTTGAACTACTTCCTTTGTAAATTTCACCAAATTTCATTGCAAATCTAAGCGTCGCAGCACTGCTATAGCAGAAGACTGTTCTCTGTTTTCGCGCTCACTGAAAAGATTTATTTATCCTGTGGCTGGATGCACCGGTTCTTTAATCCGTCGTATGATACATTTCCAGAGGTTTAGAGATTACGGAGGAGTTCAAAAACATCTCCACAACACTTCAAAACATGGTTTTTTTATTGCTTCTCCGTTCGTAAAGTTGCTGGAGGAATTTCTGCGACATGCACCGTGCAGAGGAAGCCATGGTGACATGCACTGTGCAGAGAAAGCCCGGAAAAGCTTATTGCACGGTGCAAAATGGGGTTTTGTTTTTTGCACAGTGCATGCCGCGGAAATCGCTCCAGAGACTTTACGGACGGACTAGATATGGCTCTGGGCCTTTTATTGGGCTGGGCTGGGCCGATGGAGTTTATGAGAGAATCCGGGGCCGGGCTGGACCACATTTGGCTTTGGCCCGGCCCCAAATTGGCCCCGAATGAACAAAATTCAGTCTAAAAGCGAAAATTAGGGTTGCCAAAAAAAAAAAAAAATAATAAAACACATAGCCAAGACCTGATTGGGAGTTTTTTGAAGCGCTTTAAGCAATGATTGGCAATTTTTTTGTAATTTTTTTAGTTGTTATAACAAAAAAATAAATATGTTACACCTCATAGCGAATGCAATGTTTATACTTTGGCCTCCGGGCCGGACCGGGGACCAAAGTTTAACGGACTATCACTTCCATTCTTGGAAAAGATTTTCAGCTAAATCTTTGCGTATAATCACCCAAAACTAAATAGCTTGTTTTTCCCCGACCTGCGACGCACGTCACTCCGTTTGCATCATGTTTCAGCCCGCAGTTCCGACTCGGAATCCCGAAAATACCAGCAGGTAATTGCGCCACTAAATAGCCCATAATGAACGTAATCAATTAGCGGGCACGCGACTAAACCCCAATATACCCTCCGAATTCTTTACATTTTACACCCTCACCCCGAGCGCACGCCAGATTGACGTCTGCGAAACTTGCATTTTGGGGCAATAATAGCTGCTAATTTTTTTTTGAAAAAATAGATTTTAAGATTTGAAACGTCATTTATAGGTAATTAAGGCTTGTAAAAATGTAAAATAGTAGTGTCTAGGGCCGCCGAGGAAGCGAATTCTGACGCGGCAAAATCAAATTGTTTTTTTTTCTTCTGCGACGCGAGCCGCACAGCGAGATTTTATCCACAGGGGAAGTAATCCAAGTGGAACGCTCAGATTTTGATGAAACTTGGCACAAATTTAGAATAATTTTTTCTAAGATATATGCGAGAATCCTAGCTCGCGCTTTGCAGAAAGAACCGAGATTTTTAGATCGAAAGTCGGCGAAAATTTAGGACTTTTTGCCGAATTTCGGCATGAAAAGTTTCATGCCCATTTCTATCGTAAAGGGTAATATTCCTACAAAAAATCAAACTTTTCCGCGCGAAACTGCCTAAGTTATTGCCAAAAAACGTTTTTCTCTCTGACCACTCTCCACGTTTAGCGTGCTCTCTCGGCGGGAAAAATCGTTCGATATCTCGGCGGCGCCCGCAAAGCGCGAGCTAAAACTTCCAGAAATCGATATTTCGTCCATACCCGATGTGTGTGCAAAATTTAAAGAAAGTCTGAGCGTCGCACTTGGAGTACTTCCCCTGTCAATATTTTCCCGATAGACTGATAACTGCAAAAGTTTTTTTGCGGAAAAAAACTTATGTTGGGACAAAGTAGGTGTCTTTTAGACGAGAATTTCTCGATTGGATACCAAGACTTTTTGCGAAATTTCCGAGAAAATTTTGGTCTGCAATTGGTCAAGTTTAGGTACTGGTCCTAAAAAAAGGTTTCTTTGAACCGAGCAATAAGCTTTTTCCGGGCTATCGCTCGCCCTGACTTTTTCTGCATAGTGCAAATGAAAAAAATCAGTGCGGCGTGTTCCGGAAGGCCTAGTATAATTTTAATGCCATTCCTTTTGTAGCAGACCCCCAAATGATAACAAGACAATCCCGTTCACCTTGCAGACACATGTTGGATTAGCGAGGCCTATCTAATTTTGGCCCCAGTGGATCCCTCTGAGTCAACGATATCGGGAAGAGGGACTTGTCTCACTCTGACTCATATTTATCCCTGGATTTGGCCATTTTTGGCCCTAATCTTCGGGCAATTTTACATGTTCAACAAAAGGATTTAGCGACCTTTACAGTGTAAGAGTGGAAGGGTATAATTGGCCCTAGTTCGGCGAGATAATTGGCTCAGATCATCTTGGGAATCGAGATTTTCTTGTTGATGTTGGCATAGATGAAAAAAATTAAAACTGAAAAAGCGAAAAATCGCGTTCAGATTTTTAAAATTTTGAAAAACTGGGCATTTTTGGCCCGAAACTTGGCCAAGTTTAAAAAAAAATTTTTTTGAGCTTGGGCATGACAACTTTTATGCCTCCTTCCATCGTAGAGAACAATGTTGCTACAAGCCGCTCTTTGCATTTGCTTACTCCCTCGGCCGCAAAGATTGTTGAATATCTCGGCTCCCCCTGCAAATCGCAAGCTAAAATCTTTAGAAATAGATATTTGGCACAGGCCAAATTTGTGTGAAAAGTTTAAAGAAAATATGAGCGTCGCACTTGGGCTCCTTCCTTTGCAAGCCAAGCGTGAGTCAGTCTGCAAGAAAGTGTGAAAGATTTGAAGAATTTCTGAACACCGCACTTAGGACTTCCCTGGTCGAAATGCCCAGGTTCAGGTACTAGTCGCCGCATAAAGTCTGTAAAATTTTTTCGGCGGCGCTCGCAGAAAAATGTATGGCGCGGGTTGTGCCGGGCGGACTCAAAAGTCTTGACATGTTTTTGTACGATGCTTGCGTCGAACGCGTCGCGGAAGTGAAAAGAAATTTGATCTTGCCGCGACAATTCATTTTCTCGGCGGCGTTGCGATTTCCGATGCGACAGAGTGCTCATTATTTTCGCGACAGACGGATAAGTACCTGGACCCATTTCCTCGCCAAATATCTCTGCAATTTGCGGAGAGCGCAAGTCACAACTCTCTTCAAAATGTTGTTACTCCCATTTGAGCACTCCCTCTTTGGATGCAAAGCTTTCTTCAATATTTACAAGCCTTCAAATCTCATCCGCTTTGTTTTTTACAAAAAAAATCCGCCTGTCCTCAACTCCGATCCTCCGAGAATCCCTCCCCATCCACCCACAACTCTTCCCTCTCTACAGCGCTAAGTTTTCTTTTATCCGCTTTCCCCCACACTCACCCCCAATCCGTCCCCAAAAAAGGAAATCTTAAACCGTTGCTCACGTCAAACAGGCAATGGTTTAGGATTCAATCGGCAATCCTCTTGTCATTGCATTGACTTACGGCGCAGATTGCATCGAGTTGAAGGCGTAATCGGCATTAGCGAGCGTTGCTCGAACATACGAAAACACTTGCATCTTCGCAAAGCGGGCTGAAGCCGCCGATTACACCCCCAAATTGACGCCAGCACGCCACCGTAGCGCAAGCGGGTTAGTCGTGTTGTTGGCCAAAGCAAATACGATTACAGTAGGGCGGCGGCGATTTCAGCCCCATTTCTCGGAGGCATTAGCCCGCCGCGCTCCGAGAACGGCCTAATTTCTTGATTGGTTTACGGAGACAGCGGTCGTAAACTGCGTGCGTCGGGGAAGGTGCCAAAAAATGGGGTACGGTAATTTTTTTGGCTATTATTTGTGGGGAATTGGGCTAAATCTAATTTGCCAAATTAGGTCAGACCTTCAACGAAAGGTGATTCATCGATTTTGTTTAGAAATTGACATATTAGTAATCTTTTCAGAAGGTGCAGAGACATTTTTCCGCGCATTTTAAACTCTTTCCCAGTTCAAAAACCAAAAAAAAGGTTAAGCGTGGTGTAAAAAATGGGGATTTTTGTGAACTCTGTGCATCGCGACAAATGTCCATACACTTTATGAAAATACTACCATTTTGTCGGGAAAATAGTGGCAGTTCGCCGCAACAAAAAAAGCGACGACGGGCGATTCCAAGGCGCGATGACCGCCGTTATTTTCCCGAGACACTGATCATACCGGGTACTCCAGGAAATATTCCAAGGTGTAAATATTTGCGAACATCATTCTGATCTTTGCAGCTATTACACTGATTTAAAATTCCGATTGGTGTTTTTAGAAAACTACAAAAATTTTTCTTCTCTCGCGCTCCGAATCGCTAGCTTCGGCTAGCCGTCGCAGAGCGATGATGATGGGCGATTGATCGCAAAGACGCGATGACTCGCCGTTATTTTTCCGACGGACTGACATTTTGTGCACATACTCTAAATAGTCCCAAAATCCTGCTCGAGAAGCTCGGGTCAGCCTAAAAATCTTGGTCGTTCTGCAAAGCAAGAGTTAGATTTTTTTTGATATAGGAAAAGATGACGTATTGCAAGTCTCCGCCGAGCGTCCGCCGATCATCCAACGGCTTTGCCAGGCCAGCTAGGCACTTACTAAACCTTTGTTTTGGCATCCACCAGTCATACCACCCCGTATCAATCGATTTTGCGTTGACCCGAACTTTCGTCGACCCGAAAAGTCAGGACGCGCTATTAGCGGGCAATTTGTTGTTTAAATTTCATCTAAACTCCTTATCAAGCCAAATTTTATCTCATCCAAACGATTCAAACAAACTTCAACTCCTCTAAAACGCTGCGAAATTCAAAACGCTCGGATAATGCCCGTGGAACAAGCGGCTAATCGCACCCAAATATAGAAATCACCGTAAATCCCAAGCGAATATGTGAGAAAACCGTCGAATTGAGATTAATCGTTCTGACGTGCGTCGCAAACAATGTCGGCAAGCGATGTTCCGCAAGGAATTCGTGAGTTTTTATGTGGGGAGTTCCTAAAATACACTTGCGCGACTAATCCGGGAGGTTTACATGTTTTTTGGAAGAAGAACATTTGAAAAGTTTAAACCGGGGTCTGCAACGGGGTCTGGAGGAAGCAGCGTACCTACGGCTTCAGTTTTGACATTTCGATTTTGCTCAAACTTCATAAATAAAGTAGTATTTTATTACTAGTCTGTCGACAAAATAATGTGGATTTGTGGCGCCGTGGAATCGCGAATCATCGCTCTGCGATGGCTAGCCGTGGCTGGGAATTTGGTGTGCGAATGCGCCGAGGAGTTTTGCTGCGGTAAATCCACATTATTTAACTGACGGATTGATATCAAAAAATGATTCGAACATGCAGTCGAATCTCTGTACAACGAACGCAACAAAAACCTGTCTATAACAAGCAACTTTTTCGGGTTTCTTGGATTTGCTGAAGTGACTAGGGCTCAAGACTTCGCAGCCTTTGGCAGGCAACTTTGCGCCCAGTTTCGCTGCTTTGCACGTGATTTGGGCAACATCTACGCTCGAGATTTGATGTAAAGCTCATCGATTTTACTGCAAAAAAAAATGATTAATTTTTGCGACTTTCGAAGCTAAAGAGTGCCCAAGTGTCGCCTTGAAGCACTCCGCATGTTAAGAGTGACCCCTGGGATCTATGACGTTGCTCGCTATAGAGAGGTTTAGTTGCATGGAAGTCTATTCCGCAGACGCTCCAATACACCTTCTACCAGCCCGTCTGGAAAATAATGAGCACAGTCCAGCCTCCTCTCTGAGTCGCTGAAGTAAAAAAAATTGATTAAGCGACACAGTTCATTTTCTCGGCGGCGATACTTTTCGATGCGACAGAGAGCTGACAATTTTCCCGACAGACTGCTATAAGATAGCTGGTATCAGCCTGTCGGGAAAATAATGTGGACTTGTCGGAGCAAAATGTCTCGCCTCGTCGCAGTCCCGCACCAAAGCCGCGGCGCGCCGTCGCAAAGCGGTGATAGGCTTTTCCAAATCGCAAAAAAAATCCTCATTATTTTCCCGACAAACTGGCTCTTCAAGAAACATGACTTTCTCTTTTTCTACCGTACATTTTTTTCGTACTTTGCGCTATGACTACATTTGTTATTCCCATTACTTTCTCACGTCCCCAATCCAACCACTTTTAACGACTTTAAAGGACCAAAACAACTACATTTGAACGCGGATTTTTACGGCTTGGAGGTGCGCCTCGCCAAAAGTTGCGAAAATCCCGCGAAAAAAATAGATACAAAAAATAATTGAGAATTTCTCTCGAACATCTTGTTGACAAGAAGAATTGAGGTTTTATTCATGTTCAAAAGCTGGGAACAAGGCTGTTTGGTCTTGTGGATCGTGACAATACCCCTTCAGACGCTTTTGGGGAACACTGATGTAAGTTTTTTTTTGATTTCGACGGTTTTTTTCGCATTTAGGTAGATGTGAAGGAAATTGTGCAATTTTTTTGATGTCCTTTGAAAAACGGCATGCGCGCAATGTTGAGGAGTAGGTGTTGGACTCAACGCTTTTGTGCCGGCGATTTTATTACCTAGTTCGACCTGTTTTTACCCATTTTGAGGTGTTTTATATTGTTTTAGTCAAGTATTTTATTTCCAGAGTAGTTCAATCGCCTGGAATCGCCAATGAAGAACGAAGGAACTATTGGACCACGCGGAATTGTGACTGACGTCAACGCTTCTTTATCTAAAATGTACTTCAAACCGAAGGAATCTAACTTAATCTTTTATTGTCTAAAGCATAAATAAAACATCAGACGAAGGTTGAACGTTTAAAATTCTGCAGTTGTTGGTACATCCGGTGATGTCCTGCCCGTTTTCGCCTCCTGCACAGGACCAATTGGCTCACGAACACAAGTCCCAGTCTAAACTAAATGTAGCATTTATGCAAACAAATAAAAAAGACATTACCTACAAATCCATAGATGTCTCGAATCTTGATGTCAAGGTGGTTCTTTGGAGAATTCTTCTTCACGCGTCCTTCAAGAAGATTGAACTACTCTGGAAATAAAATACTTGACTAAAACAATATAAAACACCTCAAAATGGGTAAAAACAGGTCGAACTAGGTAATAAAATCGCCGGCACAAAAGCGTTGAGTCCAACGCCTACTCCTCAACATTGCGCGCATGCCGTTTTTCAAAGGACATCAAAAAAATTGCACAATTTCCTTCACATCTACCTAAATGCGAAAAAAACCGTCGAAATCAAAAAAAAACTTACATCAGTGTTCCCCAAAAGCGTCTGAAGGGGTATTGTCACGATCCACAAGACCAAACAGCCTTGTTCCCAGCTTTTGAACATGAATAAAACCTCAATTCTTCTTGTCAACAACATGTTCGCGAGAAATTCTCAATTATTTTTTGTATCTATTTTTTTCGCGGGATTTTCGCAACTTTTGGCGAGGCGCACCTCCAAGCCGTAAAAATCCGCGTTCAAATGTAGTTGTTTTGGTCCTTTAACAACCCTCTAATCATAATAAAACTGATCTGCACGCGATCAGCTCAAAACCATGAATTTCTTGCCACAACAAAATGCAAGCTTTGTGGCGTGCCCTGCGGCAATTTTTCTCCAGTAATTAGCTTTGCAAAAACTTTATTAAAAAGCAGTATTACTTTGGCCAATTTACTGTAATCCCGGGCACGGATTTGCCTCTTCTCGAACTAATGAATGGAATTATTATTATAGGGTGCAATTAATCTTTTTACTGAGTGAAATTAATCGAAAAATATTTTTTTATTACTCCGAGCAGACAGCTTGTCTGCTTTTACTGTAATTGATAGACGGGAAATTGTTTAATCCATGCTGGCAATGATTTTTTTACAATGGCATTTGCGAAAGATATGGATAACAAACATCATTTTCATAATTTAATTAAATTGTCAATTACATGAGCTGATTCAGTGGGAAAAAGTGTGTGATTTTGCATCCGGGAAGTATAAAAAAAATATGGCAAAATACCTCCCTCTCCAAGTGAAAAAACTTCCGATTTCCGCTCTTTTAATATTTCTCGGATGCCAAATGTTACGTTTTTGCTTATGGATCAGATCCCTCACTGTATCAGTCTGTCGGGAAAATAATGAGCACAATGTACAGGTGATGTCGCTGAAGTGAAAAGCAATTTGATTTTTCTGCGACAGAATTCATTTTCTCGGCAACGATGCAATTTTCGATGCGACAGAATGCTCATTATTTTCCCGACAGACTGATAAACAGATGTTACCAAATTTGCGCGGACTGTCATCAAAATTCAAGGGTATTTTTTGGGCCTGTAGCTGAATATCTTTTATTTTTTCAATTGCTGCTTTTTGAGAGGACAACAAGAGTGCTTATTAGATGCGCTGGAGTCCTCATTATTTTCCCAAAAGACTGATAATTTCTACGCAAATTTTAGCAAAATTGTAGGGTTAGCATCGCTCCACTTTTTCGCATATAAATTTTCCAATTCTGCATAAAATTCCGAACCCATGCGAACTGCAGAGCGCCGGGACCGCAAAGTAAAGTCGCTTGCGAAACTTGCGGGATAATCCGCTTAACATACCCAGATTGTTATGGCGCCCATAACCTTTCCGCTGCCGCCTAATTAGTTGTATAAGCGAGAAACTAATTAATTAATTGATTTCGAATTATTAATCCAGCAAATCTTTTGTGTTCTCGAACGGGATTAGCCCGCGGTGTAATTGACGCACAGCTTAATTATGACATTATCCATGACGTCGCGTCCAAATTCGAGCGTTTTGTTTGACTCGAAACACGCGAATTACACTAGGTGTTTAATTAAAATAAGCATGGGTTTGGGTCGGGGGGAAAGGTTGGATGTGTAAAAGAAACGAAAGCCGGAGGAAAGTAGGGGAAGTATTGTGAAAGAGGAGTCGGATTTGATGAAATATATAAAACATGGATGATCCTGTTTCGAAAAAGATGACTTTTAGGACATAAACAAACTGAATAAAGTTGGAGAGTTCGAAATTACTGTAGAATTTCGTGCTACGCTCAGATTTTGATGAAACTTGTCACAAATTTAGAATAACTTTTTCTAGGTCGTATACGAGACTTCTAGCATGCGCTTTGCAGAAACAACCGAGATTTTTAGGTCAGACGTCGGCAAGGATGCCACATTTAGCTGCGAATTTTTGCCGTGAAAAGTTTTATGGGTATCTCTACCACAGAGGGCAATGTTTTTCACAAGTTGCTACGACTTTTCGGATAAGCGACAGTTCGAGTCGACGATACTTTGGGTTGCCTCGATTTGTCGTTGTAAGCATAGTGGAGGCTAGGAGAAGGCTTAGTTCGTAGGAATAATAAGATTGACCGGGTCCTAGGATAGCTTATCACTTTTTTTAGGTATTTTACATGTATTCACATCAATAATATCTTGATGAAAGTCACGGATCTTCGTTTCTTACCGCAAATTTTGGCCTTTTATACAGTGAAGGACCTGATCCAATGGCAAAAAACATATCATTTTGCATTCGGGAAGTATCAAAAAATGTAGCAAAATGCCCCCCCTCCAAGTGAAAAAACTTCGTTTTGAGGGCGCGGGAAAACTAACGTTAGTAATAACCATAGTTACAAAATGTGGGCTTATACGTCTTCGCCAAGTCTCTGCCCAGCCTTAGAAGCGTATTTATGATATCAGTCTGTCGGGAAAATAATGTGGATTTGTCGCGTTTTGCAACCATGGTCATCGTTTTGCGACTACTATCCGCGGCTAAAGATTTGATGTGAAAAGGCGAGAAATTTTGCTGCCACAACCCCACATTATTTTCCCGACAGACTGATAAAAGCTAGCTTTAAAAAGCTTCAACTTGTCCAAAAACCTCAAACCAGGAAATAAAACTTGCCTTACGGATTTATTTTTTGCCTTCTAAATATACTCAGTTCAGCTGTTTCCTTTAATTTTTGCCAACTACGTGGCTTCATTTACTCGTTATGACGCTATTTTCAATCTTTTTTCGATGACAGCCATGTCAAATGGGGCAAAATATTTGTTCCGCAAATCCCATTGTCTTTAAAAAATGACGTATTTTAGTTCGAAGGCAATTAATTTCGTTTAATATCCATTTTGAATATGGTGATTATTGTATTGTAAAATACAATAAAATTCAAAAAAATTGGCGAATAAAAGCGGGCTTAATGAGACAAATGGGACAAATTGCAAAGGGATGATGGGGTGATGACACATGCATATTAATTAATTTCAAAAGACAATTGCAATTCATGTGCTACGCAATTTGGAAATTAATCGTTTTTTTTTGAATCGAAATACAGAATTTTTTGGTCGATAATTGGCTATGGTGATCTACTGTGCATTTTTTATTTTTTTTGCGGATTTTTGTACTGTGCGCTTTTTTTATGTAATTATAATAGATTTTTTCACTGTATCAGTCTGTAGGGAAAATAATGAGCACTCGAAGAGTCACAATTTTTCGTCTTCTTCAGAGCACGATGCTCCATGAGCCATGTTTTGAAGTGTAAATCATTATTTGTCTTACAAAATTTACTGCGGTAAAAACTTGAAAATTCGCCTCCAAGCCCTGCATAAAGTGCGACGACTGGGCTGATGTGACGTTGAGATGTTCTACAAATTTTGAAAGCATGTCTGTCGGCAAAATAATGAGAGCAATATCGCTGCGCTGATCTTGTCGCAGTGAAAAGAAATTTGATTTTGCCCCGACACAATTCATTTCTCATGCGATTTTCGATGCGACAAAGTGATCATTATTTTTCCGACAGACTGACAAACGACAAAATTTTTCAGCCGCCGCTAGCCATCGCAAAGCGATGATGGTCGACTTCAGGGCGCCACGACCGCCGTTATTTTCCCGACAGGCTGATAATGAAACTTGGCAGCGAGACTTTTTCTTCGCGCTTTGCAGAAAAGACCGAGATTTTTAGGTCGAAACTTGGCAAAAGATTTGACATTTTTTTATGCGAATTTCGATACGAAAAGTTTCATGCTTATTTCTACTGTAGATAGTACCGCAGAGGTAATATTCTCTATGGTAGAAATCGCTATAAAACCTCTCTTATCATCATGCCGAAATACGCAAAAAAGTTTCGCATTTCTTGGCAAATTTCAATCAAAAAATCTCAGTTGTTTCTGCAAAGCGCGAGCTAAAATTCTCGCATATGTTTTATAAAAGGTTATTCTAAATTTGTGCCAAGTTTCATCAAAATCTGAGCGTTGCACTTGGCTCGCTTCCCTGTTAATTCTAGAAGCTATTTAACAAAACATTTCGCATCGAGCATCGTATTATAGGTAATTACCCTCATGATTTTTAAAGACTTATCATCGCCCATTAAAGAGTCTACTTTGGAAGCCGAAAAGTGCATTTTATTACATTATCTTCTTGTAATTGTATGATATATTTCCCGCGGCATTCGCATTATTATCTCGGTCAAATTATAATTACCGCATGGGAAGTGGGAATTATTATATATGAGGGGGACACAAGTGGTTGTAATTGTCTGAACCTGTTTGTGTATTAATGACACTGCCAATTTGGCACACGTTTTGGGGAATTGAGGAGACAGTTGCCGGCCCGGACCGGGCCGAAAATCGCGGCCTGCCCGTCGAACTACAGTGGGAGACCTGATCCAGTGGCAAAAAACGTACCATTTTGCGTCCAGGAAGTATCAAAAATGTGGCAAAACGCTTACCCCTCCACGTGAAAAAACCTCGTTTTGAAGGACGCGCTTTTGAAATCTGAGTTTTTCACTTGGAGAGGGAGATATTTTGCCACATTTTTTGATGCTTCCTGGATGCAAAATGATGTTTTTTGCCACTGGATCAGCTGCCCCAGTGTAAAAATCTCCAAAAACTTGACCCCTTATGGCCACGTTTTTTCCTGTTATCACGGAAAGAGATAAATACGGCCTTCCGAAACTACCGAAAAACAAAAATATCTCACAAACAAAAAAAACCAATGGTGCCACTTTTTTAATACTAGGCGGGCCAAAAAGTCTTGACATGTCTGCACAGTGCGCCGTCGTGCATAAAAGTTGTCGCGCGGCGACAAGAAAAATTAAGGTGCAGTGCGACACCGCACAGTGCAAAAAGATTGTTTTGAAAAAGGGTAAACAACGCACAGTGCGCTCTTCATTCGCACCCCGCCAAACTTTTATCGCGCGGCACCTTGTCGCGATACCGAATTCATGCGCCCGCACGGTGCGAAAACATGTCAAGACTTTTAGGCCCCCCTAGTACTCCAAAGACGGTTAATGTCAGTCTGTCTGGAAAATAATATGGATTTATCGCGGAAAAATCTTTTCTCGCACCAAATCCCTAGCCGCGGCTAGACATCGAAAAGCGATGACGGGCGATTCCAAACCGCGACCAATCCACATTATTTTCCCGACCTGCTGATACGTATTTACTACTCTGTATTTGCCCTTGAATTTTCTGCGCACCCCTAAAAGTCTAATCCCCTGACGTCGCCATGCCTTCATGTTTGTCCCCACCGTGATATACATCCCGTAAACATGGTGGCCCCAATTCGGCCGGCGGGGATTACCAGCCGATGAGTAGGTGTCACAAGTGTTTTTGACTCATTCTCTACGTGGCTCCCCACTTGATAATACACTGTTTGTTTTCGGTGGCAAAACGCTCTGTTTACTGCGACTTTTTGAACTGTCATAACAGGGCGCACGTCAAGCCAGAACAGATTAAATCGGGCCGCTTCCTCTTCGGCGTGGCTATTCGTCACAAACAGAAACTGGAAAATATTTTTCGGTCGATATTTTGGTCGATAAAGCCAAGAACTTTTTTCCGAAAGATGATTATTCAATTTGTAAGCAAAGTAGATCAAATGCGGTGCCCAAATTTTACCCTTAAATTTTGCACACAATTTGGGAATAGGCCACACATCAATTCCCGAAAGTTTTAGCTCGCGCTTTGAAGCGACAGCCGAGATATTCAACGATCTTTACAGCCGAGGGAGTGCTCAAAACGCAAAGAGTGGTCAGAGAAAAAAATTTTTTGGCTATATCTTTGCCAATTTTGCGCCGAAAAATTTGATTTTTTGGGGAAACATTACTGTCTACAGTAGAAATAGGTAGGAAATATTTCATGCCAAAATTCGAAAAAAAGTGTCACATTTTTCAGATTTCCGACCAAAAAAATCTCCGTCGATTATGCAAAGCGTGAGCTGAGAGTCTCGCATATGTCTTAGAAACAATTATTCTAAATCTGTGCCAAGTTTCATCAAAATCTGAGGGTCGCACTTGGGGTACTTCCCCTGCCAGTTGATCTTTTCAATAAATTCTTGGACAAAAAAAGCCATTTTGATGAGGAGCCCTTGCCGTTTGAGCTGTCATGCCGGTGGGAGTTTCTTACAACCGCTTGACACAAAGGCTCCCAAAAAATTGGTCGCTTCCCTATCAGTCTGTCGGGAAAATAATGAGCAGAATGTCGCTAAGTTTTCGTTGAAGTGAAAAGCAATTTGATTTTGTCGCGACACGATTCATTTTCTCGGCGGTGATGCGATTTTCGCTGCTACAGCGCGCTCATTATTTTCTTGACAACCAGATAAACCCTTTTTGTGAGCCTTGCCTTTGCTTACGCCAAGACTTTGCACTAATTAGAAACTACATTTTTACGAAAATTTTGTATCGAAATCTTCGCTACTCTACATTAGATCCGCTAAGCGGACTGTCCTCGGTGCATTAGCGAATATTAGCGGGTCCCTTTCATGTCGAGATAATGCTATTACCAATTTGCGTCAAATAAACAGTCCAGAGCCTATTTATTACATCCCCATTTACGGCCCAATCTAAGCGTATCAGCGTGGATTTCGGGCATTATGACCTACATTGGATTCGTGGGGGCGCCGCGTTACGTCCTAAGCACCGTGTCCCGCAATGCATAAGCAAAATCGAGAGCAGAATGGATGTTGATGTAAATATTGAAGGATAAACCAGGAAATCCTTCGTGTCATCTTATGGCGGGCCCACACTTGCGGGCCACCATTTGCAGGCAGCTAGAAGAACTACGGTGGTTCTGCGGACATGGTTGGAAATCAGTCGAAACTTTTTTGCAACAGGAAATTCAAACGATTGATTTGGCAGTTAGATGTTGCGAATTAAGTTTTCAGGTGTATAAGTAGCTTGAATACTTAGCATAAAGATACCAGGCATTTTTTAAGGTTCATAAACAATTTTTTGAAAACAATTTCCCACAACTTTGAAAGCGGTGGATGAATTCTACAGATTCGTGTACTTATCAGTAGCAGGAAATTGCCAATGCAAAACTTCCATCACACTAGACGGATTACGGTAGAAAATTGTAATTCTATCCGGTAATGTCGACCGCCCGCAAAGTGGTTGCCCACAAGAGTCGCGTCTTTTAGACATTACTTGGACCATCGCCTAATAGCGCAAAAATCCCCGGCATAAACTCGTTTTTTCCAAATGTCACGGAATTTTACACAAGTATTAATCAGCCTTTAAGAATCAACTATGAAAAGTTTCATCCCATTTGGCTTCAATACTCAGACCTTATGACGACTTTTTTAGGTGTCCCAAATTTATGGCTCCACTTGCAAATTTGTGACTTTTGGCCGGATTTTTGAATTAACCTGCTTTTATTAAAACTTCCTCGTGTTCTCCGTGGGCTTTAAGAAGGGTCTTACATTCATACTTCATCGACGCACTAGCCTTATTAGCCATCTTTGACCTTGTACGTGAAGTAAACATTAGTTTTGAAAAAAATGTCAGTTAGACGAACAAAAATGTCCTTTTTCATTGCACTATCCATACCTGCAAGATTAGGACTTTGAGTTCTAAAATTTTCTTTTGAGAATGAAAAGAAAATTTTCCAAAAATAGCCCGCTTTGAGTTGTTTTTGCAACACCTCGGCTCCATTGCGATCAACGAACAGCAATGTATTTTAATCCCATCTTCACTTATGTCATTTGCCTCAGAGCCAAAAGTTCAAGCACTTTTTGCGCGATTTACTCTCTGTCCATTTTAATCAAATTAGTTACGCAACGGATTATCGCCTCGAGGGCCTCATCTACATATCGTTTAGCGGACAAAGAAATTGACATCAGCCCGCGAAGGCATCGGCCGCTTGGGCGCGCGCATGTGCGTAGTTGTAATAATTAAAATTGGGATAAAGGAATTTGAATAGCTTTATATAAACTATGTGTGAGTAGTTACACATAAACATTGGAAAATTATGATTACGTATTCTGAGCTAATCTACAGAGGGAAAGATTACCAGAATAACAAGAATGGTATTTGAATAGCACAAAATTGAGATAAAACGTAAAATGTTTTACGTAGTTTAATGGCTGTGCTTATACGGGTAATCGGCAGTGTTGAGCAATGTTCGCCAAGAACCATTGAACAGAAACTGCCGCAGGGCACGCGAAAAATGTAACATTTTGATGGGATGGCCATAAATTTGAGCTGTTCGCGTGCAGGTCAAGTTGTTATTAGAAGTTTGTTAAAGCTGTTAAGCCGAAGACGTGAGAATGTAGTAGGAAAACAAACAGCCTGATAGGACAAAGTACAGCGTCGAGGATTACGGTATATGTAGATACAATGGAAACTCCGTGAAACGAAAAAATTTAATCCTTGCAGGAACGCTTTGTGTGTTTTCTACCGTTTCTATAAGGATTATATTTTTTCGGTTTACGGCTTTTCACGGTATTCCATATACCGTAATCCTCGACGGTGTAATTTGTTCTATCAGCTCGTTCTTTCTGTCTATTACATTCTGACGTCCTCGGCTTAACTACTTTTTTGGAGCTTTAAGAAACTTCTAATAACAACTTGACCTGCACGCGACCAGCTCAAATTTATGGCCATCCCATCAAAATGTTACATTTTTCGCGTGCCCTGCGGCAGTTTCTCTTCAATGGTTCTTGGCGAACATTGCTCAACACTGCTGATTACCCGTATAAGCATAGTCATTAAACTACGCAAGATCTTTTACGTTTCACCTCAATTTTGTGCTATTCAAATACCATTCTAGTTATTTTGGTAATCTGTCCCTCTATAGATTAGCTCAGGGTACGTCATCATCATTTTCCAATGTTTGTACGCAACTACTCACACATAGTTTATATGAAAGTATTCAAATTCCTTTATCCCAATTTTAATTACAACTACGCACATGCGCGCGTAAACGTGCACGTTGCGGATATGATGAAAATACTATAATACATATAACGAACAAGTTTACGGCTGAACAAACCTCAGTTCATTTGAAAACCGACTTCAGTTCACTTGCTAGCTTACTAGCTAAATACGCAAACAAACTTTTTGCATTATCTTGCCCTCATAATCACATTTGCCTTACTCTCGCACTTTTAATACACTTTATAGCATTACGGAAATCCATGAGTGATGTATACCATGTGCGGCTTAGCATGTGAATAGCCTTATTCGAACGTAATTACAACGCTTTCAGCAGCTACTAACCAAATGAGTTTCTGACATAATCAAATCTTTTATTATTACTCTCCCAATCCGTCCATTTAGCTTATAACCAAAGTTCGCAGAGAGTAGTATTCAATTACGGCCAACTACAAAACTGCATTTAGTACATGGTAATGCGATTTGTATTGTACTTGGAATTTGTAGTGTAACACAAAAAAGGAAGGCACTAATTGCGTTTTTGCCACATTAATCCGTCGAAAGGATTGACAAAGAGATCGAAGGGAAGGCCCCAGATTTTCTTTAAATTTTGCACACACTTCTGGCATAGACCACAGATCAATTCCAGAAAAAATTAGCTCGCTCGTTGCAGGCCCAGCCGAGATATTCAACGATCTTTTGCAGCCGTGAGAGTGAACAAACAGCAGAGAGCGGTCAGATAAAAACACTTTTTGACCGTATCTTTGCCAGTTTTGCGCGGAAAAAATTCATTTTTTGTGGAAACGTCTATAATATTATATAAATAGATACGAAACTTCTCATGAAAAGAATTCGCAAAAAAATTGTCATATTTTTGCCAATTTTCGGCATCAAAACCTTGGTCGTTTCTGCAAATCGGAGGATCGCCTTTGGAGTACTTCCCTTGTGAGCAAGAATTTGGTATCAAAAAGTATCACAAAGACTCCAACTCCTTTGGTGTCTCTGCAATACTTTTTGATATCATCTTCTTGCCAGTACCCTACCACTTTCTACTTGCTCCGCAAACAAAAACGTCAAAACATCAACAGATATCTGTGCAGATAACTATCTGCAAATAGGGATATAATCTACTCCAAGATTCTCTAGCTAAAGGATTACGCGCATAGTCTGCAAATGGTTCAATTATCAGACATAATATCATCTTGTTTTTGCCACCCCCAAGGTTTGATTTAGCTCACAACAGGAGTGATGTTAGCGGATTTCCTTCTGCGTTCCCCATTGTCAAACATCTTCCGATGTTTTTACACTCTTCTCTGAAACCGTCTTTAAGTCTCCCACTTTGCAATCGCAAAACAAACAAGTTATTTTCGAAGGTTTTACATTGGACGTTCTACAGGTTTACCCTCCTTTCATGGCTACCTCTACGCACATGCAAATACCACGTGCGTTAAAAAAATTAAGCCGGCTTTCTGGCGATTAATTTCGACTAATTGAATCGTCTGACCTTGCTACAATTGGCGGTGATTAAATGGGGGAATTGTGGCATCACTTGATGTTTGAGCGCGCAGTATTTTGCACCAATTATGGCTTCTATTGCGTCTATGGCAATTTGCCTCGGCGTAGGGTAAAAAAGGATTACAATCTTGGATCCTTTAACATAGTGACAAAATCCAGCCATGGCGTAATCAACACAAAATTTATCAATACTACGCCTAAGGGAAGTGGATACCAAAAAACAGGTTGTAGGAGATTCCTACGAGGCCTAGAAAAGCCTCTGGATACTAGGCGAAGTCTTATAATGCGACCACTTCTTCCAATTTTAGCTAAGCTAGCCGTTTTCTTGATCCTATGTTATTGTATGGTGATCAACTATCCTAAGGCCCGATCAATCTTGTTATTTCTACTAACTAAGCGTTCTCCCAGCCTCCTCGATGCATACAACGACAAATCGAGGCAAAGGTATCGCCGACCCGAACTGTCGTTGACCAGAAAGTCGTTATTTATTTATCTAAAATTTGGTGTCAAAACTTCTCGCATTGACTCAAGGCGTTGAATTTTTTGCAACAGCATTTCCCAAAAAAGCCATTATTTTGCACGTCTCTTATTATCGCTGCAGAAACCCTCCATAATCACCAAAATTATGCAAAACTGCCCCATAAAACGTAAAAAATTGATGGGATCCTTTGCGATCACTTGTGGAAAATTTATGATTACGATGCAATCTCATTTTTTAAGTCCTCATTTAACTGAATGTGCCAAATCAACTTTAGCATCGGAAAAAAAAACCTACTTCCTTGTTATTTGCTATACAAAATTACTCATTTATGTTTTACAAGAAGTCTGAATAGCTTACTATGAGACATGACTCAAATTTACCGCATTATCCGGCTTGAGGTTCTACTGGACAAGTGGGCCAAAATAGCCTCCATTTACGCCCGCAAAAAAACTTGTTTGCCTCATGACCCAATTCCCGGTTGACGTTAATCCCGGCCCAGAACCCGCAATGTATAAATATCATCATTAACTTTGCGCCTGGCGCCTTTTGCGATGACGATGCTCGGTCAGTGGGGCCCCCCATGGCCTATCACACGCCTGACGCACGTCGCGGATGGCGCTAATCCTATTTTCGCAGCGATCCACTAATCTGGACGGCTTAATTACACAAATTTTGGGGCAGCAATTTGCTCAATTTACGCACATATGCGAATTACGGGCGGATTAGCGGTGAAGAAGAGGGATTGATGAATGTAATTAGCGAATGCAAAGCCGCGGGTCATTATGACAAATTCCCGAGCGTAAATGGGCCGGCATTACTGTTTGATTGCGCAATTGAGGGTGTATAAACAGCTTGAGGATTCCGAGTAATGAGGATTTCAAATGACACTGGTGATAATTCTGGGGCTACCGTAATCCTTCGGTTATCCTCATTCACGGGGAGCCTGGTTTGAAGCTACCGTAATCCTTCTATCATCCTGACTCAGAGGGAATCTGAGTCAGGATAACAGAGGAATTACAGTAGTGGTCGAATGATTGTCAACAGAAATAGAGAGTTACTGTAAGTTGACTACGATTTTTATCAACTTCAGAGTACCAACTAATACTATACAAAATACACTGTAAGAAACCCCAAGAAAAGGCACCAAGAGATTAAAAAACAAACCCAACAAACCTATAACACAAAAGCGAAAACTCAAAGAACTTATTTGTTATAAACATCGTTGGTATAACTAGGTTATTCTGTCCAAAAGCGCCGATAATGACAGGTGAGGATATTGGCTAACAGCAAATGATAGTTCATTAGAGAAAAGCGGTTCTTAGTTTGCAAATGTACCAGCCTGTCAAGAAAATAATGAGCTATGTCGTTGCGCCAATCGCGTCGCTGAAGTGGAGAGCAATCTGATTTTGCGCTACACAATTTGCCCCAGCGGCGATACGATAGAATGCTCATTATTTCCTGATAGATTGATATTCATCAAACCTCCTTTACATCAAACAAATTTTTAATTTCAACCCATATTCTATACACTATGAAGGTTACTTTAGACTTAGCTCTGTCTACATTCAACATCTATCTATTCCAATTATCTACTTTTCAAATATTAGAAATCTAAAAATATTCCGAACACTTGACAACCGAACGTCACCAAAAATGATCATTTAATTTGCCTCTACGCGCCGCAAAACATGACAATTCGTTCAAACGTCCAGACAAATTACAACCTATGTTGCCTAATGTCTCCCCAGCCAATATTATCGTCAATTTCCGGTGCAAAGCCTTTATAATTAACTAATTACCAATCAACTTCTACAAAATTGTTTTGTAATCGAGTTGTAAATCCCCACGGCGCTCTATAGGCGAGGCAGCGGCGAACGATTCCGCAAACGCCCCGCCCTTTAATTATCTCATTAAACTTCTCCAAAAAATCTCCACCCTCAGGCGGTCGGTTGGGGGTAAACTTTGGGGCTCTCCGCGAATCTAATCCTCTCTCGCCGTTTCGGCGTCGTTTTAATTATTTTCCTCTATTTTTCTACACTTTACACCCCGCGGCTAATCTGTGATTACGTTCGTTGTGGAAAAGGGGCGGGGCCCAATTGTGGGCCGATATCATTTCGAAGGTATATAAAGGCCGTTTGGGAATTGGGAAGGACTCGAAATGCCCTCAGGTTATTTACGGGGCTTCGGGCTCTGCCGTCGATGGTAGAGCTTCATGGTTATTAACTAATTTGATACTGTATTACTTTCTATAGTTCCCTTTTTTCCCGAAATTTTCTCTAAATTTCTGTGGTATACATCTAATAACAAACGCTACAGTATACCTCAACTAGTTACATCTACTGACTTCATAATAGCCTTTTGTGATCACTTTTTTACCTGTTTTCAACAACAGTCCCCATTTTTGGCTTCTTTTTTAATAATTGCTCTTATGTCATCGTATTTGCCTCAGGGCATTAGGCCGTTTGGTGCATTTTACTTCCCAAACATTCAGTCTTTATCCCATAATGGCGGATTCGCAGGAATACGCACTTGTTTACGACGAATCTAACACGATTACAATTATCTCCCCATTACTTTTTCTATTTTTGCAAATTTCGGTGACTACCGTGGCCAATCCACAGTATGCGCGTTAATGACTCTATTCACTCGTTTCTTACGCAATATTTACGATATTACTTTCAGATTCAAGCAAACACAATGTTCGAGCAATCCATTTTCAACGCTTCCCCATTGAGCCTTCAAATCCCGCTCTTCCCCACGCTGGACCTGCAGTCGCAGTCCACGTCGCCGGTGCAGTCGGTGAGCCCGAGCATGTCCGGCTCGTCGCCCTGCACCCTGCCTGCCCTGTTCGGTGCCTCCAACGAACTCGGCCTCATGTATCAAACCTTGTGCGCGAAGGAGATGACCAACAACATGGACATGCTTCTGAAGATCCTCATGCATGTGCAAACGCAACAAATGCAAAGCTCCATGGACCAGAACAAGCCCATCCGCAAGCATGCGTCGGCCAACGGTCGCCGTAGCCGTACGACCTTCACCACCGAGCAAATCAACGAATTGGAGCAGGTCTTCCAAGAGACCCAATACCCGGACGTTGTGGCCCGCGAGCATTTGGCCGCCAAAACCAACCTGACCGAGGGCCGCATCCAGGTCTGGTTCCAGAACCGACGAGCCAAGGCCCGAAAGGCGCAGCGATGTGTGTCATCAGCCAGCCATGAATACGTGTCCGCCTGTAGTTCGGCCTCTCCCTCGCCTACGCAAAAGTTGGCCTTCCGAGTTGAGGACATGGTCGTCAGCTCAAGGCCGCAATAATTTGTGACTTCGTTTCTAGCTGTTGCGCATTATCCACATCTTCTTCATGCCTTCTAATCCGGTATACTGTACTTTTTTCGCATCCTAGCCACCTGATTTCTATTCATAATAAGCGTTTATCTGTTTCCATCTAGTGTTAATATCAAACCCCTTCAATCCGCAATACTATGCAAGTATTCAGCTGTACGATGACCTAGTCACTACCCACGACATTCCTATATTGTAATACGACGATCTCGGTTAACCTCTCTCACCAATAATAATATTGAATACGTCTCTGCCAAATTGCTCACAACTCTTTTGTAATTACTTTTATCACGTAATAACTATACTTATTTAAACATTCGAAGCTTACCTCATAAATAAATAATAAAAAAGAACTTAATTGGCTACAATTATTTCAAGGATTTGGAGGGAAAACGTTGTTAAACAACATTAATGATGTCAAACCGAGTAAATTTAGTCTCCATAATAATATACCGTAAATTACACGACGTTTTGGGTAAACTAACTTTGTCTTTAATAACGTCAGGGAGTAAAAAAATGTGTCTGCACGGATCAAAAAAAAAGTGAAAAAGTCTCACTGCACGGTAAGGAAATTCCTCTTTTCGCACAGTGCCTTTTGAATTTGTCGCTAACGCACAGTCCGGCATTCTCTCTTTTCGCACGGTGCATTTTGAACTTGTCGTTAATGCACCGTGCGACATTTTCTCTTTTCGCACAGTGCATTTTCAAGTTGTCGCTAATGCATTGTGCATTTTCTCTTTTCGCACGATAAAAAAGCCATTTGCACGACGCAGCGACCTAGTTGAAACTTGCTTATGTCGAAGTGATATAGTATTTCGACGCAAACCAAAAAAAGGTGAAATGCACGGTGCAAAATAAGGGTTTTTGTAAACAGTGCGGACAACATTTCCACACAATTTATACATTTTTTTAAACCTGGGGTTTGAATTACCCTTCCTGAGGGCTGAACTCGGAGAACCAAGTGAAAAGCAATATGATTTTCTCCGTGGTACTGTTCATTTTCTCGGCAGCGATGCGATTTTCAGTGCGGCACTGTGCTCATTATTTTCCCGACAGACAGATAATTTTTATAAAAGCCTGTGAAAAGCATATCCGTGTTCTAGTAGTGCCAATTTAGACGAGTTTTCAAATCGCATACAGCGTCTTTCATTAGGGCATTTACATTGTTTTTGGTCATTCTTCGCCTTGGTTAAGATTCCTGTTGCTGTACACAACTAACTACAGCCATCATGGTGCGAAAAAGCGGCAAAATAGCCAAAACCCCGACCTTTTATCTTATCCTAGGCAATATTTCACGATACTGTATTTTTAAAGCCTTCTATATTTAATTCGTATACTCTTGAGACACTATTAGCTATATTGACATATGATGTTTATAATTAATTCACAAAAGATTGACTATTTCATCCAGAGATTACCAATATTTCCTCATCCATGATGATTAAGCTTTTCTGATCCGTAGGCAATTCCAATCTTTTGTAAACCTATAATCCAAACAGTCTAAATGCTCTATTACCAACATATACATCCATTAGAAACTATAGAATTCGCTGCAAAATCAAAAAGTCGTCAATATTTACCTTATCCATGATGACGACTTGATTTCTGATGTTTTTCGGTCATTCAACCGCTTCGAAATCCTATTCACGCATTGCTAAGGCGACATTAGTCCCACACACACTCTCTACTACCCGTTAATACGCATAAAATCGACCAAAATATCCGGAAATCGCCTTAAACACTCGATTCTTTACAAATTTCGGCTAAAAATGTCTAACTCCTTTCAAATCGGGGCCAAAAATGGCTCCAATTAGGAAGCCACCGTATTCCTGACGCACATGATGGTGCTTGCCAAAAATAAAAAAAGTTTCCGCGGAACTCGAAACAACTTTCTTCTCGCCGCTGACAGCAATTTGCATCATTTGTGGCCCATTAATAATATAATGTTAATTTAAGGCGCTCGAAATAGCGCCGACCTGCGTCAATGGGGCGGCCAACAGATTTCGGGATTAGGAGGGTTGGGGTGTGATAATCCGCCGCAAAATACACGGCGTAATTAGCGGCACGTTAATTAGCCGCCCTGTGCAACGCACGCCGGTCATGACACTGAGAGGCGCTCGGGAAACGGGATAATTAGTGCCGGCGAAAGGTGCGAGAGAGCGGGACCAGGAAGTTCGAAAATTACTTTACGAACCACCGTAACTTTCGAGCCAAGTAATGCTGCAAAAAACCGGCTGGAAGGCTGTGGGAAGGGCGGTTGAGCTTTTCGGACACAAATTATTGGGGAAAACGATCAAAGGCCCGGATTTTTGGCCAGAACCAATCATTAATCCGTCATTAATAGGGTCTAAAGGACCTGTAAAAATTTTTGACATCAAAGTTGTCGAGTTTAGAAGAAAAATTGGGCTAGAATAGCTAAAAAATGTCATGGATAATATAATTAAAAAATCAAATCTTACCAAAACAGAACAAAATTGATGTGGCAGCTTCTCCCATACTATTTACATTAACATTAACACCTAATAATCACAGTAGAACACAAAAAAATAAAATACAGGGTGGGCCACTCGAAACTGACAAGTTGTTTCTTTGAATTTCTCCGCGGAGACTCCACCGATTTTTCCAAAACTTATTATTTTCAGGCCGAAACCGCTAAAACTTGGAAATTTTTTGGAATGATTTTGAAAAATTGGTCATTTTTCCGACTTCTTGGGTGAAATTTTCTTTGTTTTACCTCAGATAGTTATCAAATATTGTTCCAAAAACAATTTTATTTAACGATCTGATTATTAATGTTTCTATCTGAGTTATTATGCCCACCTCCTCTCGCATCACAAACTTGCAGTGCCTTTGAGAGTCATGAGCAGCTAAAATTACGTATCGTGGATACGTAATTTTAATTACGTATCTGAGCTTCAAGAAAAATTTTATAAGTTTTAGCGGTTTCGGCCTGAAAATAATTTTTCAAAACTTTGAGAAGGCATGGAAAGGTTAATTCAAAGTATGTTTTTTTGAAATTCAGTCGGTTGAAAATGGCGGGTCTCAGCTCCAGAAAAACCTAAATTTTAGAAAAATCGGCAGAGTCTCCGCGGAAAAATTCAAAGAAACAACTTGTCAGTTTCGAGTGGCCCACCCTGTAGAAAAAATCGCACAGTGCAGAGACAATTTATCTCCGCACCGTGCAAAATAAAAGTAAAAAAACAAAACAAAATAACAGAAAAAGAAACTGAAATACATCAACAGTCATTTAGAATACAATAAGCATCAAAATTTTCGGCACTAATCTTTATTCGACGATAAAAATACAAATCAATTTAAGTGAAGGTAAAAAAATAGGAAAATCTATGGGAGAACCGGAAAATATCAAGTCCGGACATCCTTTAGCAAAAATCTGAGAGCAAATTCTACAAAAGGAAGACTAAACACCTGGTCTTGGCTGGAATTTGGAAAAAAGTTTGATATAAATTTACCAAGTGTAACATAAAAATTGATCAAATTTTTAACTTTTATGACAAAAATCGGTGTAATAAAACGTATTTTTTCCAAATTTATCAATTTCCTGGTAAAATACGGCGTCTTTTTTGCCCTTTTTTCCAAATTTCAGAAAAAATCCATAGAAATCTAGCAGAATCTAAATTTCAAAAAAATATTTAAAAACACTAACAGAAGATACTCATCGGCTCACGAAGATCCTCCACCAATCGATTCAGCTTGGCCTTGGCGACGGCTGTGGGCTGATCCTTCTCGATCACCACCGCCATGATCATGGAGACTACCCGGGAAGCGAGAAGAATGTGGTTGGAATTGCGGAGCTCGACCTCGCGAAGACGATCACGGCTGCCCTGACGATCGAAGGACTCCCACAGCTTGGCGGTGAACACGGCCAGAATGCTGTCTTGAGATCCGGAACCGGCGCGAGCCACAATTCGGCCTGAAAAGGGCTTTTGCGATGAATAACATAAAGAAAGCTCCAGAGTAATAGAAAAATCTAATTGAATAGTTTTATTAGGCCAAGAAGTATTGGCCACAGCAAAAAAGAAGTTATTTCAAGCATAACTGATAGGTTTACAGCACTTTTTCTCATGGATAATATATCATCAACAAAATTTTCAATTTCCGAACAGTTGGACGCCGCAAAACTGACAAAAAGCTTTCCATAGCTTGATTATGAGCTGCTCTACCTAATTTATTTCATACAATGTCGCATCTTCAGTTCCATACTGACTACATCAATATTTTTACCTTCACCATGTGAAGAGAAAAATATCCGCAAGAGGGCGTCAAACGCTCAGAAATCGCCAAATTTATTAACCAAACAGCTTTCGCAACCTCCTCCACCTGTTTATCCGTCCCTAAAGACCAAACAACAGCGAAAAACATCAAAACTTACCATCTTTATCAAATAAAATCGCACCCTGAACACCATTCCCGGTCGCCTGTTCCAGATATCGTTCGACAGCTTTGGTGCGGATCATAATTAAAGCCAGAAGTGTTGATTAAACCCGTAAAAGATGTGGTGCCGAACAATCGAAGGGAACTACAAAGAAAAAGGACGAAAATGTTTATTCGTGCAAGACTTGACGCGTGTTTGCAGGATTGGGTCAAGTGTTTCACTTTGGGGGAAATAGGGTAAAATACGGCTAAAGACGGTGAGTCTGTCGTCTTTGGAAGTTTTTAGAGTATAACAGAGGATTTGGAATATAAAAGGGGCTGTCTTGGAATAAATTTGATCAATAATTTGTATTATTCATGATGAATAACATCCAAAATGGCCAAAAAATTTTAGGATTCGTTGGCAAGATCGCTCAAATGATAGTCCAAGTCTTAAATATGCACTAAACAGTCAAAAGAACTAATAAAACACCATGGTTTCCCTTCAATTCCCCCTATATCCACCTTATAATAACGGATGTCATACGGCCCGAAACTGTAAAACTTTTTGAAACTGCTGGCTGAAGATGGTACTATGGCAACATACATTGGCCGTTGCACGTAATCGACTACAAAAATCAGGTTGTTATAGTAACCAAAACCCATATTCAATTACTTTAATGGCCTAGTACGTTTTGATGCAAATACGGTCATAGCGAATATTAAAGTGAGTCACAAAGAAACAATAATCCGCAGAGAGATGTTTGCTGCAGTTTATTGGAAAATAATGGAAAGAGATTTACAAAATTTTTATGTTTTCAAGTCATATTTCAAGTTCCAGAAAAACCGCACAGTGCAAATTTCTGAAGTCGCTGCACGGTGCAAAGCGCTTCAAAAATTTTTCCGATTTATTTGATGCACAGCCTGAGGGCAGAAGAAGGGACTATAATTCAAAAGTGCTAAAAATTTTACACAGTGCGAGTTTTGGCGTTGCGGGCAGCCACTTTGATTTACCGATTAGAATTACAATTTTTCTACCGTAATTAACGCAGTATGATGTAAATTTTGCTCTGGTAGCTCACTAGTACCGCTAAGCACAGAATCTATTGAATTCATCAACTACTTTCAAAGTTATGGGAGTTTGCTGCCAAAAATGGCTTTCCAACCTTCAAAATGCCTTTTTAACCTCATACACTCAATTTCAAAATGACAGACACGCCTATAAAATCTGCAATTGCGGTGTCGTGGTTTAGTTGACGGATACGAAACCTTTACAGATTGAAAGAGGAGGTTTGAAAACCTGAGGAGGTTGCTTGAAGCATCCAAGTCACTTATACAGGGTGTTTCAAGAAATTCCGCTGAAAGTCTTCGTCGATTTCTCGGTGCTCAGCCACGATATCCAAAAAATTTTTTTTTGCATTAGAAAGAAGGATATGGGCGGTTTTTTGCCTAAAAATGTCTTTTTCGGCGCCGACGCGGAATGCCGTGTATTCAGCGGAGACATTTGATCGCTTTTTTGACCATCACACTACCGAAGAGCTTTTTTCGGAACATCTAACTGCCAAATCCATCATCTGAATTTCCCATTGTAAGCATTTGTTGGGTTATTTCCAAACATGCCCGCAGAATTTCTGTGGTTCTTCGGGTTGCCCGCAAGTGTGGGCCCGCTCTTTTTTTCGCGTTTTCTGTCACAGTCTGAAAAAAAGTGATTTTTCGCTGCGAAAAATGTCGTGACGTCCGCAAAGTGCATGTCGCCAAAATCATTTCAACAAATCGGACATCAGCGTGTTGCCAAAAATATGCTGATAGTATGATGGTAAAAATACAATGTGGGACCTGATCCAGTGGCAAAAAACGTACAATTTTGCATCTGGGAAGCATCAAAAATGTGGCAAAATGCTTCCCTCTCCAAGTGAAAAAACTTTGTTTTGAATGGCGCGCCCTTTTTCCTCAAAAAAAGAGCGGACGCGCTTTTGAAATCTGAGTTTTTTTCACTTGGAGAGGGAGGTATTTTGCGACGTTTTTTGATGCTTCCTGGATGCAAAATGGTACTTTTTTTGCCACTGGACCAGGTCCGTCACTGTACGGCCCGGCTTTTTAGCGGACTTTTTCATCGAACGTGTCTACCGTAATATCGCTGAATTCCTGATGTAATGCATATATAAATATCATTTCCTGCTACGGTAATGATTATGTGAATTTGGCCTCTGGAACAAAGACCAGAATTGAGCTCAAAATCTCGAACCGCTCCATGGGAGCTGGGCTGCACCTTTTCGCAGGCGTTGGCATTCGAATTGTAAAAAGTGGAAGACAATCGAATTAATTAATTTGGCGAATGCGTTTCGTAGTCGGTAAACATAGGGCTCCCACGTTGTCCGGCATCTTTCGTACGAGGCAACAGAGTTCTCGGCAGATTTGGTGGGCTCTGGTTGAGCGACAGAAAATTGCTGAGTGACGGTTCGAGGTGACCCACGCATCAGCCGTTTTTTCCCCGACAGACTGTGAGTAGCTTTGGGTTGAATTTGGTTTGGTTGTCGCCAGAGATTGCCACGGCTCCGGAGCCGGCTCTTGGCTCCGGCTCTGAGCGGCTCCGAGCCGGGAGCCAGAGCCGGAGCCGGAAATTTTGGGTGCGGCTCCGGCTCCCCAGCCCATAGTCGGAGCTATATAGGCTTCTCAGCGTTCAAAAAAGTAAAAATTTCATGATCTTGTTAAACCAAATTGCTTGAAAAATACTGGGAAGGGTGTGTTGCATACGACTTTGGCCGCAAAAACGTTGGGTGTATGATCTCTGGCACTAATAACTTTTATTTTTGGAAAAATATTTTTCAAAATTTTTTTGCACTGGAGCCGGGATTCGGAGCCGGAGATCTTTTTAAAATTTTCATGGGAGCCGAAATTTTGACCGTGGAAATCTCTGGTTGTCGCTACTAGTCGCGCCATAAAGTCCCGACCTTGCGACATCCACTTTCGCGCGAGCTCACTCCAATTTTCTCGCGCGACACCCGCGACAAATTTGTCGGGACTTTCGACAAGTAGAAGTGCGAGGCTCACCAAACGTTGTGCCAATACGTTTCCCACGTAGCTACATTTTTTTCCTTTTATTCGGCCCGTGTACTCATACGTATGCATACGTATACCATGGTTCATGTGAGACCCTTAACCTTTTTTTTAAATATATTGCACGGTATACTACAGTCTAGTGCCAGGAAGTGCAGCGTTCTGTGGTATCTCTATTTTTTGAATTAAGTATCAATTTTTTGCCGTCCAATTATGGTAGTTACACTACTTAGCTGTCAGAGTTAGTTTTTAAACGGGGAAGTTTATCTTCATTAAGATGTTGGCAATGTAGTAAAGAGCTATATATATTTGTGCGCTACAATTTTGCAAGCCCCTGAAATATTCCGTTATTGCAACTAATACGGCAGAGTAGGTGTGTAATACTTTGTGCTCTACAACCCAACTTTTTACTGTCAATTTTGTTTTACAGAGGGGGGAGTGGTCTTAAAAGCGATCTTAATGAAACTTGGCAAACATTTAGAATATTTTTTCTAAGGCATAAGCGAGATTCGTAGCTCGCGCTTTGCAGAAACAACCGAGGTTTTTAGTCCGAAAATTGCTCAAAAATCGGAACTTTTTGAACGTGTTGATTTATATCAGTCTGTCGGAAAAATAATGAGCAAATTGAAGTGAAAAGGAAGCAGTTTGATTTTGTCGCGACACAATTTATTTTCCTGGCTGTGATGCGATTTTCGATGTCACAGAGGGCCCATTATTTTCCCGACAGACTGATAAAAAAATTTAGGTCTAATTTCTATGCCACAGCGCAACTTTTCCACTAACAATTCAACTGTTTCAACATGAGATTTGCTTATTAAGACCAACGCAGTTTTCCCTCTGACCGCTCTCCGCATTTCGCGTGCTCTCTCGGCCGCAAAGATCGGTGAATATCTCGGCTCTCCCTGCAAAGAGCGAGCTGAAATTTTTGGGAATTGATAAGTGGTCTATGCCTGATGTGTGAGTTAACAGAAACTCTAAGCATCGGGCGTTGGGCACTTTCCTGCAGACCTGCAATACGGTAGTTCCCGATTTTAATCGTTTAAAAATGAACAGTTGTGCCGCGCACCAAACATGGGATTAATTTGATTGTCGGGTGTATTACGAACCATTTTAATTCGAGTAGACATGTTTTGAAGTCTCGGTCAGTCTGCGTAACATCCGGGTTGGCCATTTTTTGGTCCCATTTCTTTCCGTAAATAAGCACAGTCTGTCGGGAAAATAATGAGCACTCTGTGGCATCCAAAATCATGTCGCCAAAAATGAATTTTGTCGCGGGAAAATCAATTTTCTTTTTACTTCAGCGACGCGATCGGCATAGCGACATTGTGCTCATTATTTTCCCGACAGACTGAGATTACGGTTTTTCAAAAGTGCGTGGACTTTTTTCGAGGGGCCGCAATGTTCAGAAAACCCCATTTTGCACTGTGCAATTGAAATAGAGTGACGGAAATGGTCCAGGGGCATAAAACGTACCATTTTGCATCCGGGAAGTATCAAAAAATGTGGCAAAATGCCTCCCTCTCCAACCAAAAAAATTCCGTTTTGAAGGAGTTCTCCATTTCCCTCGCAAAAAAAGCGGGCGCACTTTTGAAATAGGTGTCTTTTCATTTGGAGAGGGAGGTATTTTGCTGCATTTTTGATACTTCCCGGATGCAAAATCATACACTTTTTCCCACTGAATCAGATCCTGTAATTGACAATTTAAATTATTCGTATATTAGGGCCCTCTCGCTCACAAAAAAGCGGATTTTTGAAATTGGTGTCTTTTCACTTGGAGAGGGAGGTATTTTGCTGCATTTTTGATACTTCCCGGATACAAAATGGTATGTTTTTTGTCACTGGACCAGATCCGCCACTGTATTGTTTCAAAAAACGCCATTATCAACGGAATCGTTGCGATTTTTCTGAAGCGATTTTGAGTGAAAATGCACCTGCATGATGCCATCATGCAGCGTGCAAATGTCCAATACACTTTATGAAAGCACTAATATTTTGCAATTGTGTTCTACTGTTGACCTTCTCTTATGACAGCATCACCCCTCACATTTACTATTATAATTACCGCGGTTTATAGCTAATTCTGGCGTCCGCCCCCAAGCACTTCACAAGGCATTTGCTTTTCAGTGTTTGTCATAGTAACAGTTATGACCACGCTGGAGTTGCCGTACCCCAGCCACAGTAATTATTCGAGTGTAAATTGCCCCGAGCTCACTCCACAAATATTTTATGGAGTATTGTTCGTGCTGTCATGGACGCTGAATGTGTTGTTGTTGTACCTTATTCGGAAGTACACAACCTCTTCGATCAAGCTGTACACGATTGTCATGAAGACGTCGATTTATGCGGATTTGTATTCGGCGACTGTCCAGTTCTTGGTTCAAATGGTAAGTGAGATATGGAAAAGCACACAGGGAGTGTATTTTCTGTGACATATAATATTTACGAACTACTGGTATATTTACATATTACTAAAACAGGGAAGAACTCCAAGTGCGACGATCAGATTTTGGCGAAACTTGGTACAAATTTGGATTAATTTTTTCTAAAGTATATGCGAGATTTTTAGCTTGCGCTTTGCAGAAAAGACCGAGATTTTTTGGTCGAAAGTTGGCAAGAATATGAGACTTTTTTGTGGATTTTTCTCTTGAAAAGTTTCATATCTATTTCTACTGTAGAATGTAACCATAAAAAAATTCAAAAAAAAGCAATTTTTCCACAGAAAAATGGCAAAGATACGGTCAAAAACTGTTTTTCTCTAACCGCTCTCTGCGTTTGGCGTACTCTCTCGGCGGATTATTTAATATCTCGGATTTCCCTGCAACTCGCGGCCTAAAACTTTGAGGAATTGATATGTGGTCTATCCTCGACGTGTGTGCAAAATTTGAACAAAATCTGAGCGTCGCACGTGAAGTAATTTTGCACATAATAACTGCGAATAATGCGAATTTCCAACGCCGTTTGCGCCTCGAAAGTCTTCTGTACAACTTTAACTAGTCTTTCATCACTGAAACAAAACGTTTCTGACGTTTTTTTAACCATCATCTTGATTTTTCAGCGTGCCGAAAAAGTGGGAGAAGACCAGATTCTGGCCTACTCATTGGACGGCTACCTGCCTCGCCTCCTAAAATACATCCCCTTCTTCCAAGGAACGAATATGAATTATTTGTTATTGTTCGATTACATTGGTTGTTATTTCACCTGGGGCTACAATTGTGTGCCTTTTATTTATCGCTACGTCTTACTCTGCTGGTAGGAGAAAACGATGATTTTGCGACGTCAAACATGCGTTTGTAGGGATAAAAGGATGGACAAGTACGCGTTTGGCGCTTTGATCTGTCTTCTGTTGGCAATAAGTGTTGCGACGGCGACTTGTTTGATATTGCCGTCGCATGCAATTTTCGATTATAACCATCAAATGTTCGAGAAGCCGGATCCGGAATGTGTGGTGAATTTGGCAGTATTTGATGAACTGGTGAATGCGGATAGAACTGTAAGAAACTGCTATTTTTAAGGGGCATGATATCAGTCTGTCGCGAAAATAATGTGGAGATGTCGCAACAAAATTACCTTGTCACTGTCACAGCAGATCCTCAGTCGCGGCTAGTGTCCAAGGCGGAATCCACATTATTTTCCCGACATACTGCTAGTAGTTCTACGCTTTTCGAAAGTGCATAGACCTTTTGTAGCTAGTCCAAAAACCCCATCACGTCAATCCAAAATAGAAGAAAAAATTTCCCGCCCCTTTTTTGGTGATTCGTTCAAAACGAAATGTCACTATCCGATAAAACGCATTTTCTTAATTTTCTTCTTCCTTTTCGAGAAAAAGCAATTATTTCGGGCGAAAAAAAGTGTCGATAATTTCGCGACATTTCGTCTCTCTTTATATCAATGAAAACGATACGAAGTTTCGAAACGGTTCAGCAAATGCGCTAGATTGACGTGCCCATTAGTTTTCCGACCAAAAAATATTTTTCTCGGAATTATTTTCTTTCTTTTGTCAATTTTGACATTTCGTTTTTGACGAAACGCCAAAGTGGGCGGGAAATTTTTTGCGCCTTTTTCAAGTTGTCGTGCTTTCGTCTAGCGGCGAAAATCGTACCGAACTTTATGGAAATGTCGTCTGTCGGGAAAATAATGTTGGAGTTGTCGCAGAAAAATGTTTTCTTCGTCGCTGTTGCAGGAAATCTCCGGCTCTCGGCTAGCCGTCGCAAAGCGATGAAGGGCGATTCCAAGGCACGAAAATCCACATTATTTTCATTACGGACAGGTATTATCTATCGCTTTTTTTCAGTTCTACCTTGTGTTGTACCACATCTATCAAAAGCTGATCAACGTCCTACTGCTCTCGTTTGCGGTGACATTCTTGATCAGCATCCGAATTTTGATCTTCTTAGCGATGCACTCGGACAACAACAAAGATAGAAAGCGATCAAACAGACAGATCACATTTGTCTTGCTGTTACAGGTAAGGAGATTCGCGTTGCTTTTGAAGCGTTTGATATTTTGATAAAATTTGGCCAGTGACATGTTCTGGAGGTGTTCTTTAACTCTGTTTTGTACTAATTAATTATTTGTATTCATTATTACTCCTGTGAGAGCCAGATTTAGAAACTCTCATGCGTATAGTCTTTAGACCAAACTTCTTTCCCAATCCATGAGTTTTTCTCGGGTTTAATTTGAGCTGGGAAAAAGAAATGAGTTCCTCAAAACCACCGTAATTTTGTTTCATGCCGTTGACTGCTTTAATCGTGCCTTGGGAAACAAAATAAAGATTTCCTTTGTCTACTGTACCAATAAAAACAGAAAAAATTGATTACGTTTTACTTATTAGTCTTTGCAGAAAGTGTGTAAAATTTTCGCCACGAAGCTTTCTGTTCTGACGTATGCTTTTTTCAACTAATTATTTTACTATTATTTGCAATTTGCAGCTTTGTTCTGACCCTTGAAACTCACTTCTCACAATTTTCCCACTTTTTCAGGCCCTCGTACCCTTCATCGTCAATGGGCTTCCAGTTTTGGCGATGAACTTCGTAGCCAGCTACCTCAAGATCAACATGGAGATCACTTTCAAGTTCTACATTTCCTCGTTTATGGCAGCGCCCGTCCTCAACCCGTTGATTGCAATCCTGTGTATTTCGAACTATCGCCGAGCGCTGCTGCACAAACTGGGGCTGTACAAGGGAAAGCGGGGGCCGGACACATTGTTTGTTCGGACCATCAGTAATGTGACGGTTGGAAAATAGCAGTTAATAAAGATGGTTTCGCTGATTTTTTTGATGATGAAGTATCAGTCTGTCGGGAAAATAGAAGACAATGTTTCCACAAAAAAACGAAATCTTTCACGCGAAACTGCCGAAATTATGGCCAAATAATTAAAAATTTATTCAAATGACCGGTTCGCAAGCACATCACCGTATGTATAAATGAGTATGTATAGGACGACAGTTCCATTTTCCGCTTTTTGACTCCACTTTTTAAAGACCGGGCAGTTTGAAGCCCAACACTCGGAGGTCCTCTCGAACGGCCTCTGACACGTCCTTTACAACGTCGGCCATTCGCTTCTCTTCGTCGGCGATGGTCTGCTCGTCGTTACGGTAGATGGCCTGAAATGGAACGTTGGTTAATAGCGTTCGCAATCAGTGTAAAAATTTTTGCTGACTATTTTTATCATGCGATCTTTGAGAAGGATCGTCGCTTTGATACATGATGCAATATTGTTAAATTCATGGTAAAAAAAGCATGTTCTAGAAAAGTATGAAAAGATGACAAAAAATGTAACATTCAAGGCTCTAAAGGCTTGGCTTACATCGAGTTTCAACAAAGTGGCAACCGATTCTTGGCTGAGAAGTCCCAACGAGGCGTTCAGACGGTTGATCCATTCAGCATGCTTCTGCTGTTGCTCCAGGGCGTATTTCTGAAAAAGGAAAAAAATTCAAATTTTTGATGACCTAGTAGGAGTATCAGTCTGTCGGGAAAATAATGTGGATTTTTCGCAACAAAAATTTCTTGCCTCGTCGCGGTAGAGCACCAAATCTCCAGCCGCGAATGGTCGATGATGGGCGATTTCAGAACGCGACAGACCCACATTATTTTCCCGACAGACTGATAGCAACAGTCAATTTGAACTACATATTGCCTGCCTAGTACCCGCAAGGACTTCCCCGACTTCCGCTTACTCTAGCCTTCCCATTCAATCGATCCATGACGACCTTGAAGGCCATGTAAAACTCCCGTTTGCTCAACACATGCTTCATCAGCCGCAAGGTTTCGATATCCTGAATGACATCGGGTTCCTGGCCGTGCTTCAGGTTCTCCAGGACCTCGTCAATCTCATCCGGCGCCTGCTCCATTGGAACGATTTTTGGGGGCGGTGGCGGGGCCAGCGGCAGGATCTTGGGCGGTGCTGGGAACTTGTCGCCGTTGAAGGCGGCATGGAACTCCGGGAAGTCTAGGCCGTCCTTCGTGGACGCTGGCTTGGCCCACAGGCAGGGTAGGGCAAGGAGAAGGAAGAGGGCATACGACGACATTGTTCTAGTCGGGTTGTATACAGTGTAACCTTTAACCGTGCAAATTGTAATTAAAAACCCGTTCGAAGTAAAAATAGTACAGCAAAAAAATTTGTAAAATACGCAACGTGAAGGGATGTTATCTTATAAAAATATGATTTTTTCTTCTACTATTATAAGAAAAAATTCGAATAAAATATCGGTTTGTCGGGAAAGTAATGAGCACTTTGTGGCACCAAAAATCGCATCGCCGTCAAAAAACATGAACTGTGTCACGGCAAAATCCAATTGACAAGACGGAAGAGAATGTTTCTAAGGGTGCAAATGTCCATCACTCATCCGTGAACGCATGCCACAGTAAATTGATTACTATTATAATTTCTTTTTGTTTTGACGTAGAAAGAGGAAGAAATGCAAATACACAAAATGTGTTTTTTTCATAAAGTGCCTGCACATTTTGTCGCGGTCCGCACTGTGCACAAAAACCCTCATTTTGCACCGTGCACTTCACCTTTTTTCGCACTGTGCATCGAAATATTGCTGATCTTTTTTGAGGTTTTCACGGTGCGCAAAGAAAAAATGCGCTGTGCGTTGGCGACACACGTGAGAAAAAGTTCGAAATGCATTGTGCAACAGCGAAAAAATGTCCATGCACTTTATGAAAACACTAGTAGGCCAAATTGACACTCCTATATGAAACCCTTCTACTATCACATATATTCATTAGGCATGCATGAGAAAATTAAGACGAGGTAAAAATTTCAAATTTACCATGCTCAAATGTGAGATTCACTTTGTTTATAAACCCCAAAATGTAGACGGTTCCGTGTCACAACCAAAATTAAATATAGGGTAATTCATATTTCATTATTGCCAGGTGTCTAGGACAATAACAACAACTACTTTTGGACATTGATATATGACGACCGTGTCACGAAGAATGAGATGATGAGGAAGTAATGTAATCAGTCATCATCGCAAGCTAAGGCGTTCACATTTATCGCTAAAATTTTTATTCTAAACTTGTGCCAAGTTTCATCAAAATCCCAGCCTTACAACGCTGACAATTCTCTTCGATATTTTTTACCCACACCTTGATTACAATTACAATTTTTTAGCCCCGATCCCAACTTGTTAGCCCAACCGCTAGCCCTGTCAACATCTCTAAACTTCAGAAGCGCTTCTCCGCAGTATAAATCGCCCTCCGGGAAGGCACTTAAACTTCCATAGAGCAGTCGTCAACAGACCTAAATAGACCGATCTTCAGACGCCACCGTCCTATGACCACGACAATTGGGAGAAATGCGTCGGTCCAAGGTTCCCGACTCTCTTTCATTTACACTTCATGATAGATCACACAACATCAGGCGATCGCAATTTATATGTTTGCAATTTTACAGCGCTTTTGTTTTCCAAAAACTTCTGACCTTCGCCGTGTTACAGCGACAAGCGGCCATTTCTCAATGTTATTTTCGAAAAGTCAAAGTAATCAGGGTTGAGTCGGTAAAAACAGCGGGTTTATAGACTGCCCGCTATTGTCAACAGCCGTTGAAACCGATCTTTGATCTATTTTTGAGCAATTATATTACACTAGTCATCAAGGAGATGAAAGTGCTATATTAGGACTACAATGTGTTTAAGATGGCTGGAATTGGTTTCGAAAAGATTCCAGAGACAAAGGAATGCCATCAAGGCTTATTTGGTATAATATTAAATTCCATAACAAGCCGAAATACCATCCCATATTACACTAGGTATCAAGTATAAAAAATACGTCATAAAATGGCAACTGTAAATCGTAGTGGCGAACTACGGTCTGAATAGAATCTCAGCATCATGTCAGCTCATATGTTAGCAGCTCAATCTCAAAATCTTTCTGTAACATCAATAAATTACGTCCAACATTACATCAGGTCTCAATGAGAAAAAACCATTTTAAATGAATCAAGGAAAATTATAAACGGCTCAATTAAGTCTCAATGAGCAGCATATGATCTGCCAAGCCCATAAATTTTCACTTCAACCAGCAAAAATTGCAGTATCATAGAGGAATCGCCTCCGATATTACACTAGGAACTCCACGTGAAAATCACAACAAAAGTTCAGTGAAATTTAGCAAAACAATTTAGCAGGCTTTATTTTTCACGCTGTGAAAGATCAAAAAATATCATGCCCTTTTATTTAAAGGCCATTGGATTACTGTAGTTCGCGAAATTAAAGGTGGATATTACACTTGATTTTCAAGGTGAATAATGAGGGGAAAAATGTTCACAAAACCGTAGTTCCGTTCCAAAAAAGATTTCTTGACATCACAAGATCATTAAGAGTTCAATACCAACGAAGGCGCAGTAACATTTTGCTGTTTACAACGATTTTTTTCAGAAAAAAAAAGTTTAAACTCAATATTAACACTATAAATAAACCTTGGATATTCAATATTTTTTCACATAACTTATTGTTTAAAATGTCATCAAAACAACTCAGAAGCACTCATATTTCAAATTAATTCCTATATTTACCGATAATCACACTTTTGTCACTTTCGTATAAAATGTCGCCGCAAGCCGCGATGAGTCTGGGCGCAGCTCGAGGTTCCCAAAAATTCGCCATTTTATTTTTCTCGACCTTGTTTTAGTTTTCAGAACGTTTCTTACCTGTTTTAGTTCATTTTCATTGTATTTCCCACTTTTATCGACTTGTTTTGCCTGTTATATTATGCTAAATACATTGTTTTAGGTAGTAATGGGAAAGCTACACGGAAAATTGATCAGAGAAAAAAGACAGGCCAAAAAGCAGGCTCAGAAGGAAAAGGCCAGACGAGGAGTTGTTCCAATTGTCAAGAAGAAGCAGGAGAACCCGAATGTAGTTGAGAATTTAAAGAAAATTCCCAAAGTTGACGATCTCCGTGAGCGAAAGGGAATTAAATGTATTGAGCCGGAAAAGGAGATGAAAATCCCCAAATGCCCTCATGGTAAGTTTGTTTTTGACTTCTATTTGCTCTCCGTTTAGGTCCTTGCCTCTTATTCACTGATGGGCAGAAGAAATGGTTTGGATGTTCGATCTACAGATCAAAGGATCTTTGCAACTATCAAGTGGATGTCCCAGCTACGCTAAAATATGAATTTGAGGACGCGAAGCCTCTTAACTACCCTTACGGCTATGGGAATTCAAGAACATTGTTTGAGGAGGCCAAAAAGAAGAAGAAAGAGCTTTACTGGTGCAAAAGGTGTTTCGCTTATGTTCAAATCCCTCATAATGATCCAGTGGAAGGGCCATTGAAGGAAAAGGAGCTGAATTTGATCGGAAAGTTAATTCAGGCTCCTAAGAAGGCCAGTGATGGAGAAGCGGTAAGGATTTTAGAGCGAAAAATTTATAATTTTTATTAATGGGCTAGTACAATATAATGGATGTCTGATTTCAGCAATACTGGTTTACCGGTGATGTCCTCAAAGTTCTGGCTGATAATTTGAAGGACTATGATTCCATTTTATGCATCGGTTGTCCTACTGTTGCTGAATTTGTTCATGACAAAAAGAAAAATGTCTTCTTGTTGGATTATGATCATAGACTGGTATGTTGTTTCAAGATTAGTGTTTTTCTTGCTTTAGAAGACGTATAACGCCAATGTGAGCCCTGAGAAGTTAACTGATATCACTTATTTCAGTCAAATTTCTATGCTCCACCGAAATTTGCTCATTACAACCTCCTTGCTCATCATTTTTACGAATCGGATGGGGTCGATTTCCTCGGCAAGTTCTTCAAAAATGCCCTCAGGACATTGATTGTTGTCGATCCACCATTCGGCGCCCAAGTGGAGCCAATTGTTCGAAGCTTGCAAAGGATTCAGTTATTATACAAGGAGAAGAACCCATCCGGAGAGTTGACTCAGCTGGTATTCTTGCCCCTGTTTTTGGAGAAATTCATGCATGATTACAAAATGTTGGACTTCAAGGTGAGAATTTTGATTTGTTTTGTTGATTTTTAGGGTAAAATACGAGAGGTCCCGCTGTTTGAATCCCAGCTAAAAATTCGATTTTTTTGGATATTTAAATGTCCTAGAGATCAATTTAGAAGTCGAATATGTTAAAGAAGACTCAAAAAATTATTTCAGGTCACCTACACCAACCATCGACAATATTCGGACCCCAGAAAAACACCTGTTCGTATGTTCACCACGGCCAAGGATATGAAGAAATTTGTCTTCCCAGCTGAGGCAGGATACAAGTAAGTGATTATAAAGTGTTTGGATCGGAATTGACCAGTCTGATGTTGTTTTAGACATCAAAATTTGATTTTTTCATCTAGTGTAATATAATTTTTTTCTGAAAATTGATTTTAAAGTCTCTATAATCGAAGGATTTAATTTGTAATATGTTTTTCAGACTCTGCAAGAAGTGTTCTCGATATGTGAGCGCGGAAAATGAGCATTGCAGAAAGTGTAATTCGTGCACAACGAAGATGGGCCCAACTTACAAACACTGCGATATGTGCGAGAAATGTGTGAAACCAACCTACAAACATTGTGTAAAATGTCTCAAATGCCATCTCCCCAATCGATGTCTGGCGCAGGACCGATAAAATTAACAGTGTTGTCTAGTACAATATTATTTTTACTTGTTAATTGTTGAAATCCCCTTGTTTTCTTGTTGATTCTGTTGAATAAAGTTACTTCAAGATGAATGGAGCATATTAGGGTGGTTTTTGTTGTAGCTACGATAAAAAATATTTTATAATATAGGGAAATTTATATTAACCATGAAGAAAGTTGATGTTTTTACTGTTGTTTATAGCCCAATAGGGAGAAAAATTAGTCGATAGAGAGCTCAAAGTACCACCACATTCGCTAAATGACCTCAGGGCTCGGAAAATAAAAAAACTCGTCTCTTTTCGCATTTTTTCGCAAAATTTTTTTTTCGAGCGCGAAAAAATCCAACACGTGTACTAAAAATACGAAGGTTGATGTTTCAGAGGGTTTATTATTCCTTTTTTATTCGATTTCCAACGAATTTGATTTTCAAACAGCTCTTTTAAAATTATATTATACTAGACGATAAATTTTGATAAAAAATTCGTTAATTTCTCGTAAAAAAAAGTGAAATCAAAGCCAATATTAACTGAAAATGCTATAAACTTTCTTTTCCCATCTTTTCTCGCTATTTTAACTCTATTTTTAATATAATTTATATTACACTAGACATCAGATGCGAAAATTATTTTGTTTTGCTCTTGTTTGAACGGGCAGTTTGGTGGATTGCTTCGTAAATGATACGTGGACTTATTTCAGGGTTCCAACAGGCCGTTTCCGCCGACTTAGCCAATATTTGGCTCTAATATCAGATAATGTCGTATGTACAAACACTTTTATGTAAGTTGTTCAGTTTTTCTTGGTTTTTAGGCAAAAGTGGTGTCCAGAGGCAAACTTGGAGCGAACTTTGACTAAACGAACTGATTTCTTCAATGAAAACTATGGTTTTGAAATTTTTGTTACCTAAATTTTACTGTTTTGGGCTAAAATGCTTTAAATTTTTGGATGTTGTGTGGAAAAATGTTCCCAATAGCGAAGTTATGCTGTGTTCAACCTGCAACGTCTCAAATTTCCCTTCATTCTTGCTTTGATTTTTAAAAATCGTCAATTTTCCTCACCTGGTCTAGTATAATATAATTTTCTGTATTTTCAGTCGGTTCAATATTCTCAGCGATCTTATTCGGCTATCTGGCCAACCTTTATGGCTTCAACCTTCCCCCACCAAAGCCAAAAGCTGTTGGAATTGACTTGGGGACGACGTTTTCATCAATAGGAATTCATCAGTCCGTCAATGGAAAAACTCAAATAATTGCGGACGCCTTGGGGAAGAAATCAGTCCCAAGTGTTGTCTCCTTTCTGTAAGTAATTTTCAATATCTTTTTCTGAAGTTTAGGAGGCAAATTGGCAGTTTTTTTTATATTATCCATGACGGTTGAACCCGAATTTTTTGTAGCCGAATGAATCTGCTTTGATGTAAAATGCCTTTCAGACCCAATGGAACAGTTCTGGTTGGGACGTTGGCCGTAGAACATTTGGAAATTTATCCGAAAAATACAATTTACGACGCAAAAAGATTTATTGGAAAAACCTTCGAAGCCGATGATCCGCAATTTTTGGTGAGTATTTCTGATTATTTCTTGAACTTTTAGGCAATAGTTGACTAATTCCAAGGCATTTTTAGGCCGACAAAGAGCGATATCCCTTCGAAATCGAGCTGGATTCGGAGAAACGAGCGTATTTTAGAGTGAAATTGGAGGAGGGAGAACGGTAAGATGATTTTAAAATGCTAGAAGAGGTCGTATTTACCTTTTAAGCAAAAAATTTCTCCAGAGTTTAGTCAAATTTTCGATGAAAATTTAATTTTTTTTACAGATTGCTATACCCAGAGGAGATAGGTTCAATAATTGTGAATTATCTGAAAGAAAATGCCGAAAAGTCGATGGGATTCGGCTTCAAAAACCTCGTCATATCAGTTCCCGCCGAATTCGCCGCTTCGCAGCGCAACAAAACGAGGGAGGCGGCCGAAAAAGCCGGCTTCAATGTTTGGCGGGTCATCAGCGAACCGACCGCCGCTGCGCTGGCATATGGATTGGACAAGAAAAATGGAGTCACCTTTGTGATTGTGGTGGATCTGGGTGAGCAGTGGAGATGGGATTATTTTAATATCAACAATTTATACGTGATATTATACATGTCGTTGTGGGTCAAGAAAGAGTTTAAAATCGGTGAAAAATTTATTCAGCCGTAGGGAAAGAAGGATAAATATGGGATGTAAAATACGCATTCTTCATGAAAGTTGCAATTTTTATTGGACAAACTCTATTTTCTTTGCAAAAAAGTCGTTTTTACCGAAAATTCACAAATTTCGAAAAATTTCTTTCAAAAAATCGGTTTTAATTGTAAAAAATTCGATTTCACAGCATTCAAAATCTCTGTCCTCTCGAGTTCAATCATTTTCTCAAAGATGACATTACTTTTTTGCCAAAAAATCTCAAAATTTGTTCAGAAAAAGCCTGATTTCACCCAAATTTTCCCCCAATCGTCGCTCCCTGGAAAAATTTTGGTGAAATCAGGCTTTTTTGAACAAATTTTGATGATTTTTGGAAAAAAAGTGATTTAATCTTTGAGGTAATGGTTGAACACAAGAGGACACAGATTTTGAATACTGTGAAATTGAATTTTTTATAATCAAAACCGATTTTTTGAAAGAAATTTTGCGAAATTTCTGGATTTTTGGTAAAACCGATTTTTTTCGCAAAAAAAATAGAGTTTGTCTAATAAAATTGCAGCTATCATGAAGTAAGAGTATTTTACGTCTCATATTTATCCTTCTTTCCCTATGGCTGGATACATTTTTCACCGATTTTAAAATTTTTTTTGACCTACAGTGACATGTATAATATCGCTTATAACTTGTTGATATTACAGGTGGAGGAACCATGGATGTCTCTGTTCTGATGCTCCAAGGAGGTATGTTTGTCACACAATCGCTCGCCGGAAACAATCGCCTGGGAGGACAGGATTTTAACAATTTGATTCAGCAGTTCATCGTGAAGGTAAGGATAATTTAATTTTGATCGAAAAATGGTAAAAATGAAGGATTTTGGGGGAAATTGGATTATTTGCAGAAAATTGAATCCGGATCGGATAAGAAATTGACGAACAAAGAGGATTTACAACAGCTTCGACTGGCCATCGAGCAGGCCAAAGTTCGCCTTACGGATCGGCATGAGACCTGGATTAAAATCGACCTCAAACAAACCGGAAAGTTCGAATATCTATTGACCAGAGAGGAATTTGAGACCATTTGCGAGCCATTATTTGATGCTGTAGTGGATCCGATCGAAGCCGCGTTGGAAGATGCGGAACTGACACCTTCCGATATTGATGAAATTGTTCTGGTTGGAGGATCTACGCAAATCCCAAGAGTACGACAGATTGTGGGGAAAATGTTTGGGTGAGTAAGGCGTTCACTAGTAAATACGGCGTATTTTACAATGAAAAAATTTGAGATTTTTTGAGCAAGTTTAGTATGTGGTTACCTAAAGTAATGTCGGGCGAAATGTGGGTTGAGATTTGGAAATTGAAGCCAAAAAATACGTTAGAGATACAGTTTCAGGACATGGAAAAGATTGGGATGGGTTTCGCGACAAAATTGGGAAATTCAGGTTTTCGTGGTGGGACCTGGCGAAGTTGAAAGTGATGGAAAAATCGATGCATTGCACTGTAAAAGGAGATGTTTTTGTATATTAGATGCGTTTTGAAGAATTATATGACGTTTTTTGTCGATTTTGAAGAGAATAATGTTTTCGTGGTGGGACCCAAAAATTTTTTTTTTGGAATTTTTGGTTTCCTTGGAGAATATTGAGACGAAAAGTAGTGTAGTAATTAATTTTGTTTGGTTATGAACCTCCTCATTTTCAGTAAGACTCCAAATTTTGGAATTGACCCCGAACTGGCCGTAGTGACAGGGGTCGCTGTTCAAGCCGACGTCCTCGCCGGTGGATGGCCATTGAAGGTGGCGGCGCTAGAATTGGAGTCCGGCCATCGAAAACGACACATCTACTACAAAGACGCGGCCCACAAACGTGTTCATAGCACTGAAAAATTAGATGTATAATATATGTCTATTCTAATGTTGGGGTAACATATTGTTAATTTATTAGCTAAAATTTTGTCTAACTTGTTGTTATAGAGGTAAAATTAGTGTTGTTTAAGTTTGGAGCTTTTTTTATAGTTTGGGATTTTTTGAAATTTCGACGAAAAATTTGGGATATAAAAATATCTCTAAAAATTGTGCTATGTCATCGAATTTTACTTTGTAGTCGTCCTAACATGTCTTTTATGGTTCACTTCCATCAAAACGGGTATAAAATATTGAATGATTCGAAATTTTTTTGTGTGAAAGGAAAGATAAATGAAGGATAATTTTTTTGAGACAGCTTACCCTCGAGTTTTGTCGCAGAGTGGTGGGATTCTGACTAGAAATCGGTTTGGCTAGAAGTGGTCCAGCGCATTTCCTGAAACCGTTTCGAAACTTCGTATCGTTTTCATTGATTTAAAAGAGAGACGAAATATCGCGAAATTATCGGCACTTTTTCTGGCCCGAAATATTGGTTTTTCTCGAAAAGGAAGAAGACAGATAAGAAAATGCGTTTTATCGGATAGTGACATTTCGTTTTGAACGAATCACCAAAAAGGGGCGGGAAATTTTTTCTTCTATTTTGCAGGAGTGGCAAACGGGCCTCTTTTTCCAAATTTCAGGCCCGGCCCGGCAAAATCCCAGGCCCGGCCCGGCCCGGTTCAAAATTTTGCAGGCCCGGCCCGGCCCGGTAAAAGCCCGGTTAGGGCGCGAGCTGGAAATTTTCCTTTGATCTTACCGCCTCTGTAGTGTGCTAAAATCTGCTAAGAACTATCCTATATGTATTATATGTTCTAATTTGGACCTTATATTATTACATATATGCAAAAAAGTACTATAAAGTAATAAACTATTGTAGAACTTGATATACTAAAAATACAAACCTATCCAAAAATTTTTCCGGCGCGAAAACATTGAATGCCAAACACTTGGCATTTCGACAAAACCGGGCCGGGCCGCGGGCCTGAAAATGGCTCAGGCCCGCGGCCCGGCACGTCAAGAAATTGCGGGCATTGCAAAGGTTCTCACAGCGAAAAAAAATTCATAAAATCTGTCATCCAAATTGCACATAACAACAATGTTTAACCTAATTTTTTTAATGGGAGCTCTAGGGAGTACTACTAGTCGTATACAACTATTTTTTATACCACTGGCACATTCTGAATGGGTGTCATCGTGACGCATTTTTTGAACACGGTTCGAGCTAGGCTAAAAATAGTGCAAATTTCAAGGCCGAATATCAAAAAAACTGTCCCATCAAGCGGGACGAGACCGATGTAGATACTCGAAGAATAGTTTAACGATTTTTTTGACGTGGAGCCTATACCCCCTTCCAGTTCTCTCTGACTCGGTATCGTCGATACAAAATTTTATTTAGACGTTGTTTTCTTCGCCTTGGAAGACTGTCAAAATACTATGATTATGGGTATATTTTGGTTCTATTAGCTTAAGCAACTCTCGAGCTTTCTATTGGTATCAATATCTTGTGATTTACTAATAATCTTTATGTCAAAATATTGAAAACCATTTGGACAAAAACGGATTTGCACCGGGCAGAATGCCAAAAAAAATTCTAGGCTTTTTCATTGGGCGCCCGTTTTTCTTTTACTTTTTCTTGACGTGCCCGGCCCGGTAAAAAGCAGGCCCGGCCCGGCACGTCAAGAAATTGCGGGCATTGCAAAGGTTCTCACAGCGAAAAAAAATTCATAAAACCTGTCATCCAAATTGCACATAACAACAATTTTTAACCCAATTTTTTTAATGGGAACTATAGGGAGTACTACTAGTCGTATACAACTGTTTTTTATACCGCTGATACATTCTAAATGGGTGTCATCGTGACGCATTTTCTGAACATGGTTCGAGCTAGGCTAAAAATAGTGCAAATTTCAAGGCAAACTATCAAAAAAACTGTCCCATCAAGCGGGACGGGACCGGTGTAGATACTCGAAGAACAGTTTAAGGATTTTTTTGACGTGGAGCCTATACCTCCTTCCAGTGCTCTCTGACTCGGTATCGTCGATACAAACTTTTATTTAGACGTTGCATTCTTCGCCATGGAAAACTGTCAAAATACTACGATTATGGGTATATTTTGGTTCTATTAGCTTAAGCAGCTCTCGAGCTTTCTATTGGTATCAATATCTTGTGATTTACTATTAATCTTTATGTCAAAATATTGCAAACCATTTGGACAAAAACGGATTTGCACAGGGCAGAATGCCAAAAAAAATTCTAGGCTTTTTCATTGGGCGCCCGTTTTTCTTTTATTTTTTCTTGACGTGCCCGGCCCGTTTCAAAATTTGCCAGGCCCGGCCCGTTTAGGCCCAATCGGGCCGGGCTTCGCCGGGCCGGCCCGGCCCGGTGGCCACCCCTGCTATTTTGGATTGACGTGCATGGACACTTGTTGCGACACGCGCCGTGCACAGAGATCCCCGACTTCTTGCACTATGCATTTATCAAATCGAGTAACTCAACTTTTGGAAATGAAACTTCTGGAGTTTCTGATTTCATCATCCATTTTTCTTTGCCATTCCCTTCAAAGACGGTCGAATTTTTGAATTTTTTCCGGTGCGCCGACAAAACCATGAGTGAGAATCAGGAGCCAAATAAAAAATTGATCAAAGAAGTAAGCGATAGCCTTCAGAATCCCTTGAAATTTTTGTGCAGCGATGCAAAAAAATTAAATGTTTGATTTTTAATTTTTTTGCTGCAAAATTCCAAAAACCCTTATTTTTGTCGCAAAGTTTACCCTCAATTTCTTCAGGAAGATTCGGAAGAGGAATTGCCATTAACAGGGGTCCCGTCAGACCAGGATTCCGAGAGGCTAAAGCCAGTCCCGTCCGCCGAAATCACCCGACTTCGGGATGTACGTTTGCCCAGGATAACATAATTTTTTCTATGATTTTGGCCTATGGTTAATCTGTCATCTTCAGAAAGCCATCAGTCCAAGTGGCCCCAATTACCCGGCCAGTCAAGGGAATATTAACAAAGAATGTGATCAGAAGAAGAATTAGGATGATTTTGATGAATAAACATGTTTAATAGATGACTCTGGCTGTTTGAAGGTGTCTATTGTACCGGATGCTTCTTGAAATACCTTGATATCTTTTAATTTTGGTCATTTTATACGATGAAATTGTTTTTTCAACCGTTTTTATCTTACACTTGACATTTGATATAAAGTAACTTTCAAATTGAGGTTTTGGCAGGGAAATGTCAAAATAATTGGATAAGTAGAGCTTTTTTAGTCATAGACTTTCAATACAAGAAGTAATTTGTCATCAAAATCAACATACGAACAATTTTGCAGCCTGCGAAGTCCAGGGCGCAGTTCGAAACCCGGAATTTGATCCTAAAACAAAGCCAATACTGTAAAAGGCCCTTAGGCACCTATATTGTGATGGGAAACTATAAACGGGCGTACTTTTTCCAGCCCAGTCCACGTAATACTCAAAAGAAACACATGACACATGTGTCAAATTTCACTCTCTAATCAGTCGCTTTGCCAAAACAATATTAATGCGGTTCAACGGGTTTGCTATTGAAAACAAGCGTGCTCTTGGATGCAAAAAAGGTGTAAAACGGAAGTCTAAGCAGCTGCCAGCATGTTGTCTTATGTGATACGAAGAATAGGTGCGAAACAATGTCCGTTGTCGCGGATTCGGCGCTCGACTTCAACAAGTTTGGTTAGGGTAAGAACAGTGATACGAGTAGTTGAGCTTCAGTCTACTTTTACATCGTATTTCATTGGGTTTGGAGGATTTCCAAAGGTTTTTTTGCTTAATGTAGATAGTAGTGTAATGTTTTGGCTATAACTCGCTGAAATGTCGATGAAATGAAGCGGTATTTTTTATTTACTGGTACAAGACTTTAGGGAAGATGTATGTTAAATTTCAGGGGTCTATCTGCATTTTTCTTCAAGCTACAGCCAAAACATTACACTTGACTTCATTTTTTTACCTAAAATACTAAAAAATTCAAAAAAAAACTGCAGTTTAGCCCACGATTTTTGATAAAAATAAATCTCAGGAGATCGGAAAGACCGTGTGCACACTTACTTTACATCAAATTTGGTTTTGTTATTCCCAAATTCACCAATATTATCCATGAAAAAACAGCTAAAACAATATCCGAAAGCTTTTATTCTCGAAGGTTTTTTTTGCAGTCCGAACGCAAAAAACGCGATGAAAGTGACCAATGTTCGAAATTCGCCCTTGGGCATTTGCACTTTTATCCAAAAACAGCCATAAATTTTTTTTCGAAAAACAATTTTCCGCTCTTTGCCACGATCGCACGAAAAAGCCCGCCGATTTCGTCATTTGCAATTCATTGTTTTGCCAAGCCCTCTCGTTGTGCTGTGGTTGTCCATTTTGCGTCTGATCGGATTTGATTTTCAGCATTCTAACCCCCTTTTGGCAACTAATACCATGGCCTCACCAGCACCATTCGACCGAACCTTGCACGTGGTCCGTTCCGACACCCCGATTCTGAAGTTGGAATGCGAAAAAGCCTTTTCACGTATGTGTTTTTGTTTACGTTTCCGTTTTTAGGAGGTTTGGAAGGGAGGAGGGAGTTGTTTTTATCAATAGAGTTGGTGGTCATGGTGAAGATAATTTTTAATCGGTTTGAAATGTTAACGAACTGAAATTGGGTTTAATAGAGGCATGTGGTCATGGATGATGGGGTCAAATAAAAAAAGTTCTACATTTACTTGAATCTTTAGGATTTTTGAGCGAAAACGTCTCTTAAACATCGGTAACTTTTTGAAAATTTTGGAGCGTCGATGGTCGAAAAATTGCTTTGTTAGAGAGTGTAGACTCCAAGTTGTCCATTACAACAAAGATTCTTCCATGCTGGCCTTTCTTTCGAAGAATTTTTGACTAAAGCATCTCATGATCATGGTGAAGGTAATGGCTTTCTACTTGAGGCCATTGATCTTTTTGTTCTTTCAGCGGATACTGTAGGTGACTGATAAGAAGCTGCCAAATTTTCTCCTGCAGGATTACCATGTTTCTGTTATTTTTATATTACACTTGACCTTTTACAGAACTCAGCAATCGAGACAAGCTCTACGCCCATTATCTTGCCCGTGCCTCGTTCGACGGTGGCCTCATTACCTTCTGCCAACGTTCTCCCGAATCTCCGGCCATCCTGTACATATTTACGGCCGTTTTTCGCGGAGAAGCCCTCCAATCACTGAGGGAGAAGGCGCTGGAAGTTGGGTGGTCAGAAGACGATTTTAACGACTTTTTATACTATTTTGCCACTTTCTACTACAATGCGGGCAACTATTTTGGATTTGGCGACCGGAAAATGGTTCCAGCAGTTTCCCAAGTATGTTTTTTGAGTATTTTTCGATTGAAGTTTAGGTCTGCCTAGTATAACATCAAAAAATGGCTGGAAACCATCGTTTTTTGATGGAATTAAGTGTCCATTTTTGTAATGTAGATGAATTTCAGCGCAGCCTTCGACAATTCCTTTTCAAAACCGCCGCATTCAACGAGGATACGAAGCTAGTCGAGCTTTACAATGAAGTCGAAGAGAAGATTTACGGGCTGTCGGAGAAAGAGCGATTCCTCGGGTACCCGAACAAGGTAAGTCCGTTTCTTGGAGTATTAGACGTTTTAGAGCACCACTGGCTTCCATTCGAAGAATATCACGGAGGAGGATACAAAATTTATCACGAAATTCTTCACCTCCATCAACTTTGAGGGCTGGAATACGAGACTGGAAAAGAAAGAGAATGATGGCGAAACGACGTACTTTGTCAGAGTCGCTGCTGTGAACAATGGTAGGCATTTCGACTGTTTTCTCTCTGTTTTTAGGGTCAAGTGGAATTAGAGACTTATTTTCATTATCTTATATTACTTTAGCTGTCCTCTCCAGCCACGAATTTGAAGGCCGTAAGATCATTTTCCAAGCCGGTGATTACTCGCAAATCCTAGCACGTGTCATCCCATCCCTTGAAAAGGCTCGGGTATGTTTGTTTGCTACCATTCAGCCAAGTCATTCATCATTTTTTCTGACCTTACACTTGATATTAAAATTTTTTTTCAGGAGTACGCCAATGATAACCAAAAGGAGATGTTGGCGAAATACGTCGAGCACTTCAAGACTGGCTCGTTGGCAGCTCATAAAGACGGGTCGCGCTTCTGGATCAAGGACGTGAATCCGGCTGTCGAGAGTTATATCGGGTTCATTGAAAATTACTCGGATCCGGACGGAGTTCGCTCCGAATACGAAGGATTTGTAGCCGTTGTGGATAAAGAAGTCTCGGCCAAGTTCCAGAAGCTCGTTGCCAACGCTGGAGAGTACATTCAACGACTTCCGTGGGGCGCGGAATACGAGAAGGACAAGTTTTTGAAGCCCGACTTCACCTCATTAAATGTACTGGCATTCGCTAGCAGTGGAGTGCCGGCTGGAATCAACATTCCGAATTGTGAGTTTAAGAGCTGTTTGTGGTGGGTGTGGATTTTGAGGGAGATTGGGGCGATGCGATTTGAGATATGAACGGTTTGAGTTGGGAATTGGGCTAATGGGATGGTGAAGATTTTTTTGGAAAATTTTTGCGATTTTTTTGAAGTAGTAGGATAGAAATGGATAGTATGTGAATGATTGAGGTCTGAAAGTTTTTTAGAACTAGATTAGAGTTTTTTAGAGAGTTTTTGGATATTATAGTAGGTGGTTTTTTCTAAATTTTTGTCGACTTTTTGAGTTTTTTTGTCTTAATTTGATTTTTTTCTTTGGTATTGTAGAATATAGAGGGATGTTTTTATTTCATTGGCCACAAAAATTTCCATTTTTTCAGACGATGAGATCCGTCAATCAGAAGGCTTCAAAAACGTCTCTTTGGGCAATGTCATCTCCGCGGTGGCCCCAACTCGCGCCGAATTCCTCAGCGAAGAAGATGATAACCTTTACAGACTCTATTTCCAAGACTCGTTTGAAGTGCAGGTTGGTCTTCACGAACTCCTCGGACATGGATCGGGGAAGTTGTTTATGAAGTCCAAAGGAGAACTCAACTTTGACCCTAAAACCACCAAGGATTTGTTGAATGGCGGCGAGGTTACTCACTGGTATGAGGAAGGAGAAACCTGGAGCAGCAAGTTTGGCCAGGTTGGCGCGTCTTACGAGGAATGCAGAGCCGAAGCCGTGGGGTATTATCTCTGCTGCTATGATGACATTATGAAGTATGTTTTTGGGTTTTTTTTCATGAATGGGGGGCTTTTCTGGATTGGATAAGATAGTATGGGACATAAGAGGGCATGTCGTGGGTATTGGACACAAGTTTGAGATTGGATTAAGGTCATATTATCAGATATATTGTTTTAGACAACCCTTCACTAGACTTGATTTTTTTCGATTTTTTTGGCCAAATTCGGAATCACAGGAGGCTTGTATAGGTGTGAGATGACTGACTATCTTTTACGGAGAAAATGCCCATTGATTTTCTATCGAAAATTTGAAATTTTTGACTTAAATTTGGAGGTTTTTTTGTAATTTTTTTGTTTTTTTTTATTTTCAAAAATTTTTTGTTTTGACGTTTGTTTTAATTTTTGGAAATGACGGAATATAATTTCAGCTTGTTTGGCTACGAAGGAGACTTGGCCGAGACGGTCAGATATGTCAACTGGGTCAATGAAATCCGCGCCGGGCTGATGGGACTCGAGAATTATGATCCGGATCAAAACAAATGGATTCAGGTGGGAATTTTTTGATTTTTCGGGTTTTTTTAGATAATATGAGAATGTATTAGCCATCGTTCGGATAGTTGTTGTTTATTTGGATATTTTTTTTTGAAGAAATTTTACGTCTTTAGCTATATTTTTTGGAATTTTTGAACTGGTCTTTTATAGAGATAATTTATTCGACTTTAGGCCCATTCTCGCGCCCGTTTCGTCCTCTTCCGGGTAGTTCTCGAAGCCGGGCAAGGATTTGTGAGCATTGAGGAAACCACCGACGCCAAAGGAGTCCCCGATCTTTTGTTCAAATTGGACCGAACCAAGATTCAGAAGGTTGGAAGACCGGCGGTTGGCGAGTTCTTGAAGAAGCTGCAGTACTATAAGTCGACTGGAAACAACGCCGAAGGCATCCCATTCTACGACAAGTGGTCCGAAGTTGACGAAAAATACCAAAGGTGGAGAAAGGTTGTTTTGGCCAGAAGGAAGCCAAGAAAGGTCCTAGTGCAACATAACACGGTCAAGGAGGAAGATACTGGCGGTAAGTTTGTATGCTATAAAT